>OY282560.1:135079342-136319077 GCA_958295665.1 Tipula vernalis
TAATCGAGAAATCAAAATGAAAATTGTCACAACAATTACAGGTCCCGAAACCTATTGATAGAGGTATCAACCATCGTAATCGGACCATTTTAGATTTTTGCTCCCCAAAAACTTGTGGGCTATAGCACAGTAGATTTTCAATAAAATTGAATTTTCTAAGAAATGTATAGAAATAATCGAGCAATCAAATTGAAAATTGTCACAGCAATTACAGGTCCCGAAACCTATTGATAGAGGTATCAACCATCGTAATCAGACCATTTTAGATTTTTACTTCTCAAAAACTTGTGGGCTATAGCACAGTTGATTTTCAATAAAATTGTATTTTCTAAGAAATGTTTAGAAATAATCGAGCAATCAAAATGAAAATTGTCACAGCAATTACAGGTCCCGAAACCTATTGATAGAGGTATCAACCATCGTAATCGGACCATTTTAGATTTTTGCTCCCCAAAAACTTGTGGGCTATAGCACAGTTGATTTTCAATAAAATTGAATTTTCTAAGAAATGTTTAGAAATAATCGAGCAATCAAAATAAAAATTGTCACAACAATTACAGGTCCCGAAACCTATTGATAGAGGTATCAACCATCGTAATCGGACCATTTTAGATTTTTGCTCCCCAAAAACTTGTGGGCTATAGCACAGTTGATTTTCAATAAAATTGAATTTTCTAAGAAATGTATAGAAATAATCGAGCAATCAAATTGAAAATTGTCACAGCAATTACAGGTCCCGAAACCTATTGATAGAGGTATCAACCATCGTAATCGGACCATTTTAGATTTTTACTTCTCAAAAACTTGTGGGCTATAGCACAGTTGATTTTCAATAAAATTGTATTTTCTAAGAAATGTATAGAAATAATCGAGCAATCAAAATGAAAATTGTCACAGCAATTACAGGTCCCGAAACCTATTGATAGAGGTATCAACCATCGTAATCGGACCATTTTAGATTTTTGCTCCCCAAAAACTTGTGGGCTATAGCACAGTTGATTTTCAATAAAATTGAATTTTCTAAGAAATGTATAGAAATAATCGAGCAATCAAATTGAAAATTGTCACAACAATTACAGGTCCCGAAACCTATTGATAGAGGTATCAACCATCGTAATCGGACCATTTTAGATTTTTACTTCTCAAAAACTTGTGGGCTATAGCACAGTTGATTTTCAATAAAATTAAATTTTCTAAGAAATGTTTAGAAATAATCGAGAAATCAAAATGAAAATTGTCACAGCAATTACAGGTCCCGAAACCTATTGATAGAGGTATCAACCATCGTAATCGGACCATTTTAGATTTTTGCTCCCCAAAAACTTGTGGGCTATAGCACAGTAGATTTTCAATAAAATTGAATTTTCTAAGAAATGTATAGAAAATAATCGAGCAATCAAATTGAAAATTGTCACAGCAATTACAGGTCCCGAAACCTATTGATAGAGGTATCAACCATCGTAATCGACCATTTTAGATTTTTGCTCCCCAAAAACTTGTGTGCTATAGCACAGTTGATTTTCAATAAAATTGAATTTTCTAAGAAATGTTTAGAAATAATCGAGAAATCAAAATGAAAATTGTCACAGCAATTACAGGTCCCGAAACCTATTGATAGAGGTATCAACCATCGTAATCGGACCATTTTAGATTTTTGCTCCCCAAAAACTTGTGGGCTATAGCACAGTAGATTTTCAATAAAATTGAATTTTCTAAGAAATGTATAGAAATAATCGAGCAATCAAATTGAAAATTGTCACAGCAATTACAGGTCCCGAAACCTATTGATAGAGGTATCAACCATCGTAATCGGACCATTTTAGATTTTTACTTCTCAAAAACTTGTGGGCTATAGCACAGTTGATTTTCAATAAAATTGTATTTTCTAAGAAATGTTTAGAAATAATCGAGCAATCAAAATGAAAATTGTCACAGCAATTACAGGTCCCGAAACCTATTGATAGAGGTATCAACCATCGTAATCGGACCATTTTAGATTTTTGCTCCCCAAAAACTTGTGGGCTATAGCACAGTTGATTTTCAATAAAATTAAATTTTCTAAGAAATGTTTAGAAATAATCGAGAAATCAAAATGAAAATTGTCACAGCAATTACAGGTCCCGAAACCTATTGATAGAGGTATCAACCATCGTAATCGGACCATTTTAGATTTTTGCTCCCCAAAAACTTGTGGGCTATAGCACAGTAGATTTTCAATAAAATTGAATTTTCTAAGAAATGTATAGAAATAATCGAGCAATCAAATTGAAAATTGTCACAGCAATTACAGGTCCCGAAACCTATTGATAGAGGTATCAACCATCGTAATCGGACCATTTTAGATTTTTACTTCTCAAAAACTTGTGGGCTATAGCACAGTTGATTTTCAATAAAATTAAATTTTCTAAGAAATGTTTAGAAATAATCGAGAAATCAAAATGAAAATTGTCACAACAATTACAGGTCCCGAAACCTATTGATAGAGGTATCAACCATCGTAATCGGACCATTTTAGATTTTTGCTCCCCAAAAACTTGTGGGCTATAGCACAGTTGATTTTCAATAAAATTGAATTTTCTAAGAAATGTATAGAAATAATCGAGCAATCAAATTGAAAATTGTCACAGCAATTACAGGTCCCGAAACCTATTGATAGAGGTATCAACCATCGTAATCGGACCATTTTAGATTTTACTTCTCAAAAACTTGTGGGCTATAGCACAGTTGATTTTCAATAAAATTGTATTTTCTAAGAAATGTTTAGAAATAATCGAGCAATCAAAATGAAAATTGTCACAGCAATTACAGGTCCCGAAACCTATTGATAGAGGTATCAACCATCGTAATCGGACCATTTTAGATTTTTACTTCCCAAAAACCTGTGGGCTATAGCACAGTTGATTTTCAATAAAATTAAATTTTCTAAGAAATGTTTAGAAATAATCGAGAAATCAAAATGAAAATTGTCACAGCAATTACAGGTCCCGAAACCTATTGATAGAGGTATCAACCATCGTAATCGGACCATTTTAGATTTTTGCTCCCCAAAAACTTGTGGGCTATAGCACAGTTGATTTTCAATAAAATTGAATTTTCTAAGAAATGTATAGAAATATTCGAGCAATCAAATTGAAAATTGTCACAGCAATTACAGGTCCCGAAACCTATTGATAGAGGTATCAACCATCGTAATCGGACCATTTTAGATTTTTACTTCTCAAAAACTTGTGGGCTATAGCACAGTTGATTTTCAATAAAATTGTATTTTCTAAGAAATGTTTAGAAATAATCGAGCAATCAAAATGAAAATTGTCACAGCAATTACAGGTCCCGAAACCTATTGATAGAGGTATCAACCATCGTAATCGGACCATTTTAGATTTTTGCTCCCTAAAAACTTGTGGGCTATAGCACAGTTGATTTTCAATAAAATTAAATTTTCTAAGAAATGTTTAGAAATAATCGAGAAATCAAAATGAAAATTGTCACAGCAATTACAGGTCCCGAAACCTATTGATAGAGGTATCAACCATCGTAATCGGACCATTTTAGATTTTTGCTCCCCAAAAACTTGTGGGCTATAGCACAGTTGATTTTCAATAAAATTGAATTTTCTAAGAAATGTATAGAAATAATCGAGCAATCAAATTGAAAATTGTCACAGCAATTACAGGTCCCGAAACCTATTGATAGAGGTATCAACCATCGTAATCGGACCATTTTAGATTTTTACTTCTCAAAAACTTGTGGGCTATAGCACAGTTGATTTTCAATAAAATTGAATTTTCTAAGAAATGTATAGAAATAATCGAGCAATCAAATTGAAAATTGTCACAGCAATTACAGGTCCCGAAACCTATTGATAGAGGTATCAACCATCGTAATCGGACCATTTTAGATTTTTACTTCTCAAAAACTTGTGGGCTATAGCACAGTTGATTTTCAATAAAATTAAATTTTCTAAGAAATGTTTAGAAATAATCGAGAAATCAAAATGAAAATTGTCACAACAATTACAGGTCCCGAAACCTATTGATAGAGGTATCAACCATCGTAATCGGACCATTTTAGATTTTTGCTCCCCAAAAACTTGTGGGCTATAGCACAGTTGATTTTCAATAAAATTGAATTTTCTAAGAAATGTATAGAAATAATCGAGCAATCAAATTGAAAATTGTCACAGCAATTACAGGTCCCGAAACCTATTGATAGAGGTATCAACCATCGTAATCGGACCATTTTAGATTTTTACTTCTCAAAAACTTGTGGGCTATAGCACAGTTGATTTTCAATAAAATTGTATTTTCTAAGAAATGTTTAGAAATAATCGAGCAATCAAAATGAAAATTGTCACAGCAATTACAGGTCCCGAAACCTATTGATAGAGGTATCAACCATCGTAATCGGACCATTTTAGATTTTTACTTCTCAAAAACTTGTGGGCTATAGCACAGTTGATTTTCAATAAAATTAAATTTTCTAAGAAATGTTTAGAAATAATCGAGAAATCAAAATGAAAATTGTCACAGCAATTACAGGTCCCGAAACCTATTGATAGAGGTATCAACCATCGTAATCGGACCATTTTAGATTTTTGCTCCCCAAAAACTTGTGGGCTATAGCACAGTAGATTTTCAATAAAATTGAATTTTCTAAGAAATGTATAGAAATAATGGAGCAATCAAATTGAAAATTGTCACAGCAATTACAGGTCCCGAAACCTATTGATAGAGGTATCAACCATCGTAATCGGACCATTTTAGATTTTTACTTCTCAAAAACTTGTGGGCTATAGCACAGTTGATTTTCAATAAAATTAAATTTTCTAAGAAATGTTTAGAAATAATCGAGAAATCAAAATGAAAATTGTCACAACAATTACAGGTCCCGAAACCTATTGATAGAGGTATCAACCATCGTAATCGGACCATTTTAGATTTTTGCTCCCCAAAAACTTGTGGGCTATAGCACAGTAGATTTTCAATAAAATTGAATTTTCTAAGAAATGTATAGAAATAATCGAGCAATCAAATTGAAAATTGTCACAGCAATTACAGGTCCCGAATCCTATTGATAGAGGTATCAACCATCGTAATCGGACCATTTTAGATTTTTACTTCTCAAAAACTTGTGGGCTATAGCACAGTTGATTTTCAATAAAATTAAATTTTCTAAGAAATGTTTAGAAATAATCGAGCAATCAAAATGAAAATTGTCACAACAATTACAGGTCCCGAAACCTATTGATAGAGGTATCAACCATCGTAATCGGACCATTTTAGATTTTTGCTCCCCAAAAACTTGTGGGCTATAGCACAGTTGATTTTCAATAAAATTGAATTTTCTAAGAAATGTATAGAAATAATCGAGCAATCAAATTGAAAATTGTCACAGCAATTACAGGTCCCGAAACCTATTGATAGAGGTATCAACCATCGTAATCGGACCATTTTAGATTTTTACTTCTCAAAAACTTGTGGGCTATAGCACAGTTGATTTTCAATAAAATTGTATTTTCTAAGAAATGTTTAGAAATAATCGAGCAATCAAAATGAAAGTTGTCACAGCAATTACAGGTCCCGAAACCTATTGATAGAGGTATCAACCATCGTAATCGGACCATTTTAGATTTTTGCTCCCCAAAAACTTGTGGGCTATAGCACAGTTGATTTTCAATAAAATTGAATTTTCTAAGAAATGTATAGAAATAATCGAGCAATCAAATTGAAAATTGTCACAGCAATTACAGGTCCCGAAACCTATTGATAGAGGTATCAACCATCGTAATCGGACCATTTTAGATTTTTACTTCTCAAAAACTTGTGGGCTATAGCACAGTTGATTTTCAATAAAATTAAATTTTCTAAGAAATGTTTAGAAATAATCGAGAAATCAAAATGAAAATTGTCACAGCAATTACAGGTCCCGAAACCTATTGATAGAGGTATCAACCATCGTAATCGGACCATTTTAGATTTTTGCTCCCCACAGGTACCCCGCACAGTAGATTTTCAATAAAATTGAATTTTCTAAGAAATGTATAGAAATAATCGAGCAATCAAATTGAAAATTGTCACAGCAATTACAGGTCCCGAAACCTATTGATAGAGGTATCAACCATCGTAATCGGACCATTTTAGATTTTTGCTCCCCAAAAACTTGTGGGCTATAGCACAGTTGATTTTCAATAAAATTGAATTTTCTAAGAAATGTATAGAAATAATCGAGCAATCAAATTGAAATTTGTCACAGCAATTACAGGTCCCGAAACCTATTGATAGAGGTATCACCCATCGTAATCGGACCATTTTAGATTTTTACTTCTCAAAAACTTGTGGGCTATAGCACAGTTGATTTTCAATTAAATTAAATTTTCTAAGAAATGTTTAGAAATAATCGAGAAATCAAAATGAAAATTGTCACAGCAATTACAGGTTCCGAAACCTATTGATAGAGGTATCAACCATCGTAATCGGACCATTTTAGATTTTTGCTCCCCAAAAACTTGTGGGCTATAGCACAGTAGATTTTCAATAAAATTGAATTTTCTAAGAAATGTATAGAAATAATCGAGCAATCAAATTGAAAATTATCACAGCAATTACAGGTCCCGAAACCTATTGATAGAGGTATCAACCATCGTAATCGGACCATTTTAGATTTTTGCTCCCCAAAAACTTGTGGGCTATAGCACAGTTGATTTTCAATAAAATTGAATTTTCTAAGAAATGTATAGAAATAATCGAGCAATCAAATTGAAAATTGTCACAGCAATTACAGGTCCCGAAACCTATTGATAGAGGTATCAACCATCGTAATCGGACCATTTTAGATTTTTACTTCTCAAAAACTTGTGGGCTATAGCACAGTTGATTTTCAATAAAATTAAATTTTCTAAGAAATGTTTAGAAATAATCGAGAAATCAAAATGAAAATTGTCACAGCAATTACAGGTCCCGAAACCTATTGATAGAGGTATCAACCATCGTAATCGGACCATTTTAGATTTTTGCTCCCCACAGGTACCCCGCACAGTAGATTTTCAATAAAATTGAATTTTCTAAGAAATGTATAGAAATAATCGAGCAATCAAATTGAAAATTGTCACAGCAATTACAGGTCCCGAAACCTATTGATAGAGGTATCAACCATCGTAATCGGACCATTTTAGATTTTTGCTCCCCAAAAACTTGTGGGCTATAGCACAGTTGATTTTCAATAAAATTGAATTTTCTAAGAAATGTATAGAAATAATCGAGCAATCAAATTGAAATTTGTCACAGCAATTACAGGTCCCGAAACCTATTGATAGAGGTATCAACCATCGTAATCGGACCATTTTAGATTTTTACTTCTCAAAAACTTGTGGGCTATAGCACAGTTGATTTTCAATTAAATTAAATTTTCTAAGAAATGTTTAGAAATAATCGAGAAATCAAAATGAAAATTGTCACAGCAATTACAGGTCCCGAAACCTATTGATAGAGGTATCAACCATCGTAATCGGACCATTTTAGATTTTTGCTCCCCAAAAACTTGTGGGCTATAGCACAGTAGATTTTCAATAAAATTTAATTTTCTAAGAAATGTATAGAAATAATCGAGCAATCAAATTGAAAATTGTCACAGCAATTACAGGTCCCGAAACCTATTGATAGAGGTATCAACCATCGTAATCGGACCATTTTAGATTTTTGCTCCCCAAAAACTTGTGGGCTATAGCACAGTTGATTTTCAATAAAATTGAATTTTCTAAGAAATGTATAGAAATAATCGAGCAATCAAATTGAAAATTGTCACAGCAATTACAGGTCCCGAAACCTATTGATAGAGGTATCAACCATCGTAATCGGACCATTTTAGATTTTTACTTCTCAAAAACTTGTGGGCTATAGCACAGTTGATTTTCAATAAAATTAAATTTTCTAAGAAATGTTTAGAAATAATCGAGAAATCAAAATGAAAATTGTCACAGCAATTACAGGTCCCGAAACCTATTGATAGAGGTATCAACCATCGTAATCGGACCATTTTAGATTTTTGCTCCCCAAAAACTTGTGGGCTATAGCACAGTAGATTTTCAATAAAATTGAATTACCTAAGAAATGTATAGAAATAATCGAGCAATCAAATTGAAAATTGTCACAGCAATTACAGGTCCCGAAACCTATTGATAGAGGTATCAACCATCGTAATCGGACCATTTTAGATTTTTGCTCCCCAAAAACTTGTGGGCTATAGCACAGTTGATTTTCAATAAAATTGAATTTTCTAAGAAATGTATAGAAATAATCGAGCAATCAAATTGAAAATTGTCACAGCAATTACAGGTCCCGAAACCTATTGATAGAGGTATCAACCATCGTAATCGGACCATTTTAGATTTTTACTTCTCAAAAACTTGTGGGCTATAGCACAGTTGATTTTCAATAAAATTAAATTTTCTAAGAAATGTTTAGAAATAATCGAGAAATCAAAATGAAAATTGTCACAGCAATTACAGGTCCCGAAACCTATTGATAGAGGTATCAACCATCGTAATCGGACCATTTTAGATTTTTGCTCTCCAAAAACTTGTGGGCTATAGCACAGTAGATTTTCAATAAAATTGAATTACCTAAGAAATGTATAGAAATAATCGAGCAATCAAATTGAAAATTGTCACAGCAATTACAGGTCCCGAAACCTATTGATAGAGGTATCAACCATCGTAATCGGACCATTTTAGATTTTTACTTCTCAAAAACTTGTGGGCTATAGCACAGTTGATTTTCAATAAAATTAAATTTTCTAAGAAATGTTTAGAAATAATCGAGAAATCAAAATGAAAATTGTCACAGCAATTACAGGTCCCGAAACCTATTGATAGAGGTATCAACCATCGTAATCGGACCATTTTAGATTTTTGCTCCCCAAAAACTTGTGGGCTATAGCACAGTTGATTTTCAATAAAATTGAATTTTCTAAGAAATGTATAGAAATAATCGAGCAATCAAATTGAAAATTGTCACAGCAATTACAGGTCCCGAAACCTATTGATAGAGGTATCAACCATCGTAATCGGACCATTTTAGATTTTTACTTCTCAAAAACTTGTGGGCTATAGCACAGTTGATTTTCAATAAAATTAAATTTTCTAAGAAATGTTTAGAAATAATCGAGAAATCAAAATGAAAATTGTCACAGCAATTACAGGTCCCGAAACCTATTGATAGAGGTATCAACCATCGTAATCGGACCATTTTAGATTTTTGCTCCCCAAAAACTTGTGGGCTATAGCACAGTAGATTTTCAATAAAATTGAATTTTCTAAGAAATGTATAGAAATAATCGAGCAATCAAATTGAAAATTGTCACAGCAATTACAGGTCCCGAAACCTATTGATAGAGGTATCAACCATCGTAATCGGACCATTTTAGATTTTTGCTCCCCAAAAACTTGTGGGCTATAGCACAGTTGATTTTCAATAAAATTGAATTGTCTAAGAAATGTATAGGAATAATCGAGCAATCAAATTGAAAATTGTCACAGCAATTACAGGTCCCGAAACCTATTGATAGAGGTATCAACCATCGTAATCGGACCATTTTAGACTTTTGCTCCCCAAAAACTTGTGGGCTATAGCACAGTAGATTTTCAATAAAATTGAATTTTCTAAGAAATGTATAGAAATAATCGAGCAATCAAATTGAAAATTGTCACAGCAATTACAGGTCCCGAAACCTATTGATAGAGGTATCAACCATCGTAATCGGACCATTTTAGATTTTTACTTCTCAAAAACTTGTGGGCTATAGCACAGTTGATTTTCAATAAAATTAAGTTTTGTAAGAAATGTTTAGAAATAATCGAGAAATCAAAATGAAAATTATCACAGCAATTACAGGTCCCGAAACCTATTGATAGAGGTATCAACCATCGTAATCGGACCATTTTAGATTTTTGCTCCCCAAAAACTTGTGGGCTATAGCACAGTAGATTTTCAATAAAATTGAATTTTCTAAGAAATGTATAGAAATAATCGAGCAATCAAATTGAAAATTGTCACAGCAATTACAGGTCCCGAAACCTATTGATAGAGGTATCAACCATCGTAATCGGACCATTTTAGATTTTTGCTCCCCAAAAACTTGTGGGCTATAGCACAGTTGATTTTCAATAAAATTGAATTTTCTAAGAAATGTATAGAAATAATCGAGCAATCAAATTGAAAATTATCACAGCAATTACAGGTCCCGAAACCTATTGATAGAGGTATCAACCATCGTAATCGGACCATTTTAGATTTTTACTTCTCAAAAACTTGTGGGCTATAGCACAGTTGATTTTCAATAAAATTGAATTTTCTAAGAAATGTATAGAAATAATCGAGCAATCAAATTGAAAATTGTCACAGCAATTACAGGTCCCGAAACCTATTGATAGAGGTATCAACCATCGTAATCGGACCATTTTAGATTTTTACTTCTCAAAAACTTGTGGGCTATAGCACAGTTGATTTTCAATAAAATTAAATTTTCTAAGAAATGTTTAGAAATAATCGAGAAATCAAAATGAAAATTGTCACAACAATTACAGGTCCCGAAACCTATTGATAGAGGTATCAACCATCGTAATCGGACCATTTTAGATTTTTGCTCCCCAAAAACTTGTGGGCTATAGCACAGTAGATTTTCAATAAAATTGAATTTTCTAAGAAATGTATAGAAATAATCGAGCAATCAAATTGAAAATTGTCACAGCAATTACAGGTCCCGAAACCTATTGATAGAGGTATCAACCATCGTAATCGGACCATTTTAGATTTTTACTCCTCAAAAACTTGTGGGCTATAGCACAGTTGATTTTCAATAAAATTGTATTTTCTAAGAAATGTTTAGAAATAATCGAGCAATCAAATTGAAAATTGTCACAGCAATTACAGGTCTCGAAACCTATTGATAGAGGTATCAACCATCGTAATCGGACCATTTTAGATTTTTGCTCCCCAAAAACTTGTGGGCTTATAGCACAGTTGATTTTCAATAAAATTGAATTTTCTAAGAAATGTTTAGAAATAATCGAGCAATCAAATTGAAAATTGTCACAGCAATTACAGGTCCCGAAACCTATTGATAGAGGTATCAACCATCGTAATCGGACCATTTTAGATTTTTACTTCTCAAAAACTTGTGGGCTATAGCACAGTTGATTTTCAATAAAATTGAATTTTCTAAGAAATGTATAGAAATAATCGAGCAATCAAATTGAAAATTGTCACAGCAATTACAGGTCCCGAAACCTATTGATAGAGGTATCAACCATCGTAATCGGACCATTTTAGATTTTTACTTCTCAAAAACTTGTGGGCTATAGCACAGTTGATTTTCAATAAAATTAAATTTTCTAAGAAATGTTTAGAAATAATCGAGAAATCAAAATGAAAATTGTCACAGCAATTACAGGTCCCGAAACCTATTGATAGAGGTATCAACCATCGTAATCGGACCATTTTAGATTTTTGCTCCCCAAAAACTTGTGGGCTATAGCACAGTAGATTTTCAATAAAATTGAATTACCTAAGAAATGTATAGAAATAATCGAGCAATCAAATTGAAAATTGTCACAGCAATTACAGGTCCCGAAACCTATTGATAGAGGTATCAACCATCGTAATCGGACCATTTTAGATTTTTGCTCCCCAAAAACTTGTGGGCTATAGCACAGTTGATTTTCAATAAAATTGAATTTTCTAAGAAATGTATAGAAATAATCGAGCAATCAAATTGAAAATTGTCACAGCAATTACAGGTCCCGAAACCTATTGATAGAGGTATCAACCATCGTAATCGGACCATTTTAGATTTTTACTTCTCAAAAACTTGTGGGCTATAGCACAGTTGATTTTCAATAAAATTAAATTTTCTAAGAAATGTTTAGAAATAATCGAGAAATCAAAATGAAAATTGTCACAGCAATTACAGGTCCCGAAACCTATTGATAGAGGTATCAACCATCGTAATCGGACCATTTTAGATTTTTGCTCTCCAAAAACTTGTGGGCTATAGCACAGTAGATTTTCAATAAAATTGAATTACCTAAGAAATGTATAGAAATAATCGAGCAATCAAATTGAAAATTGTCACAGCAATTACAGGTCCCGAAACCTATTGATAGAGGTATCAACCATCGTAATCGGACCATTTTAGATTTTTACTTCTCAAAAACTTGTGGGCTATAGCACAGTTGATTTTCAATAAAATTAAATTTTCTAAGAAATGTTTAGAAATAATCGAGAAATCAAAATGAAAATTGTCACAGCAATTACAGGTCCCGAAACCTATTGATAGAGGTATCAACCATCGTAATCGGACCATTTTAGATTTTTGCTCCCCAAAAACTTGTGGGCTATAGCACAGTTGATTTTCAATAAAATTGAATTTTCTAAGAAATGTATAGAAATAATCGAGCAATCAAATTGAAAATTGTCACAGCAATTACAGGTCCCGAAACCTATTGATAGAGGTATCAACCATCGTAATCGGACCATTTTAGATTTTTACTTCTCAAAAACTTGTGGGCTATAGCACAGTTGATTTTCAATAAAATTAAATTTTCTAAGAAATGTTTAGAAATAATCGAGAAATCAAAATGAAAATTGTCACAGCAATTACAGGTCCCGAAACCTATTGATAGAGGTATCAACCATCGTAATCGGACCATTTTAGATTTTTGCTCCCCAAAAACTTGTGGGCTATAGCACAGTAGATTTTCAATAAAATTGAATTTTCTAAGAAATGTATAGAAATAATCGAGCAATCAAATTGAAAATTGTCACAGCAATTACAGGTCCCGAAACCTATTGATAGAGGTATCAACCATCGTAATCGGACCATTTTAGATTTTTGCTCCCCAAAAACTTGTGGGCTATAGCACAGTTGATTTTCAATAAAATTGAATTGTCTAAGAAATGTATAGGAATAATCGAGCAATCAAATTGAAAATTGTCACAGCAATTACAGGTCCCGAAACCTATTGATAGAGGTATCAACCATCGTAATCGGACCATTTTAGATTTTTGCTCCCCAAAAACTTGTGGGCTATAGCACAGTAGATTTTCAATAAAATTGAATTTTCTAAGAAATGTATAGAAATAATCGAGCAATCAAATTGAAAATTGTCACAGCAATTACAGGTCCCGAAACCTATTGATAGAGGTATCAACCATCGTAATCGGACCATTTTAGATTTTTACTTCTCAAAAACTTGTGGGCTATAGCACAGTTGATTTTCAATAAAATTAAGTTTTGTAAGAAATGTTTAGAAATAATCGAGAAATCAAAATGAAAATTATCACAGCAATTACAGGTCCCGAAACCTATTGATAGAGGTATCAACCATCGTAATCGGACCATTTTAGATTTTTGCTCCCCAAAAACTTGTGGGCTATAGCACAGTAGATTTTCAATAAAATTGAATTTTCTAAGAAATGTATAGAAATAATCGAGCAATCAAATTGAAAATTGTCACAGCAATTACAGGTCCCGAAACCTATTGATAGAGGTATCAACCATCGTAATCGGACCATTTTAGATTTTTGCTCCCCAAAAACTTGTGGGCTATAGCACAGTTGATTTTCAATAAAATTGAATTTTCTAAGAAATGTATAGAAATAATCGAGCAATCAAATTGAAAATTATCACAGCAATTACAGGTCCCGAAACCTATTGATAGAGGTATCAACCATCGTAATCGGACCATTTTAGATTTTTACTTCTCAAAAACTTGTGGGCTATAGCACAGTTGATTTTCAATAAAATTGAATTTTCTAAGAAATGTATAGAAATAATCGAGCAATCAAATTGAAAATTGTCACAGCAATTACAGGTCCCGAAACCTATTGATAGAGGTATCAACCATCGTAATCGGACCATTTTAGATTTTTACTTCTCAAAAACTTGTGGGCTATAGCACAGTTGATTTTCAATAAAATTAAATTTTCTAAGAAATGTTTAGAAATAATCGAGAAATCAAAATGAAAATTGTCACAACAATTACAGGTCCCGAAACCTATTGATAGAGGTATCAACCATCGTAATCGGACCATTTTAGATTTTTGCTCCCCAAAAACTTGTGGGCTATAGCACAGTAGATTTTCAATAAAATTGAATTTTCTAAGAAATGTATAGAAATAATCGAGCAATCAAATTGAAAATTGTCACAGCAATTACAGGTCCCGAAACCTATTGATAGAGGTATCAACCATCGTAATCGGACCATTTTAGATTTTTACTCCTCAAAAACTTGTGGGCTATAGCACAGTTGATTTTCAATAAAATTGTATTTTCTAAGAAATGTTTAGAAATAATCGAGCAATCAAATTGAAAATTGTCACAGCAATTACAGGTCTCGAAACCTATTGATAGAGGTATCAACCATCGTAATCGGACCATTTTAGATTTTTGCTCCCCAAAAACTTGTGGGCTTATAGCACAGTTGATTTTCAATAAAATTGAATTTTCTAAGAAATGTTTAGAAATAATCGAGCAATCAAATTGAAAATTGTCACAGCAATTACAGGTCCCGAAACCTATTGATAGAGGTATCAACCATCGTAATCGGACCATTTTAGATTTTTACTTCTCAAAAACTTGTGGGCTATAGCACAGTTGATTTTCAATAAAATTAAATTTTCTAAGAAATGTTTAGAAATAATCGAGAAATCAAAATGAAAATTGTCACAGCAATTACAGGTCCCGAAACCTATTGATAGAGGTATCAACCATCGTAATCGGACCATTTTAGATTTTTGCTCCCCAAAAACTTGTGGGCTATAGCACAGTAGATTTTCAATAAAATTGAATTTTCTAAGAAATGTATAGAAATAATCGAGCAATCAAATTGAAAATTGTCACAGCAATTACAGGTCCCGAAACCTATTGATAGAGGTATCAACCATCGTAATCGGACCATTTTAGATTTTTACTTCTCAAAAACTTGTGGGCTATAGCACAGTTGATTTTCAATAAAATTAAATTTTCTAAGAAATGTTTAGAAATAATCGAGAAATCAAAATGAAAATTGTCACAGCAATTACAGGTCCCGAAACCTATTGATAGAGGTATCAACCATCGTAATCGGACCATTTTAGATTTTTGCTCCCCAAAAACTTGTGGGCTATAGCACAGTAGATTTTCAATAAAATTGAATTTTCTAAGAAATGTATAGAAATAATCGAGCAATCAAATTGAAAATTGTCACAGCAATTACAGGTCCCGAAACCTATTGATAGAGGTATCAACCATCGTAATCGGACCATTTTAGATTTTTGCTCCCCAAAAACTTGTGGGCTATAGCACAGTTGATTTTCAATAAAATTGAATTTTCTAAGAAATGTATAGAAATAATCGAGCAATCAAATTGAAAATTGTCACAGCAATTACAGGTCCCGAAACCTATTGATAGAGGTATCAACCATCGTAATCGGACCATTTTAGATTTTTACTTCTCAAAAACTTGTGGGCTATAGCACAGTTGATTTTCAATAAAATTAAATTTTCTAAGAAATGTTTAGAAATAATCGAGAAATCAAAATGAAAATTGTCACAACAATTACAGGTCCCGAAACCTATTGATAGAGGTATCAACCATCGTAATCGGACCATTTTAGATTTTTGCTCCCCAAAAACTTGTGGGCTATAGCACAGTAGATTTTCAATAAAATTGAATTTTCTAAGAAATGTATAGAAATAATCGAGCAATCAAATTGAAAATTGTCACAGCAATTACAGGTCCCGAAACCTATTGATAGAGGTATCAACCATCGTAATCGGACAATTTTAGATTTTTACTCCTCAAAAACTTGTGGGCTATAGCACAGTTGATTTTCAATAAAATTGTATTTTCTAAGAAATGTTTAGAAATAATCGAGCAATCAAATTGAAAATTGTCACAGCAATTACAGGTCTCGAAACCTATTGATAGAGGTATCAACCATCGTAATCGGACCATTTTAGATTTTTGCTCCCCAAAAACTTGTGGGCTTATAGCACAGTTGATTTTCAATAAAATTGAATTTTCTAAGAAATGTTTAGAAATAATCGAGCAATCAAATTGAAAATTGTCACAGCAATTACAGGTCCCGAAACCTATTGATAGAGGTATCAACCATCGTAATCGGACCATTTTAGATTTTTACTTCTCAAAAACTTGTGGGCTATAGCACAGTTGATTTTCAATAAAATTAAATTTTCTAAGAAATGTTTAGAAATAATCGAGAAATCAAAATGAAAATTGTCACAGCAATTACAGGTCCCGAAACCTATTGATAGAGGTATCAACCATCGTAATCGGACCATTTTAGATTTTTGCTCCCCAAAAACTTGTGGGCTATAGCACAGTAGATTTTCAATAAAATTGAATTTTCTAAGAAATGTATAGAAATAATCGAGCAATCAAATTGAAAATTGTCACAGCAATTACAGGTCCCGAAACCTATTGGTAGAGGTATCAACCATCGTAATCGGACCATTTTAGATTTTTGCTCCCCAAAAACTTGTGGGCTATAGCACAGTAGATTTTCAATAAAATTGAATTTTCTAAGAAATGTATAGAAATAATCGAGCAATCAAATTGAAAATTGTCACAGCAATTACAGGTCCCGAAACCTATTGATAGAGGTATCAACCATCGTAATCGGACCATTTTAGATTTTTACTTCTCAAAAACTTGTGGGCTGCACAGTTGATTTTCAATAAAATTAAATTTTCTAAGAAATGTTTAGAAATAATCGAGAAATCAAAATGAAAATTGTCACAGCAATTACAGGTCCCGAAACCTATTGATAGAGGTATCAACCATCGTAATCGGACCATTTTAGATTTTTGCTCCCCAAAAACTTGTGGGCTATAGCACAGTAGATTTTCAATAAAATTGAATTTGCTAAGAAATGTATAGAAATAATCGAGCAATCAAATTGAAAATTGTCACAGCAATTACAGGTCCCGAAACCTATTGATAGAGGTATCAACCATCGTAATCGGACCATTTTAGATTTTTGCTCCCCAAAAACTTGTGGGCTATAGCACAGTTGATTTTCAATAAAATTGTATTTTCTAAAAAATGTTTAGAAATAATCGAGCAATCAAAATGAAAATTGTCACAGCAATTACAGGTCTCGAAACCTATTGATAGAGGTATCAACCATCGTAATCGGACCATTTTAGATTTTTGCTCCCCAAAAACTTGTGGGCTATAGCACAGTTGATTTTCAATAAAATTGAATTTTCTAAGAAATGTATAGAAATAATCGAGCAATCAAATTGAAAATTGTCACAGCAATTACAGGTCCCGAAACCTATTGATAGAGGTATCAACCATCGTAATCGGACCATTTTAGATTTTTACTTCTCAAAAACTTGTGGGCTATAGCACAGTTGATTTTCAATAAAATTAAATTTTCTAAGAAATGTTTAGAAATAATCGAGAAATCAAAATGAAAATTGTCACAGCAATTACAGGTCCCGAAACCTATTGATAGAGGTATCAACCATCGTAATCGGACCATTTTAGATTTTTGCTCCCCAAAAACTTGTGGGCTATAGCACAGTAGATTTTCAATAAAATTGAATTTTCTAAGAAATGTATAGAAATAATCGAGCAATCAAATTGAAAATTGTCACAGCAATTACAGGTCCCGAAACCTATTGATAGAGGTATCAACCATCGTAATCGGACCATTTTAGATTTTTACTTCTTAAAAACTTGTGGGCTATAGCACAGTTGATTTTCAATAAAATTAAATTTTCTAAGAAATGTTTAGAAATAATCGAGAAATCAAAATGAAAATTGTCACAGCAATTACAGGTCCCGAAACCTATTGATAGAGGTATCAACCATCGTAATCGGACCATTTTAGATTTTTGCTCCCCAAAAACTTGTGGGCTATAGCACAGTAGATTTTCAATAAAATTGAATTTTCTAAGAAATGTATAGAAATAATCGAGCAATCAAATTGAAAATTGTCACAGCAATTACAGGTCCCGAAACCTATTGATAGAGGTATCAACCATCGTAATCGGGCCATTTTAGATTTTTACTTCTCAAAAACTTGTGGGCTATAGCACAGTTGATTTTCAATAAAATTAAATTTTCTAAGAAATGTTTAGAAATAATCGAGAAATCAAAATGAAAATTGTCACAGCAATTACAGGTCCCGAAACCTATTGATAGAGGTATCAACCATCGTAATCGGACCATTTTAGATTTTTGCTCCCCAAAAACTTGTGGGCTATAGCACAGTAGATTTTCAATAAAATTGAATTTTCTAAGAAATGTATAGAAATAATCGAGCAATCAAATTGAAAATTGTCACAGCAATTACAGGTCCCGAAACCTATTGATAGAGGTATCAACCATCGTAATCGGACCATTTTAGATTTTTGCTCCCCAAAAACTTGTGGGCTATAGCACAGTAGATTTTCAATAAAATTGAATTTTCTAAGAAATGTATAGAAATAATCGAGCAATCAAATTGAAAATTGTCACAGCAATTACAGGTCCCGAAACCTATTGATAGAGGTATCAACCATCGTAATCGGACCATTTTAGATTTTTACTTCTCAAAAACTTGTGGGCTGCACAGTTGATTTTCAATAAAATTAAATTTTCTAAGAAATGTTTAGAAATAATCGAGAAATCAAAATGAAAATTGTCACAGCAATTACAGGTCCCGAAACCTATTGATAGAGGTATCAACCATCGTAATCGGACCATTTTAGATTTTTGCTCCCCAAAAACTTGTGGGCTATAGCACAGTAGATTTTCAATAAAATTGAATTTTCTAAGAAATGTATAGAAATAATCGAGCAATCAAATTGAAAATTGTCACAGCAATTACAGGTCCCGAAACCTATTGATAGAGGTATCAACCATCGTAATCGGACCATTTTAGATTTTTGCTCCCCAAAAACTTGTGGGCTATAGCACAGTTGATTTTCAATAAAATTGTATTTTCTAAGAAATGTTTAGAAATAATCGAGCAATCAAAATGAAAATTGTCACAGCAATTACAGGTCTCGAAACCTATTGATAGTGGTATCAACCATCGTAATCGGACCATTTTAGATTTTTGCTCCCCAAAAACTTGTGGGCTATAGCACAGTTGATTTTCAATAAAATTGAATTTTCTAAGAAATGTATAGAAATAATCGAGCAATCAAATTGAAAATTGTCACAGCAATTACAGGTCCCGAAACCTATTGATAGAGGTATCAACCATCGTAATCGGACCATTTTAGATTTTTACTTCTCAAAAACTTGTGGGCTATAGCACAGTTGATTTTCAATAAAATTAAATTTTCTAAGAAATGTTTAGAAATAATCGAGAAATCAAAATGAAAATTGTCACAGCAATTACAGGTCCCGAAACCTATTGATAGAGGTATCAACCATCGTAATCGGACCATTTTAGATTTTTGCTCCCCAAAAACTTGTGGGCTATAGCACAGTAGATTTTCAATAAAATTGAATTTTCTAAGAAATGTATAGAAATAATCGAGCAATCAAATTGAAAATTGTCACAGCAATTACAGGTCCCGAAACCTATTGATAGAGGTATCAACCATCGTAATCGGACCATTTTAGATTTTTACTTCTCAAAAACTTGTGGGCTATAGCACAGTTGATTTTCAATAAAATTAAATTTTCTAAGAAATGTTTAGAAATAATCGAGAAATCAAAATGAAAATTGTCACAGCAATTACAGGTCCCGAAACCTATTGATAGAGGTATCAACCATCGTAATCGGACCATTTTAGATTTTTGCTCCCCAAAAACTTGTGGGCTATAGCACAGTAGATTTTCAATAAAATTGAATTTTCTAAGAAATGTATAGAAATAATCGAGCAATCAAATTGAAAATTGTCACAGCAATTACAGGTCCCGAAACCTATTGATAGAGGTATCAACCATCGTAATCGGACCATTTTAGATTTTTGCTCCCCAAAAACTTGTGGGCTATAGCACAGTTGATTTTCAATAAAATTGAATTTTCTAAGAAATGTATAGAAATAATCGAGCAATCAAATTGAAAATTGTCACAGCAATTACAGGTCCCGAAACCTATTGATAGAGGTATCAACCATCGTAATCGGGCCATTTTAGATTTTTACTTCTCAAAAACTTGTGGGCTATAGCACAGTTGATTTTCAATAAAATTAAATTTTCTAAGAAATGTTTAGAAATAATCGAGAAATCAAAATGAAAATTGTCACAGCAATTACAGGTCCCGAAACCTATTGATAGAGGTATCAACCATCGTAATCGGACCATTTTAGATTTTTGCTCCCCAAAAACTTGTGGGCTATAGCACAGTTGATTTTCAATAAAATTGAATTTTCTAAGAAATGTATAGAAATAATCGAGCAATCAAATTGAAAATTGTCACAGCAATTACAGGTCCCGAAACCTATTGATAGAGGTATCAACCATCGTAATCGGACCATTTTAGATTTTTACTTCTCAAAAACTTGTGGGCAGCACAGTTGATTTTCAATAAAATTAAATTTTCTAAGAAATGTTTAGAAATAATCGAGAAATCAAAATGAAAATTGTC
The DNA here is from genome assembly GCA_958295665.1 of Tipula vernalis. Lineage (NCBI taxonomy): Eukaryota > Metazoa > Arthropoda > Insecta > Diptera > Tipulidae > Tipula > Tipula vernalis. The sequence goes on from OY282560.1 coordinate 135,099,937, forward strand.
ACAGCAATTACAGGTCCCGAAACCTATTGATAGAGGTATCAACCTTCGTAATCGGACCATTTTAGATTTTTGCTCCCCAAAAACTTGTGGGCTATAGCACAGTAGATTTTCAATAAAATTGAATTTTCTAAGAAATGTATAGAAATAATCGAGCAATCAAATTGAAAATTGTCACAGCAATTACAGGTCCCGAAACCTATTGATAGAGGTATCAACCATCGTAATCGGACCATTTTAGATTTTTACTTCTCAAAAACTTGTGGGCTATAGCACAGTTGATTTTCAATAAAATTAAATTTTCTAAGAAATGTTTAGAAATAATCGAGAAATTAAAATGAAAATTGTCACAGCAATTACAGGTCCCGAAACCTATTGATAGAGGTATCAACCATCGTAATCGGACCATTTTAGATTTTTGCTCCCCAATAACTTGTGGGCTATATAAGCACAGTAGATTTTCAATAAAATTGAATTTTCTAAGAAATGTATAGAAATAATCGAGCAATCAAATTGAAAATTGTCACAGCAATTACAGGTCCCGAAACCTATTGATAGAGGTATCAATCATCGTAATCGGACCATTTTAGATTTTTACTTCTCAAAAACTTGTGGGCTATAGCACAGTTGATTTTCAATAAAATTAAATTTTCTAAGAAATTTTTAGAAATAATCGAGAAATCAAAATGAAAATTGTCACAGCACTTACAGGTCCCGAAACCTATTGATAGAGGTATCAACCATCGTAATCGGACCATTTTAGATTTTTGCTCCCCAAAAACTTGTGGGCTATAGCACAGTAGATTTTCAATAAAATTGAATTTTCTAAGAAATGTATAGAAATAATCGAGCAATCAAATTGAAAATTGTCACAGCAATTACAGGTCCGAAACCTATTGATAGAGGTATCAACCATCGTAATCGGACCATTTTAGATTTTTGCTCCCCAAAAACTTGTGGGCTATAGCACAGTTGATTTTCAATAAAATTGAATTTTCTAAGAAATGTATAGAAATAATCGAGTAATCAAATTGAAAATTGTCACAGCAATTACAGGTCCCGAAACCTATTGATAGAGGTATCAACCATCGTAATCGGACCATTTTAGATTTTTACTTCTCAAAAACTTGTGGGCTATAGCACAGTTGATTTTCAATAAAATTAAATTTTCTAAGAAATGTTTGGAAATAATCGAGAAATCAAAATGAAAATTGTCACAACAATTACAGGTCCCGAAACCTATTGATAGAGGTATCAACCATCGTAATCGGACCATTTTAGATTTTTGCTCCCCAAAAACTTGTGGGCTATAGCACAGTAGATTTTCAATAAAATTGAATTTTCTAAGAAATGTATAGAAATAATCGAGCAATCAAATTGAAAATTGTCACAGCAATTACAGGTCGCGAAACCTATTGATAGAGGTATCAACCATCGTAATCGGACCATTTTAGATTTTTACTTCTCAAAAACTTGTGGGCTATAGCACAGTTGATTTTCAATAAAATTGTATTTTCTAAGAAATGTTTAGAAATATTCGAGCAATCAAAATGAAAATTGTCACAGCAATTACAGGTCTCGAAACCTATTGATAGAGGTATCAACCATCGTAATCGGACCATTTTAGATTTTTGCTCCCCAAAAACTTGTGGGCTATAGCACAGTTGATTTTCAATAAAATTGAATTTTCTAAGAAATGTATAGAAATAATCGAGCAATCAAATTGAAAATTGTCACAGCAATTACAGGTCCCGAAACCTATTGATAGAGGTATCAACCATCGTAATCGGACCATTTTAGATTTTTACTTCTCAAAAACTTGTGGGCTATAGCACAGTTGATTTTCAATAAAATTAAATTTTCTAAGAAATGTTTAGAAATAATCGAGAAATCAAAATGAAAATTGTCACAGCAATTACAGGTGCAGCTATTGAAACCTATTGATAGAGGTATCAACCATCGTAATCGGACCATTTTAGATTTTTGCTCCCCAAAAACTTGTGGGCTATAGCACAGTAGATTTTCAATAAAATTGAATTTTCTAAGAAATGTATAGAAATAATCGAGCAATCAAATTGAAAATTGTCACAGCAATTACAGGTCCCGAAACCTATTGATAGAGGTATCAACCATCGTAATCGGACCATTTTAGATTTTTACTTCTCAAAAACTTGTGGGCTATAGCACAGTTGATTTTCAATAAAATTAAATTTTCTAAGAAATGTTTAGAAATAATCGAGAAATCAAAATGAAAATTGTCACAGCAATTACAGGTCCCGAAACCTATTGATAGAGGTATCAACCATCGTAATCGGACCATTTTAGATTTTTGCTCCCCAAAAACTTGTGGGCTATAGCACAGTAGATTTTCAATAAAATTGAATTTTCTAAGAAATGTATAGAAATAATCGAGCAATCAAATTGAAAATTGTCACAGCAATTACAGGTCCCGAAACCTATTGATAGAGGTATCAACCATCGTAATCGGACCATTTTAGATTTTTACTTCTCAAAAACTTGTGGGCTATAGCACAGTTGATTTTCAATAAAATTAAATTTTCTAAGAAATGTTTAGAAATAATCGAGAAATCAAAATGAAAATTGTCACAGCAATTACAGGTCCCGAAACCTATTGATAGAGGTATCAACCATCGTAATCGGACCATTTTAGATTTTTGCTCCCCAAAAACTTGTGGGCTATAGCACAGTAGATTTTCAATAAAATTGAATTTTCTAAGAAATGTATAGAAATAATCGAGCAATCAAATTGAAAATTGTCACAGCAATTACAGGTCCCGAAACCTATTGATAGAGGTATCAACCATCGTAATCGGACCATTTTAGGTTTTTGCTCCCCAAAAACTTGTGGGCTATAGCACAGTTGATTTTCAATAAAATTAAATTTTCTAAGAAATGTTTAGAAATAATCGAGCAATCAAATTGAAAATTGTCACAGCAATTACAGGTCCCGAAACCTATTGATAGAGGTATCAACCATCGTAATCGGACCATTTTAGATTTTTACTTCTCAAAAACTTGTGGGCTATAGCACAGTTGATTTTCAATAAAATTAAATTTTCTAAGAAATGTTTAGAAATAATCGAGAAATCAAAATGAAAATTGTCACAACAATTACAGGTCCCGAAACCTATTGATAGAGGTATCAACCATCGTAATCGGACCATTTTAGATTTTTGCTCCCCAAAAACTTGTGGGCTATAGCACAGTAGATTTTCAATAAAATTGAATTTTCTAAGAAATGTATAGAAATAATCGAGCAATCAAATTGAAAATTGTCACAGCAATTACAGGTCCCGAAACCTATTGATAGAGGTATCAACCATCGTAATCGGACCATTTTAGATTTTTGCTCCCCAAAAACTTGTGGGCTATAGCACAGTAGATTTTCAATAAAATTGAATTTTCTAAGAAATGTATAGAAATAATCGAGCAATCAAATTGAAAATTGTCACAGCAATTACAGGTCCCGAAACCTATTGATAGAGGTATCAACCATCGTAATCGGACCATTTTAGATTTTTGCTCCCCAAAAACTTGTGGGCTATAGCACAGTTGATTTTCAATAAAATTGAATTTTCTAAGAAATGTATAGAAATAATCGAGCAATCAAATTGAAAATTGTCACAGCAATTACAGGTCCCGAAACCTATTGATAGAGGTATCAACCATCGTAATCGGACCATTTTAGATTTTTGCTCCCCAAAAACTTGTGGGCTATAGCACAGTAGATTTTCAATAAAATTGAATTTTCTAAGAAATGTTTAGAAATAATCGAGCAATCAAATTGAAAATTGTCACAGCAATTACAGGTCCCGAAACCTATTGATAGAGGTATCAACCATCGTAATCGGACCATTTTAGATTTTTGCTCCCCAAAAACTTGTGGGCTATAGCACAGTTGATTTTCAATAAAATTGAATTTTCTAAGAAATGTATAGAAATAATCGAGCAATCAAATTGAAAATTGTCACAGCAATTACAGGTCCCGAAACCTATTGATAGAGGTATCAACCATCGTAATCGGACCATTTTAGATTTTTACTTCTCAAAAACTTGTGGGCTATAGCACAGTTGATTTTCAATAAAATTAAATTTTCTAAGAAATGTTTAGAAATAATCGAGAAATCAAAATGAAAATTGTCACAACAATTACAGGTCCCGAAACCTATTGATAGAGGTATCAACCATCGTAATCGGACCATTTTAGATTTTTGCTCCCCAAAAACTTGTGGGCTATAGCACAGTAGATTTTCAATAAAATTGAATTTTCTAAGAAATGTATAGAAATAATCGAGCAATCAAATTGAAAATTGTCACAGCAATTACAGGTCCCGAAACCTATTGATAGAGGTATCAACCATCGTAATCGGACCATTTTAGATTTTTACTTCTCAAAAACTTGTGGGCTATAGCACAGTTGATTTTCAATAAAATTGTATTTTCTAAGAAATGTTTAGAAATAATCGAGCAATCAAAATGAAAATTGTCACAGCAATTACAGGTCTCGAAACATTTTGATAGAGGTATCAACCATCGTAATCGGACTATTTTAGATTTTTGCTCCCCAAAAACTTGTGGGCTATAGCACAGTAGATTTTCAATAAAATTAAATTTTCTAAGAAATGTTTAGAAATAATCGAGCAATCAAATTGAAAATTGTCACAGCAATTACAGGTCCCGAAACCTATTGATAGAGGTATCAACCATCGTAATCGGACCATTTTAGATTTTTACTTCTCAAAAACTTGTGGGCTATAGCACAGTTGATTTTCAATAAAATTAAATTTTCTAAGAAATGTTTAGAAATAATCGAGAAATCAAAATGAAAATTGTCACAGCAATTACAGGTCCCGAAACCTATTGATAGAGGTATCAACCATCGTAATCGGACCATTTTAGATTTTTGCTCCCCAAAAACTTGTGGGCTATAGCACAGTAGATTTTCAATAAAATTGAATTTTCTAAGAAATGTATAGAAATAATCGAGCAATCAAATTGAAAATTGTCACAGCAATTACAGGTCCCGAAACCTATTGATAGAGGTATCAACCATCGTAATCGGACCATTTTAGATTTTTACTTCTCAAAAACTTGTGGGCTATAGCACAGTTGATTTTCAATAAAATTAAATTTTCTAAGAAATGTTTAGAAATAATCGAGAAATCAAAATGAAAATTGTCACAGCAATTACAGGTCCCGAAACCTATTGATAGAGGTATCAACCATCGTAATCGGACCATTTTAGATTTTTGCTCCCCAAAAACTTGTGGGCTATAGCACAGTAGATTTTCAATAAAATTGAATTTTCTAAGAAATGTATAGAAATAATCGAGCAATCAAATTGAAAATTGTCACAACAATTACAGGTCCCGAAACCTATTGATAGAGGTATCAACCATCGTAATCGGACCATTTTAGATTTTTGCTCCCCAAAAACTTGTGGGCTATAGCACAGTAGATTTTCAATAAAATTGAATTTTCTAAGAAATGTATAGAAATAATCGAGCAATCAAATTGAAAATTGTCACAGCAATTACAGGTCCCGAAACCTATTGATAGAGGTATCAACCATCGTAATCGGACCATTTTAGATTTTTACTTCTCAAAAACTTGTGGGCTATAGCACAGTTGATTTTCAATAAAATTAAATTTTCTAAGAAATGTTTAGAAATAATCGAGAAATCAAAATGAACATTGTCACAGCAATTACAGGTCCCGAAACCTATTGATAGAGGTATCAACCATCGTAATCGGACCATTTTAGATTTTTACTTCTCAAAAACTTGTGGGCTATAGCACAGTTGATTTTCAATAAAATTAAATTTTCTAAGAAATGTTTAGAAATAATCGAGAAATCAAAATGAAAATTGTCACAGCAATTACAGGTCCCGAAACCTATTGATAGAGGTATCAACCATCGTAATCGGACCATTTTAGATTTTTGCTCCCCAAAAACTTGTGGGCTATAGCACAGTAGATTTTCAATAAAATTGAATTTTCTAAGAAATGTATAGAAATAATCGAGCAATCAAATTGAAAATTGTCACAACAATTACAGGTCCCGAAACCTATTGATAGAGGTATCAACCATCGTAATCGGACCATTTTAGATTTTTGCTCCCCAAAAACTTGTGGGCTATAGCACAGTAGATTTTCAATAAAATTGAATTTTCTAAGAAATGTATAGAAATAATCGAGCAATCAAATTGAAAATTGTCACAGCAATTACAGGTCCCGAAACCTATTGATAGAGGTATCAACCATCGTAATCGGACCATTTTAGATTTTTACTTCTCAAAAACTTGTGGGCTATAGCACAGTTGATTTTCAATAAAATTAAATTTTCTAAGAAATGTTTAGAAATAATCGAGAAATCAAAATGAAAATTGTCACAGCAATTACAGGTCCCGAAACCTATTGATAGAGGTATCAACCATCGTAATCGGACCATTTTAGATTTTTACTTCTCAAAAACTTGTGGGCTATAGCACAGTTGATTTTCAATAAAATTAAATTTTCTAAGAAATGTTTAGAAATAATCGAGAAATCAAAATGAAAATTGTCACAACAATTACAGGTCCCGAAACCTATTGATAGAGGTATCAACCATCGTAATCGGACCATTTTAGATTTTTGCTCCCCAAAAACTTGTGGGCTATAGCACAGTAGATTTTCAATAAAATTGAATTTTCTAAGAAATGTATAGAAATAATCGAGCAATCAAATTGAAAATTGTCACAGCAATTACAGGTCCCGAAACCTATTGATAGAGGTATCAACCATCGTAATCGGACCATTTTAGATTTTTACTTCTCAAAAACTTGTGGGCTATAGCACAGTTGATTTTCAATAAAATTGTATTTTCTTAAAAATGTTAAAAAATAATCGAGCAATCAAAATGAAAATTGTCACAGCAATTACAGGTCCCGAAACCTATTGATAGAGGTATCAACCATCGTAATCGGACCATTTTAGATTTTTGCTCCCCAAAAACTTGTGGGCTATAGCACAGTTGATTTTCAATAAAATTGAATTTTCTAAGAAATGTATAGAAATAATCGAGCAATCAAAATGAAAATTGTCACAGCAATTACAGGTCCCGAAACCTATTGATAGAGGTATCAACCATCGTAATCGGACCATTTTAGTTTTTTACTTCTCAAAAACTTGTGGGCTATAGCACAGTTGATTTTCAATAAAATTAAATTTTCTTAGAAATGTTTAGAAATAATCGAAAAATCAAAATGAAAATTGTCACAGCAATTACAGGTCCCGAAACCTATTGATAGAGGTATCAACCACCGTAATCGGACCATTTTAGATTTTTGCTCCCCAAAAACTTGTGGGCTATAGCACAGTAGATTTTCAATAAAATTGAATTTTCTAAGAAATGTATAGAAATAATCGAGCAATCAAATTGAAAATTGTCACAGCAATTACAGGTCCCGAAACCTATTGATAGAGGTATCAACCATCGTAATCGGACCATTTTAGATTTTTGCTCCCCAAAAACTTGTGGGCTATAGCACAGTTGATTTTCAATAAAATTGAATTTTCTAAGAAATGTATAGAAATAATCGAGCAATCAAATTGAAAATTGTCACAGCAATTACAGGTCCCGAAACCTATTGATAGAGGTATCAACCATCGTAATCGGACCATTTTAGATTTTTACTTCTCAAAAACTTGTGGGCTATAGCACAGTTGATTTTCAATAAAATTAAATTTTCTAAGAAATGTTTAGAAATAATCGAGCAATCAAAATGAAAATTGTCACAGCAATTACAGGTCCCGAAACCTATTGATAGAGGTATCAACCATCGTAATCGGACCATTTTAGATTTTTGCTCCCCAAAAACTTGTGGGCTATAGCACAGTAGATTTTCAATAAAATTGAATTTTCTAAGAAATGTATAGAAATAATCGAGCAATCAAATTGAAAATTGTCACAGCAATTACAGGTCCCGAAACCTATTGATAGAGGTATCAACCATCGTAATCGGACCATTTTAGATTTTTGCTCCCCAAAAACTTGTGGGCTATAGCACAGTTGATTTTCAATAAAATTGAATTTTCTAAGAAATGTATAGAAATAATCGAGCAATCAAATTGAAAATTGTCACAGCAATTACAGGTCCCGAAACCTATTGATAGAGGTATCAACCATCGTAATCGGACCATTTTAGATTTTTGCTCCCCAAAAACTTGTGGGCTATAGCACAGTTGATTTTCAATAAAATTGAATTTTCTAAGAAATGTTTAGAAATAATCGAGCAATCAAAATGAAAATTGTCACAGCAATTACAGGTCCCGAAACCTATTGATAGAGGTATCAACCATCGTAATCGGACCATTTTAGATTTTTGCTCCCCAAAAACTTGTGGGCTATAGCACAGTTGATTTTCAATAAAATGAAATTTTCTAAGAAATGTTTAGAAATAATCGAGAAATCAAAATGAAAATTGTCACAGCAATTACAGGTCCCGAAACCTATTGATAGAGGTATCAACCATCGTAATCGGACCATTTTAGATTTTGGCTCCCCAAAAACTTGTGGGCTATAGCACAGTAGATTTTCAATAAAATTGAATTTTCTAAGAAATGTATAGAAATAATCGAGTAATCAAATTGAAAATTGTCACAGCAATTACAGGTCCCGAAACCTATTGATAGAGGTATCAACCATCGTAATCGGACCATTTTAGATTTTTACTTCTCAAAAACTTGTGGGCTATAGCACAGTTGATTTCAATAAAATTAAATTTTCTAAGAAATGTTTAGAAATAATCGAGAAATCAAAATGAAAATTGTCACAGCAATTACAGGTCCCGAAACCTATTGATAGAGGTATCAACCATCGTAATCGGACCATTTTAGATTTTTGCTCCCCAAAAACTTGTGGGCTATAGCACAGTAGATTTTCAATAAAATTGAATTTTCTAAGAAATGTATAGAAATAATCGAGCAATCAAATTGAAAATTGTCACAGCAATTACAGGTCCCGAAACCTATTGATAGAGGTATCAAACATCGTAATCGGACCATTTTAGATTTTTGCTCCCCAAAAACTTGTGGGCTATAACACAGTTGATTTTCAATAAAATTGAATTTTCTAAGAAATGTATAGAAATAATCGAGCAATCAAATTGAAAATTGTCACAGCAATTACAGGTCCCGAAACCTATTGATAGAGGTATCAACCATCGTAATCGGACTATTTTAGATTTTTACTTCTCAAAAACTTGTGGGCTATAGCACAGTTGATTTTCAATAAAATTAAATTTTCTAAGAAATGTTTAGAAATAATCGAGAAATCAAAATGAAAATTGTCACAGCAATTACAGGTCCCGAAACCTATTGATAGAGGTATCAACCATCGTAATCGGACCATTTTAGATTTTTGCTCCCCAAAAACTTGTGGGCTATAGCACAGTAGATTTTCAATAACATTGAATTTTCTAAGAAATGTATAGAAATAATCGAGCAATCAAATTGAAAATTGTCACAGCAATTACAGGTCCCGAAACCTATTGATAGAGGTATCAACCATCGTAATCGGACCATTTTAGATTTTTGCTCCCCAAAAACTTGTGGGCTTATAGCACAGTTGATTTTCTATAAAATTAAATTTTCTAAGAAATGTTTAGAAATAATCGAGAATTAAAAATGAAAATTGTCACAGCAATTACAGGTCCCGAAACCTATTGATAGAGGTATCAACCATCGTAATCGGACCATTTTAGATTTTTGCTCCCCAAAAACTTGTGGGCTATAGCACAGTTGATTTTCAATAAAATTGAATTTTCTAAGAAATGTATAGAAATAATCGAGCAATCAAATTGAAAATTGTCACAGCAATTACAGGTCCCGAAACCTATTGATAGAGGTATCAACCATCGTAATCGGACCATTTTAGATTTTTGCTCCCCAAAAACTTGTGGGCTATAGCACAGTTGATTTTCAATAAAATTGAATTTTCTAAGAAATGTTTAGAAATAATCGAGCAATCAAAATGAAAATTGTCACAGCAATTACAGGTCCCGAAACCTATTGATAGAGGTATCAACCATCGTAATCGGACCATTTTAGATTTTTGCTCCCCAAAAACTTGTGGGCTATAGCACAGTTGATTTTCAATAAAATGAAATTTTCTAAGAAATGTTTAGAAATAATCGAGAAATCAAAATGAAAATTGTCACAGCAATTACAGGTCCGGAAACCTATTGATAGAGGTATCAACCATCGTAATCGGACCATTTTAGATTTTGGCTCCCCAAAAACTTGTGGGCTATAGCACAGTAGATTTTCAATAAAATTGAATTTTCTAAGAAATGTATAGAAATAATCGAGTAATCAAATTGAAAATTGTCACAGCAATTACAGGTCCCGAAACCTATTGATAGAGGTATCAACCATCGTAATCGGACCATTTTAGATTTTTACTTCTCAAAAACTTGTGGGCTATAGCACAGTTGATTTCAATAAAATTAAATTTTCTAAGAAATGTTTAGAAATAATCGAGAAATCAAAATGAAAATTGTCACAGCAATTACAGGTCCCGAAACCTATTGATAGAGGTATCAACCATCGTAATCGGACCATTTTAGATTTTTGCTCCCCAAAAACTTGTGGGCTATAGCACAGTAGATTTTCAATAAAATTGAATTTTCTAAGAAATGTATAGAAATAATCGAGCAATCAAATTGAAAATTGTCACAGCAATTACAGGTCCCGAAACCTATTGATAGAGGTATCAAACATCGTAATCGGACCATTTTAGATTTTTGCTCCCCAAAAACTTGTGGGCTATAGCACAGTTGATTTTCAATAAAATTGAATTTTCTAAGAAATGTATAGAAATAATCGAGCAATCAAATTGAAAATTGTCACAGCAATTACAGGTCCCGAAACCTATTGATAGAGGTATCAACCATCGTAATCGGACTATTTTAGATTTTTACTTCTCAAAAACTTGTGGGCTATAGCACAGTTGATTTTCAATAAAATTAAATTTTCTAAGAAATGTTTAGAAATAATCGAGAAATCAAAATGAAAATTGTCACAGCAATTACAGGTCCCGAAACCTATTGATAGAGGTATCAACCATCGTAATCGGACCATTTTAGATTTTTGCTCCCCAAAAACTTGTGGGCTATAGCACAGTAGATTTTCAATAACATTGAATTTTCTAAGAAATGTATAGAAATAATCGAGCAATCAAATTGAAAATTGTCACAGCAATTACAGGTCCCGAAACCTATTGATAGAGGTATCAACCATCGTAATCGGACCATTTTAGATTTTTGCTCCCCAAAAACTTGTGGGCTTATAGCACAGTTGATTTTCTATAAAATTAAATTTTCTAAGAAATGTTTAGAAATAATCGAGAATTAAAAATGAAAATTGTCACAGCAATTACAGGTCCCGAAACCTATTGATAGAGGTATCAACCATCGTAATCGGACCATTTTAGATTTTTGCTCCCCAAAAACTTGTGGGCTATAGCACAGTTGATTTTCAATAAAATTGAATTTTCTAAGAAATGTTTAGAAATAATCGAGCAATCAAAATGAAAATTGTCACAGCAATTACAGGTCCCGAAACCTATTGATCGAGGTATCAACCATCGTAATCGGACCATTTTAGATTTTTGCTCCCCAAAAACTTGTGGGCTATAGCACAGTTGATTTTCAATAAAATTAAATTTTCTAAGAAATGTATAGAAATAATCGAGAAATCAAAATGAAAATTGTCACAGCAATTACAGGTCCCGAAACCTATTGATAGAGGTATCAACCATCGTAATCGGACCATTTTAGATTTTTGCTCCCCAAAAACTTGTGGGCTATAGCACAGTAGATTTTCAATAAAATTGAATTTTCTAAGAAATGTATAGAAATAATCGAGCAATCAAATTGAAAATTGTCACAGCAATTACAGGTCCCGAAACCTATTGATAGAGGTATCAACCATCGTAATCGGACCATTTTAGATTTTTGCTCCCCAAAAACTTGTGGGCTATAGCACAGTTGATTTTCAATAAAATTGAATTTTCTAAGAAATGTTTAGAAATAATCGAGCAATCAAAATGAAAATTGTCACAGCAATTACAGGTCCCGAAACCTATTGATAGAGGTATCAACCATCGTAATCGGGCCATTTTAGATTTTTGCTCCCCAAAAACTTGTGGGCTATAGCACAGTAGATTTTCAATAAAATTGAATTTTCTAAGAAATGTATAGAAATAATCGAGCAATCAAATTGAAAATTGTCACAGCAATTACAGGTCCCGAAACCTATTGATAGAGGTATCAACCATCGTAATCGGACCATTTTAGATTTTTACTTCTCAAAAACTTGTGGGCTATAGCACAGTAGATTTTCAATAAAATTGAATTTTCTAAGAAATGTATAGAAATAATCGAGCAATCAAATTGAAAATTGTCACAGCAATTACAGGTCCCGAAACCTATTGATAGAGGTATCAACCATCGTAATCGGACCATTTTAGATTTTTGCTCCCCAAAAACTTGTGGGCTATAGCACAGTAGATTTTCAATAAAATTGAATTTTCTAAGAAATGTATAGAAATAATCGAGCAATCAAATTGAAAATTGTCACAGCAATTACAGGTCCCGAAACCTATTGATAGAGGTATCAACCATCGTAATCGGACCATTTTAGATTTTTGCTCCCCAAAAACTTGTGGGCTATAGCACAGTTGATTTTCAATAAAATTGAATTTTCTAAGAAATGTATAGAAATAATCGAGCAATCAAATTGAAAATTGTCACAGCAATTACAGGTCCCGAAACCTATTGATAGAGGTATCAACCATCGTAATCGGACCATTTTAGATTTTTACTTCTCAAAAACTTGTGGGCTATAGCACAGTTGATTTTCAATAAAATTAAATTTTCTAAGAAATGTTTAGAAATAATCGAGAAATCAAAATGAAAATTGTCACAGCAATTACAGGTCCCGAAACCTATTGATAGAGGTATCAACCATCGTAATCGGACCATTTTAGATTTTTGCTCCCCAAAAACTTGTGGGCTATAGCACAGTAGATTTTCAATAAAATTGAATTTTCTAAGAAATGTATAGAAATAATCGAGCAATCAAATTGAAAATTGTCACAGCAATTACAGGTCCCGAAACCTATTGATAGAGGTATCAACCATCGTAATCGGACCATTTTAGATTTTTGCTCCCCAAAAACTTGTGGGCTATAGCACAGTTGATTTTCAATAAAATTAAATTTTCTAAGAAATGTTTAGAAATAATCGATAAATCAAAATGAAAATTGTCACAGCAATTACAGGTCCCGAAACCTATTGATAGAGGTATCAACCATCGTAATCGGGCCATTTTAGATTTTTGCTCCCCAAAAACTTGTGGGCTATAGCACAGTAGATTTTCAATAAAATTGAATTTTCTAAGAAATGTATAGAAATAATCGAGCAATCAAATTGAAAATTGTCACAGCAATTACAGGTCCCGAAACCTATTGATAGAGGTATCAACCATCGTAATCGGACCATTTTAGATTTTTACTTCTCAAAAACTTGTGGGCTATAGCACAGTTGATTTTCAATAAAATTAAATTTTCTAAGAAATGTTTAGAAATAATCGAGAAATCAAAATGAAAATTGTCACAGCAATTACAGGTCCCGAAACCTATTGATAGAGGTATCAACCATCGTAATCGGACCATTTTAGATTTTTGCTCCCCAAAAACTTGTGGGCTATAGCACAGTTGATTTTCAATAAAATTAAATTTTCTAAGAAATGTTTAGAAATAATCGATAAATCAAAATGAAAATTGTCACAGCAATTACAGGTCCCGAAACCTATTGATAGAGGTATCAACCATCGTAATCGGGCCATTTTAGATTTTTGCTCCCCAAAAACTTGTGGGCTATAGCACAGTTGATTTTCAATAAAATTAAATTTTCTAAGAAATGTTTAGAAATAATCGAGAAATCAAAATGAAAATTGTCACAGCAATTACAGGTCCCGAAACCTATTGATAGAGGTATCAACCATCGTAATCGGACCATTTTAGATTTTTGCTCCCCAAAAACTTGTGGGCTATAGCACAGTAGATTTTCAATAAAATTGAATTTTCTAAGAAATGTATAGAAATAATCGAGCAATCAAATTGAAAATTGTCACAGCAATTACAGGTCCCGAAACCTATTGATAGAGGTATCAACCATCGTAATCGGACCATTTTAGATTTTTGCTCCCCAAAAACTTGTGGGCTATAGCACAGTTGATTTTCAATAAAATTGAATTTTCTAAGAAATGTATAGAAATAATCGAGCAATCAAATTGAAAATTGTCACAGCAATTACAGGTCCCGAAACCTATTGATAGAGGTATCAACCATCGTAATCGGACCATTTTAGATTTTTACTTCTCAAAAACTTGTGGGCTATAGCACAGTTGATTTTCAATAAAATTAAATTTTCTAAGAAATGTTTAGAAATAATCGAGAAATCAAAATGAAAATTGTCACAGCAATTACAGGTCCCGAAACCTATTGATAGAGGTATCAACCATCGTAATCGGACCATTTTAGATTTTTGCTCCCCAAAAACTTGTGGGCTATAGCACAGTAAATTTTCAATAAAATTGAATTTTCTAAGAAATGTATAGAAATAATCGAGCAATCAAATTGAAAATTGTCACAGCAATTACAGGTCCCGAAACCTATTGATAGAGGTATCAACCATCGTAATCGGGCCATTTTAGATTTTTGCTCCCCAAAAACTTGTGGGCTATAGCACAGTTGATTTTCAATAAAATTGAATTTTCTAAGAAATGTATAGAAATAATCGAGCAATCAAATTGAAAATTGTCACAGCAATTACAGGTCCCGAAACCTATTGATAGAGGTATCAACCATCGTAATCGGACCATTTTAGATTTTTACTTCTCAAAAACTTGTGGGCTATAGCACAGTTGATTTTCAATAAAATTAAATTTTCTAAGAAATGTTTAGAAATAATCGAGAAATCAAAATGAAAATTGTCACAACAATTACAGGTCCCGAAACCTATTGATAGAGGTATCAACCATCGTAATCGGACCATTTTAGATTTTTGCTCCCCAAAAACTTGTGGGCTATAGCACAGTAGATTTTCAATAAAATTGAATTTTCTAAGAAATGTATAGAAATAATCGAGCAATCAAATTGAAAATTGTCACAGCAATTACAGGTCCCGAAACCTATTGATAGAGGTATCAACCATCGTAATCGGACCATTTTAGATTTTTGCTCCCCAAAAACTTGTGGGCTATAGCACAGTAGATTTTCAATAAAATTGAATTTTCTAAGAAATGTATAGAAATAATCGAGCAATCAAATTGAAAATTGTCACAGCAATTACAGGTCCCGAAACCTATTGATAGAGGTATCAACCATCGTAATCGTACCATTTTAGATTTTTACTTCTCAAAAACTTGTGGGCTATAGCACAGTTGATTTTCAATAAAATTAAATTTTCTAAGAAATGTTTAGAAATAATCGAGAAATCAAAATGAAAATTGTCACAGCAATTACAGGTCCCGAAACCTATTGATAGAGGTATCAACCATCGTAATCGGACCATTTTAGATTTTTGCTCCCCAAAAACTTGTGGGCTAAAGCACAGTAGATTTTCAATAAAATTGAATTTTCTAAGAAATGTATAGAAATAATCGAGCAATCAAATTAAAAATTGTCACAGCAATTACAGGTCCCGAAACCTATTGATAGAGGTATCAACCATCGTAATCGGACCATTTTAGATTTTTACTTCTCAAAAACTTGTGGGCTATAGCACAGTTGATTTTCAATAAAATTAAATTTTCTAAGAAATGTTTAGAAATAATCGAGAAATCAAAATGAAAATTGTCACAGCAATTACAGGTCCCGAAACCTATTGATAGAGGTATCAACCATCGTAATCGGACCATTTTAGATTTTTGCTCCCCAAAAACTTGTGGGCTATAGCACAGTAGATTTTCAATAAAATTGAATTTTCTAAGAAATGTATAGAAATAATCGAGCAATCAAATTGAAAATTGTCACAGCAATTACAGGTCCCGAAACCTATTGATAGAGGTATCAACCATCGTAATCGGACCATTTTAGATTTTTGCTCCCCAAAAACTTGTGGGCTATAGCACAGTTGATTTTCAATAAAATTGAATTTTCTAAGAAATGTATAGAAATAATCGAGCAATCAAATTGAAAATTGTCACAGCAATTACAGGTCCCGAAACCTATTGATAGAGGTATCAACCATCGTAATCGGACCATTTTAGATTTTTACTTCTCAAAAACTTGTGGGCTATAGCACAGTTGATTTTCAATAAAATTAAATTTTCTAAGAAATGTTTAGAAATAATCGAGAAATCAAAATGAAAATTGTCACAGCAATTACAGGTCCCGAAACCTATTGATAGAGGTATCAACCATCGTAATCGGACCATTTTAGATTTTTGCTCCCCAAAAACTTGTGGGCTATAGCACAGTAGATTTTCAATAAAATTGAATTTTCTAAGAAATGTATAGAAATAATCGAGCAATCAAATTGAAAATTGTCACAGCAATTACAGGTCCCGAAACCTATTGATAGAGGTATCAACCATCGTAATCGGACCATTTTAGATTTTTACTTCTCAAAAACTTGTGGGCTATAGCACAGTTGATTTTCAATAAAATTGTATTTTCTAAGAAATGTTTAGAAATAATCGAGCAATCAAAATGAAAATTGTCACAGCAATTACAGGTCCCGAAACCTATTGATAGAGGTATCAACCATCGTAATCGGACCATTTTAGATTTTTGCTCTCCAAAAACTTGTGGGCTATAGCACAGTTGATTTTCAATAAAATTGAATTTTCTAAGAAATGTATAGAAATAATCGAGCAATCAAATTGAAAATTGTCACAGCAATTACAGGTCCCGAAACCTATTGATAGAGGTATCAACCATCGTAATCGGACCATTTTAGATTTTTACTTCTCAAAAACTTGTGGGCTATAGCACAGTTGATTTTCAATAAAATTAAATTTTCTAAGAAATGTTTAGAAATAATCGAGAAATCAAAATGAAAATTGTCACAGCAATTACAGGTCCCGAAACCTATTGATAGAGGTATCAACCATCGTAATCGGACCATTTTAGATTTTTGCTCCCCAAAAACTTGTGGGCTATAGCACAGTTGATTTTCAATAAAATTGAATTTTCTAAGAAATGTATAGAAATAATCGAGCAATCAAATTGAAAATTGTCACAGCAATTACAGGTCCCGAAACCTATTGATAGAGGTATCAACCATCGTAATCGGACCATTTTAGATTTTTGCTCCCCAAAAACTTGTGGGCTATAGCACAGTTGATTTTCAATAAAATTGAATTTTCTAAGAAATGTATAGAAATAATCGAGCAATCAAATTGAAAATTGTCACAGCAATTACAGGTCCCGAAACCTATTGATGGAGGTATCAACCATCGTAATCGGACCATTTTAGATTTTTACTTCTCAAAAACTTGTGGGCTATAGCACAGTTGATTTTCAATAAAATTAAATTTTCTAAGAAATGTTTAGAAATAATCGAGAAATCAAAATGAAAATTGTCACAACAATTACAGGTCCCGAAACCTATTGATAGAGGTATCAACCATCGTAATCGGACCATTTTAGATTTTTGCTCCCCAAAAACTTGTGGGCTATAGCACAGTAGATTTTCAATAAAATTGAATTTTCTAACAAATGTATAGAAATAATCGAGCAATCAAATTGAAAATTGTCACAGCAATTACAGGTCCCGAAACCTATTGATAGAGGTATCAGCCATCGTAATCGGACCATTTTAGATTTTTACTTCTCAAAAACTTGTGGGCTATAGCACAGTTGATTTTCAATAAAATTGAATTTTCTAAGAAATGTTTAGAAATAATCGAGCAATCAAAATGAAAATTGTCACAGCAATTACAGGTCCCGAAACCTATTGATAGAGGTATCAACCATCGTAATCGGACCATTTTAGATTTTTGCTCCCCAAAAACTTGTGGGCTATAGCACAGTTGATTTTCAATAAAATTGAATTTTCTAAGAAATGTATAGAAATAATCAAGCAATCAAATTGAAAATTGTCACAGCAATTACAGGTCCCGAAACCTATTGATAGAGGTATCAACCATCGTAATCGGACCATTTTAGATTTTTACTTCTCAAAAACTTGTGGGCTATAGCACAGTAGATTTTCAATAAAATTGAATTTTCTAAGAAATGTATAGAAATAATCGAGCAATCAAATTGAAAATTGTCACAGCAATTACAGGTCCCGAAACCTATTGATAGAGGTATAAACCATCGTAATCGGACCATTTTAGATTGTTGCTCCCCAAAAACTTGTGGGCTATAGCACAGTTGATTTTCAATAAAATTGAATTTTCTAAGAAATGTATAGAAATAATCGAGCAATCAAATTGAAAATTGTCACAGCAATTACAGGTCCCGAAACCTATTGATAGAGGTACCAACCATCGTAATCGGACCATTTTAGATTTTTACTTCTCAAAAACTTGTGGGCTATAGCACAGTTGATTTTCAATAAAATTAAATTTTCTAAGAAATGTTTAGAAATAATCGAGAAATCAAAATGAAAATTGTCACAGCAATTACAGGTCCCGAAACCTATTGATAGAGGTATCAACCATCGTAATCGGACCATTTTAGATTTTTGCTCCCCAAAAACTTGTGGGCTATAGCACAGTAGATTTTCAATAAAATTGAATTTTCTAAGAAATGTATAGAAATAATCGAGCAATCAAATTGAAAATTGTCACAGCAATTACAGGTCCCGAAACCTATTGATAGAGGTATCAACCATCGTAATCGGACCATTTTAGATTTTTGCTCCCCAAAAACTTGTGGGCTATAGCACAGTTGATTTTCAATAAAATTGAATTTTCTAAGAAATGTATAGAAATAATCGAGCAATCAAATTGAAAATTGTCACAGCAATTACAGGTCCCGAAACCTATTGATAGAGGTATCAACCATCGTAATCGGACCATTTTAGATTTTTACTTCTCAAAAACTTGTGGGCTATAGCACAGTTGATTTTCAATAAAATTAAATTTTCTAAGCAATGTTTAGAAATAATCGAGAAATCAAAATGAAAATTGTCACAGCAATTACAGGTCCCGAAACCTATTGATAGAGGTATCAACCATCGTAATCGGACCATTTTAGATTTTTGCTCCCCAAAAACTTGTGGGCTACAGCACAGTTGATTTTCAATAAAATTGTATTTTCTAAGAAATGTTTAGAAATAATCGAGCAATCAAAATGAAAATTGTCACAGCAATTACAGGTCCCGAAACCTATTGATAGTGGTATCAACCATCGTAATCGGACCATTTTAGATTTTTGCTCCCCAAAAACTTGTGGGCTATAGCACAGTTGATTTTCAATAAAATTGAATTTTCTAAGAAATGTATAGAAATAATCGAGCAATCAAATTGAAAATTGTCACAGCAATTACAGGTCCCGAAACCTATTGATAGAGGTATCAACCATCGTAATCGGACCATTTTAGATTTTTACTTCTCAAAAACTTGTGGGCTATAGCACAGTTGATTTTCAATAAAATTAAATTTTCTAAGAAATGTTTAGAAATAATCGAGAAATCAAAATGAAAATTGTCACAGCAATTACAGGTCCCGAAACCTATTGATAGAGGTATCAACCATCGTAATCGGACCATTTTAGATTTTTGCTCCACAAAAACTTGTGGGCTATAGCACAGTTGATTTTCAATAAAATTGAATTTTCTAAGAAATGTATAGAAATAATCGAGCAATCAAATTGAAAATTGTCACAGCAATTACAGGTCCCGAAACCTATTGATAGAGGTATCAACCATCGTAATCGGACCATTTTAGATTTTTGCTCCCCAAAAACTTGTGGGCTATAGCACAGTTGATTTTCAATAAAATTGAATTTTCTAAGAAATGTATAGAAATAATCGAGCAATCAAATTGAAAATTGTCACAGCAATTACAGGTCCCGAAACCTATTGATAGAGGTATCAACCATCGTAATCGGACCATTTTAGATTTTTACTTCTCAAAAACTTGTGGGCTATAGCACAGTAGATTTTCAATAAAATTAAATTTTCTAAGAAATGTTTAGAAATAATCGAGAAATCAAAATGAAAATTGTCACAACAATTACAGGTCCCGAAACCTATTGATAGAGGTATCAACCATCGTAATCGGACCATTTTAGATTTTTGCTCCCCAAAAACTTGTGGGCTATAGCACAGTAGATTTTCAATAAAATTGAATTTTCTAAGAAATGTATAGAAATAATCGAGCAATCAAATTGAAAATTGTCACAGCAATTACAGGTCCCGAAACCTATTGATAGAGGTATCAACCATCGTAATCGGACCATTTTAGATTTTTACTTCTCAAAAACTTGTGGGCTATAGCACAGTTGATTTTCAATAAAATTGAATTTTCTAAGAAATGTTTAGAAATAATCGAGCAATCAAAATGAAAATTGTCACAGCAATTACAGGTCCCGAAACCTATTGATAGAGGTATCAACCATCGTAATCGGACCATTTTAGATTTTTGCTCCCCAAAAACTTGTGGGCTATAGCACAGTTGATTTTCAATAAAATTGAATTTTCTAAGAAATGTATAGAAATAATCGAGCAATCAAATTGAAAATTGTCACAGCAATTACAGGTCCCGAAACCTATTGATAGAGGTATCAACCATCGTAATCGGAACCATTTTAGATTTTTGCTCCCCAAAAACTTGTGGGCTATAGCACAGTTGATTTTCAATAAAATTGAATTTTCTAAGAAATGTATAGAAATAATCGAGCAATCAAATTGAAAATTGTCACAGCAATTACAGGTCCCGAAACCTATTGAAAGAGGTATCAACCATCGTAATCGGACCATTTTAGATTGTTGCTCCCCAAAAACTTGTGGGCTATAGCACAGTTGATTTTCAATAAAATTGAATTTTCTAAGAAATGTATAGAAATAATCGAGCAATCAAATTGAAAATTGTCACAGCAATTACAGGTCCCGAAACCTATTGATAGAGGTATCAACCATCGTAATCGGACCATTTTAGATTTTTACTTCTCAAAAACTTGTGGGCTATAGCACAGTTGATTTTCAATAAAATTGAATTTTCTAAGAAATGTTTAGAAATAATCGAGCAATCAAAATGAAAATTGTCACAGCAATTACAGGTCCCGAAACCTATTGATAGAGGTATCAACCATCGTAATCGGACCATTTTAGATTTTTGCTCCCCAAAAACTTGTGGGCTATAGCACAGTTGATTTTCAATAAAATTGAATTTTCTAAGAAATGTATAGAAATAATCGAGCAATCAAATTGAAAATTGTCACAGCAATTACAGGTCCCGAAACCTATTGATAGAGGTATCAACCATCGTAATAGGACCATTTTAGATTTTTACTTCTCAAAAACTTGTGGGCTATAGCACAGTTGATTTTCAATAAAATTAAATTTTCTAAGAAATGTTTAGAAATAATCGAGAAATCAAAATGAAAATTGTCACAACAATTACAGGTCCCGAAACCTATTGATAGAGGTATCAACCATCGTAATCGGACCATTTTAGATTTTTGCTCCCCAAAAACTTGTGGGCTATAGCACAGTAGATTTTCAATAAAATTGAATTTTCTAAGAAATGTATAGAAATAATCGAGCAATCAAATTGAAAATTGTCACAGCAATTACAGGTCCCGAAACCTATTGATAGAGGTATCAACCATCGTAATCGGACCATTTTAGATTTTTACTTCTCAAAAACTTGTGGGCTTTAGCACAGTTGATTTTCAATAAAATTAAATTTTCTAAGAAATGTTTAGAAATAATCGAGAAATCAAAATGAAAATTGTCACAACAATTACAGGTCCCGAAACCTATTGATAGAGGTATCAACCATCGTAATCGGACCATTTTAGATTTTTGCTCCCCAAAAACTTGTGGGCTATAGCACAGTAGATTTTCAATAAAATTGAATTTTCTAAGAAATGTATAGAAATAATCGAGCAATCAAATTGAAAATTGTCACAGCAATTACAGGTCCCGAAACCTATTGATAGAGGTATCAACCATCGTAATCGGACCATTTTAGATTTTTACTTCTCAAAAACTTGTGGGCTATAGCACAGTTGATTTTCAATAAAATTGAATTTTCTAAGAAATGTTTAGAAATAATCGAGCAATCAAAATGAAAATTGTCACAGCAATTACAGGTCCCGAAACCTATTGATAGAGGTATCAACCATCGTAATCGGACCATTTTAGATTTTTGCTCCCCAAAAACTTGTGGGCTATAGCACAGTTGATTTTCAATAAAATTGAATTTTCTAAGAAATGTATAGAAATAATCGAGCAATCAAATTGAAAATTGTCACAGCAATTACAGGTCCCGAAACCTATTGATAGAGGTATCAACCATCGTAATCGGACCATTTTAGATTTTTACTTCTCAAAAACTTGTGGGCTATAGCACAGTAGATTTTCAATAAAATTGAATTTTCTAAGAAATGTATAGAAATAATCGAGCAATCAAATTGAAGATTGTCACAGCAATTACAGGTCCCGAAACCTATTGATAGAGGTATCAACCATCGTAATCGGACCATTTTAGATTTTTGCTCCCCAAAAACTTGTGGGCTATAGCACAGTTGATTTTCAATAAAATTGAATTTTCTAAGAAATGTATAGAAATAATCGAGCAATCAAATTGAAAATTGTCACAGCAATTACAGGTCCCGAAACCTATTGATAGAGGTATCAACCATCGTAATCGGACCATTTTAGATTTTTACTTCTCAAAAACTTGTGGGCTATATCACAGTAGATTTTCAATAAAATTGAATTTTCTAAGAAATGTATAGAAATAATCGAGCAATCAAATTGAAAATTGTCACAGCAATTACAGGTCCCGAAACCTATTGATAGAGGTATCAACCATCGTAATCGGACCATTTTAGATTGTTGCTCCCCAAAAACTTGTGGGCTATAGCAAAGTTGATTTTCAATAAAATTGAATTTTCTAAGAAATGTATAGAAATAATCGAGCAATCAAATTGAAAATTGTCACAGCAATTACAGGTCCCGAAACCTATTGATAGAGGTATCAACCATCGTAATCGGACCATTTTAGATTTTTACTTCTCAAAAACTTGTGGGCTATAGCACAGTTGATTTTCAATAAAATTAAATTTTCTAAGAAATGTTTAGAAATAATCGAGAAATCAAAATGAAAATTGTCACAACAATCACAGGTCCCGAAACCTATTGATAGAGGTATCAACCATCGTAATCGGACCATTTTAGATTTTTGCTCCCCAAAAACTTGTGGGCTATAGCACAGTAGATTTTCAATAAAATTGAATTTTCTAAGAAATGTATAGAAATAATCGAGCAATCAAATTGAAAATTGTCACAGCAATTACAGGTCCCGAAACCTATTGATAGAGGTATCAACCATCGTAATCGGACCATTTTAGATTTTTACTTCTCAAAAACTTGTGGGCTATAGCACAGTTGATTTTCAATAAAATTGAATTTTCTAAGAAATGTTTAGAAATAATCGAGCAATCAAAATGAAAATTGTCACAGCAATTACAGGTCCCGAAGCCTATTGATAGAGGTATCAACCATCGTAATCGGACCATTTTAGATTTTTGCTCCCCAAAAACTTGTGGGCTATAGCACAGTTGATTTTCAATAAAATTGAATTTTCTAAGAAATGTTTAGAAATAATCGAGCAATCAAATTGAAAATTGTCACAGCAATTACAGGTCCCGAAACCTATTGATAGAGGTATCAACCATCGTAACCGGACCATTTTAGATTTTTACTTCTCAAAAACTTGTGGGCTATAGCACAGTAGATTTTCAATAAAATCGAATTTTCTAAGAAATGTATAGAAATAATCGAGCAATCAAATTGAAAATTGTCACAGCAATTACAGGTCCCGAAACCTATTGATAGAGGTATCAACCATCGTAATCGGACCATTTTAGATTGTTGCTCCCCAAAAACTTGTGGGCTATAGCAAAGTTGATTTTCAATAAAATTGAATTTTCTAAGAAATGTATAGAAATAATCGAGCAATCAAATTGAAAATTGTCACAGCAATTACAGGTCCCGAAACCTATTGATAGAGGTATCAACCATCGTAATCGGACCAGTTTAGATTTTTACTTCTCAAAAACTTGTGGGCTATAGCACAGTTGATTTTCAATAAAATTAAATTTTCTAAGAAATGTTTAGAAATAATCGAGAAATCAAAATGAAAATTGTCACAGCAATTACAGGTCCCAAAACCTATTGATAGAGGTATCAACCATCGTAATCGGACCATTTTAGATTTTTGCTCCCCAAAAACTTGTGGGCTATAGCACAGTAGATTTTCAATAAAATTGAATTTTCTAAGAAATGTATAGAAATAATCGAGCAATCAAATTGAAAATTGTCACAGCAATTACAGGTCCCGAAACCTATTGATAGAGGTATCAACCATCGTAATCGGACCATTTTAGATTTTTGCTCCCCAAAAACTTGTGGGCTATAGCACAGTAGATTTTCAATAAAATTGAATTTTCTAAGAAATGTATAGAAATAATCGAGCAATCAAATTGAAAATTGTCACAGCAATTACAGGTCCCGAAACCTATTGATAGAGGTATCAACCATCGTAATCGGACCATTTTAGATTTTTACTTCTCAAAAACTTGTGGGCTATAGCACAGTTGATTTTCAATAAAATTAAATTTTCTAAGAAATGTTTAGAAATAATCGAGAAATCAAAATGAAAATTGTCACAGCAATTACAGGTCCCGAAACCTATTGATAGAGGTATCAACCATCGTAATCGGACCATTTTAGATTTTTGCTCCCCAAAAACTTGTGGGCTAAAGCACAGTAGATTTTCAATAAAATTGAATTTTCTAAGAAATGTATAGAAATAATCGAGCAATCAAATTGAAAATTGTCACAGCAATTACAGGTCCCGAAACCTATTGATAGAGGTATCAACCATCGTAATCGGACCATTTTAGATTTTTGCTCCCCAAAAACTTGTGGGCTATAGCAAAGTTGATTTTCAATAAAATTGAATTTTCTAAGAAATGTATAGAAATAATCGAGCAATCAAATTGAAAATTGTCACAGCAATTACAGGTCCCGAAACCTATTGATAGAGGTATCAACCATCTTAATCGGACCATTTTAGATTTTTACTTCTCAAAAACTTGTGGGCTATAGCACAGTTGATTTTCAATAAAATTAAATTTTCTAAGAAATGTTTAGAAATAATCGAGAAATCAAAATGAAAATTGTCACAGCAATTACAGGTCCCGAAACCTATTGATAGAGGTATCAACCATCGTAATCGGACCATTTTAGATTTTTGCTCCCCAAAAACTTGTGGGCTATAGCACAGTAGATTTTCAATAAAATTGAATTTTCTAAGAAATGTATAGAAATAATCGAGCAATCAAATTGAAAATTGTTACAGCAATTACAGGTCCCGAAACCTATTGATAGAGGTATCAACCATCGTAATCGGACCATTTTAGATTTTTACTTCTCAAAAACTTGTGGGCTATAGCACAGTTGATTTTCAATAAAATTAAATTTTCTAAGAAATGTTTAGAAATAATCGAGAAATCAAAATGAAAATTGTCACAACAATTACAGGTCCCGAAACCTATTGATAGAGGTATCAACCATCGTAATCGGACCATTTTAGATTTTTGCTCCCCAAAAACTTGTGGGCTATAGCACAGTAGATTTTCAATAAAATTGAATTTTCTAAGAAATGTATAGAAATAATCGAGCAATCAAATTGAAAATTGTCACAGCAATTACAGGTCCCGAAACCTATTGATAGAGGTATCAACCATCGTAATCGGACCATTTTAGATTTTTACTTCTCAAAAACTTGTGGGCTATAGCACAGTAGATTTTCAATAAAATCGAATTTTCTAAGAAATGTATAGAAATAATCGAGCAATCAAATTGAAAATTGTCACAGCAATTACAGGTCCCGAAACCTATTGATAGAGGTATCAACCATCGTAATCGGACCATTTTAGATTGTTGCTCCCCAAAAACTTGTGGGCTATAGCAAAGTTGATTTTCAATAAAATTGAATTTTCTAAGAAATGTATAGAAATAATCGAGCAATCAAATTGAAAATTGTCACAGCAATTACAGGTCCCGAAACCTATTGATAGAGGTATCAACCATCGTAATCGGACCATTTTAGATTTTTACTTCTCAAAAACTTGTGGGCTATAGCACAGTTGATTTTCAATAAAATTAAATTTTCTAAGAAATGTTTAGAAATAATCGAGAAATCAAAATGAAAATTGTCACAGCAATTACAGGTCCCAAAACCTATTGATAGAGGTATCAACCATCGTAATCGGACCATTTTAGATTTTTGCTCCCCAAAAACTTGTGGGCTATAGCACAGTAGATTTTCAATAAAATTGAATTTTCTAAGAAATGTATAGAAATAATCGAGCAATCAAATTGAAAATTGTCACAGCAATTACAGGTCCCGAAACCTATTGATAGAGGTATCAACCATCGTAATCGGACCATTTTAGATTTTTGCTCCCCAAAAACTTGTGGGCTATAGCACAGTTGATTTTCAATAAAATTGAATTTTCTAAGAAATGTATAGAAATAATCGAGCAATCAAATTGAAAATTGTCACAGCAATTACAGGTCCCGAAACCTATTGATAGAGGTATCAACCATCGTAATCGGACCATTTTAGATTTTTACTTCTCAAAAACTTGTGGGCTATAGCACAGTTGATTTTCAATAAAATTAAATTTTCTAAGAAATGTTTAGAAATAATCGAGAAATCAAAATGAAAATTGTCACAGCAATTACAGGTCCCGAAACCTATTGATAGAGGTATCAACCATCGTAATCGGACCATTTTAGATTTTTGCTCCCCAAAAACTTGTGGGCTATAGCACAGTAGATTTTCAATAAAATTGAATTTTCTAAGAAATGTATAGAAATAATCGAGCAATCAAATTGAAAATTGTCACAGCAATTACAGGTCCCGAAACCTATTGATAGAGGTATCAACCATCGTAATCGGACCATTTTAGATTTTTGCTCCCCAAAAACTTGTGGGCTATAGCAAAGTTGATTTTCAATAAAATTGAATTTTCTAAGAAATGTATAGAAATAATCGAGCAATCAAATTGAAAATTGTCACAGCAATTACAGGTCCCGAAACCTATTGATAGAGGTATCAACCATCTTAATCGGACCATTTTAGATTTTTACTTCTCAAAAACTTGTGGGCTATAGCACAGTTGATTTTCAATAAAATTAAATTTTCTAAGAAATGTTTAGAAATAATCAAGAAATCAAAATGAAAATTGTCACAGCAATTACAGGTCCCGAAACCTATTGATAGAGGTATCAACCATCGTAATCGGACCATTTTAGATTATTGCTCCCCAAAAACTTGTGGGCTATAGCACAGTAGATTTTCAATAAAATTGAATTTTCTAAGAAATGTATAGAAATAATCGAGCAATCAAATTGAAAATTGTCACAGCAATTACAGGTCCCGAAACCTATTGATATAGGTATCAACCATCGTAATCGGACCATTTTAGATTTTTACTTCTCAAAAACTTGTGGGCTATAGCACAGTTGATTTTCAATAAAATTAAATTTTCTAAGAAATGTTTAGAAATAATCGAGAAATCAAAATGAAAATTGTCACAACAATTACAGGTCCCGAAACCTATTGATAGAGGTATCAACCATCGTAATCGGACCATTTTAGATTTTTGCTCCCCAAAAACTTGTGGGCTATAGCACAGTAGATTTTCAATAAAATTGAATTTTCTAAGAAATGTATAGAAATAATCGAGCAATCAAATTGAAAATTGTCACAGCAATTACAGGTCCCGAAACCTATTGATAGAGGTATCAACCATCGTAATCGGACCATTTTAGATTTTTACTTCTCAAAAACTTGTGGGCTATAGCACAGTTGATTTTCAATAAAATTGAATTTTCTAAGAAATGTTTAGAAATAATCGAGCAATCAAAATGAAAATTGTCACAGCAATTACAGGTCCCGAAACCTATTGATAGAGGTATCAACCATCGTAATCGGACCATTTTAGATTTTTGCTCCCCAAAAACTTGTGGGCTATAGCACAGTTGATTTTCAATAAAATTGAATTTTCTAAGAAATGTATAGAAATAATCGAGCAATCAAATTGAAAATTGTCACAGCAATTACAGGTCCCGAAACCTATTGATAGAGGTATCAACCATCGTAATCGGACCATTTTAGATTTTTACTTCTCAAAAACTTGTGGGCTATAGCACAGTAGATTTTCAATAAAATTGAATTTTCTAAGAAATGTATAGAAATAATCGAGCAATCAAATTGAAAATTGTCACATCAATTACAGGTCCCGAAACCTATTGATAGAGGTATCAACCATCGTAATCGGACCATTTTAGATTGTTGCTCCCCAAAAACTTGTGGGCTATAGCAAAGTTGATTTTTAATAAAATTGAATTTTCTAAGAAATGTATAGAAATAATCGAGCAATCAAATTGAAAATTGTCACAGCAATTACAGGTCCCGAAACCTATTGATAGAGGTATCAACCATCGTAATCGGACCATTTTAGATTTTTACTTCTCAAAAACTTGTGGGCTATAGCACAGTTGATTTTCAATAAAATTAAATTTTCTAAGAAATGTTTAGAAATAATCGAGAAATCAAATTGAAAATTGTCACATCAATTACAGGTCCCGAAACCTATTGATAGAGGTATCAACCATCGTAATCGGACCATTTTAGATTGTTGCTCCCCAAAAACTTGTGGGCTATAGCAAAGTTGATTTTTAATAAAATTGAATTTTCTAAGAAATGTATAGAAATAATCGAGCAATCAAATTGAAAATTGTCACAGCAATTACAGGTCCCGAAACCTATTGATAGAGGTATCAACCATCGTAATCGGACCATTTTAGATTTTTACTTCTCAAAAACTTGTGGGCTATAGCACAGTAGATTTTCAATAAAATTGAATTTTCTAAGAAATGTATAGAAATAATCGAGCAATCAAATTGAAAATTGTCACATCAATTACAGGTCCCGAAACCTATTGATAGAGGTATCAACCATCGTAATCGGACCATTTTAGATTGTTGCTCCCCAAAAACTTGTGGGCTATAGCAAAGTTGATTTTTAATAAAATTGAATTTTCTAAGAAATGTATAGAAATAATCGAGCAATCAAATTGAAAATTGTCACAGCAATTACAGGTCCCGAAACCTATTGATAGAGGTATCAACCATCGTAATCGGACCATTTTAGATTTTTGCTCCCCAAAAACTTGTGGGCTATAGCACAGTAGATTTTCAATAAAATTGAATTTTCTAAAAAATGTATAGAAATAATCGAGCAATCAAATTGAAAATTGTCACATCAATTACAGGTCCCGAAACCTATTGATAGAGGTATCAACCATCGTAATCGGACCATTTTAGATTGTTGCTCCCCAAAAACTTGTGGGCTATAGCAAAGTTGATTTTTAATAAAATTGAATTTTCTAAGAAATGTATAGAAATAATCGAGCAATCAAATTGAAAATTGTCACAGCAATTACAGGTCCCGAAACCTATTGATAGAGGTATCAACCATCGTAATCGGACCATTTTAGATTTTTACTTCTCAAAAACTTGTGGGCTATAGCACAGTAGATTTTCAATAAAATTGAATTTTCTAAGAAATGTATAGAAATAATCGAGCAATCAAATTGAAAATTGTCACATCAATTACAGGTCCCGAAACCTATTGATAGAGGTATCAACCATCGTAATCGGACCATTTTAGATTGTTGCTCCCCAAAAACTTGTGGGCTATAGCAAAGTTGATTTTTAATAAAATTGAATTTTCTAAGAAATGTATAGAAATAATCGAGCAATCAAATTGAAAATTGTCACAGCAATTACAGGTCCCGAAACCTATTGATAGAGGTATCAACCATCGTAATCGGACCATTTTAGATTTTTACTTCTCAAAAACTTGTGGGCTATAGCACAGTAGATTTTCAATAAAATTGAATTTTCTAAGAAATGTATAGAAATAATCGAGCAATCAAATTGAAAATTGTCACATCAATTACAGGTCCCGAAACCTATTGATAGAGGTATCAACCATCGTAATCGGACCATTTTAGATTGTTGCTCCCCAAAAACTTGTGGGCTATAGCAAAGTTGATTTTTAATAAAATTGAATTTTCTAAGAAATGTATAGAAATAATCGAGCAATCAAATTGAAAATTGTCACAGCAATTACAGGTCCCGAAACCTATTGATAGAGGTATCAACCATCGTAATCGGACCATTTTAGATTTTTGCTCCCCAAAAACTTGTGGGCTATAGCACAGTAGATTTTCAATAAAATTGAATTTTCTAAAAAATGTATAGAAATAATCGAGCAATCAAATTGAAAATTGTCACAGCAATTACAGGTCCCGAAACCTATTGATAGAGGTATCAACCATCGTAATCGGACCATTTTAGATTTTTGCTCCCCAAAAACTTGTGGGCTATAGCACAGTTGATTTTCAATAAAATTAAATTTTCTAAGAAATGTATAGAAATAATCGAGCAATCAAATTGAAAATTGTCACAGCAATTACAGGTCCCGAAACCTATTGATAGAGGTATCAACCATCGTAATCGGACCATTTTAGATTTTTACTTCTCAAAAACTTGTGGGCTATAGCACAGTTGATTTTCAATAAAATTGTATTTTCTAAGAAATGTTTAGAAATAATCGAGCAATCAAAATGAAAATTGTCACAGCAATTACAGGTCCCGAAACCTATTGATAGAGGTATCAACCATCGTAATCGGACCATTTTAGATTTTTGCTCCCCAAAAACTTGTGGGCTATAGCAAAGTTGATTTTCAATAAAATTGAATTTTCTAAGAAATGTATAGAAATAATCGAGCAATCAAATTGAAAATTGTCACAGCAATTACAGGTCCCGAAACCTATTGATAGAGGTATCAACCATCGTAATCGGACCATTTTAGATTTTTACTTCTCAAAAACTTGTGGGCTATAGCACAGTTGATTTTCAATAAAATTAAATTTTCTAAGAAATGTTTAGAAATAATCGAGAAATCAAAATGAAAATTGTCACAGCAATTACAGGTCCCGAAACCTATTGATAGAGGTATCAACCATCGTAATCGGACCATTTTAGATTTTTGCTCCCCAAAAACTTGTGGGCTATAGCACAGTAGATTTTCAATAAAATTGAATTTTCTAAGAAATGTATAGAAATAATCGAGCAATCAAATTGAAAATTGTCACAGCAATTACAGGTCCCGAAACCTATTGATAGAGGTATCAACCATCGTAATCGGACCATTTTAGATTTTTACTTCTCAAAAACTTGTGGGCTATATCACAGTTGATTTTCAATAAAATTGAATTTTCTAAGAAATGTTTAGAAATAATCGAGCAATCAAAATGAAAATTGTCACAGCAATTACAGGTCCCGAAACCTATTGATAGAGGTATCAACCATCGTAATCGGACCATTTTAGATTTTTGCTCCCCAAAAACTTGTGGGCTATAGCACAGTTGATTTTCAATAAAATTGAATTTTCTAAGAAATGTATAGAAATAATCGAGCAATCAAATTGAAAATTGTCACAGCAATTACAGGTCCCGAAACCTATTGATAGAGGTATCAACCATCGTAATCGGACCATTTTAGATTTTTACTTCTCAAAAACTTGTGGGCTATAGCACAGTAGATTTTCAATAAAATTGAATTTTCTAAGAAATGTATAGAAATAATCGAGCAATCAAATTGAAAATTGTCACAGCAATTACAGGTCCCGAAACCTATTGATAGAGGTATCAACCATCGTAATCGGACCATTTTAGATTGTTGCTCCCCAAAAACTTGTGGGCTATAACAAAGTTGATTTTTAATAAAATTGAATTTTCTAAGAAATGTATAGAAATAATCGAGCAATCAAATTGAAAATTGTCACAGCAATTACAGGTCCCGAAACCTATTGATAGAGGTATCAACCATCGTAATCGGACCATTTTAGATTTTTACTTCTCAAAAACTTGTGGGCTATAGCACAGTTGATTTTCAATAAAATTAAATTTTCTAAGAAATGTTTAGAAATAATCGAGAAATCAAAATGAAAATTGTCACAGCAATTACAGGTCCCGAAACCTATTGATAGAGGTATCAACCATCGTAATCAGACCATTTTAGATTTTTGCTCCCCAAAAACTTGTGGGCTATAGCACAGTAGATTTTCAATAAAATTGAATTTTCTAAAAAATGTATAGAAATAATCGAGCAATCAAATTGAAAATTGTCACAGCAATTACAGGTCCCGAAACCTATTGATAGAGGTATCAACCATCGTAATCGGACCATTTTAGATTTTTGCTCCCCAAAAACTTGTGGGCTATAGCACAGTTGATTTTCAATAAAATTAAATTTTCCAAGAAATGTATAGAAATAATCGAGCAATCAAATTGAAAATTGTCACAGCAATTACAGGTCCCGAAACCTATTGATAGAGGTATCAACCATCGTAATCGGACCATTTTAGATTTTTACTTCTCAAAAACTTGTGGGCTATAGAACAGTTGATTTTCAATAAAATTGTATTTTCTAAGAAATGTTTAGAAATAATCGAGCAATCAAAATGAAAATTGTCACAGCAATTACAGGTCCCGAAACCTATTGATAGAGGTATCAACCATCGTAATCGGACCATTTTAGATTTTTGCTCCCCAAAAACTTGTGGGCTATAGCACAGTAGATTTTCAATAAAATTGAATTTTCTAAGAAATGTATAGAAATAATCGAGCAATCAAATTGAAAATTGTCACAGCAATTACAGGTCCCGAAACCTATTGATAGAGGTATCAACCATCGTAATCGGACCATTTTAGATTTTTGCTCCCCAAAAACTTGTGGGCTATAGCACAGTTGATTTTCAATCAAATTGAATTTTCTAAGAAATGTATAGAAATAAGCGAACAATCAAATTGAAAATTGTCACAGCAATTACAGGTCCCGAAACCTATTGATAGAGGTATCAACCATCGTAATCGGACCATTTTAGATTTTTACTTCTCAAAAACTTGTGGGCTATAGCACAGTTGATTTTCAATAAAATTAAATTTTCTAAGAAATGTTTAGAAATAATCGAGAAATCAAAATGAAAACTGTCACAGCAATTACAGGTCCCGAAACCTATTGATAGAGGTATCAACCATCGTAATCGGACCATTTTAGATTTTTGCTCCCCAAAAACTTGTGGGCTATAGCACAGTAGATTTTCAATAAAATTGAATTTTCTAAGAAATGTATAGAAATAATCGAGCAATCAAATTGAAAATTGTCACAGCAATTACAGGTCCCGAAACCTATTGATAGAGGTATCAACCATCGTAATCGGACCATTTTAGATTTTTGCTCCCCAAAAACTTGTGGGCTATAGCACAGTTGATTTTCAATAAAATTGAATTTTCTAAGAAATGTATAGAAATAATCGAGCAATCAAATTGAAAATTGTCACAGCAATTACAGGTCCCGAAACCTATTGATAGAGGTATCAACCATCGTAATCGGACCATTTTAGATTTTTACTTCTCAAAAACTTGTGGGCTATAGCACAGTTGATTTTCAATAAAATTAAATTTTCTAAGAAATGTTTAGAAATAATCGAGAAATCAAAATGAAAATTGTCACAGCAATTACAGGTCCCGAAACCTATTGATAGAGGTATCAACCATCGTAATCAGACCATTTTAGATTTTTGCTCCCCAAAAACTTGTGGGCTATAGCACAGTAGATTTTCAATAAAATTGAATTGTCTAAGAAATGTATAGAAATAATCGAGCAATCAAATTGAAAATTGTCACAGCAATTACAGGTCCCGAAACCTATTGATAGAGGTATCAACCATCGTAATCGGACACTTTTAGATTTTTGCTCCCCAAAAACTTGTGGGCTATAGCACAGTTGATTTTCAATAAAATTGAATTTTCTAAGAAATGTATAGAAATAATCGAGCAATCAAATTGAAAATTGTCACAGCAATTACAGGTCCCGAAACCTATTGATAGAGGTATCAACCATCGTAATCGGACCATTTTAGATTTTTACTTCTCAAAAACTTGTGGGCTATAGCACAGTTGATTTTCAATAAAATTAAATTTTCTAAGAAATGTTTAGAAATAATCGAGAAATCAAAATGAAAACTGTCACAGCAATTACAGGTCCCGAAACCTATTGATAGAGGTATCAACCATCGTAATCGGACCATTTTAGATTTTTGCTCCCCAAAAACTTGTGGGCTATAGCACAGTAGATTTTCAATAAAATTGAATTTTCTAAGAAATGTATAGAAATAATCGAGCAATCAAATTGAAAATTGTCACAGCAATTACAGGTCCCGAAACCTATTGATAGAGGTATCAACCATCGTAATCGGACCATTTTAGATTTTTACTTCTCAAAAACTTGTGGGCTATAGCACAGTTGATTTTCAATAAAATTGTATTTTCTAAGAAATGTTTAGAAATAATCGAGCAATCAAAATGAAAATTGTCACAGCAATTACAGGTCCCGAAACCTATTGATAGAGGTATCAACCATCGTAATCGGACCATTTTAGATTTTTGCTCCCCAAAAACTTGTGGGCTATAGCACAGTTGATTTTCAATAAAATTGAATTTTCTAAGAAATGTATAGAAATAATCGAGCAATCAAATTGAAAATTGTCACAGCAATTACAGGTCCCGAAACCTATTGATAGAGGTATCAACGATCGTAATCGGACCATTTTAGATTTTTACTTCTCAAAAACTTGTGGGCTATAGCACAGTTGATTTTCAATAAAATTAAATTTTCTAAGAAATGTTTAGAAATAATCGAGAAATCAAAATGAAAATTGGCACAGCAATTACAGGTCCCGAAACCTATTGATAGAGGTATCAACCATCGTAATCGGACCATTTTAGATTTTTGCTCCCCAAAAACTTGTGGGCTATAGCACAGTTGATTTTCAATAAAATTGAATTTTCTAAGAAATGTATAGAAATAATCGAGCAATCAAATTGAAAATTGTCACAGCAATTACAGGTCCCGAAACCTATTGATAGAGGTATCAACCATCGTAATCGGACCATTTTAGATTTTTGCTCCCCAAAAACTTGTGGGCTATAGCACAGTTGATTTTCAATAAAATTGAATTTTCTAAGAAATGTATAGAAATAATCGAGCAATCAAATTGAAAATTGTCACAACAATTACAGGTCCCGAAACCTATTGATAGAGGTATCAACCATCGTAATCGGACCATTTTAGATTTTTACTTCTCAAAAACTTGTGGGCTATAGCACAGTTGATTTTCAATAAAATTAAATTTTCTAAGAAATGTTTAGAAATAATCGAGAAATCAAAATGAAAATTGTCACAACAATTACAGGTCCCGAAACCTATTGATAGAGGTATCAACCATCGTAATCGGACCATTTTAGATTTTTGCTCCCCAAAAACTTGTGGGCTATAGCACAGTAGATTTTCAATAAAATTGAATTTTCTAAGAAATGTATAGAAATAATCGAGCAATCAAATTGAAAATTGTCACAGCAATTACAGGTCCCGAAACCTATTGATAGAGGTATCAACCATCGTAATCGGACCATTTTAGATTTTTACTTCTCAAAAACTTGTGGGCTATAGCACAGTTGATTTTCAATAAAATTGTATTTTCTAAGAAATGTTTAGAAATAATCGAGCAATCAAAATGAAAATTGTCACAGCAATTACAGGTCCCGAAACCTATTGATAGAGGTATCAACCATCGTAATCGGACCATTTTAGATTTTTGCTCCCCAAAAACTTGTGGGCTATAGCACAGTAGATTTTCAATAAAATTGAATTTTCTAAGAAATGTATAGAAATAATCGAGCAATCAAATTGAAAATTGTCACAGCAATTACAGGTCCCGAAACCTATTGATAGAGGTATCAACCATCGTAATCGGACCATTTTAGATTTTTGCTCCCCAAAAACTTGTGGGCTATAGCACAGTTGATTTTCAATAAAATTGAATTTTCTAAGAAATGTATAGAAATAATCGAGCAATCAAATTGAAAATTGTCACAGCAATTACAGGTCCCGAAACCTATTGATAGAGGTATCAACCATCGTAATCGGACCATTTTAGATTTTTACTTCTCAAAAACTTGTGGGCTATAGCACAGTTGATTTTCAATAAAATTGTATTTTCTAAGAAATGATTAGAAATAATCGAGCAATCAAAATGAAAATTGTCACAGCAATTACAGGTCCCGAAACCTATTGATAGAGGTATCAACCATCGTAATCGGACCATTTTAGATTTTTGCTCCCCAAAAACTTGTGGGCTATAGCACAGTTGATTTTCAATAAAATTGAATTTTCTAAGAAATGTTTAGAAATAATCGAGCAATCAAAATGAAAATTGTCACAGCAATTACAGGTCCCGAAACCTATTGATAGAGGTATCAACCATCGTAATCGGACCATTTTAGATTTTTGCTCCCCAAAAACTTGTGGGCTATAGCACAGTTGATTTTCAATAAAATTAAATTTTCTAAGAAATGTTTAGAAATAATCGAGAAATCAAAATGAAAATTGTCACAGCAATTACAGGTCCCGAAACCTATTGATAGAGGTATCAACCATCGTAATCGGACCATTTTAGATTTTTGCTCCCCAAAAACTTGTGGGCTATAGCACAGTAGATTTTCAATAAAATTGAATTTTCTAAGAAATGTATAGAAATAATCGAGCAATCAAATTGAAAATTGTCACAGCAATTACAGGTCCCGAAACCTATTGATAGAGGTATCAACCATCGTAATCGGACCATTTTAGATTTTTACTTCTCAAAAACTTGTGGGCTATAGCATAGTTGATTTTCAATAAAATTGTATTTTCTAAGAAATGTTTAGAAATAATCGAGCAATCAAAATGAAAATTGTCACAGCAATTACAGGTCCCGAAACCTATTGATAGAGGTATCAACCATCGTAATCGGACCATTTTAGATTTTTACTTCTCAAAAACTTGTGGGCTATAGCACAGTTGATTTTCAATAAAATTGTATTTTCTAAGAAATGTTTAGAAATAATCGAGCAATCAAAATGAAAATTGTCACAGCAATTACAGGTCCCGAAACCTATTGATAGAGGTATCAACCATCGTAATCGGACCATTTTAGATTTTTGCTCCCCAAAAACTTGTGGGCTATAGCACAGTAGATTTTCAATAAAATTGAATTTTCTAAGAAATGTATAGAAATAATCGAGCAATCAAATTGAAAATTTTCACAGCAATTACAGGTCCCGAAACCTATTGATAGAGGTATCAACCATCGTAATCGGACCATTTTAGATTTTTACTTCTCAAAAACTTGTGGGCTATAGCACAGTTGATTTTCAATAAAATTGTATTTTCTAAGAAATGTTTAGAAATAATCGAGCAATCAAAATGAAAATTGTCACAGCAATTACAGGTCCCGAAACCTATTGATAGAGGTATCAACCATCGTAATCGGACCATTTTAGATTTCTGCTCCCCAAAAACTTGTGGGCTATAGCACAGTTGATTTTCAATAAAATTAAATTTTCTAAGAAATGTTTAGAAATAATCGAGAAATCAAAATGAAAATTGTCACAGCAATTACAGGTCCCGAAACCTATTGATAGAGGTATCAACCATCGTAATCGGACCATTTTAGATTTTTGCTCCCCAAAAACTTGTGGGCTATAGCACAGTAGATTTTCAACAAAATTGAATTTTCTAAGAAATGTATAGAAATAATCGAGCAATCAAATTGAAAATTGTCACAGCAATTACAGGTCCCGAAACCTATTGATAGAGGTATCAACCATCGTAATCGGATCATTTTAGATTTTTGCTCCCCAAAAACTTGTGGGCTATAGCACAGTTGATTTTCAATAAAATTGAATTTTCTAAGAAATGTATAGAAATAATCGAGCAATCAAATTGAAAATTGTCACAGCAATTACAGGTCCCGAAACCTATTGATAGAGGTATCAACCATCGTAATCGGACCATTTTAGATTTTTACTTCTCAAAAACTTGTGGGCTATAGCACAGTTGATTTTCAATAAAATTGTATTTTCTAAGAAATGTTTAGAAATAATCGAGCAATCAAAATGAAAATTGTCACAGCAATTACAGGTCCCGAAACCTATTGATAGAGGTATCAACCATCGTAATCGGACCATTTTAGATTTTTGCTCCCCAAAAACTTGTGGGCTATAGCACAGTAGATTTTCAATAAAATTGAATTTTCTAAGAAATGTATAGAAATAATCGAGCAATCAAATTAAAAATTGTCACAGCAATTACAGGTCCCGAAACCTATTGATAGAGGTATCAACCATCGTAATCGGACCATTTTAGATTTTTGCTCCCCAAAAACTTGTGGGCTATAGCACAGTTGATTTTCAATAAAATTGAATTTTCTAAGAAATGTATAGAAATAATCGAGCAATCAAATTGAAAATTGTCACAGCAATTACAGGTCCCGAAACCTATTGATAGAGGTATCAACCATCGTAATCGGACCATTTTAGATTTTTACTTCTCAAAAACTTGTGGGCTATAGCACAGTTGATTTTCAATAAAATTGTATTTTCTAAGAAATGATTAGAAATAATCGAGCAATCAAAATGAAAATTGTCACAGCAATTACAGGTCCCGAAACCTATTGATAGAGGTATCAACCATCGTAATCGGACCATTTTAGATTTTTGCTCCCCAAAAACTTGTGGGCTATAGCACAGTTGATTTTCAATAAAATTGAATTTTCTAAGAAATGTTTAGAAATAATCGAGCAATCAAAATGAAAATTGTCACAGCAATTACAGGTCCCGAAACCTATTGATAGAGGTATCAACCATCGTAATCGGACCATTTTAGATTTTTGCTCCCCAAAAACTTGTGGGCTATAGCACAGTTGATTTTCAATAAAATTAAATTTTCTAAGAAATGTTTAGAAATAATCGAGAAATCAAAATGAAAATTGTCACAGCAATTACAGGTCCCGAAACCTATTGATAGAGGTATCAACCATCGTAATCGGACCATTTTAGATTTTTGCTCCCCAAAAACTTGTGGGCTATAGCACAGTAGATTTTCAATAAAATTGAATTTTCTAAGAAATGTATAGAAATAATCGAGCAATCAAATTGAAAATTGTCACAGCAATTACAGGTCCCGAAACCTATTGATAGAGGTATCAACCATCGTAATCGGACCATTTTAGATTTTTACTTCTCAAAAACTTGTGGGCTATAGCACAGTTGATTTTCAATAAAATTGTATTTTCTAAGAAATGTTTAGAAATAATCGAGCAATCAAAATGAAAATTGTCACAGCAATTACAGGTCCCGAAACCTATTGATAGAGGTATCAACCATCGTAATCGGACCATTTTAGATTTTTACTTCTCAAAAACTTGTGGGCTATAGCACAGTTGATTTTCAATAAAATTGTATTTTCTAAGAAATGTTTAGAAATAATCGAGCAATCAAAATGAAAATTGTCACAGCAATTACAGGTCCCGAAACCTATTGATAGAGGTATCAACCATCGTAATCGGACCATTTTAGATTTTTGCTCCCCAAAAACTTGTGGGCTATAGCACAGTAGATTTTCAATAAAATTGAATTTTCTAAGAAATGTATAGAAATAATCGAGCAATCAAATTGAAAATTTTCACAGCAATTACAGGTCCCGAAACCTATTGATAGAGGTATCAACCATCGTAATCGGACCATTTTAGATTTTTACTTCTCAAAAACTTGTGGGCTATAGCACAGTTGATTTTCAATAAAATTGTATTTTCTAAGAAATGTTTAGAAATAATCGAGCAATCAAAATGAAAATTGTCACAGCAATTACAGGTCCCGAAACCTATTGATAGAGGTATCAACCATCGTAATCGGACCATTTTAGATTTTTGCTCCCCAAAAACTTGTGGGCTATAGCACAGTTGATTTTCAATAAAATTAAATTTTCTAAGAAATGTTTAGAAATAATCGAGAAATCAAAATGAAAATTGTCACAGCAATTACAGGTCCCGAAACCTATTGATAGAGGTATCAACCATCGTAATCGAACCATTTTAGATTTTTGCTCCCCAAAAACTTGTGGGCTATAGCACAGTAGATTTTCAATAAAATTGAATTTTCTAAGAAATGTATAGAAATAATCGAGCAATCAAATTGAAAATTGTCACAGCAATTACAGGTCCCGAAACCTTTTGATAGAGGTATCAACCATCGTAATCGGACCATTTTAGATTTTTACTTCTCAAAAACTTGTGGGCTATAGCACAGTTGATTTTCAATAAAATTGTATTTTTTAAGAAATGTTTAGAAATAATCGAGCAATCAAAATGAAAATTGTCACAGCAATTACAGGTCCCGAAACCTATTGATAGAGGTATCAACCATCGTAATCGGACCATTTTAGATTTTTGCTCCCCAAAAACTTGTGGGCTATAGCACAGTAGATTTTCAATAAAATTGAATTTTCTAAGAAATGTATAGAAATAATCGAGCAATCAAATTGAAAATTGTCACAGCAATCACAGGTCCCGAAACCTATTGATAGAGGTATCAACCATCGTAATCGGACCATTTTAGATTTTTACTTCTCAAAAACTTGTGGGCTATAGCACAGTTGATTTTCAATAAAATTGTATTTTCTAAGAAATGTTTAGAAATAATCGAGCAATCAAAATGAAAATTGTCACAGCAATTACAGGTCCCGAAACCTATTGATAGAGGTATCAACCATCGTAATCGGACCATTTTAGATTTTTGCTCCCCAAAAACTTGTGGGCTATAGCACAGTTGATTTTCAATAAAATTGTATTTTCTAAGAAATGTTTAGAAATAATCGAGCAATCAAAATGAAAATTGTCACAGCAATTACAGGTCCCGAAACCTATTGATAGAGGTATCAACCATCGTAATCGGACCATTTTAGATTTTTGCTCCCCAAAAACTTGTGGGCTATAGCACAGTTGATTTTCAATAAAATTAAATTTTCTAAGAAATGTTTAGAAATAATCGAGCAATCAAAATGAAAATTGTCACAGCAATTACAGGTCCCGAAACCTATTGATAGAGGTATCAACCATCGTAATCGGACCATTTTAGATTTTTGCTCCCCAAAAACTTGTGGGCTATAGCACAGTAGATTTTCAATAAAATTGAATTTTCTAAGAAATGTATAGAAATAATCGAGCAATCAAATTGTAAATTGTCACAGCAATTACAGGTCCCGAAACCTATTGATAGAGGTATCAACCATCGTAATCGGACCATTTTAGATTTTTACTTCTCAAAAACTTGTGGGCTATAGCACAGTTGATTTTCAATAAAATTGTATTTTCTAAGAAATGTTTAGAAATAATCGAGCAATCAAAATGAAAATTGTCACAGCAATTACAGGTCCCGAAACCTATTGATAGAGGTATCAACCATCGTAATCGGACCATTTTAGATTTTTGCTCCCCAAAAACTTGTGGGCTATAGCACAGTTGATTTTCAATAAAATTGAATTTTCTAAGAAATGTTTAGAAATAATCGAGCAATCAAAATGAAAATTGTCACAGCAATTACAGGTCCCGAAACCTATTGATAGAGGTATCAACCATCGTAATCGGACCATTTTAGATTTTTGCTCCCCAAAAACTTGTGGGCTATAGCACAGTAGATTTTCAATAAAATTGAATTTTCTAAGAAATGTATAGAAATAATCGAGCAATCAAATTGAAAATTGTCACAGCAATTACAGGTCCCGAAACCTATTGATAGAGGTATCAACCATCGTAATCGGACCATTTTAGATTTTTACTTCTCAAAAACTTGTGGGCTATAGCACAGTTGATTTTCAATAAAATTGTATTTTCTAAGAAATGTTTAGAAATAATCGAGCAATCAAAATGAAAATTGTCACAGCAATTACAGGTCCCGAAACCTATTGATAGAGGTATCAACCATCGTAATCGGACCATTTTAGATTTTTACTTCTCAAAAACTTGTGGGCTATAGCACAGTTGATTTTCAATAAAATTGTATTTTCTAAGAAATGTTTAGAAATAATCGAGCAATCAAAATGAAAATTGTCACAGCAATTACAGGTCCCGAAACCTATTGATAGAGGTATCAACCATCGTAATCGGACCATTTTAGATTTTTGCTCCCCAAAAACTTGTGGGCTATAGCACAGTAGATTTTCAATAAAATTGAATTTTCTAAGAAATGTATAGAAATAATCGAGCAATCAAATTGAAAATTGTCACAGCAATTACAGGTCCCGAAACCTTTTGATAGAGGTATCAACCATCGTAATCGGACCATTTTAGATTTTTACTTCTCAAAAACTTGTGGGCTATAGCACAGTTGATTTTCAATAAAATTGTATTTTTTAAGAAATGTTTAGAAATAATCGAGCAATCAAAATGAAAAT
The DNA here is from genome assembly GCA_958295665.1 of Tipula vernalis. Taxonomy (NCBI): domain Eukaryota; kingdom Metazoa; phylum Arthropoda; class Insecta; order Diptera; family Tipulidae; genus Tipula; species Tipula vernalis. Next base: position 135,142,673 of record OY282560.1, read on the forward strand.
TGTCACAGCAATTACAGGTCCCGAAACCTATTGATAGAGGTATCAACCATCGTAATCGGACCATTTTAGATTTTTGCTCCCCAAAAACTTGTGGGCTATAGCACAGTAGATTTTCAATAAAATTGAATTTTCTAAGAAATGTATAGAAATAATCGAGCAATCAAATTGAAAATTGTCACAGCAATCACAGGTCCCGAAACCTATTGATAGAGGTATCAACCATCGTAATCGGACCATTTTAGATTTTTACTTCTCAAAAACTTGTGGGCTATAGCACAGTTGATTTTCAATAAAATTGTATTTTCTAAGAAATGTTTAGAAATAATCGAGCAATCAAAATGAAAATTGTCACAGCAATTACAGGTCCCGAAACCTATTGATAGAGGTATCAACCATCGTAATCGGACCATTTTAGATTTTTGCTCCCCAAAAACTTGTGGGCTATAGCACAGTTGATTTTCAATAAAATTGTATTTTCTAAGAAATGTTTAGAAATAATCGAGCAATCAAAATGAAAATTGTCACAGCAATTACAGGTCCCGAAACCTATTGATAGAGGTATCAACCATCGTAATCGGACCATTTTAGATTTTTGCTCCCCAAAAACTTGTGGGCTATAGCACAGTTGATTTTCAATAAAATTAAATTTTCTAAGAAATGTTTAGAAATAATCGAGCAATCAAAATGAAAATTGTCACAGCAATTACAGGTCCCGAAACCTATTGATAGAGGTATCAACCATCGTAATCGGACCATTTTAGATTTTTGCTCCCCAAAAACTTGTGGGCTATAGCACAGTAGATTTTCAATAAAATTGAATTTTCTAAGAAATGTATAGAAATAATCGAGCAATCAAATTGTAAATTGTCACAGCAATTACAGGTCCCGAAACCTATTGATAGAGGTATCAACCATCGTAATCGGACCATTTTAGATTTTTACTTCTCAAAAACTTGTGGGCTATAGCACAGTTGATTTTCAATAAAATTGTATTTTCTAAGAAATGTTTAGAAATAATCGAGCAATCAAAATGAAAATTGTCACAGCAATTACAGGTCCCGAAACCTATTGATAGAGGTATCAACCATCGTAATCGGACCATTTTAGATTTTTACTTCTCAAAAACTTGTGGGCTATAGCACAGTTGATTTTCAATAAAATTGTATTTTCTAAGAAATGTTTAGAAATAATCGAGCAATCAAAATGAAAATTGTCACAGCAATTACAGGTCCCGAAACCTATTGATAGAGGTATCAACCATCGTAATCGGACCATTTTAGATTTTTGCTCCCCAAAAACTTGTGGGCTATAGCACAGTTGATTTTCAATAAAACTGAATTTTCTAAGAAATGTTTAGAAATAATCGAGCAATCAAAATGAAAATTGTCACAGCAATTACAGGTCCCGAAACCTATTGATAGAGGTATCAACCATCGTAATCGGACCATTTTAGATTTTTGCTCCCCAAAAACTTGTGGGCTATAGCACAGTAGATTTTCAATAAAATTGAATTTTCTAAGAAATGTATAGAAATAATCGAGCAATCAAATTGAAAATTGTCACAGCAATTACAGGTCCCGAAACCTATTGATAGAGGTATCAACCATCGTAATCGGACCATTTTAGATTTTTACTTCTCAAAAACTTGTGGGCTATAGCACAGTTGATTTTCAATAAAATTGTATTTTCTAAGAAATGTTTAGAAATAATCGAGCAATCAAAATGAAAATTGTCACAGCAATTACAGGTCCCGAAACCTATTGATAGAGGTATCAACCATCGTAATCGGACCATTTTAGATTTTTACTTCTCAAAAACTTGTGGGCTATAGCACAGTTGATTTTCAATAAAATTGTATTTTCTAAGAAATGTTTAGAAATAATCGAGCAATCAAAATGAAAATTGTCACAGCAATTACAGGTCCCGAAACCTATTGATAGAGGTATCAACCATCGTAATCGGACCATTTTAGATTTTTACTTCTCAAAAACTTGTGGGCTATAGCACAGTTGATTTTCAATAAAATTGTATTTTCTAAGAAATGTTTAGAAATAATCGAGCAATCAAAATGAAAATTGTCACAGCAATTACAGGTCCCGAAACCTATTGATAGAGGTATCAACCATCGTAATCGGACCATTTTAGATTTTTGCTCCCCAAAAACTTGTGGGCTATAGCACAGTAGATTTTCAATAAAATTGAATTTTCTAAGAAATGTATAGAAATAATCGAGCAATCAAATTGAAAATTTTCACAGCAATTACAGGTCCCGAAACCTATTGATAGAGGTATCAACCATCGTAATCGGACCATTTTAGATTTTTACTTTTCAAAAACTTGTGGGCTATAGCACAGTTGATTTTCAATAAAATTGTATTTTCTAAGAAATGTTTAGAAATAATCGAGCAATCAAAATGAAAATTGTCACAGCAATTACAGGTCCCGAAACCTATTGATAGAGGTATCAACCATCGTAATCGGACCATTTTAGATTTTTGCTCCCCAAAAACTTGTGGGCTATAGCACAGTTGATTTTCAATAAAATTGTATTTTCTAAGAAATGTTTAGAAATAATCGAGCAATCAAAATGAAAATTGTCACAGCAATTACAGGTCCCGAAACCTATTGATAGAGGTATCAACCATCGTAATCGGACCATTTTAGATTTTTGCTCCCCAAAAACTTGTGGGCTATAGCACAGTTGATTTTCAATAAAATTAAATTTTCTAAGAAATGTTTAGAAATAATCGAGAAATCAAAATGAAAATTGTCACAGCAATTACAGGTCCCGAAACCTATTGATAGAGGTATCAACCATCGTAATCGGACCATTTTAGATTTTTGCTCCCCAAAAACTTGTGGGCTATAGCACAGTAGATTTTCAATAAAATTGAATTTTCTAAGAAATGTATAGAAATAATCGAGCAATCAAATTGAAAATTGTCACAGCAATTACAGGTCCCGAAACCTATTGATAGAGGTATCAACCATCGTAATCGGACCATTTTAGATTTTTACTTCTCAAAAACTTGTGGGCTATAGCACAGTTGATTTTCAATAAAATTGTATTTTCTAAGAAATGTTTAGAAATAATCGAGCAATCAAAATGAAAATTGTCACAGCAATTACAGGTCCCGAAACCTATTGATAGAGGTATCAACCATCGTAATCGGACCATTTTAGATTTTTGCTCCCCAAAAACTTGTGGGCTATAGCACAGTTGATTTTCAATAAAATTAAATTTTCTAAGAAATGTTTAGAAATAATCGAGAAATCAAAATGAAAATTGTCACAGCAATTACAGGTCCCGAAACCCATTGATAGAGGTATCAACCATCGTAATCGGACCATTTTAGATTTTTGCTCCCCAAAAACTTGTGGGCTATAGCACAGTAGATTTTCAATAAAATTGAATTTTCTAAGAAATGTATAGAAATAATCGAGCAATCAAATTGAAAATTGTCACAGCAATTACAGGTCCCGAAACCTATTGATAGAGGTATCAACCATCGTAATCGGACCATTTTAGATTTTTACTTCTCAAAAACTTGTGGGCTATAGCACAGTTGATTTTCAATAAAACTGAATTTTCTAAGAAATGTTTAGAAATAATCGAGCAATCAAAATGAAAATTGTCACAGCAATTACAGGTCCCGAAACCTATTGATAGAGGTATCAACCATCGTAATCGGACCATTTTAGATTTTTGCTCCCCAAAAACTTGTGGGCTATAGCACAGTAGATTTTCAATAAAATTGAATTTTCTAAGAAATGTATAGAAATAATCGAGCAATCAAATTGAAAATTGTCACAGCAATTACAGGTCCCGAAACCTATTGATAGAGGTATCAACCATCGTAATCGGACCATTTTAGATTTTTACTTCTCAAAAACTTGTGGGCTATAGCACAGTTGATTTTCAATAAAATTGTATTTTCTAAGAAATGTTTAGAAATAATCGAGCAATCAAAATGAAAATTGTCACAGCAATTACAGGTCCCGAAACCTATTGATAGAGGTATCAACCATCGTAATCGGACCATTTTAGATTTTTACTTCTCAAAAACTTGTGGGCTATAGCACAGTTGATTTTCAATAAAATTGTATTTTCTAAGAAATGTTTAGAAATAATCGAGCAATCAAAATGAAAATTGTCACAGCAATTACAGGTCCCGAAACCTATTGATAGAGGTATCAACCATCGTAATCGGACCATTTTAGATTTTTACTTCTCAAAAACTTGTGGGCTATAGCACAGTTGATTTTCAATAAAATTGTATTTTCTAAGAAATGTTTAGAAATAATCGAGCAATCAAAATGAAAATTGTCACAGCAATTACAGGTCCCGAAACCTATTGATAGAGGTATCAACCATCGTAATCGGACCATTTTAGATTTTTGCTCCCCAAAAACTTGTGGGCTATAGCACAGTAGATTTTCAATAAAATTGAATTTTCTAAGAAATGTATAGAAATAATCGAGCAATCAAATTGAAAATTTTCACAGCAATTACAGGTCCCGAAACCTATTGATAGAGGTATCAACCATCGTAATCGGACCATTTTAGATTTTTACTTTTCAAAAACTTGTGGGCTATAGCACAGTTGATTTTCAATAAAATTGTATTTTCTAAGAAATGTTTAGAAATAATCGAGCAATCAAAATGAAAATTGTCACAGCAATTACAGGTCCCGAAACCTATTGATAGAGGTATCAACCATCGTAATCGGACCATTTTAGATTTTTGCTCCCCAAAAACTTGTGGGCTATAGCACAGTTGATTTTCAATAAAATTGTATTTTCTAAGAAATGTTTAGAAATAATCGAGCAATCAAAATGAAAATTGTCACAGCAATTACAGGTCCCGAAACCTATTGATAGAGGTATCAACCATCGTAATCGGACCATTTTAGATTTTTGCTCCCCAAAAACTTGTGGGCTATAGCACAGTTGATTTTCAATAAAATTAAATTTTCTAAGAAATGTTTAGAAATAATCGAGAAATCAAAATGAAAATTGTCACAGCAATTACAGGTCCCGAAACCTATTGATAGAGGTATCAACCATCGTAATCGGACCATTTTAGATTTTTGCTCCCCAAAAACTTGTGGGCTATAGCACAGTAGATTTTCAATAAAATTGAATTTTCTAAGAAATGTATAGAAATAATCGAGCAATCAAATTGAAAATTGTCACAGCAATTACAGGTCCCGAAACCTATTGATAGAGGTATCAACCATCGTAATCGGACCATTTTAGATTTTTACTTCTCAAAAACTTGTGGGCTATAGCACAGTTGATTTTCAATAAAATTGTATTTTCTAAGAAATGTTTAGAAATAATCGAGCAATCAAAATGAAAATTGTCACAGCAATTACAGGTCCCGAAACCTATTGATAGAGGTATCAACCATCGTAATCGGACCATTTTAGATTTTTGCTCCCCAAAAACTTGTGGGCTATAGCACAGTTGATTTTCAATAAAATTAAATTTTCTAAGAAATGTTTAGAAATAATCGAGAAATCAAAATGAAAATTGTCACAGCAATTACAGGTCCCGAAACCCATTGATAGAGGTATCAACCATCGTAATCGGACCATTTTAGATTTTTGCTCCCCAAAAACTTGTGGGCTATAGCACAGTAGATTTTCAATAAAATTGAATTTTCTAAGAAATGTATAGAAATAATCGAGCAATCAAATTGAAAATTGTCACAGCAATTACAGGTCCCGAAACCTATTGATAGAGGTATCAACCATCGTAATCGGACCATTTTAGATTTTTACTTCTCAAAAACTTGTGGGCTATAGCACAGTTGATTTTCAATAAAATTGTATTTTCTAAGAAATGTTTAGAAATAATCGAGCAATCAAATTGAAAATTGTCACAGCAATTACAGGTCCCGAAACCTATTGATAGAGGTATCAACCATCGTAATCGGACCATTTTAGATTTTTACTTCTCAAAAACTTGTGGGCTATAGCACAGTTGATTTTCAATAAAATTGTATTTTCTAAGAAATGTTTAGAAATAATCGAGCAATCAAAATGAAAATTGTCACAGCAATTACAGGTCCCGAAACCTATTGATAGAGGTATCAACCATCGTAATCGGACCATTTTAGATTTTTGCTCCCCAAAAACTTGTGGGCTATAGCACAGTTGATTTTCAATAAAATTAAATTTTCTAAGAAATGTTTAGAAATAATCGAGAAATCAAAATTAAAATTGTCACAGCAATTACAGGTCCCGAAACCTATTGATAGAGGTATCAACCATCGTAATCGGACCATTTTAGATTTTTGCTCCCCAAAAACTTGTGGGCTATAGCACAGTAGATTTTCAATAAAATTGAATTTTCTAAGAAATGTATAGAAATAATCGAGCAATCAAATTGAAAATTGTCACAGCAATTACAGGTCCCGAAACCTATTGATAGAGGTATCAACCATCGTAATCGGACCATTTTAGATTTTTACTTCTAAAAAACTTGTGGGCTATAGCACAGTTGATTTTCAATAAAATTGTATTTTCTAAGAAATGTTTAGAAATAATCGAGCAATCAAAATGAAAATTGTCACAGCAATTACAGGTCCCGAAACATATTGATAGAGGTATCAACCATCGTAATCGGATTATTTTAGATTTTTGCTCCCCAAAAACTTGTGGGCTATAGCACAGTTGATTTTCAATAAAATTGAATTTTCTAAGAAATGTTTAGAAATAATCGAGCAATCAAAATGAAAATTGTCACAGCAATTACAGGTCCCGAAACCTATTGATAGAGGTATCAACCATCGTAATCGGACCATTTTAGATTTTTGCTCCCCAAAAACTTGTGGGCTATAGCACAGTTGATTTTCAATAAAATTGAATTTTCTAAGAAATGTTTAGAAATAATCGAGCAATCAAAATGAAAATTGTCACAGCAATTACAGGTCCCGAAACCTATTGATAGAGGTATCAACCATCGTAATCGGACCATTTTAGATTTTTGCTCCCCAAAAACTTGTGGGCTATAGCACAGTTGATTTTCAATAAAATTGTATTTTCTAAGAAATGTTTAGAAATAATCGAGCAATCAAAATGAAAATTGTCACAGCAATTACAGGTCCCGAAACCTATTGATAGAGGTATCAACCATCGTAATCGGACCATTTTAGATTTTTGCTCCCCAAAAACTTGTGGGCTATAGCACAGTTGATTTTCAATAAAATTAAATTTTCTAAGAAATGTTTAGAAATAATCGAGAAATCAAAATGAAAATTGTCACAGCAATTACAGGTCCCGAAACCTATTGATAGAGGTATCAACCATCGTAATCGGGCCATTTTAGATTTTTGCTCCCCAAAAACTTGTGGGCTATAGCACAGTAGATTTTCAATAAAATTGAATTTTCTAAGAAATGTATAGAAATAATCGAGCAATCAAATTGAAAATTGTCAGAGCAATTACAGGTCCCGAAACCTATTGATAGAGGTATCAACCATCGTAATCGGACCATTTTAGATTTTTACTTCTCAAAAACTTGTGGGCTATAGCACAGTTGATTTTCAATAAAATTGTATTTTCTAAGAAATGTTTAGAAATAATCGAGCAATCAAAATGAAAATTGTCACAGCAATTACAGGTCCCGAAACCTATTGATAGAGGTATCAACCATCGTAATAGGACCATTTTAGATTTTTGCTCCCCAAAAACTTGTGGGCTATAGCACAGTTGATTTTCAATAAAATTAAATTTTCTAAGAAATGTTTAGAAATAATCGAGAAATCAAAATGAAAATTGTCACAGCAATTACAGGCCCCGAAACCTATTGATAGAGGTATCAACCATCGTAATCGGACCATTTTAGATTTTTGCTCCCCAAAAACTTGTGGGCTATAGCACGGTAGGTTTTCAATAAAATTGTATTTTCTAAGAAATGTTTAGAAATAATCGAGCAATCAAAATGAAAATTGTCACAGCAATTACAGGTCCCGAAACCTATTGATAGAGGTATCAACCATCGTAATCGGACCATTTTAGATTTTTACTTCTCAAAAACTTTTGGGCTATAGCACAGTTGATTTTCAATAAAATTGTATTTTCTAAGAAATGTTTAGAAATAATCGAGCAATCAAAATGAAAATTGTCACAGCAATTACAGGTCTCAAAACCTATTGATAGAGGTATCAACCATCGTAATCGGACCATTTTAGATTTTTGCTCCCCAAAAACTTGTGGGCTATAGCACAGTGGATTTTCAATATAATTAAATTTTCTAAGAAATGTATAGAAATAATCGAGCAATCAAATTGAAAATTGTCACAGCAATTACAGGTCCCGAAACCTATTGATAGAGGTATCAACCATCGTAATCGGACCATTTTAGATTTTTACTTCTCAAAAACTTGTGGGCTATAGCACGGTAGATTTTCAATAAAATTGTATTTTCTAAGAAATGTTTAGAAATAATCGAGCAATCAAAATGAAAATTGTCACAGCAATTACAGGTCCCGAAACCTATTGATAGAGGTATCAACCATCGTAATCGGACCATTTTAGATTTTTACTTCTCAAAAACTTGTGGGCTATAGCACAGTTGATTTTCAATAAAATTGTATTTTCTAAGAAATGTTTAGAAATAATCGAGCAATCAAAATGAAAATTGTCACAGCAATTACAGGTCCCGAAACCTATTGATAGAGGTATCAACCATCGTAATCGGACCATTTTAGATTTTTGCTCCCCAAAAACTTGTGGGCTATAGCACAGTTGATTTTCAATAAAATTAAATTTTCTAAGAAATGTTTAGAAATAATCGAGAAATCAAAATGAAAATTGTCACAGCAATTACAGGTCCCGAAACCAATTGATAGAGGTATCAACCATCGTAATCGGACCATTTTAGATTTTTGCTCCCCAAAAACATGTGGGCTATAGCACAGTAGATTTTCAATAAAATTGAATTTTCTAAGAAATGTATAGAAATAATCGAGCAATCAAATTGAAAATTGTCACAGCAAATACAGGTCCCGAAACCTATTGATAGAGGTATCAACCATCGTAATCGGACCATTTTAGATTTTTACTTCTCAAAAACTTGTGGGCTATAGCACAGTTGATTTTCAATAAAATTGTATTTTCTAAGAAATGTTTAGAAATAATCGAGCAATCAAAATGGAAATTGTCACAGCAATTACAGGTCCCGAAACCTATTGATAGAGGTATCAACCATCGTAATCGGACCATTTTAGATTTTTGCTCCCCAAAAACTTGTGGGCTATAGCACAGTTGATTTTCAATAAAATTGAATTTTCTAAGAAATGTTTAGAAATAATCGAGCAATGAAAATGAAAATTGTCACAGCAATTACAGGTCCCGAAACCTATTGATAGAGGTATCAACCATCGTAATCGGACCATTTTAGATTTTTGCTCCCCAAAAACTTGTGGGCTATAGCACAGTTGATTTTCCATAAAATTGAATTTTCTAAGAAATGTTTAGAAATAATCGAGCAATGAAAATGAAAATTGTCACAGCAATTACAGGTCCCGAAACCTATTGATAGAGGTATCAACCATCGTAATCGGACCATTTTAGATTTTTACTTCTCAAAAGCTTGTGGGCTATAGCACAGTTGATTTTCAATAAAATTGTATTTTCTAAGAAATGTTTAGAAATAATCGAGCAATGAAAATGAAAATTGTCACAGCAATTACAGGTCCCGAAACCTATTGATAGAGGTATCAACCATCGTAATCGGACCATTTTAGATTTTTGCTCCCCAAAAACTTGTGAGCTATAGCACAGTTGATTTTCAATAAAATTGAATTTTCTAAGAAATGTTTAGAAATAATCGAGCAATCAAAATGAAAATTGTCACAGCAATTACAACTACCGAAACCTATTGATAGAGGTATCAACCATCGTAATCGGACCATTTTAGATTTTTACTTCTCAAAAACTTGTGGGCTATAGCACAGTTGATTTTCAATAAAATTGTATTTTCTAAGAAATGTTTAGAAATAATCGAGCAATCAAAATGAAAATTGTCACAGCAATTACAGGTCCCGAAACCTATTGATAGAGGTATCAACCATCGTAATCGGACCATTTTAGATTTTTGCTCCCCAAAAACTTGTGGGCTATAGCACAGTTGATTTTCCATAAAATTGAATTTTCTAAGAAATGTTTAGAAATAATCGAGCAATGAAAATGAAAATTGTCACAGCAATTACAGGTCCCGAAACCTATTGATAGAGGTATCAACCATCGTAATCGGACCATTTTAGATTTTTGCTGCCCAAAAACTTGTGGGCTATAGCACAGTTGATTTTCAATAAAATTGTATTCTCTAAGAAATGTTTAGAAATAATCGAGCAATCAAAATGAAAGTTGTCCCAGCCATTACAGGTCCAGAAACCTATTGATAGAAGTATCAATCATCGTAATCGGATCAATTTAGATTTTTGCTCCCCAAAAACTTGTGGGCTTTTGCACAGTTGATTTTCAATAAAATTAAATTTTCTAAGAAATGTTTAGAAATAATCGAGCAATCAAAATGAAAATTGTCACAGCAATTACAGGTCCCGAAACCTATTGATAGAGGTATCAACCATCGTAATCGGACCATTTTAGATTTTTGCTCCCCAAAAACTTGTGGGCTATAGCACAGTAGATTTTCAATAAAATTGAATTTTCTAAGAAATGTATAGAAATAATCGAGCAATCAAATTGAAAATTGTCACAGCAATTACAGGTCCCGAAACCTATTGATAGAGGTATCAACCATCGTAATCGGACCATTTTAGATTTTTACTTCTCAAAAACTTGTGGGCTATAGCACAGTTGATTTTCAATAAAATTGTATTTTCTAAGAAATGTTTAGAAATAATCGAGCAATCAAAATGAAAATTGTCACAGCAATTACAGGTCCCGAAACCTATTGATAGAGGTATCAACCATCGTAATCGGACCATTTTAGATTTTTGCTCCCCAAAAACTTGTGGGCTATAGCACAGTTGATTTTCCATAAAATTGAATTTTCTAAGAAATGTTTAGAAATAATCGAGCAATCAAAATGAAAATTGTCACAGCAATTACAGGTCCCGAAACCTATTGATAGAGGTACAAACCATCGTAATCGGACCATTTTAGATTTTTGCTCCCCAAAAACTTGTGGGCTATAGCACAGATGATTTTCAATAAAATTGAATTTTCTAAGAAATGTTTAGAAATAATCGAGCAATGAAAATGAAAATTGTCACAGCAATTACAGGTCCCGAAACCTATTGATAGAGGTATCAACAATCGAACTCGGATCATTTTAGATTTTTGCTCCCCAAAAACTTGTGAGCTATAGCACAGTTGATTTTCAATAAAATTGAATTTTCTAAGAAATGTTTAGAAATAATCGAGCAATCAAAATGAAAATTGTCACAGCAATTACAACTACCGAAACCTATTGATAGAGGTCTCAACCATCGTAATCGGACCATTTTAGATTTTTGCTCCCCAAAAACTTGTGGTCTATTGCACAGTTGATTTTCAATAAAATTAAATTTTCTAAGAAATGTTTAGAAATAATCGAGCAATCAAAATGAAAATTGTCACAGCAATTACAGGTCCCGAAACGTACTGATAGAGGTATCGATCATCGTAATCTTCCCATTTTAGATTTTTGCCCCCCAAAAACTTGTGGGCTATAGCACAGTTGATTTTCAATAAAATTGTATTTTCTAAGAAATGTTTAGAAATAATCGAGCAATCAAAATAAAAATTGTCACAGCAATTACAAGTCCCGAAACCTATTGATAGAGGTATCAACCATCGTAATCGGACCATTTTATATTTTTGCTCCCCAAAAACTTGTGGGCTATACAGCACAGTTGATTTTCAATAAAATTGAATTTTCTAAGAAATGTTTAGAAATAATCGAGCAATCAAAATGAAAATTGTCACAGCAATTACAGGTCCCGAAACCTATTGATAGAGGTATCAACCATCGTAATCGGATCATTTTAGATTTTTGCTCCCCAAAAATTTGTGGGCAGCACAGTTGATTTTCAATAAAATTTAATTTTCTAAGAAATGTTTAGAAATAATCGAGCAATCAAAATGAAAATGGTCACAGCAATTACAGGTCCCGAAACCTATTGATAGAGGTATCAACCATCGTAATCGGACCATTTTAGATTTTTGCTCCCCAAAAACTTGTGGGCTAGCACAGTTGATTTTCAATAAAATTGAATTTTCTAAGAAATGTTTAGAAATAATCGAGCAATCAAAATGAAAATTGTCACAGCAATTACAAGTCCCGAAACCTATTAATAGAGGTATCAACCATCGTAATCGGACCATTTTAGATTTTTGCCCCCAAAAAACTTGTGGGCTATAGCACAGTTGATTTTCAATAAAATTTAATTTTCTAAGAAATGTTTAGAAATAATCGAGCAATCAAAATGAAAATTGTCACAGCAATTACAGGTCCCGAAACCTATTGATAGAGGTATCAACCATCGTAATCGGACCATTTTAGATTTTTGCTCCCCAAAAACTTGTGGGCTATATAGCACAGTTGATTTTCAATAAAATTGAATTTTCTAAGAAATGTTTAGAAATAATCGAGCAATGAAAATGAAAATTGTCACAGCAATTACAGGTCCCGAAACCTATTGATAGAGAAGTATCAACCATCGTAATCGGATCATTTTAGATTTTTGCTCCCCAAAAACTTTTGGGCTATTGCACAGTTGATTTTCAATAAAATTAAATTTTCTAAGAAATGTTTAGAAATAATCGAGCAATAAAAATGAAAATTGTCACAGCAATTACAGGTCCCGAAACCTGCTGATAGAGGTTTCAACCATCGTAATCGGACCATTTTAGATTTTTGCTCCCCAAAAACTTGTGGGCTATAGCACAGTAGATTTTCAATAAAATTGAATTTTCTAAGAAATGTATAGAAATAATCGAGCAATCAAAATGAAAATTGTCACAGCAATTACAGGTCCCGAAACCTATTGATAGAGGTATCAACCATCGTAATCGGACCATTTTAGGTTTTTGCTCCCCAAAAACTTGTGGGCTATAGCACAGTTGATTTTCCATAAAATTGAATTTTCTAAGAAATGTTTAGAAATAATCGAGCAATGAAAATGAAAATTGTCACAGCAATTACAGGTCCCGAAACCTATTGATAGAGGTATCAACCATCGTAATCGGACCATTTTAGATTTTTACTTCTCAAAAGCTTGTGGGCTATAGCACAGTTGATTTTCAATAAAATTGTATTTTCTAAGAAATGTTTAGAAATAATCGAGCAATGAAAATGAAAATTGTCACAGCAATTACAGGTCCCGAAACCTATTGATAGAGGTATCAACCATCGTAATCGGACCATTTTAGATTTTTGCTCCCCAAAAACTTGTGGGCTATAGCACAGTTGATTTTCAATAAAATTGAATTTTCTAAGAAATGTTTAGAAATAATCGAGCAATCAAAATGAAAATTGTCACAGCAATTACAACTACCGAAACCTATTGATAGAGGTATCAACCATCGTAATCGGACCATTTTAGATTTTTACATCTCAAAAACTTGTGGGCTATAGCACAGTTGATTTTCAATAAAATTGTATTTTCTAAGAAATGTTTAGAAATAATCGAGCAATCAAAATGAAAATTGTCACAGCAATTACAGGTCCCGAAACCTATTGATAGAGGTATCAACCATCGTAATCGGACCATTTTAGATTTTTGCTCCCCAAAAACTTGTGGGCTATAGCACAGTTGATTTTCCATAAAATTGAATTTTCTAAGAAATGTTTAGAAATAATCGAGCAATGAAAATGAAAATTGTCACAGCAATTACAGGTCCCGAAACCTATTGATAGAGGTATCAACCATCGTAATCGGACCATTTTAGATTTTTGCTGCCCAAAAACTTGTGGGCTATAGCACAGTTGATTTTCAATAAAATTGTATTCTCTAAGAAATGTTTAGAAATAATCGAGAAATGAAAATGAAAGTTGTCCCAGCCATTACAGGTCCAGAAACCTATTGATAGAAGTATCAACCATCGTAATCGGATCAATTTAGATTTTTGCTCCCCAAAAACTTGTGGGCTTTTGCACAGTTGATTTTCAATAAAATTAAATTTTCTAAGAAATGTTTAGAAATAATCGAGCAATCAAAATGAAAATTGTCACAGCAATTACAGGTCCCGAAACCTATTGATAGAGGTATCAACCATCGTAATCGGACCATTTTAGATTTTTGCTCCCCAAAAACTTGTGGGCTATAGCACAGTAGATTTTCAATAAAATTGAATTTTCTAAGAAATGTATAGAAATAATCGAGCAATCAAATTGAAAATTGTCACAGCAATTACAGGTCCCGAAACCTATTGATAGAGGTATCAACCATCGTAATCGGACCATTTTAGATTTTTACTTCTCAAAAACTTGTGGGCTATAGCACAGTTGATTTTCAATAAAATTGTATTTTCTAAGAAATGTTTAGAAATAATCGAGCAATCAAAATGAAAATTGTCACAGCAATTACAGGTCCCGAAACCTATTGATAGAGGTATCAACCATCGTAATCGGACCATTTTAGATTTTTGCTCCCCAAAAACTTGTGGGCTATAGCACAGTTGATTTTCCATAAAATTGAATTTTCTAAGAAATGTTTAGAAATAATCGAGCAATCAAAATGAAAATTGTCACAGCAATTACAGGTCCCGAAACCTATTGATAGAGGTACAAACCATCGTAATCGGACCATTTTAGATTTTTGCTCCCCAAAAACTTGTGGGCTATAGCACAGATGATTTTCAATAAAATTGAATTTTCTAAGAAATGTTTAGAAATAATCGAGCAATGAAAATGAAAATTGTCACAGCAATTACAGGTCCCGAAACCTATTGATAGAGGTATCAACAATCGAAATCGGATCATTTTAGATTTTTGCTCCCCAAAAACTTGTGAGCTATAGCACAGTTGATTTTCAATAAAATTGAATTTTCTAAGAAATGTTTAGAAATAATCGAGCAATCAAAATGAAAATTGTCACAGCAATTACAACAACCGAAACCTATTGATAGAGGTCTCAACCATCGTAATCGGACCATTTTAGATGTTTGCTCCCCAAAAACTTGTGGTCTATTGCACAGTTGATTTTCAATAAAATTAAATTTTCTAAGAAATGTTTAGAAAAAATCGAGCAATCAAAATGAAAATTGTCACAGCAATTACAGGTCCCGAAACGTATTGATAGAGGTATCAATCATCGTAATCTTCCCATTTTAGATTTTTGCCCCCCAAAAACTTGTGGGCTATAGCACAGTTGATTTTCAATAAAATTGTATTTTCTAAGAAATGTTTAGAAATAATCGAGCAATCAAAATAAAAATTGTCACAGCAATTACAAGTCCCGAAACCTATTGATAGAGGTATCAACCATCGTAATCGGACCATTTTATATTTTTGCTCCCCAAAAACTTGTGGGCTATACAGCACAGTTGATTTTCAATAAAATTGAATTTTCTAAGAAATGTTTAGAAATAATCGAGCAATCAAAATGAAAATTGTCACAGCAATTACAGGTCCCGAAACCTATTGATAGAGGTATCAACCATCGTAATCGGATCATTTTAGATTTTTGCTCCCCAAAAATTTTTGGGCAGCACAGTTGATTTTCAATAAAATTTAATTTTCTAAGAAATGTTTAGAAATAATCGAGCAATCAAAATGAAAATTGTCACAGCAATTACAGGTCCCGAAACCTATTGATAGAGGTATCAACCATCGTAATCGGACCATTTTAGATTTTTGCTCCCCAAAAACTTGTGGGCTAGCACAGTTGATTTTCAATAAAATTGAATTTTCTAAGAAATGTTTAGAAATAATCGAGCAATCAAAATGAAAATTGTCACAGCAATTACAAGTCCCGAAACCTATTAATAGAGGTATCAACCATCGTAATCGGACCATTTTAGATTTTTGCCCCCAAAAAACTTGTGGGCTATAGCACAGTTGATTTTCAATAAAATTTAATTTTCTAAGAAATGTTTAGAAATAATCGAGCAATCAAAATGAAAATTGTCACAGCAATTACAGGTCCCGAAACCTATTGATAGAGGTATCAACCATCGTAATCGGACCATTTTAGATTTTTGCTCCCCAAAAACTTGTGGGCTATATAGCACAGTTGATTTTCAATAAAATTGAATTTTCTAAGAAATGTTTAGAAATAATCGAGCAATGAAAATGAAAATTGTCACAGCAATTACAGGTCCCGAAACCTATTGATAGAGAAGTATCAACCATCGTAATCGGATCATTTTAGATTTTTGCTCCCCAAAAACTTTTGGGCTATTGCACAGTTGATTTTCAATAAAATTAAATTTTCTAAGAAATGTTTAGAAATAATCGAGCAATAAAAATGAAAATTGTCACAGCAATTACAGGTCCCGAAACCTGCTGATAGAGGTTTCAACCATCGTAATCGGACCATTTTAGATTTTTGCTCCCCAAAAACTTGTGGGCTATAGCACAGTAGATTTTCAATAAAATTGAATTTTCTAAGAAATGTATAGAAATAATCGAGCAATCAAAATGAAAATTGTCACAGCAATTACAGGTCCCGAAACCTATTGATAGAGGTATCAACCATCGTAATCGGACCATTTCAGATTTTTGCTCCCCAAAAACTTGTCGGCTATAGCACAGTTAATTTTCAATAAAATAGAATTTTCTAGGAAATGTTTAGAAATAGTCGAGCAATCAAAATGAAAATTGTCACAGCAATAACAGGTCCTGAAACGTATTGATAGAGGTATCAACCATCGTAATCGGACCATTTTAGATTTTTGCCCCCCAAAAACTTGTGGGCTATAGCACAGTTAATTTTCAATAAAATTGAATTTTCTATGAAATGTATAAAAAATAATCGAGCAATCAAAATGAAAATTGTCACAGCAATTACAGGTACCGAAACCTATTGATAGAGGTATCAACCATCGTAATCGGATCAGTTTAGATTTTTGCCCCTTAAAAACTTGTGGGCTGTAGCAAAGTTATTTTTCAATAAAATTTAATTTTCTAAGAAATGTTTAGAAATAATCGAGCAATCAAAACGAAAATTTGCACAGCAATTACAAGTCCCGAAACCTATTGATAGAGGTATCAACCATCGTAATCGGACCATTTTAGATTTTTGCCCCCCAAAAACTTGTGGGCTATAGCACAGTTAATTTTCAATAAAATTGAATTTTCTAAGAAATGTTTAGAAATAATCGAGAAATCAAAATGAAAATTGTCACAGCAATTACAGGTCCCGAAACCTATTGATAGAGGTATTAACCATCGTAATCGGACCATTTTAGATTTCTACCGCACAAAAACTTGTGGGCTATAGAAGAGTTAATTTTCAATCAAATTGAATTTTCTAAGAAATGTTTAGAAATAATCGAGCAATCAAAATAAAAATTTGCACAGCAATTACAGGTACCGAAACCTATTGATAGAGGTATCAACCATCGTAATCGGATCAATTTAGATTTTTGCCCCTTAAAAACTTGGGGGCTGTAGCAAAGTTATTTTTCAATAAAATTTAATTTTCTAAGAAATGTTTAGAAATAATCGAGCAATCAAAACGAAAATTTGCACAGCAATTACAAGTCCCGAAACCTATTGATAGAGGTATCAACCATCGTAATCGGACCATTTTAGATTTTTGCCCCCCAAAAACTTGTGGGCTATACAGCACAGTTGATTTTCAATAAAATTGAATTTTCTAAGAAATGTTTAGAAATAATCGAGAAATCAAAATGAAAATTGTCACAGCAATTACAGGTCCCGAAACCTATTGATAGAGGTATCAACCATCGTAATCGGATCATTTTAGATTTTTGCTCCCCAAAAATTTGTAGGCAGCACAGTTGATTTTCAATAAAATTTAATTTTCTAAGAAATGTTTAGAAATAATCGAGCAATCAAAATGAAAATTGTCACAGCAATTACAGGTCCCGAAACCTATTGATAGAGGTATCAACCATCGTAATCGGACCATTTTAGATTTTTGCTCCCCAAAAACTTGTGGGATAGCACAGTTGATTTTCAATAAAATTGAATTTTCTAAGAAATGTTTAGAAATAATCGAGCAATCAAAATGAAAATTGTCACAGCAATTACAAGTCCCGAAACCTATTAATAGAGGTATCAACCATCGTAATCGGACCATTTTAGATTTTTGCCCCCAAAAAACTTGTGGGCTATAGCACAGTTGATTTTCAATAAAATTTAATTTTCTAAGAAATGTTTAGAAATAATCGAGCAATCAAAATGAAAATTGTCACAGCAATTACAGGTCCCGAAACCTATTGATAGAGGTATCAACCATCGTAATCGGACCATTTTAGATTTTTGCTCCCCAAAAACTTGTGGGCTATATAGCACAGTTGATTTTCAATAAAATTGAATTTTCTAAGAAATGTTTAGAAATAATCGAGCAATGAAAATGAAAATTGTCACAGCAATTACAGGTCCCGAAACCTATTGATAGAGGTATCAACCATCGTAATCGGATCAGTTTAGATTTTTGCCCCTTAAAAACTTGTGGGCTGTAGCAAAGTTATTTTTCAATAAAATTTAATTTTCTAAGAAATGTTTAGAAATAATCGAGCAATAAAAATGAAAATTGTCACAGCAATTACAGGTCCCGAAACCTGCTGATAGAGGTTTCAACCATCGTAATCGGACCATTTTAGATTTTTGCTCCCCAAAAACTTGTGGGCTATAGCACAGTAGATTTTCAATAAAATTGAATTTTCTAAGAAATGTATAGAAATAATCGAGCAATCAAAATGAAAATTGTCACAGCAATTACAGGTCCCGAAACCTATTGATAGAGGTATCAACCATCGTAATCGGACCATTTCAGATTTTTGCTCCCCAAAAACTTGTCGGCTATAGCACAGTTAATTTTCAATAAAATAGAATTTTCTAAGAAATGTTTAGAAATAGTCGAGCAATCAAAATGAAAATTGTCACAGCAATAACAGGTCCTGAAACGTATTGATAGAGGTATCAACCATCGTAATCGGACCATTTTAGATTTTTGCCCCCCAAAAACTTGTGGGCTATAGCACAGTTAATTTTCAATAAAATTGAATTTTCTATGAAATGTATAAAAAATAATCGAGCAATCAAAATGAAAATTGTCACAGCAATTACAGGTACCGAAACCTATTGATAGAGGTATCAACCATCGTAATCGGATCAGTTTAGATTTTTGCCCCTTAAAAACTTGTGGGCTGTAGCAAAGTTATTTTTCAATAAAATTTAATTTTCTAAGAAATGTTTAGAAATAATCGAGCAATCAAAACGAAAATTTGCACAGCAATTACAAGTCCCGAAACCTATTGATAGAGGTATCAACCATCGTAATCGGACCATTTTAGATTTTTGCCTCCCAAAAACTTGTGGGCTATAGCACAGTTAATTTTCAATAAAATTGAATTTTCTAAGAAATGTTTAGAAATAATCGAGAAATCAAAATGAAAATTGTCACACCAATTACAGGTCCCGAAACCTATTGATAGAGGTATTAACCATCGTAATCGGACCATTTTAGATTTCTACCGCACAAAAACTTGTGGGCTATAGAAGAGTTAATTTTCAATCAAATTGAATTTTCTAAGAAATGTTTAGAAATAATCGAGCAATCAAAATAAAAATTTGCACAGCAATTACAGGTACCGAAACCTATTGATAGAGGTATCAACCATCGTAATCGGATCAGTTTAGATTTTTGCCCCTTAAAAACTTGTGGGCTGTAGCAAAGTTATTTTTCAATAAAATTTAATTTTCTAAGAAATGTTTAGAAATAATCGAGCAATCAAAACGAAAATTTGCACAGCAATTACAAGTCCCGAAACCTATTGATAGAGGTATCAACCATCGTAATCGGACCATTTTAGATTTTTGCCCCCCAAAAACTTGTGGGCTATACAGCACAGTTGATTTTCAATAAAATTGAATTTTCTAAGAAATGTTTAGAAATAATCGAGAAATCAAAATGAAAATTGTCACAGCAATTACAGGTCCCGAAACCTATTGATAGAGGTATCAACCATCGTAATCGGATCATTTTAGATTTTTGCTCCCCAAAAATTTGTGGGCAGCACAGTTGATTTTCAATAAAATTTAATTTTCTAAGAAATGTTTAGAAATAATCGAGCAATGAAAATGAAAATTGTCACAGCAATTACAGGTCCCGAAACCTATTGATAGAGGTATCAACCATCGTAATCGGACCATTTTAGATTTTTGCTCCCCAAAAACTTGTGGGCTAGCACAGTTGATTTTCAATAAAATTGAATTTTCTAAGAAATGTTTAGAAATAATCGAGCAATCAAAATGAAAATTGTCACAGCAATTACAAGTCCCGAAACCTATTAATAGAGGTATCAACCATCGTAATCGGACCATTTTAGATTTTTGCCCCCAAAAAACTTGTGGGCTATAGCACAGTTGATTTTCAATAAAATTTAATTTTCTAAGAAATGTTTAGAAATAATCGAGCAATCAAAATGAAAATTGTCACAGCAATTACAGGTCCCGAAACCTATTGATAGAGGTATCAACCATCGTAATCGGACCATTTTAGATTTTTGCTCCCCAAAAACTTGTGGGCTATATAGCACAGTTGATTTTCAATAAAATTGAATTTTCTAAGAAATGTTTAGAAATAATCGAGCAATGAAAATGAAAATTGTCACAGCAATTACAGGTCCCGAAACCTATTGATAGAGAAGTATCAACCATCGTAATCGGATCATTTTAGATTTTTGCTCCCCAAAAACTTTTGGGCTATTGCACAGTTGATTTTCAATAAAATTAAATTTTCTAAGAAATGTTTAGAAATAATCGAGCAATAAAAATGAAAATTGTCACAGCAATTACAGGTCCCGAAACCTGCTGATAGAGGTTTCAACCATCGTAATCGGACCATTTTAGATTTTTGCTCCCCAAAAACTTGTGGGCTATAGCACAGTAGATTTTCAATAAAATTGAATTTTCTAAGAAATGTATAGAAATAATCGAGCAATCAAAATGAAAATTGTCACAGCAATTACAGGTCCCGAAACCTATTGATAGAGGTATCAACCATCGTAATCGGACCATTTTAGATTTTTGCTCCCCAAAAACTTGTCGGCTATAGCACAGTTAATTTTCAATAAAATAGAATTTTCTAAGAAATGTTTAGAAATAGTCGAGCAATCAAAACGAAAATTGTCACAGCAATAACAGGTCCTGAAACGTATTGATAGAGGTATCAACCATCGTAATCGGACCATTTTAGATTTTTGCCCCCCAAAAACTTTTGGGCTATAGCACAGTTAATTTTCAATAAAATTGAATTTTCTATGAAATGTATAAAAAATAATCGAGCAATCAAAATGAAAATTGTCACAGCAATTACAGGTACCGAAACCTATTGATAGAGGTATCAACCATCGTAATCGGATCAGTTTAGATTTTTGCCCCTTAAAAACTTGTGGGCTGTAGCAAAGTTATTTTTCAATAAAATTTAATTTTCTAAGAAATGTTTAGAAATAATCGAGCAATCAAAACGAAAATTTGCACAGCAATTACAAGTCCCGAAACCTATTGATAGAGGTATCAACCATCGTAATCGGACCATTTTAGATTTTTGCCCCCCCCAAAAACTTGTGGGCTATAGCACAGTAGATTTTCAATAAAATTGAATTTTCTAAGAAATGTATAGAAATAATCGAGCAATCAAATTGAAAATTGTCACAGCAATTACAGGTCCCGAAACCTATTGATAGAGGTATCAACCATCGTAATCGGACCATTTTAGATTTTTACTTCTCAAAAACTTGTGGGCTATAGCACAGTTGATTTTCAATAAAATTGTATTTTCTAAGAAATGTTTAGAAATAATCGAGCAATCAAAATGAAAATTGTCACAGCAATTACAGGTCCCGAAACCTATTGATAGAGGTATTAACCATCGTAATCGGACCATTTTAGATTTCTACCGCACAAAAACTTGTGGGGTATAGAAGAGTTAATTTTCAATCAAATTGAGTTTTCTAGGAAATATTTAGAAATAATCGAGCAATCAAAATAAAAATTTGCACAGCAATTACAAGTCCCGAAACCTATTGATAGAGGTATCAACCATCGTAATCGGACCATTTTAGATTTCTACCGCACAAAAACTTGTGGGCTATAGAAGAGTTAATTTTCAATCAAATTGAATTTTCTAAGAAATGTTTAGAAATAATCGAGCAATCAAAATAAAAATTTGCACAGCAATTACAAGTCCCGAAACCTATTGATAGAGGTATCAACCATCGTAATCGGACCATTTTAGGTTTTTGGTCCCCAAAAAATTGTCGGCTATAGCACAGTTAATTTTCAATAAAATAGAGTTTTCTAAGAAATGTTTAGAAATAGTCGAGCAATCAAAATGAAAATTGTCACAGCAATTACAGGTCCCGAAACCTATTGATAGAGGTATCAACCATCGTAATCGGACCATTTTAGATTTTTGCCCCCCAAAAACTTGTGGGCTATAGCACAGTTAATTTTCAATAAAATTGAATTTTCTATGAAATGTATAGAAATAATCGAGCAATCAAAATGAAAATTGTCACAGCAATTACAGGTACCGAAACCTATTGATAGAGGTATCAACCATCGTAATCGGATCATTTTAGATTTTTGCCCCCAAAAAACTTGTGGGCTATAGCAAAGTTAATTTTCAATAAAATTGAATTTTCTAAGAAATGTTTAGAAATAATCGAGCAATCAAAATGAAAATTTGCACAGCAATTACAAGTCCCGAAACCTATTGATAGAGGTATCAACCATCGTAATCGGACGATTTTAGATTTTTGCCCCCCAAAAACTTGTGGGCTATAGAACAGTTAATTTTCAATAAAATTGAATTTTCTAAGAAATGTATAGAAATAATCGAGCAATCAAAATGAAAATTGTCACAGCAATTACAGGTCCCGAAACCTATTGATAGAGGTATCAACCATCGTAATCGGACCATTTTAGATTTTTGCCCCCCAAAAACTTGTGGGCTAAAGAACAGTTAATTTTCAATAAAATTGAATTTTCTAAGAAATGTATAGAAATAATCGAGCAATCAAAATGAAAATTGTCACAGCAATTACAGGTCCCGAAACCTATTGATAGAGGTATCAACCATCGTCAACGGACCATTTTAGATTTTTGCCCCCAAAAAACTTGTGAACTATAGCACAGTTGATTTTCAATAAAATTGTTTTTTCTATGAAATGTTTAGAAATAATCGAGCAATCAAAATGAACATTTTCACAGCAATTACAGGTCCCGAAACGTATTGATAGAGGTATCAACCATCGTAATCGGACAATTTTAGATTTCTACCGCACAAAAACTTGTGGGCTATAGCAGAGTTAATTTTCAATCAAATTGTATTTTCTAAGAAATGTTTAGAAATAATCGAGCAATCAAAATGAAAATTGTCATAGCAATAACAAGTCTCGAAACCTATTGATAGAGGTATCAACCATCGTAATCGGATCATTTTAGATTTTTGCCGCCTAAAAACTTGTGGGCTATAGCACATTTGATTTTTAATAAAATTGAATTTTCTAGGAAATTGTTTAGAAATAATCGAGCAATCAAAATAAAAATTGTCACAGCAATTACAAGTCCCGAAACATATTGATGGAGGTATCAACCATCGTAATCGGACCATTTTAGATTTTTGCCCCCCCCAAAAACTTGTGGGCTATAGCACAGTTAATTTTCAATAAAATTGAATTTTCTAAGAAATGTTTAGAAATAATCGAGCAATCAAAATGAAAATTGTCACAGCAATTACAGGTCCGGAAACCTATTGATAGAGGTATCAACCATCGTAATCGGATCAGTTTAGATTTTTGCCCCTTAAAAACTTGTGGGCTGTAGCAAAGTTATTTTTCAATAAAATTTAATTTTCTAAGAAATGTTTAGAAATAATCGAGCAATCAAAACGAAAATTTGCACAGCAATTACAAGTCCCGAAACCTATTGATAGAGGTATCAACCATCGTAATCGGACCATTTTAGATTTTTGCCCCCCCCAAAAACTTGTGGGCTATAGCACAGTAGATTTTCAATAAAATTGAATTTTCTAAGAAATGTATAGAAATAATCGAGCAATCAAATTGAAAATTGTCACAGCAATTACAGGTCCCGAAACCTATTGATAGAGGTATCAACCATCGTAATCGGACCATTTTAGATTTTTACTTCTCAAAAACTTGTGGGCTATAGCACAGTTGATTTTCAATAAAATTGTATTTTCTAAGAAATGTTTAGAAATAATCGAGCAATCAAAATGAAAATTGTCACAGCAATTACAGGTCCCGAAACCTATTGATAGAGGTATTAACCATCGTAATCGGACCATTTTAGATTTCTACCGCACAAAAACTTGTGGGGTATAGAAGAGTTAATTTTCAATCAAATTGAGTTTTCTAGGAAATATTTAGAAATAATCGAGCAATCAAAATAAAAATTTGCACAGCAATTACAAGTCCCGAAACCTATTGATAGAGGTATCAACCATCGTAATCGGACCATTTTAGATTTCTACCGCACAAAAACTTGTGGGCTATAGAAGAGTTAATTTTCAATCAAATTGAATTTTCTAAGAAATGTTTAGAAATAATCGAGCAATCAAAATAAAAATTTGCACAGCAATTACAAGTCCCGAAACCTATTGATAGAGGTATCAACCATCGTAATCGGACCATTTTAGGTTTTTGGTCCCCAAAAAATTGTCGGCTATAGCACAGTTAATTTTCAATAAAATAGAGTTTTCTAAGAAATGTTTAGAAATAGTCGAGCAATCAAAATGAAAATTGTCACAGCAATTACAGGTCCCGAAACCTATTGATAGAGGTATCAACCATCGTAATCGGACCATTTTAGATTTTTGCCCCCCAAAAACTTGTGGGCTATAGCACAGTTAATTTTCAATAAAATTGAATTTTCTATGAAATGTATAGAAATAATCGAGCAATCAAAATGAAAATTGTCACAGCAATTACAGGTACCGAAACCTATTGATAGAGGTATCAACCATCGTAATCGGATCATTTTAGATTTTTGCCCCCAAAAAACTTGTGGGCTATAGCAAAGTTAATTTTCAATAAAATTGAATTTTCTAAGAAATGTTTAGAAATAATCGAGCAATCAAAATGAAAATTTGCACAGCAATTACAAGTCCCGAAACCTATTGATAGAGGTATCAACCATCGTAATCGGACGATTTTAGATTTTTGCCCCCCAAAAACTTGTGGGCTATAGAACAGTTAATTTTCAATAAAATTGAATTTTCTAAGAAATGTATAGAAATAATCGAGCAATCAAAATGAAAATTGTCACAGCAATTACAGGTCCCGAAACCTATTGATAGAGGTATCAACCATCGTAATCGGACCATTTTAGATTTTTGCCCCCCAAAAACTTGTGGGCTAAAGAACAGTTAATTTTCAATAAAATTGAATTTTCTAAGAAATGTATAGAAATAATCGAGCAATCAAAATGAAAATTGTCACAGCAATTACAGGTCCCGAAACCTATTGATAGAGGTATCAACCATCGTCAACGGACCATTTTAGATTTTTGCCCCCAAAAAACTTGTGAACTATAGCACAGTTGATTTTCAATAAAATTGTTTTTTCTATGAAATGTTTAGAAATAATCGAGCAATCAAAATGAACATTTTCACAGCAATTACAGGTCCCGAAACGTATTGATAGAGGTATCAACCATCGTAATCGGACAATTTTAGATTTCTACCGCACAAAAACTTGTGGGCTATAGCAGAGTTAATTTTCAATCAAATTGTATTTTCTAAGAAATGTTTAGAAATAATCGAGCAATCAAAATGAAAATTGTCATAGCAATAACAAGTCTCGAAACCTATTGATAGAGGTATCAACCATCGTAATCGGATCATTTTAGATTTTTGCCGCCTAAAAACTTGTGGGCTATAGCACATTTGATTTTTAATAAAATTGAATTTTCTAGGAAATTGTTTAGAAATAATCGAGCAATCAAAATAAAAATTGTCACAGCAATTACAAGTCCCGAAACATATTGATGGAGGTATCAACCATCGTAATCGGACCATTTTAGATTTTTGCCCCCCCCAAAAACTTGTGGGCTATAGCACAGTTAATTTTCAATAAAATTGAATTTTCTAAGAAATGTTTAGAAATAATCGAGCAATCAAAATGAAAATTGTCACAGCAATTACAGGTCCGGAAACCTATTGATAGAAGTATCAACCATCGTAATCGGATCAATTTAGATTTTTGCTCCCCAAAAACTTGTGGGCTATTGCACAGTTGATTTTCAATAAAATAAAATTTTCTAAGAAATGTTTAGAAATAATCGAGCAATCAAAATGAAAATTGTCACAGCAATTACAGGTCCCGAATCCTATTGATAGAGGTATCAACCATCGTAATCGGACCATTTTAGATTTTTGCTCCCCAAAAACTTGTGGGCTGTAGCAAAGTTAATTTTCAATAAAATTGAATTTTCTAATAAATGTTTAGAAATAATCGAGCAATCAAAATGAAAATTGTCACAGCAATTACAAGTCCCGAAACCTATTGATAGAGGTATCAACCATCGTAATCGGACCATTTTAGATTTTTGCGCCCCAAAAACTTGTGGGCTATAGCACAGTTAATTTTCAATAAAATTGAATTTTCTAAGAAATGTTTAGAAATAATCGAGCAATCAAAATGAAAATTGTCACAGCAATTACAGGTCCCGAAACCTATTGATAGAGGTATCAACCATCGTCAACGGACCATTTTAGATTTTTGCCCCCAAAAAACTTGTGGGCTATAGCACAGTTGATTTTCAATAAAATTGTTTTTTCTATGAAATGTTTAGAAATAATCGAGCAATCAAAATGAACATTTTCACAGCAATTACAGGTCCCGAAACGTATTGATAGAGGTATCAACCATCGTAATCGGACAATTTTAGTTTTCTACCGCACAAAAACTTGTGGGCTATAGCAGAGTTAATTTTCAATCAAATTGAATTTTCTAAGAAATATTTAGAAATAATCGAGCAATCAAAATAAAAATTGTCACAGCAATTACAAGTCCCGAAACCTATTGATGGAGGTATCAACCATCGTAATCGGACCATTTTAGATTTTTGCCCCCCAAAAACTTGTGGGCTATAGCACAGTTAATTTTCAATAAAATTGAATTTTCTAAGAAATGTTTAGAAATAATCGAGCAATCAAAATGAAAATTGTCACAGCAATTACAGGTCCCGAATCCTATTGATAGAGGTATCAACCATCGTAATCGGACCATTTTAGATTTTTGCTCCCCAAAAACTTGTGGGCTATAGCACAGTAGATTTTCAATAAAATTGAATTTTCTAAGAAATGTATAGAAATAATCGAGCAATAAATTGAAAATTGTCACAGCAATTACAGGTCCCGAAACCTATTGATAGAGGTATCAACCATCGTAATCGGACCATTTTAGGTTTTTTCTCCCCAAAAACTTGTGGGCTATGTAACCTATGGTTTATTAAATTCCGTCAGCACATGGTAGCACACTTCTAGTTCGGGTAGCGCGAGTCGGCTGGGAGGGTCGGTATTAACCACGTGCTTGACGACCACAGTACAAAAAAAAACAATAACCAAATAAGTGTGCATTCTAAACAGTCTTACCAAGAAACACTAAAATTCAATTAAGTAATCTACATATCTGGAGTAATCATCCCGGAGTCACTGCACCCATCCTATCTCATCCTAATTTTAATTTATTAAGAAGCCATTTTATTTTATGTTCTGTTCATCCAAAATAATTATTGAAAAAAAATAGGAAATACATTTACAAAAATTCTGTCTCACATTCAGCAAAAATCAGTTTTCTTATCCTAAGTTAGTGTGTTAATACTATCAGCTATGAATCTTTATCTAGTTAACAATCGAGAAGCAAAAAAAACAAATTTATTTAAATTAATAAAGAAAGCAATAAATAATTAAATAAATATATAAATAAGAAAAAGAAAATAACTGTTTTAATATAAATTATAAACATATAATAACAAAACAAAACATAAATTCCACTTATCGTTCGATATTGGACGTCCTTGGCGAAGTTGATGGTATTTACGAAGATACGTAGAACCGTAGTCTGTTTACGACGCATAGGTTGAGAGGTTTAGTCGACAAAAAAAACTTTTCTTTGGCACATCACACAATCAGTCACTTTACACAGATAGTAATCACTATGCTTCTTTTGTTTTAAAGTTTTTACACTTATTAGTTAATTAGATAGGAATGTTAAGTAACTCCCTATTTCTTACACGATTCACTTTTTGACACCTTTTTGACCAAAAAAAAAAACAATGTCTTACTGTACACTGGCTTTGGTCACATTTCCGGTAATATTTTTGTTTTACAGTTTATTTAATATCACCTGATTGTCAAATAATAACAGACAAAATAAAACACACAATTACATTGTATAACAACTGCTAATCACTTATAAGTTTTTTTTTCTTTATAGTTCGTAATCACAGTTTGTATTATCACTTCTCATATTTTATTTTTTTAAAGATTAAATCAACCAGGCTTACTCATTTTTTTTTCCAATTTGCATACCCATCTGGTCTTACTATTTTGTTTGAACTTATATTCAATAGCACAGCTTATCGCTATTATCCCTCTTCATCATCCAAAAACATACTGTCCAGCAAAATTTTTATTTTTTTCCTCCATCTCAAACCTCACCATTACCCTCAACCTATTTTTATTTTTCTCGTCATACCTCTCAATTCTCAACACCAAAAATCTGCATCAACCATCATCAACCCCCCTAATCATTTTCTAAAGATCATTTCTTTTAATAATCCATCATCATCGAACTCAATTTAACACATCCCCTTAACATTTGTCCATCAGTCATCAATCTCATACAAACAAGACAAATAATTTATATAACTCATACATTTATGTGTGGTGTACAAATTAATAGCTAACTCAGAACATAACATTTATTGTATAATACCTAGTCGTCTCTATATAATTACAATTTACCACTATAATCCATTCAGAAAATTTAGTACTATAATAATTAATAATTACTGAATGAATGACAGCAATTTCAATAATGGAATCTAAGCTTTTAATTTGGATGTCCGTATTCACTTAAGAATGGCTCACTGTATTCATAATAGGAACACAACATACAAACAATTCATGAATTGATCCGATTGTGGATTTATGCAGGGGCATCGAACCAGCGGTCATCATTCGTTACACCACAGATTCAAAATATGGTATTGCCAATTAATGAGAAAAAAATCCGTATTTTGAAACTGAAAAATTCGCGAATATAGGCATACGCACCTTCTCATCCTGTTTTGTTTATTTACTTTATCTACTTTTTTTTTTTTTTTTTTTTTTTTTTTTTTTTTTTTTTTTTTGGATTAAGTTTTGATATCCATTAGGTGATACGTACCTAAAATTTTTCCACTATCGTCAGCCAATACATAATATACCTGACCTTTTCGATCTTTGACAACGGCTTTGCGATATGGAAAGGCAAACTTTGCAGTAAACTTATTTGCAGAATCACTAACAGGATGTTGCTTTACGTAAACCGTCTGACCAATTGTTAGGTCTCTCTTCCGAGTACGCAAGTTGTAACGTTGAGAGTATGTTTGGTAAGCCTTAGCCAAATTTTGTTGCACTTTCTCATGAATGATTCCCAATCTATCGTTCACATCCAGCAACTGCACGCATCCATCATTGAGCAAATTGAGCTGAGCTAATTGATTATAATCATCGGCATGTGTAATTTGATGATAACCAAACATCAGGTAGTGTGGAGAGAATGCCGTTGATTCATGGATAGAATTACGCAAAGAGCTTCCTATTTGTGGTAAGAATTTATCCCAATTGGTATGGTTACCTTTAATAAATGCTCTAATCGCGGCTACCACCGACCTGTTCACACGTTCAGATGCGTTGCTTTGCGGAGAATACAACGCAGTTTTAACGTGATGGATTCCGAACTCTTCTATTAAACTTGTGAACTCTTTCCCCACGAATTGGACACCATTATCAGAGTGAATTATCTGTGGAACGCTAAATAACGGGAACAATTCGTTTCTTAAGAAATCCGTTATTTTTGCAGCCGTTCCTTTCGTCAATGGTTTCAGATAAACGAATTTCGTTAAGTTTTCCAATACTATCAGTATGACCGTTTTACCAGACGAGCTTCGTGGATAGGGTCCCAGCAGATCTATAAATATTTTCTGCCACGGCCTTACAGGAATCATTGTAGATCCAAGGGGGGGTCGGTTACATTGGTTGGCAGATTTTGATTCTTTGCAGATCTGACACTTAGTTACGAAATCATGAACTTCCTTTCCCATTTTTGGCCAGTAGTATAACCTTCGCAATCTTTCCAAAGTCTTTTTAATTCCGCCATGAGCCCCACAAGGGTTGTTATGTTCTTTGACAATTAAAGATTCCCTAATCCCCAAAGGTACCCATAACTTCCAAACAGGAACATCTGTTAGTGCAATATTTCGGATCGGCTCGATCCTTATAAAGATTTTGTCATCCTTCAAACAAATGTTTGGAAAATCCTCTGGTTTTGCACTCACTTTATCACGGACATCCACATATTGTTCATCCTCCACATTTGTAGGGTCGAACAGATCCTTGTTTTGTAGCACAACGTCAGCATTTAGTTCTGCCAGTGAGTCACAATATATTCGTGACAGTGTATCCGGTACCACATTATCACATCCCTTTATATGCACTATGTTAAAATCATATGCTTGCAGTTTCAATGACCATTTAGCCAAGCGTCCACTTAGCTCTTTTTGGCTCATTAGCCACTGGAGACTAGCGTGGTCCGTGATGATTGTAAAGCTGTATCCTTCAATATAAGGTCTAAATTTCTTGACACTTATAATTGCAGCCAAACACTCCAGTTCAGTGATTGTATAGTTTTTTTGTGCAGCATTTAATTTTTGTGATATGAATATGATTGGAAGTTCATTACCATCCTCGTCCAACTGAAATAACACGCTACCGATGCCTTGCGTGCTAGCGTCGCATTTAATATAAAATCGCTTGGTATAATTTGGGTTATGCAAAACTGGTGCATTACACAGTAGGGTCTTTAATTTCTCAAACGCAATATTAGCCTCGTCCGTCCATTTAAATTTAATCCTTTTCCGTAGGAGATTGGTTATTGGAGCGGTTACCTCTGAATAATTTGGTATAAACCGTCTGTACCATCCAGCCATACCTAATAGACGGCGTGTTTGTTTTGTAGACTTGGGTGCCGGAAAATTCTTTATTGACTCTACTTTTGAGGGGTCGGTCCTTAATCCTTTTTCGCCGATCAGGAATCCTAAATATTTGGTTTCCTTCAAGACAAAATGACTCTTCTCAAGGTTAATTGTTAGCCCTGCTTTAGACAGTAGCTCTGCCACAGTTTGTAAAATTTCCTGGTGTTCGTCAAAATCAGCTGAGATTATTAACAGGTCGTCAAGATATACGAACACTCTGTCTCGAAGCTGATGAGGAATAACTCGATCCATCAATCTGCTCATGGTTTGGGGTGCATTACACAACCCAAACGGCATGACACAGAATTGATAGAGAGGACGGCCTGGAACTGTAAACGCGGTTATTTCTTTCGAACCTTGAGAAAGAGGAATTTGCCAAAAGGCATCTTTAAGGTCTAGAGTCGTTATAAACCTGGTCTCTTGGAGTCTACCCAGCAACCCGTCAATCAAAGGCAAAGGGTATGCGTCCTTCTTCGTAACGGAATTAATTTTCCGTGAGTCCAAACATAACCGACATTTGCCACTTGATTTCCGTACTAATACTACGGGAGAACTCCAGGGACTGTTACTGACTTCTATCACCCCTAATTGAAGCATCCTATCTATTTCTTCATTCATTGATTCTTGAATTATCGGAGACACGGCATAATATCGTTGTTTTATTGGTTGAGCATTTCCGACATCAATATGATGTTCAATCATATGAGTTCTTCCTAACCCTTTCGCGGAAAAAGATGGGAATGTTTCTATTAATTTGTTTAATGCTCTGCGTTTTGAAGGTGTTAAACAATGCTGGTCTTTAACTTTTAATTCACTATCTTGTAAGTCCGATAAGTCACAAATAACGTCAGGAGCCACTTTAAATTGTTTCCAAAAATCCACCCCTAAGTAAATTTCCGATTTTAATGAGGGTACAACACAAAATTTCATTATTTTCGTTTCATTTGTATATGATACGGGCAGTTGTACGTACCCTAACACATTGTTAGTTGTTCCGTCTGCTGTTCTAACGTAAGTAGCAAGTTTTTTAATCGGAACCCCCAACTCCTTAACCAATTGTTCGCTGTTCTTACCAAGAATGCTTACCGTTGCCCCGCTATCAAGCAATCCTAGAAGAGTCCTTCCCTTAATCCTGATTTTTGCATATGGACGTGGGTCATTATCAACCGTTTCGGTAAGTGAGGCGATAGTACAAGATTTGCGAAACATTTTTCGTTCTTTCCAATATTTTCTGATTCTTCGGAGGCGTCTATTTTCGAAATTTGGGGCTTTAATGATGGAAGATTCTAAGAAACTAGTGTGGTTAATAGGGATAGAAGTATTTACTTGAGCGATCCTTTCGGTGGTAATTGACTGGGAATAAATGTTTGTCCCGAACGAGGTTCCCCAGCCTTCATGGCGTTCGGTCCTGAGTTTCCCAAGCGTTTCTTTTGACAACGCAAGCAATCTTTGCGATCTACTCCGGCTAATCCACAACCTTCACAAAATTGGTGTGTTCGCGCCATTGGGCAAGCTGTGAATTTGTGGCCCAAATCTTTGCAATTCCAGCAAACCTGGAATATTGACCAATCTATTGCGGAAAGTTCAGGAGGTTTCTGGTCAGTATCCTCACTGTCAGAATTGCCATTGCTTGAATGGTTAGTATCGTTACTTTCCATTTTTGAGTTAATTTCAAGCGATTTGTAAGAACGATTCTGAACAGCAACGTTATATTTTGAGAGTTCTTCAACTATAACTTGGCGCTTTGGACGTGACTCGATTATGCGCCGAGGATCATAACCCGAAGATTCCCATAGTTTTTCGCGATTATCACACACTTTCCTCAGTTGCTCCACTGATTTGAACCTCATGTTCATGGTTGCATCTTTTAAAGCAGGGTTCATATTGTCTTGCAATAGCTCAATTATTTCAATCTCTGGGAGCGGATTCGACAGACGGTAATTTGAACTCTCAATCTCCAGAACGAAGTCGCTAAAGGACTCTTTGGGATATTGAGTACGTCGTCGTATATATCGTCTAATTGCTCTCTCTCCTTCAATGGTGCTGAATCGTTCTAGGAGTGCTTCTTTGAATTGTTTCCAACCCGTATATCTATGTTTTCGGATGAAAACATAATACCATTTTTCAGCTTTGTCCGACACGAAATGACGGGTTAGGCTAACGAGGTCGTCAAGGTGGACATCGTCTTGAATAGCGTGCTCTTCCAGTTTCATTATGAAATCTTGTACCGTATCTTCTTCTCTTTTCCGATCATATCGCCCGGAAAAGTTTATTCTCCATTTTGTAGGGTCTGGTTTTCTTACAAAATTCCTGTAACGCCTTTGTTCTACTCTCATCGAGTTCGCCCTAGATGAACGGGAGACACTTGAATTTGAGGCATCGTCCTCCATATCGCTGGTGCTACTTTTATAATTGTGTTGTGATGTAGGCCGTCTCTGCTCGTTAGACCTCCGATTTTCTGGGATTTTAGCCGTTTGTAATTTTCCCAAAAACTCTTGCGCCAATTCCTCTAGACGCTGTGAAAGTCGACGCTCCTGAGTTTCCAATTCAGTATTATGACCTTGCTGAGCCTCAGGTTTACTTGGTATCTTGGACTTAGATTGCCCAATTTTTCGAACTGTGCCTGACGATGGACCTTCATTAGGCTTAGCTGGTTCAGGATGATTAACTACCTTCTGGTTTTTCTTTTGGGATTCGATTTTCTTAGTGTCACGACTCAGGTTTCGGGACAACCGATTCCAGGCGTTAATTATAGCCGCTATATTCGGAACGTCGTTGAAAGAATTTTGTAATCTAATCGCTCGATCTCTCCAGTGCATTACTTTAATCAAAGTCTTTCGCTGTTCTTGCAGCGAAGGGTTCAGTTCCAGCTGTTCTAGTAAATCGTCTATCTCTAAAAGTTGTCGATTAATAACCGTCAATTCATTTGTGGGATTGTCCATAACATGAGACAGTTTCGGTTTAGTAGTAGGATCAAGGTATTCGTTTTTAATCATTTCTATTAATTCTTGTTGAACATCTTCTTGGTCCACTGCTAATCCCCGAATTTCGTATTCAACTTCTAACTCTTCCGACGACAAACTGTCGAATATCAGCTGGTAATCCATTATAAAAAAAATATCAAAAAAAAAATAACTAACCGCAAAATAGGGCTTTTAATTAGTATACATATAATTCGGAAAAATAATGTAAAACTTTTTTTTTTTTTTCTCTTTTGAGACCACCAAAATAGGACGGGCCAAAAAAAAATGTTGACCTATCACCAAAAAAAAATATATATACCCCAAATATTACTTAATAATAATTTTAAATGTCACCAATTGTTCACTAATTTTATTAAACAAAATCAAAACTTAGGTTCCATACCCAAGCAAAAATCAACAATTATATTAAGTAAGTGAGGTATTAATTAAACCTAAATACTCGCAATAATAAAAAAAAATTTAATAAGTTCAAATTAATAATTTAGATATATCTTATCTCAAGAATGTGTTTATATTTTCGTAAAAAAAAGGATGAGAAGGAAAACTATGCAATGAGCTCCAACAAATGACCTCCAGATGACTTTTAGTTGTTTTTTTTTTCAATTGTAATCGTTACATTTTCACAATGGAACAGTAAACCAGCAATAAAGAAAATGTCCCAACCATCCACGAAACCAGGAGTCACCTATTTATCAATAGAAAGTCAGGAATCACTGTATCGATTACTGCAGTTAATCACATTCCATTGTATTTTGTACTAAAAAAAAATCAAAGTTAAAATAAACACTACAAAGACTATGACGAACTAAACAGCAAAAGTTAGTTTGGTATTAATGGCTTTGAATTTAATTGATTTTATTTGTAGCACGTTAATGAGGAAACCCTGCTACGATGCATGAAGGATCTGGATTCACCAAACCATCTATCATATCAGCAGTAGTTGGATTATCAATCAATCAATGTACTACAACCGGATATTAAACTGATATACGATAATATGAAAGCAAATTTAATGTTTCCATAAATTTTCTCTGGGAGATTGACACAACGGAATACCTGAAATCCAACTCATGGAAATCAACGACATCGCGCTGTGTAAATTATCCACCACAATCAATTTATAGATTTTGTTCTGAATTATTAGTTTACCGCTGTCAAATTCGTAATAGCCTAAACTGTAAAAAAAAATATGGTGGAATAAAAGAAACCACGCGAATTAATTACCAGAAGGGTCTACCTAAACTGGTTATGCCATAAAACTGTTCAGCATTAGGTAGTTAAGCTACCGAGGTACCACTATTACCCTCATACTGTTAATATTAATTTAGAGACATCATTTCGTCCCTGTTTCGGCGCCATTTTGTAACCTATGGTTTATTAAATTCCGTCAGCACATGGTAGCACACTTCTAGTTCGGGTAGCGCGAGTCGGCTGGGAGGGTCGGTATTAACCACGTGCTTGACGACCACAGTACAAAAAAAAACAATAACCAAATAAGTGTGCATTCTAAACAGTCTTACCAAGAAACACTAAAATTCAATTAAGTAATCTACATATCTGGAGTAATCATCCCGGAGTCACTGCACCCATCCTATCTCATCCTAATTTTAATTTATTAAGAAGCCATTTTATTTTATGTTCTGTTCATCCAAAATAATTATTGAAAAAAAATAGGAAATACATTTACAAAAATTCTGTCTCACATTCAGCAAAAATCAGTTTTCTTATCCTAAGTTAGTGTGTTAATACTATCAGCTATGAATCTTTATCTAGTTAACAATCGAGAAGCAAAAAAAACAAATTTATTTAAATTAATAAAGAAAGCAATAAATAATTAAATAAATATATAAATAAGAAAAAGAAAATAACTGTTTTAATATAAATTATAAACATATAATAACAAAACAAAACATAAATTCCACTTATCGTTCGATATTGGACGTCCTTGGCGAAGTTGATGGTATTTACGAAGATACGTAGAACCGTAGTCTGTTTACGACGCATAGGTTGAGAGGTTTAGTCGACAAAAAAAACTTTTCTTTGGCACATCACACAATCAGTCACTTTACACAGATAGTAATCACTATGCTTCTTTTGTTTTAAAGTTTTTACACTTATTAGTTAATTAGATAGGAATGTTAAGTAACTCCCTATTTCTTACACGATTCACTTTTTGGCACCTTTTTGACCAAAAAAAAAAACAATGTCTTACTGTACACTGGCTTTGGTCACATTTCCGGTAATATTTTTGTTTTACAGTTTATTTAATATCACCTGATTGTCAAATAATAACA
This sequence comes from Tipula vernalis, assembly GCA_958295665.1. NCBI lineage: Eukaryota > Metazoa > Arthropoda > Insecta > Diptera > Tipulidae > Tipula > Tipula vernalis. Next base: position 135,179,376 of record OY282560.1, read on the forward strand.
GACAAAATAAAACACACAATTACATTGTATAACAACTGCTAATCACTTATAAGTTTTTTTTTCTTTATAGTTCGTAATCACAGTTTGTATTATCACTTCTCATATTTTATTTTTTTAAAGATTAAATCAACCAGGCTTACTCATTTTTTTTCCAATTTGCATACCCATCTGGTCTTACTATTTTGTTTGAACTTATATTCAATAGCACAGCTTATCGCTATTATCCCTCTTCATCATCCAAAAACATACTGTCCAGCAAAATTTTTATTTTTTTCCTCCATCTCAAACCTCACCATTACCCTCAACCTATTTTTATTTTTCTCGTCATACCTCTCAATTCTCAACACCAAAAATCTGCATCAACCATCATCAACCCCCCTAATCATTTTCTAAAGATCATTTCTTTTAATAATCCATCATCATCGAACTCAATTTAACACATCCCCTTAACATTTGTCCATCAGTCATCAATCTCATACAAACAAGACAAATAATTTATATAACTCATACATTTATGTGTGGTGTACAAATTAATAGCTAACTCAGAACATAACATTTATTGTATAATACCTAGTCGTCTCTATATAATTACAATTTACCACTATAATCCATTCAGAAAATTTAGTACTATAATAATTAATAATTACTGAATGAATGACAGCAATTTCAATAATGGAATCTAAGCTTTTAATTTGGATGTCCGTATTCACTTAAGAATGGCTCACTGTATTCATAATAGGAACACAACATACAAACAATTCATGAATTGATCCGATTGTGGATTTATGCAGGGGCATCGAACCAGCGGTCATCATTCGTTACAGCTATAGCACAGTTGATTTTCCATAAAATTGAATTTTCTAAGAAATGTTTAGAAATAATCGAGCAATCAAAATGAAAATTGTCACAGCAATTACAGGTCCCGAAACCTATTGATAGAGGTATCAACCATCGTAATCGGACCATTCTATATTTTTTCCGCCCAAAAACTTGTGGGCTATAGCACAGTTAATTTTCAATAAAATTGAATTTCTAAGAAATGTTTAGTAATAATCGAGTAATTAAAATGAAAATTGTCACAGCAATAACAGGTCCCGAAACCTATTAATAGAGGTATCAACCATCGTAATCGGACCATTTTAGATTTTTGCCGCCCAAAAACTTGTAGACTATAGCACAGTTAATTTTCAATAAAATTGAATTTTCAATAAAAATGAAAATTGTCACAGCAATTACAAGTCCCGAAACCTATTGATAGAGGTGTCAAACCATCGTAATCGGACCATTTTAGATTTTTGCCGCCCAAAAACTTGTGGGCTATAGCACAGTTAATTTTCAATAAAATTGAATTTCTAAGAAATGTTTAGAAATAATCGAGTAATCAAAATGAAAATTGTCACAGCAATAGCAGGTCCAGAAACCTATTGATAGAGGTATCAACCATAGTAATCGGACCATTTTAGATTTTTGCCGCCCAAAAACAGTTAATTTTCAATAAAATTGAATTTTATAAGAAACGTTTAGAAATAATCGAGTAATCTATATGGAAATTGACACATTTTTGTAAATGGTCATAGTGTAGCATCAGGTTTCGACAGTTTATTTGATTTTCACAATTTTCAAAATAGCTTCGAACATACCCAACCCTTCTTATTTTAATAAGAAAATTGTTTCGGATAGCTTGACCTGCCCACTTTATGGTAATATCGCCTCATACCTGGTTCTGTTTCTTATTTACACTTTTTATGTAGGCCTACACTTTTTCAGTACACTTACACTTTTCCGTAATTTGTGTAGCTACACTTTGTGTGAAATACATCACACCGGTGTTTATGTCTTTTGTTTCCTAGAATAAAATTGTACCCTATTTCGCTTTTTGATTACTCTTTGTAACGGTTGCCTTGGGTCTTTCCAACGCCCACATGGCACACAGAATACCGAGAAAAGCAGTCAGTGGCTAGGGAGGGATCTTTCCCGCAACACAAGACGTCGGATGCCATTTATTACAACAAAAAACAAAAAAACAAATTTAACAAGTGTACTCACTCCTTAATAATGGTTCGTCATAACGCATTATCTACCAAGGTCATCCCATATTAAACTTAAAATTTGTTACCACATGTTTCTATCAACGCTCATCAAAGAAAAATAAAGTCGCGCACCGTGCATGAACAATAGTATTTAAATAAATAAAAATGAAATAATAATAATAATTACAAAAACAACAAAAAAAATCTTACAAAATACGTCACCCATACTATACTTATCATGGCAGCATCCTGACGGTGTCCACTCACGATGATGATTCCAATATGTATATACACTAAACGCGGCTATAATAGGTGGTGGGTGTGTTGTTATTCAATATTCCAGGTGGTCGTGTCCATATATACAAAACTGATGTACCATTCACATATGCTGGAAACCTCGCGTTGCTTCAATCATCAAATATTATGCCATAAATGTTGGCGTACGTTTGTGAAACAAACTAAACCCAATATGATTTGGTCAACATATGTTAATCTGGACGGTTTGGCCCCAAAACTTTCACATCCACACAAAACAAAATCGTCGTTCACACTTCATATACTTGTAATTAGTTTTTTTTTTCATCCACTGTAAAGTTATCACTACGGAACTTTGTTTAAATAAATTTAATTAACAGTGTTTTATTATTAACAAAACTTCATTTTATTTTAATTTTTAAAGATATATGTACATTAATTTATAAAGTTATTATTCTAGATTCACATAAACTTTTTGATCTTTCTATCAGTTTTTTTTCCTGTTTGTTACAATTTATAACTTTTCCTTTTCACTGACAATTTTAAGTTCTACATTAACAATGCTTATCAAAAAAAAAATAGATTCTTGTCAGTTTAAATTTTACTTAGCTTTTTCAACCTTTTATTTTTTTTATTACAATTTTTAAGTTATCATATGGTTCAATTTTACAAAACATTACTTAAAAACAAAATGCACCTTCTGACTTTTTTCATTGACTCCCGTTTTTCCAACTTTTTCTAGATCTTTACATTTCCCCCCGCTAATATGTTACTTTTGTTTCACCCCCCTCAATCCAACAAACTTTTTTTTTTTTTTTTTTTTTTTAAAATAATTCTATTTGTATGTTATATTGTAACTAGCCCGACAAGAATTTGCGCGCCAACACTAAATTAGTACATGGCTCTTCTCCGAAACCAACCAAAACCGCAGAAATAACTGCTATCTCTTCAACAGCGTTGGATTGCATCAATATGAAACCGTAGTGATGTCTGTCTACACTTTATAATACATTTTAATTTTTGTATGTAATTGACTCGTATATATCTACAACTACCAACCAAGGAATCTACTAAATTGATTGCGCATCGATGATTACAGTACACCAAGTAGTGTGTATTATTATTTCATTTTTATTTATTTAAATACTATTGTTCATGCACGGTGCGCGACTTTATTTTTCATTGATGAGCATTGATAGAAACATGTGGTAACAGATTTTAAGTTTAATATGGGATGACCTTGGTGGATAATGCGTTATGACGAACCATTATTAAGGAGTGAGCACACTTGTTAAATATGTTTTTTTGTTTTTTGTTGTAATAAATGGCATCCGACGTCTTGTGTTGCGGGAAAGATCCCTCCCTAGCCACTGACTGCTTTTCTCGGTATTCTGTGTGCCATGTGGGCATCGGAAAGACCCAAGCCAACCGTTACATCTTTTCAGTTTGTTGTGTATCACAATCAAACAAAAATTTGGGTGATAAAGAATCGTGAAAATAAGTAGAAATGGAACGGTTTTTTATTCAAGCAAGCTGAGATAGCAGCAAAAAAAGCATAATTGAAAGCGAAATAGAGTATAATTTTATTCGTGATGTTACAACATCCCACCCCTGGGCATTCATTCATTAGATCCCTAAAAGTACATTGATGTAATGTGTGTACAAACTTCTTAAATTCCTTAAAACAATATTTCATCTCATAAATGTAAACCTTTCTTTATAAGATAATAACATACGAATAAATAGGAAGAAATAATGAAATACACAAAATATTTACAATGTACGAGAATGTATAAGGATACAAAAGGACCTCGAGAAAGTGCAATATATTTTACCGTATATGAGTATGTATGCACAAAACTAAATTTTCGCACAAACAATACAACAAAATTTAGTATCTAGCTAAATGTATTTACTTACATACATCCATAAAAAAAAAAATCAAAAAAAAAAAATCTATTATTTTATCCATACAAAATTGTCTAACTGTATAAAAGAAATATCCTTAAAAAAAAAATATATTTTTGTACATATGCGAGTATAGGAAAATCCTTGAAAGTAAAATAATAATTTTTATTTGTTCTACACATTGAGGATGAAAATTCAAAGCTCCACTCTGATGTTTTCCATTTATATTTTGTGATTTGTATTTTTATTCACTAAACAAAGATTTTATGTAGATATGTACATACATATAACGCATTCCTATTTCATATTCCTAAAATATACTACAATATAATACTCTCGTATAAAACGAACAAGCATTCCATTGTCAGAATTTATTTATTTATCTTTTAAGCTTTTAAGTTTAGTTAAGTTTTAGTTTCGGTTGTTTGTTTTTGTATAGTATTATTGTTATTATTATTACGGTAACTATTATTTTATGTATTTAATTAATTGATGTGATAAACAAGTTTTATTGTTGTTCTATATAAACAAACTTTATATAAATGCTTTTACGCTAGGCATTTCTGGGTTGATGATTTAAATTCTTTGATACGGGAAAACTACAGTTTAATGGTAATTTACGTTTACCATAAATATGAAAAGAAAAAAATCGGGATTAGAGCAATAGAAAACTATTTGAAATATAAAAAGGATCGAGATGATTTAGTACCGAAATAACCCAAATAAATTTATTGTTTCAACTAATGTGTAAGCTCAATCTAGTATATGTAGTATGTGCAGAGTGCCATTTTACATTAACGTTTCGTTTTACAGAAGCTTACGAATATTTCAAAATAATATACAAATTATACTTGTTGTGTCAATAACAATTTGAGGTTCAGCCTTTTCAGGACTATTTTATCACATCGAAAGTAATACCACAGATAAGAATATCAGACGAATCAAAGCCGAACCCAATATTAAATGTGGGGATTTAAGATAATACAAAAATCATTTAAGGAACACGATTGTGAAAAATTTGTAGTTGTACACTGAAAAAAATCAGGACACTTACAGAGTGAAAAACTGCGTTAATAGTATGAAAAAAATCATCAAAACTCCTCCGATATAGGCTTTCGTTAATATTAAGAAACAGGGTGCGTTAATATTGATCGACTAGGTCGTAGTATTAATGAAGTTCTTGTTACGCATTGTGAAACAAATTGTAATATTAATGCAAATAGAATCTGTTTTGGATGAATTAATGCATATTATTAACATAACAAGTTGTTGAGTTAATGAAGAAACACAAAAGATTAAGGAAACAATTTGATAAATCTACTGAACTCTTTGGAATATGAACGAAACATTTAATAGTGTCATTGATTGGGTTCATGTACAGAACTTAAGAGTTCATTCCCTTGATGTAAATTTCGAATATATTGATGAAATTATTCATACATGTTAAGCAAATGTTGCGCAATGGTAATGATTTAATTCATAAAATTGACGATTGGTATCGCAAATAATAAACCAGGATACGTAATATTTACGTTGATCTTTATATTAAAAATGGCAGTTAGCGGGATTTAATGAATGAATTCAATTTATATATATATATATATATATATATATATATATATATATATATATATATATATATATACATATATATATTTATATATATATACATATATATATATTTATATATATATATATATATATATATATATATATATATATATATATATATATATATATATATATATATATATGTGTGTGAAGTTAGCCAAAAATTCTATATCAAAAAATGCTAAGGTAATACTAAAATGGCAATAAATAGTGTCAGCCCAAAAAAACTTCTATAACGACCAATATTTACGAAACTATATCCCAAAAAAAATTCTATCATTACAAAATTTCCAATGTCAGCCCAAAAAAAATACTCTCATGATAGCTAAAACTTTCACGAAAGGTAACTCTCAGCCCAAAAATAAAACTATCGCGAAACTAAAGATTTTAATATGCGGTAAATATAAAATAAAATGATGAGGAAGTTATACAAAAATTTCAAAATTTAACTCATATTATATAAATTGTTATTTAATAAATTTACAGCACTAAGCTTGATAATTAAATTAAAATAAAATTTTATTTATTTTATATTTATAAACAATAAATGTTAATGTAATTTCTTTATTTTTAAATTATTACTATTATTACTTGTAATCGAAATCGATTCTTATGAAAAACTTAAATAATAATTTCACTATCAGAAAATTAATAAATAAACAATAAATATAAAATAAAAATAATTTATTAATTATCAATTTAAAAGTGGAATAAGTCACAAGAAGGAAGCAGAAAATTCATTCGAGGTAGCAGTAATCGAAAATCTTCTAATATGATTTTATAAAATATCCGTTATTTACCTTAATGGTTGTCAGAAAATGCCATGAATGGTCAGAATGGGCCATATTTTAAGTGCTGTGATTTCTTCATATTTCTTAAAAGTTAGGGTGTTGAACATCAGTCTAGCTATGATTTTAACATAGATCTGATCTTTACCTTCATGGTTCCAACGAATCAGACCAATGTCATTGGGATTTCATAGCCAGACTGGCACATATACATAGTCCCATCAATCAAATGTCGCTTCATCGTAATATCGTAATATATCTCGGAAGTAAGGGTGTTGACCATCGATCAGACTATGATTATCTAATAGATCCGATCTTTATTTTCATGGTTCCAACGAATCAGACCACTGTCATTGGGATCTCATAGCCAGAATGGCCCATAGACATAGTCCCATCAATCAACTGGCACTTCATCGTAATATATCTCGGAAGTAAGGGTGTTGAACATCAGTCTAGCTATGCTTTTATAATAGACCTGATCTTTTCCTTCATAGTTCCAACGAATCAGATCAATGTCATTGGGATCTCATAGCCAGAATGGCCCGTATACATTGTCCCATCAATCAAATTTTACTTCATCGTAATATATCTCGGAAGTAAGGGTGTTGAACATCAGTCTAGCTATGATTTTATAATAGACCTGATCTTTACCTTCATAGTCCAACGTATCAGACCAATGTCATTGGGATCTCATAGCCAGAATGGCACATATACAAAGTCCCATCAAGAAATGTCACTTCATCGTAATATATCTCGGAAGTAAGAGTGTTGAACATCAGCCTAGCTATGATTTTCTAATAGACCTGATCTTTGCTTTCACGGTTTTTAAGAATCAGACGAGATTCAGATCATGATTTTCTAATAAATCTGATCTTTACCTTCATGGTTCCAACAAATCAGACCAATGTCACTGGGATCTCATAGCCAGAATGGCCCATATAAATATTCCCATCAAGAAATGTAACTTCATCGTCATATATTTCGGAAGTTAGTGTGTTGAAAATCAGTCTAGCTATGATTTTCCTATAGCCACTTTTGTTAGTTTTAATAATACAGGTTAACCCGCTTAATATCATGCTCTCCGTGTCAGAAAAAATCATAATAGCGGGTGGTGATAGTAAAGAAAATTCCGCTTAATATCATGTTATATGATATTAAACGAGTTCTCGCTTTACATCAAGATTCATTTGCAGTTTTCTGGAACCATATCCGGAACTCATGTCGGTTTCCCATTTCCATCATGCAAACCAATTTTCATCCGAATCTGTTGAAAAAATGGCTTAGTTTCATTTTTCCAGATCCCACTTGCCCATTTTCCAGAACTATATCCGGAACTCACGTTAAAATCCTATTTTCATTATACAAACCGAGTTTCATCCAAATCAGTTGAGAAAAGACTTAGTTTCATTGAAATTGGTTATTTTCCAGAACAACATACGAAACTCTTGTTGCAATCAATCGGTTGAGAAATGGCTCAGTTCGGTTTAAATTGGCCATTTTCCACAACCAAATGCGGAACTCATTTTGGAACTTCATTTAACATAGTGATATGCAGAAGAATTTACATTTCTTGATGCGACTAAGTATATGGGCCATTCTGGTTATGAGATCCTAATGACATTGATCTGATTCGCTGGAACCATGAAGGTAACTATCAGGCCTATTAGAAAATCATAGCTAGACTGATGTTTAACACACTATCTTTCGAAATATATGACGAAGAATTGGCATTTCTTGACGGGACCATCTATATGGGCCATTCTGTCTATGAAATCCCAATGACATTGGTCTGATTCGTTGAAATCATGAAGGTAATGATCAGATATATTAGAAAATTATAGTTTGATCGATGTTCAACACCCTAACTTTCGAGACATATGACGAAGAAGTGACATTTCTTGATGAGACTATCTCTATGGGCCATTCTGTCTATGAAATCCCAATGACATTGGTCTGATTCGTTGAAATCATGAAGGTAATGATCAGATATATTAGAAAATTATAGTTTGATCGATGTTCAACACCCTAACTTTCGAGACATATGACGAAGAAGTGACATTTCTTGATGAGACTATCTCTATGGGCCATTCTGGCTATAAGATCCCAATGACATTGAGATGTTTCGTTGGAACCATGAAGGTAAAGATCAGATCTATTATAAAATCATACCTAGACTGATGTTCAACATCCTTACTTCCGAGATATATTACGATGAAGTGACATTTCTTGATGGGACTATGTATATGGGCCATTTTGGCTATGAAATTTCAATGATATTGGTCTGATTCGTTGGAACCATGAAAGTAAAGATCAGATCTATTAGAAAATCATAGCTAGACTGATGTTCAACACCCTTACTTCCAAGATATATTACGATGAAGTGACATTTCTTGACGGGACTATGTATATGGGCCATTCTGGCTATGAGATCCCAATGAGATTTTGCTTCCTTTTTACACGCAAACCTAACTTTACAAATTTTTAATCTAATCTCTTTGGAAATTAAATAGAAATATTTATTTTACATTATAGTTTAGTTAAGACTTTCTTCGAAGATTTTCTGTTTTCGTATTATATGTTTGTAATTGATTTTATATTTTTTTTATGTTATATTATGTAGTATTGGATGTTGTAGATGCAAAAACCTATTTATTGTAATCATTATTCATAAACTTTATTTTTTCTATCGTGATAGCTTTCCTTATATCATAACATGTATAATGGTATTGCCAGTGCATAAAATTTAATTTTTTTGGGATAGAATTTGGGCCAACTTCACAAAGGTTATATATACAGTAACAAATGGGACGTTCTTCTCAAACCGTGAGTTAAAGTCAACGTTTTAAAATTAAATTTATTATTGTTGTTAGTAGTTTAAATATATCTCCAAAAAATCTATTCATTTAACCCCAAAAAATTGTTAGATGCAGTTACAATTTAACACTGGTTTGTTATTAGAAACAATCTACTTCCGTAATATTGTTCTAATCCTTTTAAAAGATTGTTCTACAACTTATTATTTTCAATTTAATGCTAGTTTTAACTCCGTTTAATTATTTAATAAGTTAATTTCTTAATGTATCACATGTTATTTACTGAATTTCTCCATTTCTAACAAATAGGTACTACATCAAATAGCTGTGCTTTGTTCGCAATTTTAGAAGTAAATATAAGAATAATTTCGCACTTACATTTACCTACAACACTGTTTGAGCGTTTAGTATGCGTTTAGTATTTAGTATGTTTATGTTATTTTCATTTTGAGCTTTTCCTAATTTTTCGTAATCTGAAGCTAAAAGAAACAATAATTGTGCTGGCGCACTCAAAAATGATACTCGGTCCACCGTTAAAGAAATGATAAAACATTTAAAAAAAGATGTGCGTAAAGGAAAATGGGGAAGATACAATTTTCTGTTTGGTTCGAAACTGTACATCAACATTTCAAACATTCAGTGGTTTAAGACGACATATTAAAACAATTCATGTCGACAAATCAGAAGTTATAAATGAAACGAATAATGCTAAAATAAGTAACACTTTCATAGGCCAACCAATCTTAAGTGATATACCAATGGCAGACACAGGCACCATTAGTCTGGAAACAAATCCATTTCTTGAAATATTGGATCTAGTAAATAATTCGTTGGATCAAATCTTTAAGCTTTCTCTGTCCGATTGTGCTATTGACATTTTATAGTGAATTATTTGTTTGAAATATTAAAATTATTGATTTTGTTCTTAAAGTCATCAATTTTAATTAGCCCAGAGCAGACCGTTTTACTTTTCTCTTTACATAAATCAGTTATCGAAATGATCAATGAAACTAACTCAAGCTACAAAAGAAAAAAAAAGCTTTTAGTGTAGTCCCAAAACCAATACAAATAGATTTGAATACACGTTACGAGCAAAGATATAACAAACAGAATCAACTATATACTGAAATTCCTATTACAAATAAGTTTATTTATACACTCTTAAAAAAACGGAGTTAGCTGAGCTCCGAATCGGCGTTTAATGGAGTCCAACAACTATTGGAGTTTTGTTTATTCCTATGATAAATGTTTTTTTTTACCTATGAAAATTCAACACCGTTTTAGTGCGGAAATCATTTTTCCTTAGGAGTTGTAAAACATTTACTTTAACAGTTCATTACCACAGAACAATTTAAACTTTGTCAGTGTACGAAAGACAACTGCATTTAAAAGTTGAGCGTTAACACTCATTGAAACAATTATTTAAACGTTTTTTCATTATTAATTTTTAACTTTAAAAATATTTATTCTTTATTAGGAGTTAATTTTATTTTTCCTTTTAGGTAAATATATTAAAAAATTTTGGAAGTTGTAATTACAGGGTATTCCTTTTAAATTCTATGTAAAAAATAAACAAATAATTTAAATAATTATATTCAATTCAACTTTAATTTTTTTATTATATTTCCTTATGTTACATAATTTGCTTACACTAAAGTGTAAATATATAAAACAAAAATTTAAATTCATTCCATATTCGCTTAAAAACTAAATTCTTAAACTAAAATTCATAAGATAAATTTTGGTATAATATACATTTTGTTATTATTAATTGTACTGTGAAATTCGTAAGGATTTTTTATTAGCAAATCGTCGATGAGAATTAAATTGAACTTGTCTGTGCTTTCGATTTCATAACCCATAATTTTCTTTTCAAACTGGATAGTGGTAAATTTTTGAATAATAAAGTAAAATTTATTATAATTTTCTATAATAGTTAATATTTTTCCACTTCTATATTCAAATCCTAATACAAGTTTTTTTATTACCATGACCTGTTCTGTCGAATCCAAGAATAAAATATTGGCTAAAATTTCTCTTATAGTAATTGGAAATATTTCGGTTAATTGGATTTGTTCATCTTTATCAAACTTAGCATTAAGTTTATAGTTATTTTTATAATAAACGTCAGCATAAAGTGATTGATGTTTCATAGCTAAGGTTTTGCATATATTTATATAATTGTGACAATTTGCGGCCATATGCTTTAAATTATTATGTTTACTTTCAAACCTCATTGTCCACAAATAAATTAATGGTCCCATTTCTTGGATTACTCTGGGATAATGAGAAAGAATATGTTGTTTGGGAATCAATCTTTTTGCCGGGTATTCTATTTTAAAATTTTGTAAATGGTTTTCTATTAAATAAGTTAAACGCTTTAACAGAACACAAGGAATTTTAGGAGAAAACACTATTTGCATTTTTTCTAAAAGAGAAGTAATGACATTAAATTTTGATTGTAAAATTGTATTATTATTTTTTATAATATCACTAAAGATAATTGGGAAATATCTTAAGAGACACCAGAATTGTGATGCTTTTTGTCCCAGTAAGTTACCTGGTTTATCAAGATTAACAAAGCTTGGTCGATTTGTATTATCAAGTAGGCCATAGTTGAAACAACTTATTCGCTCATTTAATTAAGTTTCTGTTATGAGTTTTTTTGTTTTTACTATATACATATATTAAAAATAATTTTAACTCGTAAGGTCCTATCCCTTCCAAAATATCATGCATCATTATATCTACACTTAGTGCTGTGAAACAATTAAAATATTTTAAGTCATTCAAAACGCAATATGCCTTCATATCGAACTCCTTCGAAATTATGTAGTGTTCACTGTTTTGTCTACTCCTTAAAATCATACATTTCTCGGACAGTTTAAATTGGGTTTCTTCTTTAGAACAAAGGCAAAATCTACAAAAAAAATTTGAATTAAATGACTCATGAAGGCCATATAATGTATTCGCTCCTAAATTATCATGCGATAACGAAAAAATAGAGCCTTTTATCAGAGCCTACTCTATAAATAAGAGCCTCCACATTTACTGCATTTTTTACTAAGCTTAAAATAAAGTACATACAATTTTTTCTTTACTATGAAACTATATGGGAAAACGATTGTTTTCATTTACATTTTTAGTCTATAAGAATTATGAGCTTTTAGATTATTTTTATACGAAAATGTTCATAAAACATGTAATTTTATTTGATTGCAAAATCGAATCATGAAAGAGTTTATTTCTTTGTGAAAATCCTCTTGGAATATAAACTATTGCTAAACTTTTATGGAATGTTGTTGTTGTAAAATACGTCATAACATAAAATTTATAACCAATTATAACCATCTCTTTTTAGTCTCCTTCTAAAAGCATTGCCACATGACAAAAATCTGTTCGAATACAGATTCATATCATGTGGCAATGCTTTATTAACGACATTTTGTTTAAACCATAGATGTCGCGATTCTAAAATCGGTCTGATTTTTGATTTGGTTAAACATATTTCTGTGCCCGAATTCCGGTTTGATGACAAATGATAATGAGAAATGACTTGATTTTTTATTTCAACTAGTCGGTTGCATTTTTATTTAGAGTAGGCGAAATAAAACATAAAGTCATTTCTCATTCTCATTTGTCATTGATCCGGAATTCGGGCCCTGGTGGCTTCCCTCTATAGTAATAATTAAATTGTAATAATAATTAATTTAATATAATTTTTTTTTATAAATTTACTAAAATTAAACCATTGCTATGAAAGAAATTATGTTAATTTTACGTAAAAAGTTTTCTTTCAAATCGTTTACTCAGCCCGAATCCCTGTTGTTTTTAATTGTGTGTTAAGTGGCATCTAGGAATGGGAATAATAAGTAAGAGCTATTTTATTTTATACAATGCTCTCAAATGTTATGACAATTCAAATATTCTAAACAAAAACTTATTTTGAATAGGTCATTAATTTTTGGGAATAAAAATCGATGCCAAATATTAATCATGTTGTATTCATTTTCAGCTGTGTCTTAATTTAAATGCAATAATATTTTTAATACTTGAGAAATAAATAAGGCATTTATATTACAGTTAATGTTTGTTGGTTATGTGGTTTTTTTGTGATGCATAACAATCTGGGTTGATTTGATTTTTTTGATTTCTTCGCGCTCAATGCATATTATTATAATTTTTTCTCTTTGATTCTCTTTGAATTATTTTAATTTTGGCTGTTCAACGTATTGTTTTTTTTTACCATTGATTTTAGTTGTGAATAAGTGATGACGTCATTAAATAGGATATTCTCTTTTTAATACATATTGTTGTTGTTGTAGAACGTTTTTTAATTTAATTCCCTTATTTTTTTTTTGATTATATCTGGAAAATGGGAAAGCTTGAGAATCTGTGCTTTAAATGAGTTAGTCATTGAGTTGTTTATTAGTGATTTCAGAAAAAATTATTTATCTAGGTTTAATTTTTAATTCATATTTTTTCGTCAATCGAAATCGCGTTTTTTCATACAAACTCTATGAAAATAAATTATTTTTTAGTGTTTCTATGTCCTTTATTTTAAGTTCATTTTTTACATGCCGGCTCTATTCATATCCAGATGGTTCTGCTTTTATGTTAAAATTTTTATTTTGATATATCACATCAATTCCATTTAATTCTAAAATTTTTAATTCATCTACAATTGAATGTAATATTAAATTAAAACCATTAGTTTTAATATCTTCGGTATGAATTAAAGCAACTAAAAATATATTTTCAAGCGCCAAGTTTAACTCTAAAGGCAAATTTAATATAGTAAAATAGAGTCCACAAATTTTATGAATTTTTGTTTTAGATCCCAAAGGATTGACCGTTTCAAAATCATCACTAAATAGTTGTAGTTGAAATGTGAAATTTTCTTTAGAGAAAAGTTCGTTGTTTTTAAAATAAAATCCATCCCGAGGATGCGACACAAGAGTACTGTCTGAAGTATTAATATTAAATATATGAAAAAGAGATTGTTCTGAAGAACACAGATATTTAAGGGTTTCTAAAATTGATATAAAAGAAAACGTGTTAGTCTTTGGTCGAAACACATAAGTATTATTTTTCGAGCAGAAAAAACGATCACGTCGGATTGAAACCGAAATTTCTTGTGGTTCTGGAATACCTGTTTGAAATGTTTTTTTTCTTCTTCTGTAACTCATTTTTATATTTTTAAAAGGGTTTTCTAAAAAGTGTTTTAACAAAAAGGTATCTTCATCTATTTCACCTACTTTTAAAATGTTCGAAATCTGACTTGTTAATTTCGTAGTTGATTCAAGTATAAGATTAATTTTGCTGTCTAAAATATTTAGTTTATTAATGTCCGTTAAAAAAATATGAACAGTTTCATCTATTGATTTTTCCTTAAAGCAAGAAGAAACCGTAATACTGATATTTTGTAATATATCTTGTGTTTGTTTACTACCGAGGGGTTCCACCTAAACAGTGTTTATTTCAAGAAAATTGAATTAGATACCGATTCTTAAACAGATATATTTGTACTGATAATTTCGTGTTTTTCGTGATATTTAAAATGTTTCCTAAGTCCACTAAAAGTTTTGAAAATGAATTTACATTTAACAAATCCACAGACAAGTTGATTTTTATTTTCTTCGCGAAGTACATGAATTAATCTTAAGTGTTTAATATAATTTTTTACTCCGGATAACGATTTCTTACATACATATAAAGCATTGTAAATTCATTTTGTCTATCACATTTGTTTTTATCACAACTTAATTTTAAAAATAATATTTAGAATTCAATTTAAGAAATAATATTAATTAATATAGTTACCAAGTTATCAATGTAATAAATGTAAGCGATTTTTAATGTCGAGCATACGTGCTGTTGGTTTTTTTAAGTTTAGTTCGAATACAATTTCAGCCAGGAAGTTAAAAAATATGTCGTGTCCATCAGGATACTCTACTCCGAAAACAAAAAACGATTTAAACAAATTATCAAATGCTGTTAAAGATGAATAACCCTCAATTGGAATTTCTGTACCATCTAATGCGATTGTATAAGTAGAGATGTCAGCTTTATTAGCCCCATATGCAATGATGATTGGTTGCCCTGCAGTTTTTGGAGTTGGTTTTCCAATCTAAAATGTTTAAATGGAAATGTTAAATAATTATAATTGTTAATGTCCGATAAATTCTAGAACAAACCTTATGAAATTTAATAATTGATGATTTCGATTCCGTTTTATGTTTTTTTCCGCGAGCTGGAAGCAACTTGTCCAAAATTAAAAATGCTGTGATCGTGTCATCCCATTCTTAAGTATATAAAAATATAATTGTTGAAAATAGTAAAAATATGTATATAATATTATCTAAGATCTTATTATCTTCTTCATACGTATCATCATCATACAAAATGATTTTAAATTGTTCCCCAAGTTTTAAAATTTTGGGATTTAGATCTGTCCATTTATTTTGAAGGTTCTGGTGTTTTTCGGGGTATCGTAATCTAAAATCTTGATAAATCTACAAGTACAATAAAAATAATTAAAATGTTAAAAGTAATAATTTTTCAAGTTAGAATAATAAATTTTTACCAATCCTGGAGTATCTAAGAAGCGAGGAAAATTATTTAAGATCTGTATATTCCCAGTGAATCTCAAGGAAATGGTTTTCTGCATTCGATCAAAAATCTGTTCACGTTGAGTAGTAGGGCAAGCGCTTTTTAAAAATCGGATATCTTCAGAATAATCGTCGACATATTGTGGTATCTGTCGAGCTGTGGAAATCGAGGCATTACTATTATTAACCCCTGAACTGCTTCGATTGATAGTTTTAAGTCGATTCCCAATATATCCCCCTCTCGTAGATGGTTCATAAAATATTTCCTGTAATTAAAATAAAATTTGAAATTATATTGTCTTTATATTTAGTTCTAAATCTATTAGCATACAAATTTTGTACAGTGACCACCACATAGATTTGGAAATATATTGGCCGGAGCTTTGGCCCAACTAATTTTTTCGAATCGTGTAGGATGTGGGCCGTTTATTTCGGTGAGATTTTGGGCCGTAATATTTATAAGACGTTTTCGACTGATATCGGTCAAAGATCCTGTCTCTGTATATTATAGGAGAATTTCGCTTTCTACTCGACTTGAACAGATATGATTTTCCAGTTCCTTTTTTAAGAATTCTCTGTCCAACTTGATTTTTTTGGGGAAATTCCCAACAAAGCAGTTTTGTCTTCTCAATGCGCCTGGCACCGTATCATCAGAATTAATTTCATCAATTTCTAGTTCATCTTCTGGGCTGGGGGGGGGGGGTTAAGGGCGCCGATTTAGATGGTCTTAATATACTAGCCCAAATGCCAACCTTACCTGCACGTGGTACTTCCTGCTAATTAACTAACGACGCTCTGGCGACCGAGATACGGCGGAATAACCGACTACCGAGAACATAGCAAATGATGTTCTCTTCAATGACCCACTACCAACTTGTACTGGTTAGGTTGGTAGTTGATACATAACCAGTTTTAAAGCAATGAGTTCAACGCAAAAAGAAAACAATACCCCAGGTGGTAAACCAACTACCCAGTTGGCTAATCCACCCTCTTACGAGGCTGGCTCAATGGATTCTGGGGTGAGCCAATCATTGCTAAACCCATTCGAAAGAAGTTCAATGTTGTTAAGATCACCAAACAATCATACTAACTCTGCAAATCAGCAGAAAGACGAAAACGCTGAACTCTGTCGAAAACTCAGTGAAGTAGAGGTACTTTTAACCCAACTAAGAAGCGAAATTGAAAAGCTGAAAAAAGAAAATGAAGAATTGAATAAGCCCAAACCAATGAAGATTTCTGAAAACCCGCTAACTTGTTATAATGAAACAAGTACTCACACCAGTTATAACAATGAGTTCCATACTGATGAAGAGGATCTGATGAGAGAAACAGATTGGGTACTGAAAAGGAAGAAAAGACCTACCAAAAAACGAAAAGCAGAATTCTCGCCTGAAGTTGGAGATCATTCGCAAGCTAATGTATTAGTAACTGGTGATACTAATACCAAACCAACTCACCAGCAACAGCAACAAAAGGTTGTACCGAAAGAAAAGGCTCCTCCGCCAATTAATGTAATCGGCATAACAGAATTTTCAAGTATACAATCTATAATGAAATCAGTGACAGCTAAGGAATATAGAGTAGTGTCACTAAACAATAACGTGTGGAAAATCAATACACCGGATTCCGATACATATAGAACTCTAGCAACAAAGCTCAATGCGGAAGGTAAAGAATGGTTCACATACGAAGATAAAAACGAACGCGCAATTAAGGTTATGGCCAGAGGCCTTCATCCAACGTGTACGAAGGAGGACATAATTGAGGACCTAAAGGCAAGAGATCTGCAAATAGAAGATGCAGTAAACATCCTAAAACGAGAGAGAGGTGAGAACAATCAAGTCAAAAAAAGGGGGCTTCCACTCTTCATGCTTACGTTTAACAAAAAGGAGAAATTTGACAACATCTTCAACATCAAAGCAATTCTCAATATGAGGGTTAAAATAGAACCACTTAAGAAAAACACGAGGCTAATACCTCA
Organism: Tipula vernalis; assembly: GCA_958295665.1. Taxonomy (NCBI): domain Eukaryota; kingdom Metazoa; phylum Arthropoda; class Insecta; order Diptera; family Tipulidae; genus Tipula; species Tipula vernalis. The sequence continues at coordinate 135,197,373 of OY282560.1, forward strand.
ATGCAAAAAATGCCAAGGTTTCAATCACACGCAAAAATATTGCAGACGGGAGCCAAGATGCGTAAAATGTGCTGGAAAACACAACGCGAAAGAGTGTACAGAAAGTAGAAACACCCCTGCAAAATGTATAAACTGTAAAGGGCATCATCCTACAAATTATAGAGGCTGTGAAGTAGCCAAAGAACTTCAAAGACTAAGAAACAAAACGCATCAATTTCCTCAAAACCCTAGGGTTACCAGAGAAGAGAAACCAACTAAAACCCAAGCGGAGCCAAAACCACCAGGTATTGGTACAGAGCGGAAAAGTTATTCACAAATTGTACAGCAATCATCTAATGCTACGGATGATAATCCCCTTGAAAGGATTTGTCGAAGCATAGAAGCCATAAATATAAGGCTAGCAAAGCAAAAACGTGGTCTAGAAGCTTTATATAAGCGTCTAGATATGCATCAAACCTTGAACGAGGCAACAGCACTCATATACTAAAATGAGCAGATCATTAAGAATTGTCACCTGGAACGCGAACGGACTAGCGCAACATGTTCCAGAGCTAGAAATATTTCTAAATTTAGAAAAAATTGATATCTGCCTTATATCGGAGAGCCATTTGACAAAAACATCATTTATTAAAATACGTGATTATGAATGTTACCATGCTGTTCACCCAGGAGGAAAACCCAGAGGAGGATCAACAGTAATAGTGAAAAAGAGTCTCAAACACTATGAAGAACCTAGTATAGAAGAGGAAAATATGCAAGTTAAAACCATAAAAGTTGAAACTAACAATAATAATGAATACAGTATTTCCTCTATCTACTGCCCTCCACGCTATAATCTAAATAAAGAAGATTATAATAGACTCTTTAGATCACAAGGATCCAATTTTATTATTGGTGGTGACTTTAATGCAAAAAACACCTATTGGGGATCAAGACTTACAACCCATAAAGGAAAAGAGCTATTCGAAGCCGGACGAATAAATAATTGCGAGTTCCACTCTGGAGGTAAACCAACATACTGGCCTGCTGATATAAATAAAATACCAGATCTCATTGATTTTTATGTAACGAAAGGAATCTTCGAGGATTACATGTGCATCGAAAACAGCGAAGGGATATATTCCGATCATACACCTGTTATCATGACACTCAGCACAATGATAATTAATAAGGATAACCTGCCTAAATTAACAAATAATAGAACTAACTGGGACCTTTTCCAAGAACTAATTGAAATGCAAATAAATCTACGAGTGCCGATTAAAACACCGGTACAGTTGGAAGACGAACTAGAGGTACTTAACAGTACTATTCAACAAGCAGCATGGGAAAGTTCTCCTGCTAGTCACACCGAATCCCGTAGGAATCAAAATTATCCTATTGAGGTCAGGGAGTTAGTTAGAGAGAAACGGAAGGCAAGAAAAACCTGGCAAAGGACACGCGCCCCGGAAAACAAAAAATCCTCAATTTTCTATGCAATAAACTAAAACAACTTATAAAAGAAATTAAGAATGAAACTATTAACAAGCACTTAAATGGTCTCACCGAACATAAAGATACTGATTACTCTCTTTGGAAAGCAACAAAGGGATTAAAAAGAACTAAAATGCATGTGCCACCTATTAAAAATGGGGAAGGAACCTGGGCCAAAAGCGACAAGCAAAAAGCTATTTTATTTGCAGCTCACTTGGAAGACACCTTTCAACCGTTACCTAGACAAACAGCAGATGAAAACATAATAACAATTAGCAAAATTGATGAATATAATATTCGATGTGTAACATTACAGGAATTAAAAAATGAGATCAAGTGTAATTTGAACGCAAAAAAAGCTCCAGGATATGATTTAATTACTGGACAAGTCGTAAAGCCATTCCCGAGAAGGGACTACGAAAATTGGTTCAAATTATCAATGCTGTCTTCAACCTAAAATATGTCCCACGGCAATGGACGATTGCTGAAGTAATTATGATCCCCAAACCAGGCAAACCAGCGAACGATAAAAAGTCGTACAGACCGATTTCACTACTTCCTGTAATTTCAAAATTATTTGAAAAATTACTGCTCAAGAGACTCAAGCCAATAATAGAGGAGAGAAATTTGATTCCACCACACCAATTTGGATTTAGAGAAAATCACTCTACGATAGAACAAGTTCACAGAATAACGGATATAATCGAATACTCACTTGAGAATAGAAGATATGCTCCAGCATCTTCTTAGATGTAGCACAAGCTTTCGACAAAGTTTGGCACCAAGGACTTGAATTTAAATTGCATCGAGATCTACCTAAGCAATTCTATCAAATTCTTAAATCTTATATCGCAGACCGACATTTCCGTGTAAAATATAACCAAGAGTACTCTGAACTAAAGAGAATATCAGCAGGCATACCACAGGGTAGCGTACTGGGTCCTATATTGTACATCCTGTACACCAGAGATATGCCAAATACAGAAGGTGCCACCATAGCAACATTTGCAGACGATACAGCTATTCTGGCTACTGGAAAGTGTATATCAGAAGCAACGACCAAACTTCAAAAAGCAACCGACACAGTGAGTAGTTGGACCAAGAAATGGCGCATTAGCCTAAACGAAGCAAAGTCGGCTCACGTAAACTTCACAAACCAGATAGTTAACTGGATTCCATTGAAACTTAATTCAAGGCCGGTTCCAAATGCAAATACAGCCAAATACCTCTACATGACTCTCGATTGCAAGCTTAGATGGAAAGAGCATGTTAAAAAGAAAACAGAAGAATTGAACATTAAATATAGGAAAATGTATTGGCTAATAGGTAGAAACTCTGAGCTTACAATACATAACAAATTGCTATTATACCAGCAAATACTTAAACCAGTATGGACCTACGGTATTCAACTTTGGGGTTGTACCAAGAAGACAAATGTACAAATGATTCAATGTTTTCAAAACAAAGTGCTGCGTGGCATTGTAAACGCACCATGGTACATTAGAAATGATAACCTCCATAGGGACTTAAACATGGAATATGTAAGTGAAGAAATACAAAATCATGCGAAGAAACGCATTCAGCGGATATCTCGGCACCAAAATGCAGACATACGAAGTTTGTTGGATACCACCAATGCAGTAAGAAGACTTCAAAGGCAGAAACCTTTGGAATTGGGTAGTTGTATTTAATTCGGATAGAGAAAAATAATTACTATGTAAATTCAAACGGGAGTAACCATTGGGCTACTGCCCGTCAAATGTGAATCTTCATTTAAGAAAGATAAATTACTAAATGATTTGTAAATCAGTTGTAATATTAAATAAAGGAAAAAAAAAAAAAATATTCTAGGCTATCCGTCTGAGTTCCTTGGTCATTGAAAAAATCTGAAATTGAAAACAATTTTTATATGAAATTACCAATCCAGAAAAAATTTTAAAATCCATATAAAAATACCTTTGTTTTGGGTTTGTAGTAAATACAAAATTTTTGTATCGGTTGCAATACTGTTTTCTAACTCGAATTGTAAAAGTTCATCGGTAATTACTGCACCTTCTTTGTCTTGCAAAGAATAATTGTGAGATTCCAGTACTTCTCCTTTAATCGAAAATGCGCTAAAAGCTAAAACAGATTAAGATTTGCATACATTTTTAAATTAATCAGTGATTATTACAGCCTAGAACCTAACTACTAACAAAAAAACGTCACTTCAAAAATTGGTTAGGTTGAGGTTATTGTTTGCAATTTTGTACTCGAAATATTGATTATAAAAATTAATGAAAAAATAATATTCGTAAAATAAATTTAATTAAGAATAATGAATTCAAATTACACTGAAATTAATTTAATACGGGATTTCAATTTAACGGTATAAATCACGTCACCAAAAAAAAAAAAAAATCGAAAACACGTTTTTGTAAGGATAATTTAGGTTAGATAAACTGCGTATACACATATTCATATTTATTTTTTATATATATTGATTTGTATTAATTAGAATTTTATTCCAAATTCTTCCAAAGTTTATTTACACATTTTTATTAATTATAAGTTATTTGGCAAACAAAATTACACTATAATATTTTTTTTTACAAGAAACATCCATAACCAAATTTTTGTGTTCACGCACTTATTAAATTCACTGAATTTTTGTATAGCTCACTCACCTGATAAAATGATGTCTAATGAGTAAATAATATCACTACCTTCTTGAGGAAAGACAAAAATGTATTTTATGCAATCCTGAAAACTAACACGGAATACTTTTTTGTTCATAATGAGAGTAGTAAATACAAAACGCGTCAACTTTGTTTTATTGTTTTTCTGAACGTTTTAACTTTCGATCTAATGTATTTTGATTTTGCTAAATAAATTGACAGAATCTATATCAAAGGAAAATTACAAAAACTCCGCTCGGAGTTACATGTCAAATAACTGTAATTTTATCAACTCGTTCAGGTGTTAAATGGAGTAAAATGTTTAAAAAAAACTTCTATCGGAGTTTATAACGACGAAAGAACTCAAAATTTGGAGTTGTCACGAATGATTTTCAAGGGAGTTACAAAATCAATATCTACTTGTAGTTCATTAAATTTATAAATATTTTTCGGTCCCAAATATTACAATTAACTTTCCAGAGGAGTTTAAAAGTTCAAACTCAACCTAAATGTTATCAAATCTTTCGCCAAAAGAGTTTAAATTTTCAAAACTCTTGGTGATGGAGTTAGATTGATGTGGATTTTTTTAAGAGTGTATTAATTTAATCGATACATTAAAATTTTCCTTAAAAATAGAGATATTCGAGTCCGCCGGTTGGTGCTAATAACATGACTCAAAATTTAAATCAGGCGAAGTTTTTATTTTCAAATGCACTTTTTACGAGTTCACCAAATACCCTTTAAATTCAGCTTTACTTCGATGAATTTGAAGTTGTTAATCCAATTATTTCAAATAAGAAATTTTCTAGTTTGCACTTATAGTCAACTAAATAACATTCATTTACTAGCTCTCTGTTATTAGGAAGATATTAAATCAGTTGGGTTAAATACAATTTTATCCATGTTTGTAGAGGAACTTTTAGTTTAGAAGTTGATTTCTTAAATTACGCAATTCATAATTTTGTTAAATCGTGTTTAATTAAAAAAGAAGAAATCCAATCAACTTTTAAAGAAGAAAACGTTGAATTACGATCTAAAGATAATTATGATTTACACCTTAAGTATATTGAAAAAGAACTGAAAAATAACATAAGCAATCATTTGGGAATTAAAGGTGCTTGCATATTAAATAAACTTAAACATTTCCATATACTTGATTCTCCTGTTGTTGACATAATGCATGATCAGTTAGAAGGTTTGGGCCCCTTGAAACAGCACTTTTTCTTTAATTCATTGTTAATGACCAGAAAGTGATATCGATGACAGAATTAAAGTCTAAATTCCGAAGCTTTAACTTTGGATATCTAAATCGCTCAAATATACCTATAGTGATATCATTATCGATATCCAAAATTGCAATGTTGGTCAGAAAGCTGTTCATTTTTCGACGTTCTTAAACTATATTCCAATAATTTTACGAGACATATTCCAGTCGCCGATTCCAATTGTGAAAAGACATTGTAATTTAATAATTTATTTAATAAAAATTTGGCGTCTTATTTTCGCAACAAGAATTTCGCAGGAAATGATTTTAGAAATTAAGACACTTGTAGACAAACAACACAAACTGTTTAAAGAATTATACCCTAAGTATCCTTTAAATCCAAAACATCATTTTATGATACACTATGCTAGCACTATTGAAAAATTGGGGCCATTGATTCATTTATGGAGCATGCAGTTTAAAGGGCTCACTTACCACTTAAACGTATAAGTATATATCAATTAAACCTTTATAATGTTTATAGTAATAAAGAATTCAGAAAAAAATTGGAATGTAATATCGACCGTAATACCAAATTAGACACTTACCACTTCAAGTATATTATTTTGCAAGCAAAATAAACGTTTAAAAATATAATTTTTTGCAAATCTATAAAATATCGATTTGAATATAAAAAAGGATATTTTATATGTTTAAAGGTAATTTTCGGTCTACCGGAATTCGTAAATATTCTTAATGATTGAAAACTGTTTTAAAATCAACAAAGAAAATAATAGTAAAAAATTGATAAAATTAGAACAGTTACTGTATAAATGTGTTTTTGAGAAAATTGAATTGGATAACGAAATTGCGAGGCTGAAGGGGATCCCACATTCATCAAAAGGATCATTACTGGAGAGACGAAACGTGGTTTATGAGTACGACACGCAATCCAGACATCAGGCATGTGAATGGCGTTCACCAAATAGTCGTTCGCTGGGAATTTGAAATATTTCCAAATTAAAGATTTTGCGTTAAGAAATACAAAGCAGTTTTTTTTTAAATTTTATTTGAAAGGATGGCAAGTTTTATTGACAAACATTCCAATACATGGAACGATGACTCGGACTATATAAGAATGCAGGAAATTGTAAAAAAAAGTTCACTTACTACACGATGTTGCAGAGAGAGGAATAGGGCTCATTAAAAATTACAACGACATTTTAACACAATAAGAGGAATATAAGCAGTATCTTTTCATCATTAAATAATAAGGCTAATGTGCAACACAAAAACTAGTTGGAAAATGAAATAATATACCAATCTTGTTAATTACATATGAAATGTGCTTCTATTTCATCTTTTCCGTAGCCTTTAACCAAAACCCTCAACTTTAGAAAGCATATGGCAACTAACTTCTCTCTGACTAATTACATATGTATCTTAGAAACATTATTAAGTCAAACAAAATATATATAAATTGCTTTTTATTCTTTATTAATCAAATCTAACTATCTGTGGACCAAAATTCATAAAAGCATAAGTCGAGTGTCGCCCTTTTACGTTTTCAAATACGAAATTTCCGTAACCGATTTCATATCATATCAATTTTCTGTAATATTCCGGTAACTCAAATAACCATTACGGTTGTTTGCAGTTGCCGGAATATTATAAAAAATTGTTATGACTTAAAATTGATTACGGAGATTTTGAATGGGCATAATTCGACTTATGCCATGTTGCAAAATCGTTTTAGGAAGAGTAATAAAACAACTCGTGCCTTAGAATGGAAAATATAAAAAATACTATTAATTCAAAAAATAACTAGGATAATCGTTAATTTGTTGTTGCTCGGACGATGGATGCCAAGCGACTTTGTTCATTTATAAAATTGAAGCGCACACGTAAGATCAACGCATGCTCAGTCGCAAAAACTTGAAAAACCAAAAATCGTAAGAAACTACAGATAAAATTCGCCGTGGCCCTCACAATATGATTACATTTTTCAACATTCTACCACCTTTTTAAATTGCTTTAATTAACGATTTCGGTAATTTAACAAACGTCCATATAGATAATGATTTATTTTAACATGTAATTCGATGTAGCGTTTCGGCATCTTGACTGCCCACCCTCGTCGTGTCTGCAGTACCTGCTGCACTTCGGATGGGTTTTATGGGGGCTCCATGGTGTCACCCGAAATTCCTTTGGTGTTGACTTTTCCGTCGACTTTTCCACGGATTTAGGGAGATATTCTTCCGAATCCGCTTCCAGTGAAATCAATCGCTGAACTGGTCTAACCAATACATTTGAGGAGGTTTTCAGTTTTACTGTCCTAATTTCTTCTGGATAAAGGCCACTTGCAAGCTTTTTGGTTATCAGTTGAAATGAAGAATAAGTCACCAACCTTCAAAGTTTTACATAGATCTTTATTGACTTTTGTTCTTCTGGAGAGTTGACCGAGGTACTCTGTGCGAAAACGATCTTGGATTTCCTCGCGTAGACGCTGCCGATAACGTAACTTGCGGGATAGCGATGTTTTTTCAATTTTCTCTATATCTGGTACGCCGTCTACGTGAATTTCTTTCAAAAATATATTATGACAAAAATGTTGTTTTTATCTTCCGGTGAATAGGTGATGGGACGAGCATTAATGACCGATTCGCATTCGCAGATTGTGGTGTTCAATTCCTCGTAACTGAAACTGGTAATGCCAAGGGTTCTTTTAAGAAGATTTTTTACATGGCGTACCATTCTCTCCCACTATCCACCCCACCATGGGGCGAATGGAGGATTAAAAACCCACTCAATTTTTTCGGTCGCACAATAACTCGAAATTTTCTCCCAATTGACGTGTTGCAGTAAACGGTTAGCTTTGACAAAATCGGCCGTTATCGCTGTAAATGTAGCTCGGTCTTCCTCTACGATGTATAAATCTGCGCAAAGCTTCGAGAAATCCGTCAGCTGACAATGTCGTAACTAGCTCAAGATGAATGGCACGGTATACTGCGCAGGTAAATAAACAGATATAGCACTTTTGACCTTCTCGTAGAAAGAGAGGCCCTGCGTAGTCTACTTCCGTGATTTCAAAAACTTTTGCATTTAATGTTTTTCCTGCAAAACGGCGACAGGTAACACACTTTTGTATAAAATTTTTTACAGCACGCCGACTTGAAGTAATCCAAAAATTGTCTCTCAAAATTTTTAACATTGTATTGATGCCCGTGTGACTATTTTTAAGGTGTGCATGCGTAATAAACAGTTTGACCAATTCATGATTATGGCTTAAAACTATCGGAAATCTGAAGCCAAAACTGTCATCCCGATTTGAAACCAGTGATTTCGTTCTGATTAATCCGGTGCTTCCTTCTTTATAGACGTCGAGGGTCTTTAATCTTGAATCGTTTATTCCTTCAAAGGCCTCGTCTTGGCTGATTTTCAAAATTCGCGATTCTGCATCAATAAATTCTCTCGCGCTGATTTCACCCTTTTGGCGGCATTCTGGATTTACTTTGCAATTTCGCGCAAATCGAAAAATCCAAGCAATCATTCGGACGGTTTTTAAATAACTTGACTTTCTGAGCAAATACCACGGTGGATCAGATTCTCTGACAATCACATTAGCACAACTGAGTACCGTAGCCTCATGAATGAAACTTTCGGGCGTAGTTTTCTCTGCGTTTTTCTTTAACTCTGCGTTAACTTCATCCTCGTTAATCTCAGAACGATCAGCTGGCCAGTGATCAGGAGAATCTTTTAGCCAGTCTGGTCCCTCCCACCATCTGGAATTTATGAACTCTCTGGTTGTACACCCTCGTGACGGCAGATCGCCCGGATTTTTATTGCCTGGTACATGACGGCAAGTTTTGATATCAGTGGTCGTTCGAATTTCTGTTATTCTATTCCACACAAAAACTGCCCATTGACCATTACGACGAATCCAGGACAAAACAGTTGACGAATCCGTCCAAAAAGTTACCTCTACCTTATTTAATTTTAACGAATCGATTGTGGTTTTCATCAAGCGTGCTCTAAGCATTGCTGCCAAGAGTTCCATGCGTGGAATCGAAATATCTTCTCGTGGCTTCACTCGTGATTTCGCTTGTACCAGCTGAACGGACGTAGCATTTTCTCCTTCCACTCGAACAAAAAGTGCAGCCGCATATGCGGTTTTGCTTGCGTCGACAAACATGTGGAACGTTACTTTGTCTCGTACTTCTGATCGTACCAGACTTGAAACTGTTTTTGGTAGTCATCTGGGATCTTATCGTCCCAATTTAATTCTTTGATTCCCCATAAATTTTGGAGCAATATTTTCGGAGGTAGCAAAGTGGGCGTGGCCCAACCGAGTGGGTCGAAAACTTTATGCGCCGCGGATAGAACAAAACGTTTCGTAATTTTTTCTGGTCGTTTTTCCGTTATTGTTATATTAAGTCCCAATGTATCTTTGTCCTTGTTCCAAATCACTCCGAGTACGGCACTTTTTCAGATTGGCCATTATCTCCCACCGTTTCGTCTTGGAAATACTGGGCCTCCATTTCCGATTTCAAGCTCCTGACACAATTATCGACGTATAGGTTCGGTGTCGTTGCCAATGTCGGATAAGTAGATTCCTTTACTTTTCAGCTCGTTCAAACGTGTGCTGTTTTCATATGCCGCAATATTTTGACAAATGATCTCCTCGTGAAATGCCGAAAAAATTCAATTGAAAGTACCATCAAGTTTACTTAGTGTGATGCGTGAAACTTGGTGTTGTCGGGGTTCTGACATCCCCCCACCAAACAATAAGTGCACCATCTTCTTTTCACCGATATTTTCGAAACCTCGTCATTTCGTCAATGACCGCGCGAATAACTCGTTTTCTCGTTGGCCCTTTCAACTTGACGCGGAGCGTCTGCAAATAAACTTGGGGATCTTGAAAGGTTACGTTGGCGAGAGCGAGATTTTTTGTCATTGTCTGGATTTCACCCACGGTCTGATCGCTATCATTTTTGGTCACTTCCCGACACATCAACAAAGCATGTTTTTACCATACCAGGCACACTTTATTCTAGAACGCTAGAACGCACACTTTATTCTAGTGCTCTCAAATGCGTTCCCAACTTATCGTAAATCTGTGTTAAATTACCTTTCGACTTGCTGAGCACGAGTTTCAATAATTCCCGGACGTAAATTTCTACTAGAAGATCGTCCCGTCCGAATCTATTTTTCAAACTTTTAACTGCTTTCGTGTAGTTTGCCGCCGTCGGCGGGTAACTGTTCACAACTTCGCTCGCTCTTGATTCCTCACACATCGATTGGATTAAATATTGGAACTTATCTTCGGTTCGAATTAGGGGGTCTTCGTGCACTTTCTCAAACATGCTCCAAAACTGCAACCAATCTTTTGGATCGCCGTTGAAACGCTTCAGCTCGAGTTTTGGTAGTCTAAATTTTCGCGAATTTTCTTGTGGAATGTTCACTGTCGAATTACTTCTATTATTTTCTTGGGTTACCGGTGTGGAAAATCGATTGAATGCAGCTTTTGCCACTTGAAAACTACTTTTATATTCATCAGCACTTATATCTTATGTCTCGAAATCCGCTTCAGAGCTATCCGCTTGTATCATGTGTTCAAAAAGCTTCTTGTTTGTTTCTTCAAGTTCAGAAGCTTTTTCTGAGAGTATTGCAAACTGAGCCGTTACCACATCGGCCGATGGATTTTCGTTTTCCATTTCAGCATTCAGTTTGCCTAATCCTCTTGTAAATGCTTGTCTCTGCACTTTCCGAACTTTCTTGATACCGTCCATTCTTTTTCACGAATTGATACAGGAAAACACTAACCGAATTTTCTTCGCAACAACACTAAACTTGTCCTATCACGGTCGCCAGATGTTGCAAAATCGTTTTAGAAAGAGTAATAAAACAACTCGTGCCTTAGAATGTAAAATATAAAAATTACTATTTATTCGAAAAATAACTAGGATGATCGTTAATTTGTTGTTGCTCGGACGATGGATGCCAAGCGACTTTGTTCATTTATAAAATTGAAGTGCACACGTAAGATCAACGTATGCTCACTCGCAAAAACTTGAAAAACCAAAAATCATAAGAAACTACAGATAAAATTCGCCGTGGCGCTCACAATATGATCTACATTTTTCAAGACACCATGACTTGTGGCCACAGAATATTACAAGTGGCTAAATTTATTTGAAATATGCGTTAATTTGGTCGATTTAGGACTATAAATTTGTTAATTTCTTAGTTATAATAACGTTAAATGACTTAATTCGCTCTTCGTTGCTCTATAATTATTGCAAACAGTGAAATTTAGAAAAAAAGGTTTGGTAATATTTTAAAAATTTTCTGAAACTCACGAGTTTTAATTATTTTGCAACAAACAGCTTGAGAATTAATTTTCTACTGTACCAATCACCATATTTATTCGACAAAACCAAAATTAATCAAATGACGTATTAAGTCAAATTAGTTTCCGGTCACTTGGAAACTTTGAAGATCCATAACCCTCAACCCAAACATTTTTCTGCCTGATCTTTGGGACTAAACATTTTTCTATGATTACACAGGTTATACATATTATGTATATTAATAATTCGTTCTTCTAATTTTTTTTTCAATCCATAAACTTTAATTTAATTTTGTTTGATTTTTACAGTTTACAAAACCATACATTTATATTTATCAAGAGACATTAGGTTAGGTTAGGTTAGGTTTGAGTGGCTGCTAACGCACACTTAGACCGGTGACGGTCCATTGTGATACCACAGGATGTATCCCCTTTTACCCCTATTGGAACCATTTCGAGCTACTTATGTAGCGTAAGACGTCCCGCACTTTACTGTTTTCGAGATCCGAGAGGCAGTCCATCTTGAACTTACCTAAGTGTTTGTGCCATCTGAGAGCCAATGCTGGACACGAGCAAAGGAAGTGGACCAACGTCTCTTCCTCCTCTTCGTCCAAGCAGCTTCTGCAGAGGTCATTAGCCTCCAGACCCAGTCTTCTTGCATGTTCTCCAAAAAGGCAGTGTCCCGTGAGAATTCCCACGAACGTTCTTAATTCACGTCTGCGTAAGGATATTAATGCCCTAGTGCGCCCCAAGTCCAGCTTTGGCCAAACTTGTCTTGCAACTCTACAGGTGAGGGTGATCAAGAGACATTGCTTTAATCAAATAAATTTCGTAAATAAGTCAATTAACTATTAAGTAAAGCATCGACTTTTTTTTTAGGGATAGCATTAACAAAAGTAAGACTCTAAATATACCAATTTTTGAGCAACATTTAGCCATTTGCTAACTTCTTTGCATTGTAAAAAATACGTAATGGAAATTAACTGACGTTGCAAACCAACCTAGAGAGCTATTTCTAGCCTAGCTGGAACAAAACGACATAAGAACAAAAATGTTGAATCAATAATGCGGAATAATAGTTTATTCAATAATTTAGCATAGCTCTGCTAGAAATAGCGTTTTCATGAAGATCTATCTAATTTTAATAAATAATTATTTTCTACTTGCACGACTACATGCGAATACAGGAAAATTAGTCCTTTAAAGGTAAACGAAAGAAATTAACCTCAAAATAAAGGTTATATTGAGATTGAGGACATTTCAACTTCAACAAAAGTACAAAAACTCCATATTGACGATGTAGAAACAAAGCAAAGTGAACAATACTTCCGATTATATGTTGAAGTATCATCTGAAAATTAATTACCTTGAAAAAAGAAAATCTTTCCGTCCATATTGTACGAGTATATATATGTATATATAGTGTGTACGATATACGAATAGATACGTTTTCTGAAAAGGGCTGAAATATTATATTTTTAATCCAGATAAAAACTATATAGGGTTGAATGACTTTGATGTGATGAAAAGATGAGATCAATTAATTTCTGTTGTATCATATCCATTTTTTGTCCCATCATCGACATAAACTAACAATATATATATATGTACAATGTGGTATATACAAAATAAATGTATGTTTACAACATACAAAAAAGGACAGAGATACAATTTCATTTCACAATAATTCAACATGGCTATGTATGTAAGGATAAAAGTGTAGATTACATATTAAAAGGAGAGGGAAACGATACAGCAAAATTTATTTATAAATAGAACATGATAACAATTTCTTAAGCTTAAGATAATTTTTTATCAAATTACTTTTATTAGATTTTCGTTCTTTCCTTTCATTAATTTATTTCTTCATGCTTATTCATGACTATCATCATCATCATCATCATCATCTAATTTATACCTTCTCTCGATTATATCATTTCCTTATCCTTGAGGACAAAATATTTTCTTGTCCTTTTAATTGTATTATTTTTTGGTTTTGTTTTTGAATATTTATTTTATTTCTTGTATCCGAAATGAAAAGGATAAAATTAAAATACAAATTTTTTATTTTTTTTTAATAGATTGAGACGACAATTGAAAATAGGAAAGCAACCAAAAAATTAATAGAAACTAAAGGCAAAAAACATATTCGACAAAGTCTGAGGAAAATTAGGGCTGAAAGCAAAAATGTCCCCAAAAATGTATTTCTAAATAAACATTCACATGTAGACATATAGTATACTGTGTAGATACAAATGGAATAAAATATCCTTTTTATAAGGCAATTAACAATTTTTATTTTTATTTTTATTTTTAATACACATTTTTGTTATACAATTTTCTTGTTGGCTTTTATTTCTGGCCCCCCGTTTTATTCGACTCGTTGTTGCTTGAGAAATAATCATTTGATAGTTTATTTGTATTAAATGTTGTAGCAGTATTGTATGGCTGGTTATTAGTTGGCATTTGAGTAAATTAAACGATAAAATGGATTTTATATACACCTGTCCCTCGATTAATACGATAATTACGTTCCGCCAAATTACCATGTAACTCAAAACCGTGTTAATCGAAACTTCTGTGCGTATTAATCAAGATTTTTTCTCAATTCGTTGACTGTGTTAAATCATTTCCGCGTTAATCAAGTACCGTGTTAATCGAGGGACAGGTGTATTTAGAATGGTTATCCTTTTTTGTGTTGTTTTTGTGTTACTTTCATTTATATGAAAATAAGATAAAGACATAGGTGGATGTAATATCATTTTATAGTATAGAGTTTCATAACACTTTAGATATCACAGTGTGTTTGATTCAATTTTGAATTCGAAGGATTTTCTAGTGATTACTGTTAGTGAGGTAGTTATTACTATTTGCTTTAGTTCTGATTTCATTTTTTTTTTGTTTTCTGTCTATTCTGACTTCACTACGATTTCACTATGATTCGAGCAACTCATTCGATCATAAGCTATTTTAAAGTAAGTTTCGACCGGTAATGATATTTTACCACCTGCAACCGGACAATATATGTAAGTAAAATATTTATATTTTATTTTATTCCATGTGAAATTGAAATTTAGTTGTTAATAATTCTACGGCTCTTGAAAAACTTCCTGAAATAGCGCAGTGTCTTGAGCTTAAAAAAAAGCCATATAACCGTCCATGGCTACCAACTATTTGAAATATCTGGCTTTCAGAATTATTTATTTCATTGCATAAGAGAACCAACATAATAGGAAATTGATTCAATGCAAAGTTAAAAGGAAGGGCTACTAAATGTGAGGAATAAAATTTACCGTAGATACTTGAATGAAAATCAGTAATTATTTCTGTTATTACAACATTTTAATGGAATGCCCTCACGACTATTCGTGTGCCATTGCATAGTCCGTTTTTTATAGATATATTTCTGCAGAGTGATCAAACGGATTTAACGTATTTAAATATTCCGTAGGAAGCTAAAAACAGGGGCGGATTAACGCCTAGGCAGACTATGCACTTGCCTAGTGCCTAATTAACGCGGATGCCTATGTACTGCCTTCCAGTGTCTCGGAAAACTTGCTACTAATTTTCGACAATACGACACATAGATTTCCTTGATATGATAAGGAGGAGATTGATTCATCGCAACCTGACAATAAATGGCAAAGAAAGGCTATAACACTGTTTAAAATGAGGATTTTACGAATGGATATTACTTTATCAAGCGGATTTCTTCTTAACCATTCGATTATGCTAAACCTCAAATCATATATTGGATAAATGCGAATTATTTACCAACTTCATGTCCAATGATTTGCGTTGATATGCCAGCGAAACTACTTTTTATTTATTTATTTTATTTACTTATTTACAACAAATTTATAAAGGTAAACCAACCCCACTTACACAATATACTTTGAGCTAAAGCTCATTCGTAGCAGATTATGCAAGATGAGGTGGGAATTAACATAACCATCAAAACTTTGAAGCCGAAGTTGTCTATTTCTTAAAGTGGTATATTTGCCGCTTGGAACATTAGATTTTGGATTTTTCAAGTAATGGATGAATGTCTGACATTATTTACACAAAACGCTTCGTTCCGCGAGTTTTGAATCGCTTAAAACGGTGTGACAGGACACCCGACCCACTGTTGGTACATGTTGGCATTTTATGCAAAATTCTTGATGCAATGAAATTTTTTCGTATAGCGCGCACAATACATGAATCGCCCGATCATTCCGCTTATATTAATTTTGGCATTGTAACAATTATAACTTAATTTCAATTATAACATACATAATAATAAAATTTAAAAAATTTAAAAAATAAATATTTTAGGAAAAAAAAAACGACTATCTGACTTGAAATTCAAAGCCATCTCAACTATGCAAATGTCTTTTAAAAGAATATTTGTCTAAAAAGGGGACGAAACTATTCTGTTAAAGTTAGCCGAAAGTTACCAGCCGAAAGTGATTAGTCGATAATGCAGATTGTATTAGTCCAGCCGAAAATTGTTTAGTCCCATCCGAAAGTAAAAAGAAAATTATGCAGATAATGTTATTAATATGCCAGCCGAAAATAAAAAAATTAGTAGTTAGCAGTCGAAAGTAAATAGATACATGGATTTAGATAACATTTTTTGTAAATAATGTTACGTGGAAAATTTTGTTTAACCTAGTTATGGAAAATATCGGAAAATCAGAAGAATCCACAAAATTGGAATAAAATCAGCCGCTAGAGTGTATATCTGAAGTTGAATCGTTTTTATGTGATTTGTCAATAGCTATCAAATGAAAAAATTTTGTTTAAGTTAGTTTGTATAAAAATCAGCCTCTAGAGAGTTATGTCTGGAGATGAATTGCATTGATGTGACTTGTCAATAGCTACAAAACTGGTGTTTAATTTAAAATTCATTTAGAATAAATATTTAAAGAATATATTAGGATCTGAATCTGAATTACTCAAATTGTTTATCGTTTTTAGCTTGTCCTAACCTCAAAAGCTCATAAAGCTCTATGCATCTTTCTAAAACAAAAGGATATGGTTACTGGTCGCATAAATATGGTACAAAAGTGAAGCTGAGATTTTAAAATTACAGATTTGATCAAATTTAAACATCATTCGATTGTCAACCTTTGTGGCGTACAGAACGAATGACAAGAATAATAATAAAAATTAGTGAGTTTGAAATATTAAAAAATATTGTGAAATTAGTACCAACCAAAAGTTGTTAGCGCAATTCTGCGCATCAATTAAAATATATACCTGTGGAAACAAGGTTGCGGATTAAAATGGAAAGTTTGAGGCAGAATACAGCAAGGATACAGTTCCAGAAAACAGATCCTAAGCCAAGCGATCTGGAAATGATGAGATTCGTGGTGAGCGCAGGACTAACGAGCAACGAGGTACACACATTGTATCAGGACCTTTATGATCGGTGTATTTACATCAAATTTAATACGGAGCCGAAATACCAAGATTTTATATTGGATAAAAGTGTATTGACCTTCACATACACAAATGGAGTAACAACGGAAGTTACGGTAAAGGGAACAAGTGGAGTAATGCGGTATGTTAGAATATTTAACCTACCACCAGAGATTAACGACAAAGCATTGAGTGAGGCAATGCAACGATTTGGAAACGTTTTGTCCACACGACGAGAGAAATTTGGTGCCAACACACTGCTACCGGTATTTTCAGGAGTAAGAGGTGTTTATATTGAAATAGAACGTGAAATACCGCAATTTATATACATTCATAATATAAAAGCGAGAATTTATTACGACGGAATGAAAGAGAAGTGTTTTAAATGCGGTGATGAATCACATAAAAGACAAGATTGCCCGCTATTGTCTACAACGAATGATTTGTCAATACAACAACAATTTCAACAAGGACAACAACAACCAAAAATACCGCAAGTCGCAGAAAATCCAGATAATCAAGAGCAAACACAATCAGCGCACACATTTGTAATAGAAATAACTACAAAAGACTCAAACGCAACACAAACTAATAACACTCAAGAACGAGTGAAATATAGCGATGTAGCCAAAATATCACAGTTACATGAAGAGGCACAAAACAAAATGGAGTCTATTAAAAAAATGGTTAACGTCAAAGAACATTTACATACAAGGAAACAACAAACCGACTCATCGTGTATGAATACAGAAAGTGAAGATGTAGAGGAAAATATTGGCAAGCGCGGTCGACCAGCAAAGAAAACAAGATACACTAACACCAAAAACAGAATTGCGTTCACCGAACAATACAATATGACGAGTTCAAATGCAAAAAATAATAATTTTATTGCACCAACACCACCTTCAAAAAATAAAACAGAGGGGACCGGATAATATTGTACAAGTTTTACGACTACAAAACACAATAAAAAAATTAAAAATCAAAACTCAATATTTTTCACACATAATTGGACAACGCGCAGCATACATTTTTGTTGCAACAAAATGCAACATTAATTATACATTGAAGGATGCAACAACAACATTTTTTATGCAACAAAATTTATTTTTTAAATTTATTTTTGTTAAACAAATGAATGGATTCTCCCTGCACATATTTTAATTGGTATGTATAAATTGTTATTTGTGTGAATGTGAAACATGAGTGAAAGAATTATTGTTGGTCAGATAAACATACAAAGTTTTTACGCAAAGAAAAGTATGTTGGAAAATTATCTGGCCAAGAATAAAGTGAATGTGATGCTTATAAGCGAAACGTGGGAAAGAATGAACAAGACGTTAAGTGTGAGAGGGTACAGATTTCTTTCCAAACCAAGAAATGATGGTTATGGTGGAGTGGCTATAATGTACGCCAGAAATATACCGCTCAAAGAGGTTCAGTTACCCGCTTTTGAGGTGATTGAATCAATAGCCGAATCAACAACGAATTTGAAAAGAAATCTGTTACTAGTGAGCGTGTATGTAACCCAGGCGCGTGATGAAGATGAAAGGAAAAAAGCCTTGAGTGACTTTAAAAAATTGTTTGAGTGGGTAAAAGATAAAAGTGACCTGATTGTATGTGGAGATATGAATGCGCATGCGAGAATGTGGGGTTGTTTAGACAATTGCGCAAGAGGAAAACAGTTGGCCGACCTGATTCAAGACTCCGATATGGTGCTCTTGAATGATGGAAGGCCAACTAGAATGGCGAATGTGGGAGGCACGGCCAGCGCAATAGATTTGTCTATGACAACTATTGAACTGGCCTGCCGGGTCACTTGGAATGTTGAAGGAGAGAATTTGGGTGGTGATCATTTCATGATCAAAATGATCATGAATGATAATCGAATGTTTAGGAAAAAACGTGAATTAATGAATAATAGGAAATGGGTGCAAAAAGGAAAAGTTGGCGGGAATATGTGTCCCAAATGACACATAGAACCACAACTAAGGATGTATGGAGTTTGTTTAATAGGGTGAATGGTAAATATTTTAATGTGAGCAATGTAGTATGTGAGAACAGAGAAAAAGGTGAAGAATTTATAAGAATGATATTGAATGTAAGCAATGATTTGAATGTAATAAATGAAGTTGATAGAATGAGTAGAAATGAAAGAATGGATTGTAAGTATGAATGGGGAGAGTTCTTGAGAGTGTTAGATAGATCAAAATCTACCACTCCAGGGATGAACCGAGTAAGTTATAAGATTCGGTTGTTGAGTGACTCAGCAAAGCATAATTTGCTTGAGATACTCAACAAAGTGTGGATGGGTTCAAAAATACCGGACAAATGGAAAGAGAGCAGGGTGGTTCCTATCCCTAAACGGGATAGAGATCCAAATGTGGCAACAAATTATCGAGGCATATGTATGTTGAATGTTTTTATAAAAATCTTAAATGGAATGATGAAAGAGCGCATGGAAGATTTGGCGAATGAAAATAATTTGTTGCCATCGACAACATTTGGATTTCGAAAGAACCACTCTGCAATTGAGTGTGTGGAAAAGTTTGTTTGGGAAGTAAGAAAGGATAATAAGAAAGCTGTTGCGGTATTTTTGGACATCGAAAGAGCTTATGATTATGTGGTTCCGTGGAAATTACAACAAATTCTCTCGAATTTTGGATTTTCACGGAAAGTATGTATGTGGATAAAAGATTTCATGACTGATAGAAAAATGGTTCTGAATGGAAGTGGTTTTAGGTTGGAGGGAGTTGCAAATATTGGACTTCCGCAAGGAAGTAGAATATCTCCAGCTCTGTTCAACCTATATACCAGCGAGATACACCACATCAATACAGACAATCAAATCGTTCTGCAATTTGCAGACGATTTTGTAGTAATTGGAAAAGGGAGAAGTATTGATGTGGCGGCTCAAAGAGCGCAAAAGGGGGTAGATGATATAATTCAAAAACTTAAAATGTTGAATCTGAGAGTGAATCCTAATAAGTGTGCTTATATGAGTTTCAGAACAAACGTTGCAAATGTTAGTATAAGTGTTGATAGTCAAAGTATTGAACAAGTAAATGCGTACAGGTATTTGGGTATTTGGATTGATAGACGTATGAATTTTGGGAAGCACATGAAAATTTTGGCAGATAACTGGAAGGAACGTTTAAATGTGGTTAAACGGGTGAGCAAACCTAAATGGGGCGCTCATCCGAGTGTGACTGACATGTTAAGGAAGGCCCTTATATCCTCCAAAATTGGATATGGTATTAGTGTGTATGGGAATGGTTCGAAAGGGGCTTTTAGCCAATTAATGAAAGTAGAAAATGCATGTGCAAGAGTGGTATTGGGGGCGATTAACTCAACCCCAATACACACTCTGTTGTCTGAAATGGGTGATTCACCTCTTGATTACAAGAGAGAGTGGATCACAGTGAGAGAGTCGGTGAGAATGATAACTAAGAAAAATGAGTTTTGGAACGAGATGATAGTAAGATTACAAAATAGGGCGGTGTACAAACCGACATATAGAACTAGTATTGCACTTGAAAACTTTAACATATTTCTGAGTATAGGCAATGCTGGTCCGCAACCCGTTCCTTATAATCTTACTGTATGTTTGACTATGGAGGAATATAATAAGGGAATGAATGAAGTTATCGCCAAAATTATGTTTGGGAAAATCAGTCAGCGGTATATGCGAGATGATATTGTTTATACAGATGCTAGTGTGAATGAGAATGGAGTGGGTGTTGGTGTCTTTATGCCTGGTAAGAATGTTGAAAGGTATTTTAAAGTGGACAAAAGCATCTGTATAATGAACGCTGAACTGATTGGAGTATTTGAAGGAATTAAACTGGCTGTGAATGAAGGGGAAAGGAAAATAGTAATATTTTCCGATTCCCAGAGTGGTTTATGTTTGCTGAAATGTGGAGGTGGAAGGGAAGGCAATGTGTATGTTGATTTAATTTTTGAATGCGTTCGAGACTGTCAACGTGATGTGACCATACAATGGATCCCATCACATAGACAGATCGAAGGGAATGAAAGAGCCGATATGTTAGCTAAAAAGGGTACATTGAATGACATGGTTCAGGAGTACGAAAGAAAGGATGCAAGAGATGTACTTCGAATGTTTCAAATTAATCTGTGGAGAAAATGGGAGAGTGAATTTAACGAGAAAAGTCTTACGAAAGGAATGAAGTACAGCGTGCTCCGTGGTACTCCTTTGAGAATTCCGTTCTTTAAGGAGCTCAAAGGAGATACGCGAATGTTGCGAACGGTTGAGAGAATCAGGCTGAACCATGGAAACTGGAAGGAATGCCTGTGGAAACGTCATTTGAGTGAGGACAAAGATTGTGAGTTGTGTGGAAATGTGGAGGATGTTGAACATCTCATATTGGCTTGTCCCAGATATAGCCAATATAGATCAAAGTTCAACATCCTTCGGAATGCAAGAAATCTAAGTGATTTAATGAATGAGGGTGATTTTTTGGCTTACAAGGAAATGTATGAATTTATTAGGATGAGTGGAATAACAATTTAATACGAAACAAATATTTACTAGCCGATAGAATATGTGAGGGGATAATCCGGTTCTTTTTAAGAGTGAGGAAAATATTATTGAAAATGTTAATTGAATTAAAATATGTAAACAGAAAGTTATAAATATGATTTTTGGCGATATGGCTCTTTTTTATGTAGGAGCCAAGCCTAATAAAAAAAAAAAAAAAAAAAAAAAAAAGAGATTCTAAAATTACAGATTTTATCAAATTTAAACATATTTGACAACAACAAAATTTCATTGAAGATTTTGACAACAACAAAATACAAAACTGGTGTTTAATTAAAATATTCATTTAGAATGAATATTTAAAGAATATGTTAGAATCTGAATCTGAATTACTCAAAGTGTTTATTGTTTTTAGCTTGTCCTAACCTCAAAAGCTCATAAAGCTCTATGCATCTTTCTAAAACAAAAGGATATGGTTATTGGTCGCATAAATATGGTAAGGAGATATTGAAACGATTTTCAGAAGTTGTGGAATGACACTGGAGGAATGGACTTCAAACTGTTCCGAGATATTAAGGGATATACCATCAACTAATATTATATTAAACAACCGATCAATTGATGAACGACCTGATCTTGTGAAGGTGCTCGGGATGCTGTGGGATCCAAAACATGATAACTTTACTTTTGAAATCCAACTGAATGAAAAAAACCATTCACGAAACGAAATCTGTTTGGTCGGCCCGTGCATAGCGCTAATAAAAATCCTATTCTAAAAGTTCTGGAGATCTAAGTTAGATTGAGATGATGAGTTATTCGATAACATACAAAAAAAATAGATCAAGGAAAGACAAGAGATATCCGCTTTTGTGATGCTAGTTCAGCAGCTTATGGAGCGGCAATGTATTTTAGGACTATCAACGAACAACGGGAATGTAAACTCACACTAATAAGCCGCAATTCGAAGGTGGCACCCATTAAATCTATGACAGTACCGAAATTGGAACTATCCGCTGCGATCCTGTTAACGAAAATGTGGAACGTTATTAAGGAAAGCATGAGAATCGTCAAAATTAGGTCAATAACTGCGTGGTCAAACTCCGAAATTGCCTTAGACTGGTTATCGACGCCCATTAAGATGAAAGATGTATTTGTAAGAAATCGAGTCGTATTTATTTTAGACACGTGCACTAGAAAACCCGGCAGATTTAGTATCGAGAGGAGCCAATCCTAAAAAGGAAGGTTTATACGAGTGTCTTGATGCAACCTGCGAACGTATTTCCAGGTTTGATACGATCAATATGGTAATTGCGCTAATTCAAAGGTGGTTTAGAACATATCGCAACCCAAGGAGTCAAGAAACTTACGCTTAACAACAGGAGAGACACAGCTTGCCGAATATGTTTTAATAAGAAAGAATCAATATGAACATTTTGATGACGAATTAGTATAACTCAAGATGAACTCTTTTGTAAAACGAAATTCTCCGTTTCGCAGATTAGATCCGTTTGTCGATAACCAAGACATTTTGAGAGTAGGTGGTCGAATAGGCAATGCTATGGTAAACTACCATGTCAAACATCCAATCATATTGTCGTGTAAATCTCCCGTCGTAAAAAGGTTAGTGAGAGATTATCATGTCCGTTACAGACAAGTAGGTCCAAATCTCTTAAGTTGCATATTGAAGCAAAGGTATCATATTTTGGGAGGAAGAAATATTGCACGATACATATATGAAAGATGCGTACAATGTTGCAAAGCCAAGCCAACCACACAACAAAAAATGATGGTGGATCGCCGAATTGTAGGGTTTAACTTGAGAGGCCATTTACAAAAATTGGTTTGGACTACGCGGGGCCATTCAATGTATACCATTTAAAACATCGGGGACACCGACCAAGTAAAATTTATATGTGTATTTTCGTGTGTCTAGCTACGAAGGCTGTACACATAGAAATAGCTAGCGATATGACCGCGAACGCCTCTATAGCTGTATACATATTATATTATTGTACATTTTATTAGAAGATGCAAGCAGCGTCAGCCATGATGTGGGGACTTTAAACGGAAACCAGTATCATTGATTTTATTTAGAATAATTTTATTTCTGATTAATATGCAAAATACAAAAATATGCTATCTGTTTTTCATATAGTTTATAAAATCACAAATTATAATTATAATAATAGAAAAAAAAAATTAACGTAATTCATATGTTTTATTTATTGAGATTAGGTGGATTATGATTATTCTCGAATTGTGCACTTCACTCTCAAAACAAGAATTACCGACTGAGCAAAATTCATTCATGATAGTATTAATTCAAGAATTAAACATTTTATTAACTGTGAATTTTAGTCTTGAAGTGTTACAAATCTCCTTCTCAATGAAACCTTAGATGCTTAAATTTTTTCATATTTCATGAATATTTGCATCAATAGTCGTGTTTTCCAATGACAACTGCACTAGAACTCGATAAATTTTTAATTCCTTTTATTCTACGTAAACAGCAAAAAAATAAATTCATAAAGTGCTAATTGTGTAGTGCATTTAACATAAATACATATTTTAAGTTGTTACAGCAATAAATAATTACAATTATAGCTTATTTTTTAGTTACACTTGATAAACCTATGAATTTATCGAGTGTAATTGCGTGTAATGACGTCAGCAAGAAATACGAACATATTGATGAAATAACCGAAAGGGGAAATTTTTAAACTTAAAATGTGTATTTATGATACACTACATATTCGCGCTTTATAAATTTAATTTTTTTTTGGTTTACCAGAATAAAAGTAATTTAAAGTTTATCGGGTTACAGTGCAGTTCTCATGGAAAACACGGCTAATATGACTGTAGTTATACTTATTCATGTGTAGTTCTAAAAAACATCATGAAAATGATTTGAATTAGAGTAAAATCCTACTTCTTCTTTTTACTCATAACCCATGTGCCTCATATCAACTGGTCCCTTCTGTTTGCCAGAAAATCTACACTTAAATCTACACTTTATTTAACTAAAATTACTCACCAACTGTAAAAATTTCAATAGTCAAAAAGATGAAATTAAATATGTATTTAAAATTCCCCAATGGACAATTGCCCTTGAAATTTTCAAGTTAAACTCAATTTAAATTTAATTATTATTAATATCAATATTAATATTTGGTAGAAAGTCCTGTTTTTTACCTGTTTTTAATCTTGCGGACATTGATTTTACCAATTTTTCTGTGCAATATCAAGAAATTGTTATCCATTCTTCTTCTATTGCTATTTTAAGGGACTCTTTGTTTGTAAAGCTATGTTTGCGAATTTTAATTTCTAAAAGGTGCCATAAATTCTCTATTACATTCAGTTTTGATGTAACCATTCACGTACATACTGCTATACAGTACTCTGTTTCGGGTCTTTTACTTAATAGAAATGAAAGTTATCCGACAATACAAGTGTAGCAGAAATAAATAAATATATTAGGTTTACTTTCATCGTTGGAAATAACTGTTTCCGGAATTCAACATTCTTATTCTGGTACACTTTAACAAATTACATCCGTTTGGATATGTTTTTCTTCGATACAAACGTTATCGAACGATTCTACCATGTATATAGACCATAATTACTACTCCGCTTCCAGTACAACTTTTGGAGAACTCATGATAGGTTTCAGTTTTATTACAGTACCAACCAGAATTTGTCGAAATCGTTAAATTTTTTTTTAGGCAGCTACTGAAAAGTTTAATCTGACAGGCAATCTGTGTTCAACCGATATTTACGTTTGAATGCAAGCCACCAATAAAAATCTATATGTTTGACCACAGGTCTATTGAAGAGTTTATTTTTCTAAAGGTTGATTAAAATGATTGAACACACTCCAATTAGTATCTTATAAGCAACCCGTTATAGAAAGTCGTTTTATTCGAACTAACAAAGCAAAGCGATAGACCGAACAAGAATTAAAAAATTCTAAATGGAGCAATTTCATTATTTATAATTGTTTTTAACAAAATTGGAAACATTAAGGGCTCCCAAGGTTTCTAAATGCCTGAGAATGATGGATTCAGATTCGACGAATATCAAAAGACTGAAAAGTGAGTAATCCTGCTTGTGTTAAATATGTAAAATATTTTATAAATGTTAACTTTATTCTTAAATTTTTCTAGCTTAGTGCTCACAATTTAATTAATTTAAATAATACTTATATGTATAACATATATCGAATTAAATTTACAGGTTCACAGGTTCATCAGTCCGAGTGGATCTGTTCTTCTTGGAAACGTGGCTGTTGTAGTATCTCCCTGATCAATTCGTTAAGATGTGGTTCAAGTTTTGAGTAATAATTCGAACTGAATTCTTTAATTGTTTCTTTAACGGTTTTAATTCCAAGGTCGTAATGTATATTACTATTTCGAATGTACTAAGGAGCATTGGTAATAATGCGAAGTATTTTTGCTTAGGTACGTTGCAGGAGTTCTCTGTTCGAAGTGCTGGTGGATCCCTATAACTGAATACCTTATGTCCATATGTGTTTGATTATCGTTTTGTACAGTAAAACTTTATTGGCTAATAAAAATTGAGATTTTCTTCCCATCAGCCAATACAATAAAATTTTGGAAAATGTAATTTTTATTTGGTTGCGCTTTGTTTCAATATAATTTTTCCACGTTAACCTTCTATCCAGATGCAAACCTAAGTATTTTACCTTCGTTTGTTGCGGAACATTTTTATCGTTTAATATCACTGGTGGGCTTGTTTAGCGTGAATGTGACGTGAGTTGATTTGTTTTCGTTCACTTTTATTCGCCATGCCTTTAGCCAGTCCGCGACCTTGTTTAAATGATCCTGTAATTCCTTTGAGGCACTTTCAAGATTAGTGTGAGACACCAGGATGGCCGTGTCATCAAAAAATGTTGATATTATTACTTTGTTGGTTACAGGTATATCAGCTGTGTACAACAAGTATAATATTAGTCCTAGAACACTACTAGTTGCGCTGCTTTGTTTGACCATGTATTACCTTTCAAGAAGATAGTTTCCCAAAACTGAGTGAAACTTTTTCGGTAGAAGCTCTTTAATTTTGTAAATTAGTCCATTGTGCCAAACTTTATCAAAAGCTTGTGCGATATCCAAAAAGGCAGCAGAACAATATTTCTTTTCCTCGAAGGTGATTTTGATTGCATTTACAATTCTCTGTACTTGCTTTATAGTACCACGTTGGTTGCGGAACCCAAATTGATGGTCTGCAATAACGCTTCGTTATTCTTATATTGATTTCAAATTCGTTAATAACATTTTTTCAAATAGCTTTGAGATTGTGGGTAGCATGCTTATTGGACGATACGATGAGATTTGCGTTTCATTTTTCCCTGGCTTATGTATCATTGTGATCAAAGACATCTTCCATTTTTGAGGAATATAACTGGTTTGAATGATCGCGTTGAATACAAATGTTACTAGTTTTATGCGTTTATCTGGCAATTCCCTTATCATATTTCCAGTAATGAGATTATGTCCAGGTGCCTTTTTCGGGCTTATGCAAGTTTAAATTGTGTTCTTAACTTTCTTCCAATTATACTTTTTAGGTTAGTAGGATAAACCATTATCCATTTGCTGGGGTGCCACGAAATAATTATCTTCTTCGTGCGGGACCAATACTGTTGTTAGATGAGCAGCAAAAGCATTGGCGTTTTCTTCACCATTTCTCGTCCAATTTTTAGTTGGCCTTTTTAAATTTTGTGTTGCCTCTCGGTTGCCGAGAGATCACTTAATTAGCTCTTTACGCGCTGGTTTTCTTCTTCCCGTAAAGCAAATCTTAGGACCTTAATTGCTCGATTTAATTTCCATTTCAATAACAGTGATTTTTTTGCTGCCATTGAAGGTGGATTTTTTGCTTTTCCTGGATTAGTTCCTGTATATTACGTGACAGTTTATTAACTTTTTCAGAACTGCTTATGCCGAGTGTAGCCCTTTCAGCCGACAATGTCATGACATGTTTTAGATTTTCTTCCGCCGCGATCAGAGGAATATTAGGTAGACAATTTTGTTCGACTAGTCTTCTATATTGATCCCAATTAGTTTGCTTGTTTGTAAGACGGTTCGGCATTTCGCTTCTTAGGACATCGGTACTCACTGTTACTATTACAGGTTAGTGATCGGAAGACAGATCATAGCAATCGGTAGCCTTAGCATATGTACGTGGAATGCCCTTAGTTACACAAAAGTAAATTAAATCAGGAATTTTCTTTTTATCCGTGGGCCAGAAAGTTGGGTTACCGGCAGGTATATAGCATCATAAAGTTGTTTGTCTTTCGGCAATCACCCTCCACAAGAAATTTATTACCCAGCTGGCTGAAATTATCCAAGAACTGGAGTTTTTTTTATATCTATAGTTTTGGAGGACAGTACACTGCCGAAATGATTGTTGATGCTCGTTGATTGTATATGTTCTTTCTCATACTTCGTAAGTTCGTAGTGCTTTAATCTTCGCTTAATCAATACAGCAGTGTCCTCATGTGATTTACCATCTGGGTGTTTGTTGTCATAAATAGAGTACCCATTAGAGAGATATTCATTTTTGGCTTTTTAAAACTATCTGCTTCAGGGAGCTCATATTTTGCATCATTAGATAAATAGTTCTCTCCATTATCGCCATGAAGCTTTGCACCATATTAGTCAATTTGTTTAAAGCTGTTGAGATATTTCCCTCTTCACTTGCTGGTAGTTTAGGAGCGGTACCTTTAAAAATACTTGCGTATGAAACCCCTGAACCATGTGAAAACATGGTATAAATTAGAAAACTGTTTGTAATTTATTCTGCTCAATTAATAAATTTAAACTTTCGATCCGACCAAACTCTGTAACAAGCAGTCACCGTAAATCGAGAACCAAGAAAACCAAATTTTTAGTTTTTACCTAAAAAATGACAACTCCTGAATTCTGAAAGCCTTAAAGATTATGAAAAATTATATTATATTTAATAAATTTCTTTTTACAGCCGTTCAATGCAGGCTAATCGTTTAATAGTGACGTTGGGTCGCCCTTCACACGTTGTTATTCCAAATTTTGATTTTGCTACATTTGTGCTCAATAAGAAAATCCTATTGTTATTTCTTATTCGTATTTTACCCAATTGAAAATTGTATTATAAACTAACAAAAAAAAAAAAAAAAATTAATCCAATAAAATTAACAATAGCTTTATCGAACAATCAAATTCAAACAATAATAATTTAATCAACCAAATGAATTCTATTGAATGTCATAGTCACAAAAAAAAAAAAAGAATTGAACCCATCTTCTATAAAATATGTAGAAAACCTTGTATTCCTCCCAAACACACACAAGACCAGATACAGAGAGTTGCTACATATACCATATTCATTTAACTTAGCTGAAAGCAAAAAGAATTTAATAAACAACCTTATTATCAATAAAAACTAGAATATGTACAAAGCAGAGTAGAATATTCGAAGAATAAGAAAACAGAAAATATCCAATTTAATTCAGACATTTGTAATATTTTATTTGTTATTTTTTTTGAAGCTGACAAGATGTTTTCACGTCACATTTAGTTAAGTCTCTAGTGTGTACTATAAGAATATAATTCTGTATATCTCTGTATATGTACATATTAAATTATATAAGAAAAACTGTAATTTAAAAAAAAAGGAAAATGAAAAGAGACAAATCGAGATGACAATAATTCCAACAATAAAACAAAACAAGAAAACAAAAATGTTAAGGGGTAATGAAAATTATTTTTTGTTTTGTGTCTGTTATCAAATATTCTTCTTCTCACGGTCTCGTGTGTTCCATCGTTATTCACTTTAACAAACTTTTCTGTTTCATTTATTGGAAATAAGTAATTTCATGGTACTAAAAGGATTACAACTAAGATATGTGGTATTGATTAGATGAAAGATTGACATTTTATTTCAGATTTGTAATACATTTGAATGAATTAACGTTAAATTTTCCACAAACTTACACAAGTTGTAAAGGGCAGAGTAGATAACATTTCAAGAAAATCACAATAACATCATTTATATTTGTCGAATTCTGTTTAAAAAAATCTGTTTTGAAAAATTCCGTTTTGCAAAGCTCTGTATTTTTAAACATATTTTTTGTCATTAACTTATTCATCAATTGTCTTCTTAGAAAATGTAAATAATTAATATGCAATGATAAAATAGTTTTCGCAGTTGGTAAACAGTTTCATATGAGTTTAACCAAAGCCTTCTAGAGAATAGAGCCATAACTAACATGACGTATTTTTTAGAAGCTTTTTTAATGGTGTAACTTTTCACCGATTTCCATATAGGAATCCATAGCAAAAATGATGTTTTTTAGCTTCAAGTTTTTCAATGAAAAAAGAAAAAATATTATTGTATAAAACATTTGTATAAAAGTTTTTGGTATATTGGTATTAAATAAAAATTAATTGCAGAAATATTGAAATTAAATTATTTCTAAAATATATTTTTCGAACTTTCATTTTGAAAAATACATCAAAGTTGGCTCTGATGAATTAAAACACTATTTGCTAAATTTATTTTTAGTTTTACTAGTGTACGTCAGATGTCTAAGATGTTTATTGTAAAAAAGAATATTGTGATGGTGACATCTAGTGTGTGATAGAATAAGTTAAATGAATAGCTTAATGTTTTTACTGTACTAAAATGGAATTTTCCATAATAAAAATGTTCTAAATATTTCTATGCTATTCTAACAAAAAGTCATGAACTTTCGAGAAGTTTGGTTTGTGTAAGTAAAAAGGCGAACAAGATCGAATTGGATTATTAGTATTTGGAACGCGATAGTGTAAACTTGTAAGATTCTTATTAGTATTTGGTAAGCGACAGTGTGAAGATAAAAAGGAATTAAAAAAGTGATTTAAAAAGTGTTTTAGTGGAAAATAAAAATTATAAGTGTACAGTAAAATTTGAGAATAATTTATATAAAGTGATTTTGTGAATTTTTATTAATAAACTATGTTGTAATATATTTTTTGTGTGAAATAAATAAATTCGTTGGTGATAAATTAAATTGATTTTATATTATTCACAATCCAGTGATACGAACCTTAATTAACAAGGCAAAAATGTAACAATATTTAATCACAAAATTATCAAACGTTCTTAATATTTTGTGAATTTGTTTTGCTTTTCGTCAAATTTTTGAACTGGAAATTTCCACAGGTGGTAAATTTTGGTACAATTTCACCAAATTTTTACTACCATCACTGCCATCTATGTAATGTATATTGGCTTAATGACCACACGATTTATAGTAAGCTTTTATTTCAATTTGACTAGAATGCTGTTGTTATGATTTTTTTTTTATATATTTATGTACTTAAATGACATCCACATGACTTGAAATTCAAACATTTATGAAAATATATGTCAGAAATCATAATTAAGATTTTGTAACATTTTCATTTTAAAAATTTGTCTTAGGACAAAATGGCGAATTTCCGTATGTTTTATGTGTTTTACTATGGAAAGTCTGGTTTTTGTCTCATTTTTAATTCGCTTATAAAAGCTTCGTTTTTTAGATTAAGGCTTTGTATAATCTATGTTGCGCATTGATGACACACAAGCAGTCATATGGGAACCCACAAAACTTTAGAGAGGCTGCACCGATATTTCTTCTAGCAGGGACTGTCAAGGCAATTGTGATATTACATCAATTCGTGCAATAAGTGCAAGAAAATTATTTTCGACAACTGCTGAATTTTCTAAGACCCATATCTACAGTCTCAAAAAGGCAATCCGTACATTTTACTCGTGCTTGACCAATACAGTTATTTTGTACTGCTTAAATCGTTAAAAGAAGCTTCAGCAGCATTATTATGTGATTTCGTGGAAAACCAAGTTTTAAACTTGTAGTCTGACCCGGAATCCATTTTCTCTGATAAGGGTAAGCAATTTAAATTCACATTATTTTCTGTTCTTTTGGCAAAATATGGTGAACAACAGGTAACAACGCCTTTCCATAGTCTGCAAAGCAAAGTGTCTGAACGAACAAATTGGACAGTTTTAAGCCTTAAGGTCTTACATCGAAGAAAATCACACGATCTGGGATCTTTTATTTATCACAAGTGGCTGCAACGCTGAACGCTTGTTTTTGTTTTTTGGTACTTGGCAGTGGTGATTTACGAATTCAGCTAAAACCTTGCAATTGCTTTATTTGTGGTCTGATTGGATTCTGTGCTACGGTAATATGCTAATTTTTGAATTTAATTACACAACGTTGAGTTAGCGGTTTACAATTTATTCACAGTCATAAATGACCTTCATTCAATTATACAAATATTATTACGGCTTTTAAGGGTAGTATTGAACTATCGGATTTCACTCAATCTTCAATTTTTTATTGAGTGACTGTAAATAAATAATCATTTGATATTATGGCACATAATGGTTAATTTATACTATCTTTATTTTCATAACCAATGTTTGGAGAGTTTTTGTTATTATCTTTGTAGATTATTATTTTATTATTTTCTTGCGGTTAGGCTGCTTGCTTACATTGAGTCTGCATACGTCAGGCCGTTATTGATTGGTTTGTCTGCATGATTATAAACTGTTGGTTAAATGTAATGAGACGAAAATGTTATGTGCTGTGTATTTACCGACTGTATGACGCTGATATTCCAGAGTTTATTGAAGATTCTACTAGGCTTCTGCAAAACTTTCCTTATCCAAACCGTTTAACTATGGGGGATTTTAATAAGGATTTCGTTCGGAAAACTACGCATGTAGATAATCTCTGAGTTATTTCGTCTAGTTTTGGTCTTGAGATATTAGTTGTTGAACCCACCCGGATTTTTAAAACTATTCACAATATCTTTTTAGTTTTGACAACAGGTATCTCAGACCACTGTCTAATTGATCCTAAATTCGACTTAGATTGCTTAAAAGAATTGCTTATAAATGAATGTTTTTAGTGAGTCTAATGTGTCATTAGCTTATGATAGTTTCATAAATATTTTTAAAGGCCATCTTGCAAACTGTACTAGATTAGTCTCAGTCAATAAAATAGTCAAGCTTAAGCCACGGATGCCTGATAATTTATTAAGAGACATATCAGATAGTAGCAGGTCACTTACTATGTGCCAAATCTCTTGTTTCACCAATCAAAACTATCTCACTGCCTCGACTTGAATTGTGTGCATCTGAAATTTTAGAAGAGCTCCTTCATCGTATCGTTTTGCAGTTAGAAATCAAGTTGGATGGCGTGTTTTGTTGGCTAAATTCAAAAAATTGTTTTGAATTGGTTGGCGGTCCATCCGTCTAACTGAGCTTAGATTCTGATCAAATGACAAATACCAATTTTTTGTGACATTGTACTAAAAGGGTAAATTTAACAATTGTCTTATATATTGTCAACACTTTAACTGCTATA
The DNA here is from genome assembly GCA_958295665.1 of Tipula vernalis. Taxonomy (NCBI): domain Eukaryota; kingdom Metazoa; phylum Arthropoda; class Insecta; order Diptera; family Tipulidae; genus Tipula; species Tipula vernalis. The sequence continues at coordinate 135,230,370 of OY282560.1, forward strand.
TATTATTATTTTATCGCAGTTAAAATTTTAGTACAATGCCACAAAAAATTGTCATTTGTCATTTGTCACTTGATCAGAATCTAGGCCCTTGACTACCTTCGTTTCGAATCGTGTGTCTAACATTTATCAACTAACTAACAAGTATCAATGGCGTAATGTGGATACGAAAAATAATCCTGCAGATCTCGTTTCGCGGCAGATGATGTCTGACAAATTAATCAAGAGCTCAATTTGGTTTACCGGCCCAGAGTTTTTGTCAGACATTAACTTATATTAACACATGTACACATCAAAAGGATCCTGATTTTGAAATGTACCAGCAAGGAGGAAGGTTAATATTGTGATATGTCGTCCAAACCAACTGAAAATTTGGTCTACTCTGGCAAGTTTGTGAACTCATTCCAGAGGCTTCGTCGTGTATTCGCTTATGTTCGTCGTTGCGTCGACAAATGCTTTAAGCGTAGGATCATCAAATCAACGGAGCACAAAGGTTCATCACTCATATCATACAGCATTATACCTTTCCTGGTGACATCAAACATATTTCGAAAAATGAGCCATTACCAACAAAAAGTGCTCTGAAATGATTTAACCAATTCATTGATAATCATCAAATCGTTAGAGTTTGTGGACGACTGAGGGAAGCAGATTTGTTATACGGTGTTAATTATCCTATACTATTGTCAAAGAACCATCCATTTATTTTTTCACTCTTTGGCCACTTTCATTTAAGAAACCTTGTTGTTGGACCATAAGCTCTGTTTGCTGCAGTTCCACGACAATTCTGGGTTATTGGAGGCAGGGACATTGCTCACTGAATTGTGCGCCGCAGTATACATTATCGATAGACAATGGGAAATCTACCAGCTTAGCGAATACAGCCTGCCAGGCGTTTCGTTAATTTCGGAGTGGACTTTTGTGGCTCTGTAATGGCTCACTGCAAAACACGAGAACATCGCGCAACTAAGGCATAGATCGCCATTTTTATACATATGTCATACTTTATTTTGTGATAATGATAGAAATTTTGATGGATGTCATCGAAAACTTGAAGAAGTCTATTCGCATATGCTCTAAAGCCATCATTCGGTTTGTGCACATTCCGCCCCGCTCAACACACTTCGAATATCTGTGGGAGGCAATGCACTCTCGATAATTCCACACTTACTTATGAGGAATTAACTACCATTTTGGGTCAAGTGAAAGCAGTTTTAAATTCGACGCCTTTGTCTCCAATGTCAGCTGACCCCTCTGATTTGCGAGTTCTAATAGCTGAACATCTGGTGATTGGCGAGCCACTGGTTATCAGCGAGTTCGTCGTATGCAGCAGTACTTTTATCATCATACATAAAATTGGGGAGAATTGTGTTGGTACTAGAAGATGATATATAATTACACCCAGGGAAAGAAGACAATGTCAGAGTAGTCACAGTGAAGACCAACTCTGGAATACTAAAAAGGGCTGTACATCAACTTGCATTTTTACCGATTGACGATGAGGATAATGAAAGCACGATAGGTCTCCTTTTGTGGAAGTTAAGTATGCCGGCTATCAAAGGAACCTACAGACAACAAACATTTTGTTCAGGCGGTTTGGTGAATTTAATTGAATTCTAAAAAATTTCGCGTTAGCTGCGAAAACAATTTCGCAGTTATATAAAAATGGTAGAAAAATAGGAAGGAAGCAGCAACGGTCAAGCAAACCAGATCGACCAGAAAGCAAATCGTCTACTTGCCGTCCATCCAACCACCGATCTACCGTATTAAACCGACGAAATATGCAGTGAATCATCAATTCGTTGATTCATCAACAAAAGAATCAAGCTGATCAGCTTGATCGAACCAGTCCAGCATCAAGCAACCCGGAGAATGAACGGGATTTTTATTTTTTGGTTACTGCTAAGATGAACCAGGTAAGCGACTATTTTATTATAAATTTTTACCATTTCTTGTTTTCTGCTATTCGCACGTACTTCGTAATTATCTACAATCAACAAAATAATAATTAAAAAAAAAACAATCAAATTCACCAAACCACCTTAACTAAGTGTTTTGACTAGCCACGGTTTGCCGAATTTATATTTTATTGGTTTGCAACTGAATGTATGGTGATTTCCGACTCATACTATTCGCCGCTAGCCAAAATTTTGTTGAATGAATCCAAATAATTAATTAAGTTTAGTGTAAGTGACAACATCGATTTCGCGATGACTTCAACCAGCGTTTCAAAGGAGCATAATCCGGATTCGATTGACGAAGCAGGAGAAACTCGCTCAGCAGCCGGTCTAGAAGCAAGAATACTAGAAGAAGTTAGACGAACACTAAACGGAGACGCTACCGATCACATACCACCACCGTCGACAAATTCGACGCAACGATCGCCAGGATCGATATCAGTAGTTAATCTGAGACTAATTCCCCTGAATACACAGGATCTGTGAATATGGTTTCACGTAATAGAGTCGCAGTTCGCATTAAATATGGTTACAAGAGAGATTACCAAATAACATCATCTGCTTAGTGCACTTAACGATCGCATCAGTAATGATGTAATCGATATTATCATCGGACCTCAATCGGATACTCCGTATGCTGATTTAAAAAAGGCCATTCTAGACAGGTCATGCGAATCTAAGCAGACGCAAATCCATCTCCACCTTGAGGGCATCGAGTTAGGCGATATGAAAGCATCGCAACTACTCCGAAAATTGAAAGCCAGCGGTGGGGCGGCCATAAACGATAAATTTGTCAAAACGATTTGGCTCAAACGCCTCCCGATTCGCACACATGAAATTTTTGGCACCAAAAACGGACTCACTATCGGCAACGAAACTACCAGAATTGGCAGACCGAGTGCTTGAGACCATGTCGCAAACACACGTGATGTCCGTCGCGGCGCCAATGATGCAAAACAACGAGCCATCGCTCTCGAATCAAATTAGCGAGATCATTCGATGCCTTGATGTAATGGATCGCAATCACGGCCGAAACCGCTCGCAGAGCAATAATCGGGCGCGGAACCACTCAAGCAACAGGGGCCCTTCTTCTAACCGAAAAGCTACACCTGCACGTGATGAACTACCGCGCGTGTGTTTCTTCCACTTTAGGTTTAAAGAGGCCGCCAATAATTGCAAGCCAAACTGCCCGAATTGGGCAGAATTCAAAGCAAAAAATTAGATCCACCAATGCAAACGGCGACATGCAATGGTAGTGTCACGAATTGTCACCTCAAAATATTTGATAAGTCATCAAATACTACATACCTTATTGATACCGCCGCCGACTTATCGGTCCTGCCAGTAGCATCGGGTAATCAACGAAATCACAATCCTGATTTCTATTTATACGCAGCAAATGGGGCGAACTAAAAACATTCGGCGACAGGCGAGTTACGTTGGATTTTGGCCTCAGATGGCAATTCACGTAGTCATTTGTAGTAGCGGAGGTAACAACATTTTTGAAACATTCGGGCCTTCTAGTTGACATACAAAGCGGTCGGTTATTGGATCGAAAAACGTTATTATTTGTTGTAGCGTCGAAAACTCTGGACGAATCGAGTGATAAATTCCACGGGGATTGATGCTCGAGTTTTACCGCTGCTAACAAAGTTCAAAGCTGGAACAGGCAAAACATAAGGTAACTCATCAATTCATCATATAATAACAGGCGGTCCACCTGTATTCGCCAAACCAAGAAGATTGAGCGCAGAAAAACTTCAGATCGCCCGAAAAGAATTTCAGTACATGGTCGACCAAGGCATTTGTAGGCGCTCTGATAGTCCTTGGGTAAGTCCGTTGCACCTAGTACATTACAGTGCCAGATCGATATCCGATTCCCTATATGCAGGATTTTACGTACCAGCTGGAAGGAACCTCAATTTTTTCCACCATCGACTTTGTTCGTGCTTACCACCATATCCCAATCGAGGAGTCTGATGTTGCGAAAACGGCATTCTCCACGCTGTTTGGCTTGTTCGAGCTTACACGCATGACTTTTGGGCTAAGGAATGCGGGCAACGCCTTCCAACGCTTCATGCACTCTATCCTATAAAACCTGAACTTCTGTTTCGTTTATCTAGGCGATGTTTTAGTGGCATGGTGAACCAATTAAATCGATTTTTAGGAATCAATAATTTTTATAGAGGATTCATCACCAATGCAAGTAGGAGTCAAGCTGTACTTAACGATTATCTAAATGGGAGCAAGAACAATGATGCGAGAGTAATCGAGTGGTCAACAGAAGCGAAAGAGGCATTTAACCTGACAAGAATCAACTGAGCAAAGCAACATTATTGGTCCACCCATCATCGACAACAAGATTCGCATTAATGGTGGACGCGTCCGATACGTCAATTGGTACGGTAATCCAACAGTAGGGGAAAAACGACAAGGAGGGATGGCAAGCTCTTTAATTTTATTCGATTAAACTGAACGCCACGCAGCAACGATATAGCGCATACGACCAGGAACTATTAGCCGCCTATTTATCCGTTAAACATTTCAGACATTTAATCGAGGGTCGACTGTTCACCTTATTCACGGACCATACACCAATAATCTACGCATTCAACCAAAATTTAGCAAAGGCTTCGCCACGACAATTCCGGTATCTGGATTTTATAGGTCAATTCACCACCGACATCCAGCACATATCGGGCTGCAATAATGTAGTAGCAGATGCACTTTCGCGTGTAGAGAGCATACATATCCCCTAATCCATCGATTACAACGCGGTCGCAAAAGCTCAACGAATTGACGAAAAATTAAAAGAACTACCGGAATGGTCAGAGCTGAGAGTGAGAAAGAACTACAGGAATTGTCAGAGCTGAGATTCTAAGAAATCCCGATTTATTTTAATTCAACAACATCATTGTTCTGTGATGTCTCAACAGGAAAAACTCGTCCGTATATTCCATTGGATTTCCGCAGGATAGTTTTCGAAGCCACGCACAATTTGGCTCATCCAGGCGTGGCAGCTTCTGTAAAGGCTATGACAGATCAATTCATTTGGGCAAGAATTAGGAAGGATACTAAAGAAATGGTGCAATGCTGCCTAGCTTGCCAACGATTGAAAGTGACCAAACACACCAAAAGTCCACTCGGAAACTACGCGCCAGTATCAAGGCGATTTGCAGAAGTTCATGTGGATATAGTTGGTCCACTGCCGATTTCGGAGGGCCAAAGATATTGCATTACAATGATCGACCGTTTCACTAGATGGACCGAAGCCAAGTATTCAGTAACTTTTATGTTTTATTATGTTATTGTAATTAATTTGCGGTGACTAAATATTGTTTCGTGCATTTAACACTGTTTCCTTTATATCGGGAGGCTAAAAAAATAAAAACACAACATAATGTAGTTTTAACAAATTTTTAAACAACTTTTTCGATAAAAAGCTAAGAAACCCTAATTGATTGATTGATTGATATGAATGCACGGCCAAGCTTATGAAGCAAGAAATCCCGTGTTAGTGATGTGGTCATTAAACTGTCACACCAACTTTATAACACATGTGAATGCTTTCCTTACTGAAGATACCTAAGCAAAATTACAACAAGGAGAGCACAACCACTCGCGATATCACATAAATGTGACAGCATCATATCCACCCCTGACCGGGTCCCACCGTGCACTCTTTCACACATAACAAAACCGAAGGATAGGATAGGATAGTTAGAAGTGACAGAATCGGCCCGGTTACAGACACCTAGGTATAGCCGATAGTTAGTAAATTGTTAGTAATTATATAGTAAAATAGTTAGCACAGGACAACACAATTTCTAAACTACAGCTAATTTACTACTTCTTGATCCTGGAGCGTTGATTCAAGCTAAAATTTAATTCTGAAACTCAGGATTAATTTAATCCCTTTAATAATGATTAATTCTGGAACTATGTTATATTCTGAAAATTGGATTATTTATTATCTTATTAAGGAAGAGATCCCTTTAAATATTCTCTTAACTAAATTAATTAATATACATTAATGAACAAAACACAACATAATAAAAAGATTAGCACAAGACAGCACAATCTAACTACATTATTAGATGATCATGTCTCTGGAATCCAGGGTCGGATACTCAGGACTCCCTAAATTTATAACAGGACTTGGAAAAATTATTAATAATGTTGTAATTTCACCCCTGTCCGCTTATCATTCATTTACCTGCTAAAATATTTAAGAAAAATATAAAATAACAACACTTATTTCCTTATTCATAGTCCTTTTATATTTAATTAATTAATTATTACGTACTGCAACAAGGATTAACATAAACATTATAAACCATTTAAACATAAAATTTAACTTAAAACCAATCATCTACATATTTCCTACCGAATCAAAAAAAGAAAATACATAATTATAGATCCAATTATTTTATAAAATTTATATAAAATGATTTAAATGATAATGTTACAGTACCACAACACCTAGACTTATCAATAATTCAATTAGGTACTATAAGTATATGAAGAATCAACCAATAAAATTAATATAAAAATTAATATACAAATTTCCAGGCGACTCTGAAAACTAGATTTAATTAATAAAACACCGTAATATCAAATTTTATTACTTAAATGAATAATTATTGTAACAGGATCTTCAGTATTCACGATCACACATCGTATACACTCATTTACACATACCAAAACCGATGAATAGGATATGATGATAAGTTGGGACTCCTAAGCGATTAATATATAGCAAATTATTAGTACAATAAATGATAAACAGGTTAGTACAAGATAGCCATTTTAACTACATGATTAGATGCTCGTTTCTCTGTAAACCAATGCCAGAACTCAGGATTCTTTAAATCTAAATCAGGACATCAACAATTATTATTATAATTAATGTTTTAATTTACTAATCTTGTTGACATAATTAAGATAAACAAAAATCAAAATCTACGAAATTTATACTTATATACCCCATAAAACTTCGGCTCCGTTTATAGACATATTACCCTGCAAAATCAAGCATGCAAAGTAAGTAAAATCATAAATAAATTAATGAAAGGAACCTGAAACGTTATTTTCTTAAAAATTTATCGGTGTACCATTTCAGTAAAATTGACGTTTGTATGAAAAAATTGCAACCTAAACTTCAAAAAATCCATTAAGTTAGTTAATTAAGTTCAATATATTTAGCATAACAATTTGCCTTTACATAATTCCACATTGTTCACATTCGTTTAATCAAAATTTGGCATGCATAAATAAATACGTCATTATGTGTTGCAAACCAAATCACAACTCAACTTAAAATTAATATTTCAAAATTAGTATTTAATTATCTAACTTAGTTAATTTATAAATTTATAATATTAATAAAAATCAATTAAATATAATTTAATGTAGTTTATAATACCCTGTAAAAAAACAATCATACCCAAATATACTCTTAAATAAATCTAAATATATCCATAAAACTTTATCTCATTTCTCGTACATATTACCCTGCCACTAAATTATGCACACATAAATGAATACGACATTAGTAGTGTTTTTTCACTCGCTCCGGACAGCCGCTATCGAGAGCCGTCATATGAAAAGTGGCTCCGGATAGCGCTCCGTATAAATAGGTAGAGCCAAATATTTTTTATATGAAGTTTTTGGTAAACAGTTGAATTAAAAATGATAGTTTGATGCTAAATAAGTTTAGTTTACCAATAAATAGCGCGTCAAATTTAAATTTAGGCGTAGAAAAATGACGGCTCTCGATAGCAGCCATCCAGAGCGAATAAAAAAAACGCGCTTATTATGTGTTGAAAACCAAATCTTAAACTCAAATCATCATTTTCAAATTAGCATTTTATTTATATATTTAGTTACTTTATAATTTTATAATATTAAATTAAATTAATTTAAAATCAATTTGATGCAATTTGTAATACCCTGTAAAAAAAATTATTAATCATAAATAAATAAACTACATATTTTCAATGAATTGTATAAGACGGATTCCAATTCGACTCAAACCCATTCGATTATACGAAGTATAAGAATCCTATTTTGTATAGTATCTACATTATATGCATACAAATAGCGTCACAATGCCTCGAGAATACAGAGAATACATGGATTGAAACGAAAATTATATATAAAAGGAATACCAATCCATACATACGAGCGATCACCACTGCCAGTATAGACACTATTATTTGTGCTACCATACATTTACACCGCTTTTATTCAGTGGCAATAGTTATACATACATAATTTCAAAAAACCATCAAAAATGTCCATACAAGACAATCCATACAAAGAAAATATATAAATTTATATTATCTTCCATGTGCGTAGCGGGGGACATAACAAAGCGTACGCGTATTATCTATAATACCTATAGACAATTCACTCATGAATAATAAAACCCAATTATATGCATACGTATAGAACCACTCAAAATACAAATTATATAAACAAAAAATCATACTAAATTCCTGTTCTATATAACAATATTCAGGAACATATTTGTGTCGATTGTAAAAACCAACACTAATGCACCACAAACCTGATTGTCACCAATATTATAAATTTATTTTGCGCTTATACATGAAAGTGTTGGTGATCGACAGATTATATAAATGAGTGAGATAAACATACAAATTGTAGATTAAACAAAACAAATGAATTGTGGAGGGAAAATTGGGTATGTTAATAATGAAAAAAAAAAAAAAAAAAACCAATTGGGATTGGTTAGATGAGAGTATTTTATTCTATTTTCGCACCAACACTTTCAACTATAAGCTATTAAACGTAAGAGTGCATTTGTGTGCTTCATCACTGAATTAGGCCTGTAGTATTACATTAGTGTTGGTTTTGCGATTGCACATACAATAAAACACAAGAACACTTATAAATATGCGTAAAAATAAAATAAAATAAAATAAGATATGAAAACTAACTACGTACATTATATCAAATTAAATTAAAATCAATTTTAATACAATCCAATTATTAGATTTTAGTAATTAAATTGTATGTACAACCACAAGAAAATTTAAAATCATGCACTTAATCAAAAAATCAAGAATTTTGATTTCTTTAGCTATAAATACAAAACATTGCCTGATAAAAAGCTGAAAAAATGTATATTTTATATATTTAACCATACTATTAAATTAAACTATTCGGCAAATTCCTAAACATCTTGCAAAAGGATATTAATAATGCTTAAATTACTTATTTATTTACTAAGTTAATAATGTTTAAATTAATTATTATACATATACTACGCAAAAGGTTTAGAATATTAATCGTTTAGTTAAATACTACATGAACCTATATATGATATTCACTAATAAAACTCAAATAGAGTTTTCCAGGTTAGTCTGAAAACTAAATTGCTTTACTACTTAATTAATAGAAATTAACTTATATAAATTAGTTAGTACTAAATAAAATAACATAGATATCACAAGACAATACAATTTCTACGCTACATAGCTGCTGGATGCTTGGAGTTTCTGGGTGTTGAGCGAGACTTCACCAATATTTCTGTAGCTTGGAGACGATCTAACAATTATATATAATTAAGCATAATCCATAACAACCACACCATCAGACAAAAATACTTGAACAACCATGACACTTTGATATAATTAAATTCAGCAACCAAAAAGTGCTGAAACGCTTTCATCACTACCTCAAATATTCTTGCAATGTAATGTAGTATACTATATCAAGTACCTCTTGCACATACTGCATCCAAGGCTAAAAACTGTGACCCACCATTAAAGAAAAATATCCGTCAGACTATAAAACAATTATCGGACCGACACAACAGCGGGATCATGACGTCATTGATCCATCGTCCGGCAAAAAATATCCGTGTGTCAATACCGGACTCGGTGATGTATCGTGAAACGGAAAAACGTTGCATACACATCTACGCAATTTGCGATTCGATGACATCGTCACAGACACATCATTACAGTGTCGTGCAATGGAAAAGCGGTCAAACAATCAAAACATTGTGAATAAACTTTACCGAGTCTATTCAAATCACCTTTCCCGTTAACAAAACCTCCCTGATTCCCAATTATACGGGCCATTTCCAAAAAAGAAACGATAATTGAACTCAAATTGGTGTATCAAAGGAACGCTGACACAAGCAGGGGCATAAGCACTCCTATCGGTGCTTTCACAGCAATTACTACACGGCAGTTATTACACTGTTATAGATTGGTCTAATTTCGGTGTACTATCTTCGTCTGACTAAAATTATTTTGTATCGAATTTCCGCATCCCATTGATATGTTTTAAGTGGCTGTCGAATATGCTGTAATAGCCTGAATTTAAACAAAATTTCAAAAAATCTAAAAAATTTTCATTAAAAATATTTTATAGGGTTCTATATCATTGACCGTCTATCCGCAATTATTCCCTCCGCCACATTTATTTTAATACTTATTTGTAAAAATGGAACTACGAACAAACTTATCAGTACATATCTTTGTGAGATATTCTGCCATTTAATAAAATTAATTAGATCATAATATTCCAAGTTTTAATAAATCAGCCAAAAATTTTTAAAGTTCTGTAAGTTGGACTATTTTCTTAGTACAATTAGCTTTGTGAAGTATAGGAAGTATATAGAATGTAGGTATTACCGAGGTGTAGGTCGTTAGTTTCCTTTCTGCTTCTTTATCAATATACATTAAAAGTATTTGCATGTGGTGGCGTGATGTATGAAAATACCAACTAAAATGTATGGTGCCTAAAAGTTGTTGGCAAAGAGATAAGAACAATGACGTTGACAAAAACTCTGAATTTCTTCGGACCAGCCGCCTCTTTTTATTGTACTATTAATATCCAGTTATAGAATCATGATCAATGTATTACAAATATGTTGATCTAATAAATCCATTACAGCTGTGGTCCTTTACATCGTGTCAAGTTTTGTAAAATAGTTCGATAAAACCCTATATTTATAAGTTTGACCTCCAAATCCAAAGCTTTCAAATTTTTTTACAATTTGTTACACAAAGTCGCCCATTCCATGTAATTATTTACTTAATTAATTCATGAAATCAATAAATTTTAATCAATGCTGAACCGAAAATGATAATAACGTTTAGTTTTACCCTTTTTTTTCAAAATTATAATCTTCCTTAAATAATTGTTGTAAGAACGAATTCATTTGAGAGGATCATTAATCATTATACATAAGGGGCATAATTTTGAATTGTATGTTGATTTGGATGATCGGCAGCAATAAATTGGCGTTTCAAATAAAAGAGAAACGTGGTTTCGGCTGCTTATTTTCCTTTCCAATTTCATTGGTGGTAATGACAGAAGATAAGTATTTACTACTTTTCTACTTATGAATCTGTACAATGCAGCTAGGAATGATTCCGTGGTAAGATTCATGCAAATTTCGACGTGTATTGCGTGCGTACTGAAGCACACAAAAATGCATAAGTATGCCTTAACCGGAATAGAGCCTCTTCTCCGCATAGGATGGATTTTAAACGGTCCGCAGAAGTCGACACCAACTGCGCCAAATGCCACCGAATGTCGAACTCTGTCTTCTGGTAGTTGTCCCATTATTTGGTTCATCATTTTTGGACGTTGTCTTATGCACTTGACGCATTTTCGAAACACGTTCTTTGCGACGTTTTTGCCCCTAATAACCCAAAAATTTTGCCGAACTAAGCTCGTTAAAAGGGTTGGGCCTGGATGTTTATACTGGAGATGTGCATCATATGTAATGGATGTGGCAATTGGTGATTTCGACGAAATGATCATTGGATGTATTGTATGATACGGCAACGCTGATTGTTGTATTCTCCCTCCGACCCTCATAATTCCTTTAGCGTCCAGGAATGGATTGAGTTGCCTAAGATTACCTTTTGCGGGTAATGATAAAGTAGCAAGTCCGAATATTTGAAAATATTTAAGCGGACTATTTTAATATTTTTTGTAATACCCTGTAATTGGCGATGGCTAATCATTTTTTTGTAAATTAATTTTTTTTACTTACAATTGAGATCTTGAGCAATCAACACGAAATTAAATTAATATTATAAAAATTAATAAAAATCCATATTGTTAAAATTTAAAGTGATAGTTTGAATATACTTGGTGATATATTTTCTCCGGTGCCCATATCCAATAAGGAATCAGTGAGCCTTATTTTTTTTGGTACATATTGGAATCATCTTTAACAATATTTTTTGAGGAAATTGGAAAGGAAAATAAGCAGCCGAAACCACGTTTCTCTTTTATTTGAAACGCCAATTTATTGCTGCCGATCATCCAAATCAACATACAATTCAAAATTGTCTATGTAATGAGATGAAATGAGAAAGAAAGAAATATTTTGTGCAAAAATGGTAAGCTAAATTATTAATTAAGATGAATCAGATGATTTGCAATGATTATATTTATAACAAATTAAATTTTAAGGCACTATGCGAAATCATCTGATTTTTCTTTCACATTTGTTGTGTTTTAAATTCTAATGTACATTTTGTTTTAGATTGGATTGTTTACATTGGTGGTAATGACAGAAGATAAGTATTTTGAATTGAATTAAATTGTTAACAATTTTGAGTAATTTAATTATTTGCTTTTAGCTGATCAGCTGGATCTAGACACAAATCTTACACAAACACAATTCATCCATTTCATCCGCTGCTTGATTAGGAAGTGTACAGGAAACAAAATAAAAATAAAATAAAAAACAGGTGGCACAACGAAACTATTTGGATATCCTTTTTTTCTAAAAGGGAGGGTGTATGCAGCCCAGAGCACTGCTACCATTGAGGCCTATTGTGTATTGCGTGGATATCCTTAGTAAAGTTTCAGTCAATTATGTTACAAAACCGTAATACCTCCCGCTGTAATGTAATTTGTCATCGAATAAACTTTAAAAAAATCATAAAACCTAAACTCCAGCACTACATAACCTCAAAACAAAACAAAAAATCAAAAAATCACTTACCTTATATTTAACCTCTTTGCCATGTTTCAGACAGGCCATACGCCAATTCAACACCATAAAATTCATATCGCTTGAATTCCACCCGAATATCATATCATCCTTGCATTCGATTAAATTCCGCGTGAATGTTCTATCCGATGGTAATGATTCCTGTATTTCATCGAATAATTTGGTCACACATAAATTAAATGTATCGGTAATTTTATCGAATCGAGACATTTTCATACAATTTTCACACTAATAACTTTTCTCGCTAAACACTAATCCACTAAAATAATCACTTCGACACGAATTTTATTATTTTATATCGAATTTAGTTAATTCGCGGCTTTTTTTTACGGCAATTTTGTGTAAAACAAGAAAAAAGAAAATTGTAGGTTATGTTTTATTTATTTTGATTCAGAAAACACGCACACCAAAATACATATCGAAATTATTTTATTTATTTCGCTAGCGATATAAGCGTAAAAATCGTTAAATGATATTCCTTTAATTTTACTTTCAAAATAAAAACAATAATCTACTCCACACTCAAGGAAAGAAACATCCAGACATGACACTTTAAAGGTTGAATTTATTTAAATGTTTACATTTTGTATTTGGGTTTTCTAATGAAGCTTATAAAGCATAATTCCTATGGTAAACAGTGACAAACCAAAAAATTCGCCGTAAAATCACTTGATGAAAATTTCGGCAGAAATATGTCGGCTGGTAATTTTCGGCGGAGATAGCCAAGACAGAAATTTTACAGAAATTTTATAAATTTCGACTGTAAACTTTCGGCTAACTTTAATAGTAAACGAATCATACATATAACATGACAAAATATAACAACATTTTCATGTTTTCATGTCCCGTATTACATTTTATACAGTCATACCCCGCCTAACGTTGTTAATTGGTTCCGAGAAATCGCGACGTAATAAAAAGCTAAGAAACCGTAATGAAAATAAATTATTTTTATTTATTTATTTAGGTCAATGGTATAAACATACGAGTACATATGTGTATAATCGACATTCGTTAACATAAAATAAAATTAAAAGTTATTATAAAAAATAAACCATAAATTAAAATTTACAAATAATGGAGAATGTTTCTCTGAAAAACCTTTCGCGTTATCTCAAAATCAAACAAATTTTTAACCGAGCTTTGACAGCTCAAAACATTCAGTTTGTCACAGAATCACATCACGCTCAAACATAGTTAGATAGTTAGATAAAGTACTCAGTGCGAAAGCCTAACATACAGTTAACCTTTGCAGTGACGTTGTATTCTTAAGTCTCGAATTACGGAACCCGGTCGACCAGTACCCCATCTATTATATATTCGGTTAAGATAACATTCCTACTTCTTAGTTCCTACTTCGTTTAATTGAATTCCGTACACAAAATTATATCATAAACTTAGCAAAAATTGTTCTTTGACAAACCCAGAAACTATAAACCTTTCTACTTTTGGGTTATACATAAAATTATTATTAAATAAATTACATATACTCGTAACTACTAAAAAAGGGATTGTAACAAAAAACTATAACTATAAAAAATAAAATTTTAATATTTTGGTATTTGGATTTTTTTGTTTTGTTTTGTAATTTTATTATGTTTTATTACTTTAGATAACGAACCGAAACACAAAATAAAAATCCTTCATTAAAGGGTTATAATATTTATTTTGTGTATAGTGCTCATATTTTCATTTTTATGTAAATTACACAATTCCGAATCAACTTCACATAAAGCTTTGCCATATACATAAAACAATATAGGACTTACATAAAATAGACAAAAAAAAAAAAATTGAAATCATGAATTTCCAAATTTTTTAATGGATTTCAGTTTTAATTGGACAAACATACATACGAGTACAAACACATTTATTACTAAATGACAGTAGTGCTTTTAGTATTTAAAAACTCGGATGTACATATACACACAGTACTGAAAACAAAAACAACATTTTTTTGTAATAAAATTCATGATTTAACCCATTAGAATGATTGGATGATAAAACAACAATAACAAAAAAGAATGATCCCATGTGGGGAATTTATAATGTAATATTATTTCAAAATTATTTTATATTTCTATTTTATGTACGGATCATTTTTATAAATCTGGTCCGTTTTTGATATATGAAAATCTAGTTTGACAGTTAAAACTATATATGCAACGTTCATTTTGAAAGGGTGGCGGTTGGTTGGTTTAATAAAAAAATAGAATAATTAATTTGTTTTTTAAATGTTTATATCAACTTGATTAGTCATGCTTTATAATGCCTGCTACTATATTTCATTATTTTTGATATCCTTGCCTCGGAACATGCTCGCCCATATTTTTTTTTTTTAATAATATAAAACTCGCGCAATAAAAATAATAGCAAGAATAAAATAATAACTTTTGAGTTCGGAATGATAGCTCGTAAAGTATTTTCTTGCCAATCTTAACCTAATAAATTACCTTTAAATATAAAAACGTAAACCATAACTCCATCAATGTATTACGCTTCGAAGCACATCAACACCTAAACTAACTTAATCTATAGAGAAGCACCAAGCTATATAGAACATATAGAAAATTTAAAAAAAACTTGTCTAGACTAAAACTTTTTATTGTTCTGATTTTCTAAAGATTTTTGATGAATGAAATTAATCACAACTCAAAGAAAATAAACTCAAAAAGGTACTATACTATATATAACTACTATAATATATAATACACACATAGAACAGCCAAGAGAAGATAAACTACTGTGTAATAAACAGCAAACAAGTAGAGGAGCAAAAAGAAAAAAAAGAAATAACCGAATATAATAATAAAAAGATTAAAGAGGCAAGACCAGACCAGACTAGACATGAAGTCAGTAAACTAAACTAAACTACAAAATAATTTTTATTGTAAAATACAAAGAAAAAACGGAACAAGTAAAATAAATTAGCAATTTAACGGAAAAAATAATTTCACCAAAAATTATTATTACTATTACTACTACTACTACCATTTCTTTTTTATCAAGCAAAATGGGATGAACGAACGATTTTATTTTTTATTCTGAGCTGTTTTTCGGTTTTTAGGTAGGTAGTTCCTATACGAATTGCAAAAACATTCAATACTAACAACACACAACACTTTCTAAATAAATATTATCTTCATGTAGCTTTAAATTTAATGATGTGTCATGTTTGCATGCAAGCATACATAATTTATAGGAAAATCGTTGAACATTTTTTTTTTATAACGTCCAAAAAAATTTAAAAAAAAAATGAACCAAAATACGAGTACAATATAAGCAAAAGCTTACCATTCAACTAATTTTATTTTTATACCACGGTGTTATACAAATTTACAGAAAACACGATAATTTTGTACGATATCCCTCGTGTGTCTGTACTTATTATTACTCCTTAATATTTTTGTTTTCATTCACGAAGTCATTTGCTAGATTTTCCTCAATAAATTTGTTAGTTTAAGTTGTGTTTATTTGAATGTATGACAATTAAATTAAATTATTTGCTAACAATTAAACGATTTTGTTATATTGACCCTAAATTACACCTTTTATATTATTGGATAAAAATCGTCTTCCGGCTCCTGTTTAGTAATAAGTTTATTTAAGAGATGGATAACGTTATATATCGTTATATAATAACGTTAAGAAACGCTAAAATTGCGAAGTTTTTCAAAAAAAAAACGTAACGTAAAATATTATTTTGAGGCTATAACCCTTATGTCAATTTTGGGTTACCTGGGTAACCTTTCCGAATTTAATCGATAAAAGGGGCCTAGGAACCATTAATTGATTAACATAAGAAAAAAGATGCATACATAAGGGTTAAGTTGTTTCGTCATTTTCACACAAACGCCAAACCGTACGAAATTAACAGAAAAAATAGTTATCTATGAGCTTAAAAATATTAAACAGATTATTAATGTTTTATAAAATTAATTCAAAATCTTAAGCTGGTTTTCTTATTTAAATTCGTAGATCTAGCAGATTTTCAAATTTGAGATCAAACTGGTCTGAGCTGAAAACAAATGATTGAGCGTTTTGTGCTTTTTGGTCATGGCCGTTTTAAGGTTCACCTACATCGCCTGGGGCTGGCTCAGAACGCTTTATGCGAGGACTGACTCAAAGACGATGATGCTAATGGAAAATTAATTCTATTTTCGATGGATAGTGTAATGCATCTTACTTTTGTTTTTGCCAATGTTTTGTGTGCAAAGCTTATGTTATGTTGTAAAAAGACTATGTTCTCGTATGTACAGCTCTTCTTTTGACTAAATTCTATTTCTTTGTTTACTACCAATGTCCCTATCACCTAGGCCACTTTAGATTTTGATCTCATCCCAATTGCATCATTCATAATTTCTTTTGTCCCCTACTCTGGGTCTTGGAGGAACTTTATTAACGAAGCAACATCTTTATTTCTTGTAATGAATAATTTTCCTTTCAGACGTCTGTATTCAATAACAGTTGCATGACCTTTCAAATTTGGTAGCAATAATACTTAAGTCATACCCGTGGCGTCTGCAGCTATCGGGGGGGGGGGGGGGGGCTGTCACAGGTGGTGGATAGTGGACGGCCTATTGATAGGTAGGTTTGCGGTAAATTAAATAAGCCGCCTCCAACGGCAGAACGGCAGTCCAGCTGGTAGGAGGGTCTCGGGGAAATGGGGAGTGGTTAACCTCAGTTCATTAAATTCTGAGTGCCTATGATGCCCAGCATGGAAAGGCGAACTGATGGTGCTAGAAAACCATCGACCAATAACCACAGCGGACTGTCCGTCACGTTCTCTCTGCACCTCCAGAGTCTCCGTCGGTGATGAGTGGGGCACGTACCCTATAAACGGGTGACCCTGGGAATGGAATGGAACCCATTAGATTGGGCTCTCCATGTGATTAGGTGAATGAGAGAGAGAATGTGAAGCGGAGGAAAGGGGGTTATCAAATAGGGGAGGGGGCCAATATAATAAAGCCCAGTCGCTAACGGAGCCCTCTGGATACCTGACGACCTCCCGTTGTATTTAGCCTTATCTGTGTATACGGATATTTTCACAGGTAGACCCATGTTTCTCCGATACTCGTGGGAATAGCATAAATGATACCAAAATCAAAGAAATAGGAGCCGGTACCTTTCAAAACCCGGGAAGCAACAAGAAAGGGAGTAGTTCGAACCTTAAAGGTAGGGCTCCCTCCTTAGCGGCGAGGGGAAGCAATACCGTGACATTAAAGCAAGGTAGAAGCGGAACCGGAGCCAAACAAAAAAACAGAGGATCGGAAACCGTCCCTCCGACGAAGCGACGATATCGTGAAAAACGGTCGGCGCACAGAATTTTGGAAAGGCTGACTGCGACCCCAGAGGGCAGTTAACAGCAGAACAAAAGGAATCTGTGGCATGGGCGAGGAAAGTTGTGGGCAGCGGCACTTTGAATAAGGATCTTAGTTTGAAAAGAATGAGGTCACTTGATGATGAAGTACCGGGCGACGCTCAACGAGCCAAGGTGACCACAGGAGCCCAAAATGACCAAAAGATGAAGCTGTTCAGCTAAATCTTGAAGGAGTATGCCTTGATGTTAGCCGTCATTGAAACGAGTCAGAAATACCGGAGCATTACGGCTGAAAAATGGAAGTTGGTTTACAACAAACTGAACTCCGCATTTTTGGAAGTCCTGAGAGATAATCCGGGACCCCCACCGCACTGATGCGGGTGGTATCAGGAGCGCGTTAAATTGACTGCGTGCTCAGATAAAAGATCGGTGAATCTGTATAGAATGGCAGTGGCCAAAGTAGGCAAGGTATGGCAGGGCGCGAAGCTGGAGGCGGTCAGTAAGGATGATATTCCGAGCAGACCGGGGGCACGCGTCTGGTTGCCAACTAAGCCAGAGAAGCCTGAGGAGGTCATTGAGATCATCCAGGCCAGTAACCCACATCTTCTGGCTAGAGGTTGACAGTTATGCTGTTAAACAGAGACTCGATAACTCTCCTCGCAAAAACAAAGTGAGTGATCAGCTTCGGATTCGGGTCGATCACTCTCAATGTGTATAAGAAGGATAAAGTGGACACGCAAGTGGGAAACCAGCCTGAGATAAACGTCGGTAAGGAAAGTGTTGATCTTCCGGAGACGGATACGGATACCGAAATGATGGTTGTTCAAGCCTGCTCCCTTTCTCTGGACTCTGATGGGGAAAACCTGTTAAAGTCTCCGCGACAGGGGGATGGCAACGGCAACCACACAAAACAATTAAAAGAGAAGACGGGCGGCGAAACGACGGATAGCGGCGGTTGTCCAGGGGTTACTTTTCCGATACAAGAAGTAGAGGAAGAGATGAATAAGGTAGGTCACAATGGTTAACATTGTACAAATAAACCTGCATCATACGAAGGCCGCCTCGGCAGCTCTCGTTCTAAGACTGACTAAGTCAGGTGAGGACTTGGTGCTAATCTAAGAACCTTATTGGATTCACAATAACAGGATCTGTGGCCTCAGAACGAAAGGGTATAAATTATTATACTCAGGCAACTCTGAGAAGATAGATCGTGTATTTTGAATTTGAATATTTTTCTTCTTTCTCAATTTAGTAGTGGGGATGTTACCGCGGCGAGCGTTGAGGTTGGCTGTGAAAAATTATGGCTAGCCTCAGCATATATGGATCGGTTGGCTGGTTCTCTATTTAGCCAAATGATGTTTGTTTCTACAAAATGTTCGCTCACCGTCTATTTACACTATCAGCGACCGTATTCTGATTCTGTCATTGATTTTTAAATCCGGAGCTTCTTTAGTCCCTTTGTCGGCATAGATTTTTTGTTTCTGTCTTACTCGTTGTAAATTTTCTGTGACATTTTCAATTGATCATGGCTTAAGAAGATATTTTTGATCGGTAGATTCGTTCGAGTCATTCTACTTAGCAATCTCTGATTCGGTGATTCTAGGCTATTATCCCTTGGCATATTTCTCAGATTTTGCAATGCTTTATAAATGTCTGTCTTGTCTTTGGAACATTTTCTTAGTAGTGACTTAACGGTTTCAAGCCCTTGGAAAATATGAACTAGATGTTTCCTTAACAAATTCCCAATTCCCTTCGAAATTTTTAAACTCACTTGATGAGAATTGAGGGCCGTTATCGCTCTATAGCACTTCTGGCGTTCCGTGTATAGCGAACGATTTCTTCAGAATTTTTATTACTTCCGCAGACGTCGTGCTAGTTTGTAATTTTTCAAAGTCAACATACCCTGAGTAGCTATCCACTATTACCAGATGTTCTTGGGATTCGAATGTAAATATGTCGATTGCTACTCTTTGCCACGGATATTTCTTGTTCAAAATTGGTTCTTTTACATTTTTCCTTTGTTTTTGTTGACATATAGAGCATTTCTGTACGAAGTCAATCACATCCTTGGATAACTTTACCAATAGAATAATTGTCTTATCCTTTTCAGTGTGCTCATAATGCCCAAGTGACCAGTGTGTGCTGTGTTTAGTATTTTTTCAATTTGTGTGTTTGGCACTACTATTTTATCACCTTTAAAGATAATTCCCACGTATACAGCCAGTTCCTCCTAGAAATTAATAAAATACCTAATACTTTGTGAGATGTCCCTTTCCTTATCTGGCCACCCATTTATGATATATGAGACAACCTGACTGAGATCTTTGTCTATTTTGACATCTTCTGTCAATTTATACTGCGTTTCTGGTGACATAGGCAGGATTATTTGTATTTGTAACTCTTCCTCTTCCGTATTGTCGAGTTCCGTGATGCAATATCTGATTAATGTAACTGCGATTGGTATCTCAGTACCTTTCTTGTATACTGTACTCGTGGAACTTATTACAAGCAAATTTTATGGCTGTCGCTTCTTTCTCAATCTGCGGATAGTTTTGTTGCCCTTGGGTTACAGCTTTTGATACATGCCCTAGGAATTTTTTTTTTTTTATTGAACGAGCATTTGTCCCTATTTAGCTTCAAGCCAGCTGATGTGAGTTTTTTAATCACCTCTTTTGTTCTGACTTCCAGCTCTTCACTCGATGCCGCATGAATAAGAATGTCGTCCATCAAACATTCTACATTCTCGAAACTATCTAACATTTGTGACATTATTTGTTGGAACACCTCAGGAGCCGACGCTAACCCAAACGGTAATCTCAGGCAGGTGTAACGACCCCATGGTGTCGAAAACGCCAGATATTTCTGCGTTCTTTCAGTGACTTTGATTTGCCAGAATCCACGTTTACAGTCTAAAAGCGTAAATAATTTTGATCCTTTAACTCGTGCTGATATTTCTTGTAAAGTTTTCACTGGATAATGACGTCTAAGAATATTTTTATTTATGTTAGAAGGATCTATATATACTCGCATCATATTTCTTTTTTTTCTTATAATGACCATTGGTGACACCATTGGCGTCGGTTGATTGGTTTAATGACTTCTAGTTTAGTCATGTTCTCTAATTCGTTTTTACATCATTTCTTATCGCGTGCGGGATACGCTCCGTTGACCAACATACCGAGATACAATTCTTCGACTTCATCGTCGAAATTTTCATTTAATTCATTAATGTTTTTATCTTTCATTCTGCATGCTATTGCCAGATGACCAACTTTCTCACATTTTCCACATTTCTTGCCGTATGGCAAACAACTTTTTCTATCGTGTTTAATTTTGCAACGATTGCAAAAGAAAATTTTCGGATTACAATTATTATGTGTCATGTCAGAAACCTGGTCATCTCTCGACTTTTTTGTATCATTTGACTTAATTCTATCTGATTTCTTAATTTCTATAACATGCAATGCTTGATTTTCATTTATTTCAGATATTTGCTTGCTGGTTGATTCACTCGCTTTGCATATATCCATTGCTTTAGCTAGCTATGTGGTTCAGTATCGACCAACAAACGTTCTCTTACTTTGTTTGAATATACACCTACAACTATCTTGTCACGTAACATTTCATCGGCTAATTTGTCAAAATTGCACTTCATTAACTGACTTTTGATTCTTGTATAGAATTCATCAAAATTTTCGTTCTGTGCTTGCGACATTTTATTAAACACATACCGTTTGGTGTAAAATGCTCGGCAAACATTTTTACCACTGCGTCGTAATTAATTTCGTCTTCCTTTAGCTGGTATGTCTCGAAGATTTTAGCCGCTTCGATTCCTAAACACGTCATCAGCGTAGCCGCTCTAATTTCTTCCTCTTGTTTGTCTAGCTTCGTTGCTTTGCTATAGAACTGGAATTGTTGTATCCACACTTTCCAATCATCCGCTATATTTTCTGTGATAATTAATTGTTTTGGTGGTCGAAGACGCACCGCCATGTTGTTGGTTTTCTCGAACTACTTTTTCTTCGATAAGGCGCGTGCTTTATGTTTTTATTTATTTTATATAATTATTACTCAGTAATTATTATTGATTCGTGTTTTTTATTCTTTGAAACGTTTCGATCATAAACCCTTATTTAAAAAAACTGGGCACAGGAGTAATGGTCCCTCAAAAATTCGTACATACATGCACATATCCAATTTAACATCATACATTGAATATCGAGAATTATGTACATCATCGAACAACAACTTTAAAAATCAATTTACAATATTTACTTATAGATCAATTTCATTTCACCATAATGTTCCACCCACTTGAATTTTTATTATTAAATTTTTGTAGAACAAAAAAAAAAATTAATTAAATCAATGCAATTAAACTTTTTCAATTAATTTAAATATTTTTTCGCTTTTAATTTTTTTTTTATTTTTATATTTTAATATTTATAAACAAATTGCTGTTATTATTGTTGTTTTTATGCTTAAGTAAATTAAAATAATAAAATTCAATCACAATTCAATCGTAATATTATTATATTTTTATTTGAATTTGTTTTTTTTTTCAGCTACACGTAATTTTCATTAATTTTTCCACAATTTTATTTATTTTTGTAAAATACAATAAAATGAATTTTTATTTTTCTGGTTTACGAATTAAAATGTTAATTAAAAATGCTTAAATAAAATAAAAATAAAACACAAAAAGTTCAACGTTATATTAAATAATTTATAAAAAATTTCATTTTGTTTTTTATGGTAATGTTGTCATTTGTTCTGGCTTAGAACATTATTAAAAATAAATTTTTTAATAAATAAATTAAAATTCTGAAGTTAACTTGGAGTAACCACAAAAAATTGCAATGGTCTACATGCATTATTGCAATATATAGTCCTGGTCGTAATCACGTTTTTCACTGCGGCATATTTCAGGAGAATAAATTAAACATACCATAGAAGCTGAAGTCGTAGCGATTCAGGAGGTCATGACGTGGTTGAAACATAATGTGTTATCCTCAGACGATATCGCAATCTATGTGGACAGTCAAGCGGCGATCCGGTCGTTAGAATCGGTGTCTTTGGCGTCACGGGTGGCGTTGAGTTATCACTCATCTCTAAATGAGATGGGTGAGCATTTCAATATCCAGGTAGTCTGGGTCCCAGTAGTGCGATTTTGTTGTGTACATGGGAATTTACTCACAGGGAGTTTTGTATACGTATACCATGTAAAGTATAAAATGTTGTTACTGTGTGTTGTCATTAATTTTATTTGTGTTTGTGTGGTATTTGTACCAGTAAGCATCAAAAATTATTCAATCGGGTGAATCGGTTCAAATTTTTTGGTGCTTATCTTCCTATGGGAATATTTTTTCCCATGCTTTTTAGATTGGGAATATGGGAGTACATATTGACATTTTCTAAGTCTATGTATTTGATTTTAATTTTGTTATCCATTACATAATAAAATTGTGTTTTAGATTAAAATCAGTTTTAACAAAAAATAATTAAATAAAATTAAATATGGTAAGTATTAAATAATTTTGTGTAATACGTGTGTATAATATATTTATTGTGTACAAGTGTATTATTTATATATAATTCGACTAAAATTTAGCTTTTGGCAGCCATTGATTTTTTTTGCTCTACCATTTTTGCAGCCATTGATTTTTTTTATTTAAGTTTTAAAATCAAATTTCCGTTTTGTGTTATTTGTGTTTTTTCAAATTCAAAAAGTTCAAATTATAAAATGGTAAAAATTAAAATATTTGTCGGTACGTAATAGGGCTCATCTTACATTTGATTTTCTCAAATGTTGTGAAATCTTTTATAATATAGATGTACTGGATTAATATGACGACTATGATTTTTTTTATAAATTAATTAGAACTATCGGGTCACAAGAATAAAAATAAATAGTGTACTCAAAGTTGACAATTATTTTTTAGGAAAGATATCTCACGGTGAGATTAATCTACACAATTATATTTGTATCTAGTGCATGTTTATAAGGTATACTTTTATAAGATAAATTAAGTTAAGCTAATATTTATTAATTTAATAGTTTAATTAAAATAACATAATTTATTTATGTATATATTTATAGAATAAAATTACTGCGGAGCAGAAAGAACTGCTAATTGAGTTCATGAGGAACAATTTCCAGGGTCTATTTGGATTTGGCGGGCCCAGCGGTAACCAACGTAGGAGTGATTTGTGGCAACAAATCGCAGATAATTTAAATTCAATGTCATTGGCCCCACGAAGAGTTGATCAGTGGAAAAGGGTAAATATTATAATGAACTTGTTAATAAATTTTTTATTTTTTATTTTATTTTTATTTTTTTCTTATTTGAGGCTGAGCATGATTTAAAATAGATTGTTTTACAAAATTTTTGATACATATTTTTTTTTTTGACAGGCTTGGCAGGATTTCAAGGAGCATATTAAAGCGTCTATTTCAAAACTGTCGGCAGTAATTTTTTGGGAATTTTTTTAATAGAAGAACTTGGCGTGAAATTTTCTTATCTATTTTAAAAAATTCAACAAAATTTATCTCCCTAAGTTCTTCAAAAATTATAAAAAAACTACTGTCGCCAGTTTTAATGTTGAAAAAACATTTTTTTACATTTTAATTTATTTATTTTTATTAATTTATTTCAGGTTTAAAGGAGAATTTCCAAGATTATGTTAAAAGAACAATTTTTCATAAATTTTTTTATATTTTTAGGTTTGGCAGGATTTAAGAAAGAATATAAAAGTAAAGCTTAACAAGCACAGGGCCGCGACAAACAATACGGGCGGCGGTGAAGCAACGGAGCTCAACTTTAATAGGGATGAACGGCAAATATTAGATATTTGTGGGTTGCTTAGCATGGATGGTTCAGGGGAAGTTCTAGAATTTGGATTGGTAAATTTGAATTTATTATTTTAATTTAATTTTGTTTTATATATATATATATATATATATATATATATATATATATATATATATATATATATATATATATATATATATATAATTTAATTATTTAATTTTATGGCAGCGACGACCTTTACCATCCACGAGTTCAATGTCAACTCCCCCATCACCAGAGTTTTTGCAGGTATTTCCGGAACTAATTCTTGAAATTTCACCACAGCCATCAGCAGTAACACATGATCCCTTATCAGAGCATTTTACTCCACAATCATCATTATCACCGCTACCTTTTCCATCAGAAACACCAACACCGGCTTCACCATCATCAATAGTACCACAACCCTCAATATTGCCATAACAGATTCCATCACCACAACCATCATTACAACCATCACAACAACCGTCAATTCGACCGCCAAGACAGATCGGTTCCTCGCGACGAGCTGCTCAAAGGCGGCAGCGAATTAATGAAATTTTGCCACCCAGGGTTCAGCGGTGTCGAAATACCGACCCCAGAAGTGTAAGTAATATCTGCAATATGAACAGATTCATACTGCAATACATTTATATATTATATATTATTTATGTTTTTTTATTTAATAGGAAAGTGTAGCCGTTACTTCTGTGATAAGGTCAATAAGACTGCAAGAGCAGACATTGGAGGTTTTGACTGAAACATTGGGGGTATTGAAGGAAATGAGGGAGCTGCTCGCCGCACAGAGGAGAGACCCATCTACTTAGTCGATTTAATATATAGTAAGGAATTTTAGAAATTAATAAATTTGATTTTTTTTTTTTTTGATATTTTTTTTAGATTTTCTTGAATATATTTTATTTATTTATTTATTATTTTCTTTTATACAAAATTTTTTATATTTTCTTGTACTACACTTTTTTTATTTCATATTTTTTTTATAGTTACATTAGTCGTTTGTATACATAGTCGTCAGAGCAGCATTGACCCAATCAAGTGATGTCCACTGGCAATCTAAACCGTCTAATTAAATCTTTAACAAAAAATTTCACCTATAGTACCAATAATTATTAAAAAATTGTTCAATTCTAAAAAAACTATCATATTTTTCGAAAAATTTGCTACAATTGATATAATTTTATTCAAAAAAATCTAATTTTATATTTCGCCAGCCCTCAAACTGAAATCTGCCTGTAAAATTATAAAATTGTAGTTTTTTTTAATAAAACTTTATGAATTTTAAAATTATTTTTGAATAATATGATAGTTTTGTTTAATCGAACTATTTTTTAATAATTATTGGTACTAAAGGTGAAATTTTTTGTTAAAAATTTAATTTGGCGGTTTGGAGTGATAGTCGACATCACTTGATTGGGGCTTTTAGTACAGGTCTGTTATTTTTATTCGCACAGAGAATGCACTTCATTATTTTTTTTTCTTGTCAACTTTTATTCTTTTCTGTTGGAGTAACATGAAAAAATAGTTTGAGAAAAGCTTTAAAACATTTTAAAGTCAAATTAAACCAATTTTACATCGAATTCTATAAATTTCAAACTAAATTAAATTTATTTCAAAATTAAATCAATTTGTTAATAATACATTAAATTTTTTCTAAATTTATTTTAATATTATTCACATCAAATTAAATAATCTGTATATGAAATTTACACAGGCTTTCAAATTAAATGAAATGTTTTTTATAACATTCAATTTACATCATTTCTTAGAATAATTGATAGTTCGATAATTTTCAAATTAATTTTAAATGTTATTCTAGAACATAATATTGATAAGATTTTCTGTCTAATTATCAATTATTCTTTTAAAATTAAAAAAAATTTAATTTGTTATTAAAAAGTTGATTTAATTTTGAAACATATTTAATTTAGTTTGAAATTTATGGAATGTGATGTAAAATTGGTTGAATTTGAATTTAAAATATATAGGCACTAATTCATTTTTTATTTCATTACTGGATTTATTATGAAACCATTAGGAACTTGTAGGTTGTAGATTTTAAAATTTAAAAACAAATAATTTCTATGCCTACATTTTCAAAAATTACCATCTTTTTTATTCTAGCACTGTACGAAATATAAACAAAAATAATAAGCTTATACAATAAAAACATATAAAATTTCTAAACAATTTGTTTTATTTTTAAAATCAAAAATTTATGTATTTAGATACAATATTACAATATTATGGGAGAGCCAATTTTAAATAAAAATCATTTACATAATTATTAATATTATTTTATGTTTTTATTAATTTTACAAATTAAAATTTTGCCCTTTAATATTTGGTGTTTTCAAATAATTTTTAAATACTATACTGATCGAAACTGAATTGCAAACTCTTAACCATTTCTTTTCTTAGTAAAATATTTACATATATGATTTGCAGTTATAAGGCAAAATAGATCGATATCATCGCGTCTCTAATTTTATTTTTTAACCATACTTTAACTTAACATTTAAATTACATAATGCCTGTTTCAAAAATATGGTTTGTTAAAAATCCCCGGTTTATTTCGCCGGAATTTTCATCTTCCACTGCATTATTGACAGGAACAATTTCTTCTTCTATTTAAATCTCTTCGATTGGATAATTATTTTCAATTAAAATGTTATGCAGTACCGCACACGAATTTATAATATTTGCTGCTCTCTCATGGGTGTATTGAAGATGACCTGAATTTTTGTTAAGGCAACGGAATCTATTTTTTAAAACACCGAAGCACCGCTCAATACCGCTTCTTATTTTAGAGTGTATATTATTGTAATTAATCTGTTGAACTGATGCTGGCCTACGGTATGGAACCATCATATGTGGCTTCAATGCGTATCCGCTGTCACCTTTAATATTATTTGAAATAATTAGTCAAATATATTTAAAAATTTTAAAAGTAATTATAGTACCAAATAGCCACGTATGATTGTCCTTTTCATTTAACCTTTTCAATTCAGGCAGGATTATGCTGCTATCCCATATATGGGAGTCGTGGGTAGAGCCTGGATACCTTGCATTTATTGACAAAATGCGCAATTGAAAATCACATATCTATAAATAAAAATTGATGTAATTAATTAGGTAAATAATAGCATAAACTATTTAAATTATATAATTAACACTTGAGTGTTTATTGAGTGGAAACCTTTCCTGTTGACAAATGCATATTAGTCCTTTTTGGGTAAATTTGCTATTGCAATATGTGTGCAGTCAATCAGCCCAACTATGCCGGATACACCATATTTATTAAAAAATAGAACCTTATTAATTTTAGCTGCTTCTAACGTAACTGGAAAGTTTATATGGTTATAGACTAATTCCGTGCCAAGTACTTTGCTTATTTTCGCTATGCTGGATGAAATTTTACTTTGGCTCATCACAGCGAAAGCATCTAAGCCAACACGACGCTGGTGGCTTCCACTAGCAAAAAAATTTAGCGCGGCTAATACTTCTAAATGAAGTGGTATTCTTAAAGGATTATCCGTTTCATCAATGAACGGTTGGATGTCATAAATTATTTAATGTACCAAATGTTTCGGGAGGCGATAATTGTCCACAAAACTGTAAAGTAAAATTATTTTAAAAATTCTATAATTATTACATTTAATTAAAGGAAATTAATTTTTGTTTAACTCACCATCCGTCGGATATGTCGAAAGGATCTAAAGTATCTCGCAAATACTCATTGTACCGTTTTGTTTTAACTTTACGGTCATAGTACAAAAATGGAACAATAGAACTCATTTTAATATAATAATATAATTTGGTATATTTCAATAAATACGATAACAAGAAAAAAAAATTAACTAAGTAAATCCAAAAACCGCACAAGAAACTTACTGAAAACTATATTATATTAAACTAGAAATTAAATTTATAAACCGTTACACAAAAAAAATTATTCAATTAATTCTATTATATTAAACTAAACTCAATATTAAATTTATCAATTAAACACGAACACCATATAAGAAAATTTAAGAAAAAAAATTAATATTTATTAAACTAAATGAAAAGCAAAATTAAACAGAATCCGGTAACCACAAAAAAATATTGAACTACTATTATATTAAAACAAAAATTATTATATTAAAACCGAAAACCAAACTAAAGTAAAATTATATTAGTATGTATAAGTATTTTAAAAAGAAAATAAACTAATGAACTTTTTTGTATTAAGTTTTTGAAATTTTCAAAATAATTTTATGACTATACACGATGATAAACACAAGAAAATTAAATGGTCGTTACGTCAATCACAAATAAAAACAAACAAAACAGCATGCTCACTAATACATCAACGTATGAAAATACTATTACGTTCCGGTTATTTACTCCCATACTCCCATTTACACAACAAAATCGCAGTATAGGTCACTCGGGCGTCATGGGGAACTGCAGCGCAGATGAACTTGCTAGGCATGGTACGACTCTCCAGCTGCAACCGGAAAGGGCAAGTCTGGGGAGGCCTATTACAGCGCTGAGACAAGCACTTGGGAAGCAGGCGCTACCTCCTCAGCGGAGGAAAGGTGGTCTAACACCCTCACCTGTAGAGTTTCATAACAAGTTTGGCCAAAGCTGGACTTGGGGCTCACTAGGGCATTAATATCCTTACGCAGACGTGAATTAAGAGCGGTCGTAGGAATTCTCACGGGACACTGCCTTTTTGGAGAACATGCAAGAAGGCTGGGTCTGGAGGCTAATGACTTCTGCAGAAGCTGCTTGGACGAAGAGGAGGAAGAGACGTTGGTCCACTTCCTTTGCTCGTGTCCAGCATTGGCTCTCAGAAGGCACAAACACTTAGTTAAGTTCAAGATGGATTGCCACTCGGATCTCGAAAACAGTAAAGTGCGGGACGTCTTACGCTACATAAGTAGCTCGAAATGGTTCCAATAGGCGTAAAAGGGGATACATCCTGTGGTATCACAATGGACCGTCACCGGTGTAAGTGTGCGTAAGCAGCCACTCCAACCTAACCTAACCTAACATACCATAGTTTAAGCCGTAGTGTCACAACATACAGATCGCAACTAAAATGAAACATTTCCACCCCCTGAAATTAAAATTCAACCTTTTTTAAATTTTATTTCAATTTAATTAACAAGTCAACAAACAAGAGATGATATTTAAATAAAATTACAAAATAAATAGAATTTTCAAAACTAGACACATATTTGAGATAAACTAAAAACGCTATAGACAAAATAAAATTTTTGGTTTTTTGTTAGATTGAATATTTATGTGCCATATAGTGAAGTCTAGTCAGGATGAGACGACGTCGTATTTTATAAATTATTTACGTTACAAAAAAAGAAAAAAACGATTTTCATTATAAAACAAATTGACATGTTATTTGATGTGTGAAATTAAAATATATGTATTTCACATGGAATAGTAAACGATAATAAGAATAACAATAATAATTTGTATCTGGATAATAGAATAATGTAATGTGTGTGTATGTACATATGTCTGTTTGTAATGAAACAAATTCATTTAAAATTTAATATTTAGATTTTTTTATCAAATTGAATTAAGTGAAGGATAATTTGTTTCTAAACAGGTATTTTGTAAATTGATAAAATATAGAGTTCAAGCTTTCAGATCTATCAAATTTCTAATTTCTAATTAAGAGATAATCTACGAAACCACTACGCTATCTCGTTACATTGGTACACAATTGAGGTTAACTATTTTTGTATCAACTCAAAAATGGACAATTTTCAATTAAAAAATTGACGTTGTTTTGAGTTTTGCTTTCTTGTGAACAGATGTTTCCATCCAAAAGACCTACTTTCCTACTTCTTTTTTAGACTATTCCAATTTGAAGTTTACATAGTTATACAATTTTAATTTTCATTACTTTTGTTCAGTAGTTTTTTTACTATAGAAATTAATAAAATTAAAACCACAATGCCTTACTTAAATCTAAACCCTAGAATATCTTAACTATGTCCACTTAACTAAAATTTAAATTACCCCAAATATGTATTTGTGTTTATTGATAGTGTATTAATAAAAGGGTTACTGGACAAATCACATAACCTATTGAATTTATCTGAACATATAGAGATAAAATCATTTATATATTTCATATTAGAAGCCTTACGTACATAAGCTGTTTTTTTTTGCCAAGGTGGCAAATTTAGAACCATCTTTAGCATTTTGTTTTCAAGTTTGTTAGTTTTTGCGCAATAACCTCATACAGAAGGACCATATAAAATCGTTAGGCGTTAAATCGTTTTATATACTGTCAGTTTATTTTTGAAATTTCAGTTTGATTTACTGTTAATAAGGGAGTAAAGTATTTTAATGCGCTTAGAACCTTTTTGTGAGTTTTGGTATCTAATGTCAGTTGATTAATTTACCAGCTAAATTAAGTCTTATATTATGCTGACGATTAGAAAACATTCTTTTCGTTTTCTCTTCATTGACACGAATTTTCCAGTTCTTGAAGTAATTCTGTAAACAATCGAATGCTCAAGTGAAGTTTTGATGATTTTTGGGTAAATATGACTCGTTGTTATTGCAGTATCATCCACATACCCCTTTGGAGTTCAGAAACATTTTTTTTCTTACTGTAACATAAGTTCAAACCACACACATGTGTTGTTAAATAAGCAAAATATTGAAATGACATTATTGTTTAAAATGACGACACAACTACAGCTCAAACCACACAATTGTGTGCTGTATTTTATATCGCATTTTATTTTTCTGTTTTAATATTAATTAAAGACCAGCCGCATCATTTGTGTGGGTACGAAGTACGTTTTTCTGGACGCCTCGATTTATACCAAAACGTACAAATTATTGTTACGTTTTTGCCTTGTCACTCAAGGTTCGTATCACTGGATTGTGAATAATACAAAATCAATTAAATTTATCTCCAACGAATTTATTTATTTCACAAAATTTATTACAACACAGTTTATCAATCAAAATTCACAAAATCACTTTATATAAATTATTCTCAAATTTTACTGATCACTTTTACTTTTTATTTCGCACAAAAACACTTTTTAAATCACTTTTTAATTCCTTTTTAATCTTTATACTATCGCTTACCAATTATTACTTATTCTTACAACTTTACACTATCGCGTTCCAAATACTAATAATCCAATTCGATCTTGTTCGCCTTTTTATATACACAAACCAAGCTTCTCGAAAGTT
The DNA here is from genome assembly GCA_958295665.1 of Tipula vernalis. NCBI lineage: Eukaryota > Metazoa > Arthropoda > Insecta > Diptera > Tipulidae > Tipula > Tipula vernalis. The sequence continues at coordinate 135,262,740 of OY282560.1, forward strand.
CACGACTTTTCCAGTTGGAATAGCGTAGAAACATTACGTAACAATTTTTATCATGGAAAATTCCATTTAGTACAGTAAACATTGAGGTATTAGTTTTACTTATTCTATTACACACTAGGTGTCACCGTCACACTACTCCTCACCTAAGCCTGTTCGTCCCGAACAGGACCGAAATTACCTCCTCGGTAGAGGGCCAGTCTCTCTAAATGTACCGCCATTGGTTTACCTCCTTGTCCTTTTCTTGTCCTGTAGGGTGCCGTCCATATAGGCTGCACTTTCGCCGATAAATCCCCCTTCTTTTGTTGCGAGTTGTGATGCCACACCAGTTGCCCCTCGTGTAATACCTGGCCATTTGCCCGTATGGCACATCGAGTTCTCATCCAGTCGCCCGACACTCGCACTCTACCTCGCACAACTCGGCCCTTCTTATCCAAAGTCTGCTTAACCTGGTGTTCTTTGGTTTCCTCAACAATTGTTTCAGATTTCGATGGCAGCTCCTCGCAATGACTGATTGTTACTCGCCTTACTGTCGCATCCGTACCGTTAAATTTAAGTTTCAGCTTGATGTTATCGCTACTCAATATTCCCCGTCCAAAATCCAACACAAAGCCATTCATCCTCATGAAGTCCGTTCCCAAAATAACCTCGTCCACAATGTCTGCGACCAGAACTTCGTGCGGGAAAAGAGTTTCGCCGATCCTTATGCTCACGATCTTTTTCCCTTTAATCATTGCACTCTCCCCATTTGCCATTCTTAATTTTAACCCATCAACCAGCTGCACTGCTCCTGCGATCAAATATTTCCGAACAATTGTGTGGGTTGATCCGGTATCCAGCGTAATAATACACCTCCTTCCATCAACACCGCCCCTAACTGTGACGCTGCTTCCGCCTCGTGCTTCGTTCGTAACAGGGATGAATGGTATGGGGCAACCAGACGGCGAAGCCAGCTTCGGTCCCTTCAAACTGACTTCTAACCTATCCACTTTACCGACTGTTGCCATCCGTTCATCCGATCCCTGCTCTCCTCTTAGTGCTCTTTCCACAGAAGTTGGTGATCCGTGCCGCTTTCCCTTTGCTTCCAAACAATCTCGCGAGATGTGGCCAATCCTGTTACATACCCAACATCTTCGCTCGATGCTTCTAGACCTTTGTCCCGACCGTTCCGTGTTTGCCCGTATAAAAGGTGGCGATCTTCTCTCTCCATGTATTACTTTCCGACAGTCCATTGAGATGTGACCTAACTAGTCACATTTCCAACACCTAAGCCTGCCTCTTCCGACTTTCGGTACCATTCGCTCCCTACTGCCGTTCTTGTCTGAGTTCATTTGGCGCCTAAATAATGACGGTCTTGTGAAGTTCTGCACAGCCTCGATCGTCAACGCAAACGCAACGGTTTCCGCGAAGGTCGCTTTAGGTGACAACATCACCGCCCTGCGTGTCTCTGGATCTCGAATGCCGTCTATGAATGCGTCAATTTTTAGCCTTTCCATATAATCGGCCGATGTACTGGTATATGCTAGATGTACTAATCGCTCGATTGCCGATGAAAATTCCTGTAGCGATTCTCCTCCCTTTTGATAGCGGCTTTTCAATTCCATTCGATAGATTTCTCGCTTGTGATCACTGCCGTACTTCCGATCCAGCGCCTTCATAATTTCGAGAAAACTGTTGCGATCTTTTTCCGGAATTGTTTGTAAGGCCTCCGCTGCTTCACCTTTAAGGGCCACTTTTAACGCTGTGACAAGATGTTCATCATTCCAACGGTTTTGATTGGCTGCCGTTTCAAATTGAAATTTGAAAATGCCGAAAGATGTTGTACCGTCGAAGTTTGGTGGTTTTAACTTAACTGATTGAATGGTTTGTACCACTTGTGTTGTTGTTCCACTTGCCTTGATATCAGTTAGCTCTTTCCCGAGACGTTGAACCTCTGCTTGTAATTTTTCTTCGACCTGCTGAACCTTCGTTTCAAATTTTTCGTCAACCTTTTGAATCTTCATTTGCAGCTTCTCCACTTCGCCGTGAATGTTAGTAGATAATTCGAGAAGTTTCTCGTCCATTCTCTTTTGACCATCTATAATTTGGTCTTTAATTTCCTCTCCTTGTTGTTTCATTTCTTGGTTAGACTGATTTTGTTGTTCCAACTGTCGTTTTATTTCTTCGTTTGACTGGTTTATAGTCTCCAACTGCCGCACATTTTGTTGTTCCATTTCATTCTTAATTTCTTGGTTTGACTGCACTGCTTGTTGCGCCATTTGATTTTTAATTTCTCCTAGCTGTCGTTCGTTTTGTTGTTTCATTAGACTCATCTGTCCCGTCATCTGGTTCATAGCAGCTATTAACTGCGACAAATCGAAACTTCCAGAATGTTCTTGTGTCTTTTCGACCAACGGTTGTTTATCTTCTGCTTTCTGCTCTACGGTTGCCGCATCCGTTACTTTCTCTCCAAAATCATGATGTTCCGCGTCCAGCCCTTCTTTCTCCATGGCATCACGTAGTCGCGCTTGTAAAGCTGCTTTACCACCATCAGTAGCCAAACCCCGTTTCTCAAGTTCGCTCTTTAATTCTGGAACTTTTAATTCGCTGAGAATCATTTTCTTTATCTTTTTATTCACAATCCCACCGCTGTCACCAATTTGTTACGTTTTTGCCTTGTCACTCAAGGTTCGTATCACTGGATTGTGAATAATACAAAATCAATTAAATTTATCTCCAACGAATTTATTTATTTCACAAAATTTATTACAACACAGTTTATCAATCAAAATTCACAAAATCACTTTATATAAATTATTATCAAATTTTACTGATCACTTTTACTTTTTATTTCGCACAAAAACACTTTTTAAATCACTTTTTAATTCCTTTTGAATCTTTATACTATCGCTTACCAATTATTACTTATTCTTACAACTTTACACTATCGCGTTCCAAATACTAATAATCCAATTCGATCTTGTTCGCCTTTTTATATACACAAACCAAGCTTCTCGAAAGTTCACGACTTTTCCAGTTGGAATAGCGTAGAAACATTACGTAACAATTTTTATCATGGAAAATTCCATTTAGTACAGTAAACATTGAGCTATTAGTTTTACTTATTCTATTACACACTAGGTGTCACCGTTACATTATTTATAAATTATGGTTCCATCTATTGTACAATGGATTGATTAATTGTACAATTAGAAAGCTGGAGGAAAATATTAATTTTAAACGTCTATTTTCTAACCTAAAAAGTGAATGTTTTACGATGAGCGACACATATAAAAGTAAGTGTAATTAAATATATTACAAAATAATTATTCTATTATTTTGTTATTTAATATTAAAGTTTAAATATTATAGTGTCTGTGACAAAATTAATTAATTCCAAATTGGCAAGTGGAATATAAGTGATGCTGAATTGCAAGATATGTTGGAGAATTCTGCAACAGATTCGGAAGATGACGTGGTACTTGATGCAAATATTGTGCGAAATGATGAAGAGTGGTCAGACGTAGACTCAAAAAGACGATCCAATTCAACAATCACAACCCTATAAATGTATGAAATCCGGGCGAATAAGCAGAGAATGTCTTACCAACTGACAGTCAGTCGTCTTCGTTTCCACAAATAAATGTGAAATTGCCAGTTGAATATTTTTGTTCGTATTTTCCGGAACAACATTTTGTTGATGCTGCAACTATGACGAATATTTACCATTTAAAAAATCGTGGCACAGAGCTGAAAACGTCGGCTCTTGAACTGAAAAAATTTTATGGAGCATTTATGATGATATAGGATGCATAAATTATCCACGGTTAGATTTGTACTGGAAGAAGGGCTTCCGTCTTGACATATTGGCTAGTGCCATTAAGAAAACGCGATTTAAACTTTTACGAACAGCTTTACACTACGTGAATGTTAATGAAACGTCGCCTGAACCAACCAATTTATTTTGGAAAGTGAACCCCTTGATCAATTCAGTGCGAGAAAGGTGCCACGCATTGCCAAGGAAAATTGGTTACTTCTCTGTAGATGAGCAGATGATTCCATACACGGGTAGGTGCCCCGCGAGGCAATATGTAAAAAATAAGCCAAGGCCGGTTGGCTTAAAAAATTTCGACATAACGACATTTGCAGGACTCGTAATGGATTTCGAGATCTATTAAGGAGCTAAGACGGTTCTAGGCGATCGAAGTATGGGTTTAGGCCCAGCAGTTGTGCTGCGTCTTATAAATACAATTCCGCAGGGCAGCTTCATATTTTTTGATAGATATTTCACTACCGTTTCTCTTCTATTCAAACTTTGTGAATTGGGGTACCGTGCCACATTTAAATTATATTTAAAATATTTTAATTATGAAAATATATTAATAATTATATTTTATTTATTTTAGGGAGTATAATGACAAACAGGTTAAAAAATGTTCAATTTAAAAATGATAGGCATATGGCCAGAGGTGAGAGCCAAGGGTTAACAACAGAACTCACGAAATAACCGCAGTAAAACGGAAGGATAGAAAATGTGTCACGGCTCTATCTTCCATTGCTGGGATTAATCCATTGCCTTCTGTGAAACGCTGGAATAAACCAACCAAAGCATTTGTTAGCATTCCATGTCCAAAAATAATACAATCATATAATAAAAATATGGGCGGGGTTGACTTGACCAAATGCTGGAATATTATCGCTCGTTTATAAAAACCAGAAAATGGACGCTTAAAGTAATAAATCATTTCATTTACTAGGCAGTTGTAAATGCTTGGATGGAATATAGAGGCGACTGTTCAGCTTGCGACGTGCCAAAAAAACAAACTTTACAATTACTGGAATTTAAAATGGAAATTGCCAGTGCTCTACTTTGTAGTATCAAGCGCAAAAGAAGAGAGAGCAGTGACGAAGACGATACTGAAATATGTCTTACAAAATTGTGTTTACCTCTCCCAAGTACCAGTAAGCGATATGATGGCTTTGAACACTGGCCAAAATTGGACTCTTTGGCCAATGCTAGGTGTTGCCGCTTAGAAGCTTGCAAATCAAGAACCCGTTCCCGTTGCGAAAAATGCAACATATATTTGTGTTCAACTGGAGGAAAAGACTGCTTCAAACAGTTTCATTTGAAATAATAATTTTTTTTTTCGTCGTAATTCAATTACCTAATTTTATTATTTTATTTTATATTAACTATATTTGTTGTGATATTGAAGTCGTAATAAATGTACATTTGTTATTTTTTTATTTATGGTTTTTTCATTTAGCATTAGTTTTAAGTTCAACACGCACAAATGTGTGGGTGCCATTTTTCCCATTAAAATTAATTTTTTCACTAAAACTAATAGATGTTCGTTTTATGGTGTGAATTATTGATTACTTGTTAAAATTGTGTCAAAATTCGTGAGCATCTAAATTCCCTGAACTTCAAGATACCTCGCAATGAACCCACACAAATGTGTTAGTTGAGCTATAATTATGATAATATTTTTAGAAGCAATGCAATTTAATTTAATTTACACAAATGTGTGGGTTGGGCTTAAATTGATGGATAAATCAGCTTTTGACATATGTATCCGATCCGTGTGTACAGAACGCCAAAGGGATACAGATACATTTTGGTAACCAAGGAAATTGGAATATCTATTGGAAAACGAACGATTTTCTAGGTACGACTTGATAATTGTATTGAGGGCTAGAGGAACATTCTATAAAGAAGAGCTCGTTTGATATTAGATATTACACCTTTTATAGTAGCTTAGAAAGACCGTTGATTATATGAATTGATCTATAATTGCCTGCCACGATGGATCTCTTCCTGTTGCATGACCAGATGTTTTAGATTATTTTCTTTTATCAAACTTAAATTGGAAATAAAATAATACAACACACAGCATGTGCACTCTATGAGATATATTTTATTAGTAAAACCAAATGTTAAAGAACACATGGATAACTGCGTTTACAATCATAAACACTTTTTCATTTCAACTCCATTCAACTGATGCGTTAAATGTTGCATATATCAACACCCCTTCCCAACGTTTAACGAATTGATTCACCAAACCAACTCTATTTGCTAACTTTGCTAACCGCTGACCATTTAATGATTTAGTCAATAAATCAGCAATCATGTTTCCTGTCGTACAATAAATAACATTCTAAAATTTTGATGTTACTAAATCACATGCAAACTTATATTTTATGTCAATTTGTTTTGTACGCTGGTGTCCACAACCATTCTATATCATTTTGATAAAATCCTGTAACAATCTGTCGATCCAAATTCCCAATCCTGTAACAATCTGTCGATTCTCGTGCTGCTTCCGGAAATGCTATAAATTCAGCTTCTGTTGTGGATAATGAAACTAACGTCTGCTTTTTACTGGACAAATTAATTAATGCTGCTTCAAAAATAAAACAATACCCGGAAGTCGACTTACTGTCATTGTTATCTCCAGCCCAGTCAGAATCAACATAACACTTTAAATCATCAATACTTTTTCCGTCTCCTAATTTTAGTTTGTAATCTTTCGTGGCACTTAAATATCTGAAAACTCTTTTTACTTCAACCCAATCACACTTTCTCCTTCATGTCCGGCCTTGTGTTTGTAGACAGGTACAATAGAGAACCAATTGCACTTCTATAAACCTCTTGTGAATTAAAACAATTCTGGACTTAAATCCTGATTATTATATCCCGTATTCATTGGTATTGATGATCCTTTTGCATTCATTAGACTAAATTCATGTAATTTATTTTGAATGTACTTTTGTTGATGCATATAGAATACGCCTTCTTCATCTCGATTTAATTGAATGAATACCTAATTAGAACTTCAAACTTCCGAGATTTTTTATTGCAAAAACTGCGTTAATATCTTTCTGGAAATCATCCAACATTTTCTGTTTCGTTGATGCACCAACAATATCATCCACAAAATTTGAAATATAAATGACATCTTCACAATCATATTTAATGTATAAACATGCATCATTGTCACTTTGAACGTATCCGTTCCTTTTCATTACTCCATCAAAACACCGATTCCATTCATTTGGTTCCTAACAAGCTTACAAACTTCTTTTTGATTCCCTTTGACGCAAACTTCAGGTTGTCTCATGTATACATCGTGCGAAAGATTTCCATTCAGATAAGCCGTCTGAATATCAAAATGATTAACTATCATTTTGTTCTTTCCTGCTAATGTCAGAAGTATCTTTAATGTAATAGGATTCGCCACGGGAGCAAACACCTCGTCGAAATCTTGACCATACTTTTGCGCGAATCCTTGAGTCACTAACCTTGCTTTAAATTTTGTGACATTTCCCTAATGATCGGTTTTTGTTTTGTACACCCATTTTGACCCAAACATAATGATTCTATCTCTTCATCCATCGCATATTTCTGTTTTGCAGCATCTGGTCCATTTATTGCTGCTTTATACGTAATTGGATCCTTATTTACTGCCACGACTGATGCTTTATTAATTTCTTGTATCAATCGAACGAGTGGTATACCAAAATTTGCTTTATTTGTGCGTCTTACTTCTTCATATTAAGGAGACTCATTTGATGATTGTCCAAATTCACTTGAAGATGACCCATCTTGTAAATTTACGATAATTGCAGGTTGTTGATCAAACTCTTTAACCACTGGACTTGTATTATTATTAAAATCACTCATCTGTTATGTTCCTGGCGAAAAATTTTACAACCCGTATTTAGTTAAACATCTAGAAGGCGATACCCTTTTGTTCCAAATTCATATCAGACAAATACTAATTTTTCCCCTGTATTGTCTAATATTCTGCGCTTATCTTTTGGAATATGCGCTACAACAGGTGCTCCAAACTCACAAAAATAAACTAGATCTGGTTTTCTGTTATGCCATAACTCGTATGGTGTCTTCATCACATTTCTCTCAAATACAATGTTGCAACCCCTTCTGGCGAGTTTACTTACTGACAACAAATTACACTGTAACTCAGGGACAAATAATAAATCTTCTAATTGTAATTGACTTGTTGCAGTTTTGAATCTGACTGTTTATTTTCCTTTAATTTGTAGTTTTATACCATCGGCCAAAGTCACTGAACTTGTTTGTGATTCGTCGATTTCAATGAAACAATTTTTGCCATTGCACATATGTGCTACTACACACTACTCCATAGTACCAGTTTGTTTCGGTTTTGTGACCATCAAACAAACATTTGCGTCTTGATTTCCCGATTCTTTATTTTCGACTTTATTGATTACTTTTGTACTACCAGTTTCCTTTTTACTTTTCCATACCAAAAATTTTCTGCAATCTGCTTTGATATGTCCAGCACTTTTGCAAATATAACATAACACTGACTTTGAATTAAAATTTGGTAAAGTCGCCTTATTGTATGTATTGAGTGCTCTTTCGCAATTACTAGTCGAATTTTCCATTTCCTTTCTTCTAACATATTCCTCCCGCAATTTTCCCTTCACTAAATTTGAGGTTAAATCCTTTTCGGGACGCGATTCAAGTGCTGTAACAAGCGTAGAATAGCTCTCTGGCAAGCTGCTTAAATAGAACGCAACTGTCAATAAGTCAGTCAATGCATCACCTAAAGTTGCTAGTTCATCCATTAATTCCTCCAAAGCTATCAAATGACTTTCAAAATCGTCGCCCTCTGACATCGTCATTTTACGCAGCCGTCTTAGTAGTCGCATTCTCTTTGACAGTGTCGATTTTTCATGGTATTTTCGTAATTCATCTCACATGGTTTTTTACGGACTTCTCTTTCTTTATGTGAATTAATTGGTTATCTTCGACAAGAAGACCAATATGTGCACGTGATTTAGCATTTTTTTAGACCATGCTGTTGTTACTTGATCTGGTGGTTCTGACTCAACAATATCCCATAAATCCTCCTTTATTAAAAGTAATTTCAATTTATATTTCAATACTTGATAATTTTTATTATTCAGTTTGTTAATCTGTATTTTGGTTGAGTCCACTATAATGTTTAAACTTAATAATCTTTATGGTTATGGGCCCATAACCTGTTAGATGACCAGATGCTTTTAGATTATTTTCTTTTATCAAGCTTAAATAGGAAATAAAATAATACAACGCACAGCACGTGCACTCTATGAGATATATTTTATTAGAAAAGACATGTTAAAGAAAACATGGATAACTGCGTTTACAATCATAAACGCTTTTTCATTTCAACTTCATTCAACTGATTCGTTAAATGTTGCATGTATCAACACTTCCACAATCTGGAAAAATCCCAATTTAAGGCAATTTTTAAATAAGAGATATTACAAGATGTTTTGTTACTTTATTATTTATTTAATCTGTGCCTGGAGTTTTACGAGATTTCATTTGCTTAATTATAAGTTTTATCATACTAGGTGTGGCAATGAATCTTGAAGAAGAAGTTCGATCCATTTTGTCGATTTCAGCAATAAAATAGTTAAAAACAGAACCATGAAGTGAAGATAAATTACAGTGAGATTGTAATTTTGGTTGATCATTTATGCAAACTCGTTAGCTTCTTCCGTACTTGATGTTATTGGTCTGACGTTTACGTCATATTTCTCCTATTCTTTAATATTTTATATATTTTGAAGAACCATTCGGAACAGTGCGACCGCAATACTAATTCTCGGAATTTGTTGTATGAGATGTTTAATACTTCTCTCTAAATGGTTAGCAAATGCCTTAATACACGGCTATTTCTAAGATAATTACTTCTTGTCTTAATAGAGACCTTGATGTGAAAAATGGTTTAGGTACTATTTTAGGAACTGCCAATTCGTAATCCTTCAAAATTAGATTAGTTAGCTTTTTAATTAGATTATCTATTCGCAAGGTATTATTTTATGAATCAATGTTGGGTTTAGATAAGTCTACGTGACTATTTATATGTGCTCTAAAAGGCCTCAAAATTTGGTGTCGTAGAAGCGTTTCAATATTTTCGAAATGGATTTCAAACCTAACTGCAACAAGATCGGATGCTAATCTGGAATCAATATATGGCGGAGTAAAAGAAGCATTATTAGTGATTGCCAAGTCTAAAGTCGACGAGGCCTTTCGAGATGAATCATATGATCAGAGGGAAAATCAATATAAATCCATTTCTTCCTTTGCTTCAAAAAGTAGGTTCCCTGACAAATTGCCGCTCGTACAATTTCAAGAACGATGTTTACTATTAAGATCTCCGCAGATGAAATAGCTGATTTGAAAACGTGTTAAAATACTAATTTACGATTTAAATTGAGACCGATTAACTATATCGTATTATTTGTACTTGAAAATCCAGGATAATAAACTTTTACAATACTCACCCATTGATACCAACAGTTTTAATTAATTTTGTCGGAATTTTGTATTGACTAAGCTACACCACCATAAGTCGAATTAGGACGATCTTTGAGTTTAAAGGCAAGTTTGGAAAATCCATAGTTGAATCGAAGTTGGCTGAATTAATTAATGTTTACAACTGCCTTTAATTAAATATTAAAATCATGATGGAAAGTAATAAAATTAGTGATCGCATGCATCTGTACTCTATGATTTATCTTTATCATTGAGTGATCTGTTTATATAATTGATGTTGCATCAATAACGGAAACTTCGGGTAATAATATTCATTCGAATTTATATAAGTTGGTTTGAAACTTATTGTAATAAAAATTAAAATTGTATTTTTGAAAAATTTGGGAAATAATTTACCAAATACCATTAATAAAATTTTTGTTAATTAAAAGATAAATAAAGCAACCAATTTAGTGGAGTGCATTTTCATTTGTGCTAGTTGGAAATCCGCAATTCTTCAAAACTCTTAAACGGTGGGTTTATTCTTCGAAATAAAATTAATATTAAAAGCCCCGAGCCGTGTTCATTTGGTCCTTCGAGCCGGATGGTTGAAGCCGTTGGACAAAACCGCATTTTATCATATAAAATTTGTACACCGTTAACATCATCGTAACAGTTAATTATCCAGTTTTGATAATCCGTTTAAAATAAAACACTGTTTCATAATCCAACATAATCGTGCAATCAATTAGTTAACAATAATCGGAAAAAGTGGAAATTATTCAACTAAATAATCATCGTGTTCATGTATTTGTGGTCATCATCATTCTGAATACTATCAGCAAATTCATATAAAAGTGGAGCATAACGTTTCACGTATTTTTGATGAATAATTAACAGTAGTACACATTAACCGGAATAATAACCATCACATCAGCACTTATACAACATCATTATTACATCGAACAAATTGATTAATCTTTAATATTAAAATAACATATGTACATATATGCAACGTGATATGCCTGCTTCCTAATTCATAATTAACGGGGTAACGGTGAGTTACAAAGTACAATATCCCGTATATACGTGAAGATCGTCGCTTAGTTGCTGTCATCATTACACCATTCCCAATGTCATCTGTAATTACGGTATTACATTTCAAGATTAATTAACTAAGTTTAATTAATTTTAACTTAAGTATAGATTTAGCATAAGTTACAATTTATAAAAATTGAATGAATCGGACCATTCTTCGCAAATTTAAAGTGTTCATTTAAATTTTACAGTTTAGTTGAAAATTTATTATTTTTGAAAATTATATTCGCATGGTTCATTTAGTTTCGTTTACCGCTTGCGTGAGTTTTCATAAATTTGTCTACGATACTGTACGTTAGTGTTGGAATAAATAAAGGCCAATTAACAAATTTTAAAATGAAATACGGTGATGTAAACAAACTGAGGGTTGGTTCATGTGAATTCGTATTGCATCGGCTACGGATAATTTATAATAAATATGAGGAAATTCAATCAAAAATTGAAGTGTTGGACGGAGTAGCGTTGAAGGATAGAGAAACATTTGAAGATGACTATGATAACTTCGAAACATTATCCTGAATGCAATACATCAAGCATAAAATCAGAATTAATTATTGTTTCCTTCCATAATAATTCCGTAGTAGATTTGGCAAACGGAGCTTCTTCAGTAGAAATGCGAATGCCCGAAATTAACTTACCTTCATTTAGTGGTAAGGAATCTGAATGGTTAAGATTTCGTGATATTTTTGAAGAACTAGTACAATAAAATTACATTATCTAGTATCGCATGTGAGTAGTGGTACTGCGTATTCATTGATTGAAGGTATACCAGTTACATCTGCTAACTACGATTTATCTTGGGCTACTATATACGATAAATATAATAATGAAGTAGTAATCCAAAGAATTTATTTAAAACAGCTATACGATATTAAATCACCTGTTTCATACTGTTCGGGAGTCATTACAAGCATTCGTAGATCAAGCGGTAAAAAATTATAATTCGTTAAGGGCTTTGTAGGTGCCAGTTGATAGTTGGAATCTTATTTTAATTCATCACTTATCTGAAAAATTAGATAATGTATGCCTTTCAGATGTAATAAAATTATCTAATGACAGAACATTCATGACATTTGAGAATTTTTACTTAAGCACTAGAGTAATTGCCGCTCTCAAACCGGTATCTTCGGTAATTATAAAACCAAGATCGACTCAAAATAATTTTTAAAATAAAAAAATCCCTTCAACATTTCTGTCTATAACATTCAATCTTATTCTTATTGCTGCGGTAACCATTCAGTCGATAAGTGTCCATATTTTTGTGACCTTAAGCTGACTCCAAAAATGAGATTTCACTTCGTTCAAATTGTTTGACAGGGTCACATAATGTTCGCAACTGCAGCAACACTGGCTGTAACCAATGTTCATGTAGACATCACAGTCTGTTGCAATACAATTTCAATCGTAATCCATTAGTGACAGAAAAATCAGTGATTTCTTCCAGCTCTGTTAATGCCATTGAGGATGTATCGATACACAGAACCCATTTGGAGCAACCGAATACACAAAATGTCATGTCTTAGAAACTATTAATCAGCGAGGAATGTTGGGAACTTATAATGAAAGTTGCTCAGCGCATAATGATATAAATAATTCAAAGATAACTTTTTTAGACAAAATATATTAAAAATAATGGCAATCACAACAATTTAGACTTGTTAATCAGAAAAAAATGAAGAGGCCAATCATTTATAAATATATCTACCAGAAAAAGTAGAAATATCAAAATCCCACCCGTACTTTAACCCGAGGTTAATACAACGTGTATCGACTCCAAAAAATGAAAAACTTTCCTTGAGTTTTCTCTGTGGTAGTTTAGTTTCGTACTGATAAGTTCGTACAAACAAAAAGTTCGGTCTACTCATCAGGTAGCTATGACCAAACTACAAAAATAAAATTCTAACTTCATACATTACGTATGAGGCAAGAACGCATTGAATTAGCGAATTATAAAATTCACCAAATCAAAAACTCAAGGAAAACTCTCATTTCTGTGTGTTTTTATGCCCACATAAATAATAGAAAAATAAAGTTTGTCTGTGTTAAATCAATAAGATTTTTTCGGCTTTTTATAGACAAAATATATTAAAAATAATGGCATTCACAACAATTTCGACTTGTTGTCAGAAAAAATGAAGAGGCCAATCATTTCATCAAGTACGGGTGGGAGTTTGATATTTTGGTTGGCCTCTTAATTTTTTTCTGATTAACAAGTCGAAATTGTTGTGAATGCCATTATTTTTAATATATTTTGTCTATAAAAAGCCGAAAGAATCTTATTGATAAATAATTCAATTAATGAAATTAGTTCAGTAAATCTATCATCGAATGAATAAATAATGCTGGGGAGAGCAATAGTAAAAGCTTTTGCAAGTAGTGGTAATCGTATTCTCGCAAGAGTTTTATTATACAGTGGCCCCCATTTTAACTTTGTCACTGATAAAACATGTCGTCTATTGAATTTAAAAATGCACCCAACTTCGAAAACAAGTAGCCAGGATGGTAAGTAAAATTACGTCCCTCGGAGTTGGGGTTGGTGTTCATGGAAACGAGGTTGGAGTTAGATTTTCGTTAAGCCAGCTTGAACTCAACGAAGCTAGTGGAATTGAGTAGAGTTAAAAACCAAAATGGCGAGAAAAATATACATAAGAGATTTTTATTATTAACAACATAAAAAAATGTTACTATAATTTAATACAACAAAAAAATAATGACAATAAATTAAGAACGCTATACAAAAGTCAAAAGTGTATTTATAATGTATTTTGCTGTAACATTTTCAACTCGACCTAACTCACTTCCATGGAAACGGTCGACGCCATTTTGAATTTTAACGAAAACCTAATCTCAATCCAACCTAACTCAACCTCGTTTTTGGAAACATGATAATAAATTTAAAATGTTATGTGCTTACAAAAATTACCGGTGATTTATCATTGTTACCCAAAAAATTCGAAACTAAATCATTGCCATCTTATATAAAACAACATTCCTGATCGTATTGATATTCTGATCAGAGCAGAATTATATCACGAACTATTCACAGGAAAATCATTCAAGCTAACTGAGGAACTACCATTGTTTTATGATAGTGCATTCGGCTATGTTCTTAGCGGAAAAACGATAGTGGAAAATAATTCAAATTCCCCAATTCAACATCAAAGGTCATGGTACTCTGTTGAATTACTCGAATCTCATATCAGAATGTTTCGGGAATTAGAGACTATTACTGCTAAGAATAACTTCTCCCTCGAACAAAAATTATGTGAGGATCATTTTCAAAAGAATCATAACAGGTTAAGCTTAGGAAGATATTCAGTTGCAATTCCAGTTAACCATAAAATAACAAAACTTGGTTCATCCAATGAAAATGCCCGTCGACAATTTTTTAACGTTGAAAAAAAAAATTGCGCAAAAATCCAGTGGTGTACCAACAATATAAAGACTTCATGAACGAGTATATTCAACTAAATATTTATTTTTGTATATTTTTTTATTTTCACAAAACACAAGGTAACCATTCCTCAAAATAGGACATAAGATTTGTTTTCTCTCTCAATTAACCATTATCATATTTCACGGTACATTTTTATCATTCCATTTTAAAATGTTAAACGACGGTGTAAAACAGCCGGGGAAGCCCGAACAAACGACCAACTTGTATACAACTAATATAGTTCATCCACCCCCAGAGGTCTTGGCCACGGTAACTAAACCTAACTTACAAGCATTCTGGCCAAAAAAACCTAACACATGGTTTCAATTGGCATAAATTCAATTTGACCTACAGGGTATAAAAGCGGATAAACAAAAGTACCTTTATACACTGTTAGCAATTACGCCAAACATCTGCGAAACCATTTCGGACTTCCTTCAAAATCCGCCGAGTTAAAATCATTACAAAGCACTAAAAAGCGTATTGCTGGACCGGTTGGCACCCTCCACAGAAAGGCAGCTAGAATCTCTGTTGTCGGGTTAAGATCTAGGTGACCGAAAACCATCGGAGGCATTACGACACATCCGAACATTCGCGGGCACGGGCATCTCAAAAACTCTCATCCGATCCATTTGGACCAGGAAAATGCCGGAGGTGATAAAAATTCCACTTGTCGCACAGCCAGACACAATACCAACAGACACGCTGGCTAAAACTGCCGATCGGATGCATGACATAATTAACATAGGACAACAACCCCGCCAGGTCGACGCAATACAGTCAAGTGCAAATCAATATATCAATAGGCAATCGAGACCACCGGTGCAAACTAATCGTGGCCGAGATGGAGATCGTCGTTCCCCATCTAACAGTGGCACGGTCGAGGATCGCTTGGTTCGTCTCGAGACGAAATTAGACGCCTTGTTTCGGGACGGCCGAAGCAGATCAAAGGGGCGATCTTCATCATGCCCACGATCATTCAGCCCAAACAGCAACAACAACCAACAAGACAAATGCTGGTACCATTTCAAATTTGGTGTGCTATTCTTGAAACATTACGAAAATTTTCGTATTGCGAATTAGTGTAAAAGTATTACGAAAATCCTAATTTTCGTAATACTTTTACACTAACTCGTAATACGAAAATTGTCGTAATGGTTCGAGAATAGCACCCTTGGTGTGGCTGCACGGAAATGCATTGCACCTTGCACATTCAGGAATTCACAAACAACGACTTCCACACAAAACAACGCAATGGATATTGACAATAAAAAAAAAATTAAACCACCGGGTCTCAACAATCGCATCATACACCCCTCAAACAACGCGTCTACACATATTCTACAAAATAAATGCATACATCTTAATCGACACTGGGGCTGACCTTTCGGTTATTCCAGGTAATTATTACAAACAATCATTTACATGATTTAAAAGAAACCCAGATCTAGTCTTATCAGCTGCCAATGGATTAACCATCCACACTTACGGCAGAAAGTTGATCCAGGTGGATCTCGGACTCAAACGAACATTTACGCACGCTTTTCTCTTAGCTGCTGTGAATCGTCCGATCATTGGCGCCGATTCCCTATGCAAATTCGGACTTCTTGTTGACCTAAAAAGCAAACGGCTGGTTGACCTCGTCAGAGCCTATCATCTAATTCCCGTCGCGCCTGAAGATGTTCACATAACTGAAATAACGACCCCCTTTGGCCTCTTCGAATTCGCCCGAATGCCATTCGGTCTACGAAACGCCGCACACACATTTCAGTGCTTCATGAACGAAGTTGTCCGTGATTTAGACTTCGTTTTCGTCTATATTGGCGACATTCTTGTGGCTTCGCAATCTGAGGAACAACACAAACTACATCTAAAACAGCTTTTCCATAGGTTATCACAGTTTGGTGTTCACATTAAAGTTCAAAATGCGTCTTTGGCATGTTAACTCTAGACTTCCTCAGCCACAAGATTACACCTGATGGTATACTTCCATCAGAGGAACGAATCAACGCAATCAAAGAATTCCCAGTTTCTACTTTGATCAGTATAAGTATTAAACGATTTGTCGGTATGGTAAATTACTACCACAGATTTATAATGAAACTCGCGCAAACACTCGCAAAACTTCACAGTCACTTGGCAATACTACACAAAAAGCCCAAGACAGCCAAGAATTTCTCGTGGCCCGACGAATGTCAACACGCATTCACATCGCTAAAATCTGAATTGGCTCAGATAACACTTCTGGCGCACCCACTGAGCGACTCAAAGCTCAGCTTAACCACTGACGCATCAAACACTGCGGTCGGTGCTGTACTACAACATTACAATAACGAGTGTTGGGAGCCCCTGGGATTGTTTTCAAAAAAGCTCTCGGATGCCGAAACGAAGTACTCCGCATTCGACTGGGAATTACTCGCAATATATCTGGCAGTCAAACACTTATATTGTGATATTTTGTCGAAGGTCGAGATTTCACAATCTACACCGACCACAAGCCTCTGACACGAGCGATTTAGTCAAAAGCTGAACGTAATCCAAGGCAATCACGCCAGTTGGATTATATTACGCAATTTACATGGGACATTCAACATGTTTCCAGACATGACAACGTTGTCGCGTACACATTATCCCGCACCACCGACAACGAAATATCCACAGTCGAAACTCACATCAACTTACAAAAAATAGCAAACACTCAAAAAGTTGACCTAGAACTTCAGAATTTATTTTCTGGTTCCGAATGTCACTCTAGTTCATCAATGAAACTAGAACTTTTTAAACTACCTGGCCTCGAAATCATCTGCGAAACACACGCCCTTACATAGCACAACCACTACGTCGAACTACCTTCGACACACTACACAACATTTCGCATCCTGGTGTCCATGCAACACGTAAATTAATTATCGCTCGCTATTTTTGGCCTAACATAAACAAAGACGTTGGAAATTGGGCTCAGTCTTGTTTATCTTGCCAGCGATCCAAAGTACAACGGCACACAAAATCACCCCATGATAGATTCGAAATTCCACCTGGTCGTTTTGAACATATTCACATATACATCGTAGGACCACTTCCTCCGTCTAATGGATATGCTTACCTACTCACCTATGTCGACCGCTGCACTCGCTGGCCCGAAGCCTACTGCAAGACCAATATATCTGCTGCAACCATAGCCACGACGTACCCTTAAACATCACAACTGATCAAGGTACACAATTTGAGTCCAAGCTTTTTACCGAGTTAACAAAACTTCTTGGCTCACGTTGGATACGAACAACGGCTTACCACCCACAAGCCAATGGTCGAACGCTTCCACCGGCAACTCAAAGCCGCGTTAATGGCCAGAAACAACACAACAAATTGGAGCTCGGAAATTCCAATCATTTTACTTGGTATCCGAGCAACAGTGAAGGAGGATCTTAAGTGCTCACCGGCAGAATTAGTTTACGGTCAAACCATCAAACTACCTGGTGAGTTCTTTATCGAAAATCCTCTTTCACCCATTCCAGCCACCGACACAGTCATCGACCAACTACGGCAAATAATGCGCAACCATGTACCAAAATCCACTCGTCAGTCCAACCAAGACGACGTTTTTATACCAAAATCACTCAACACTTGCGATTTTGTCTTCTTAAGAATAGACAAGATCCGAACAGGATTATCTCCTCCCTACGAAGATCCGTATCAAGTTATACGTCGACTGCGCAAACATTTCATCGTATCGATTAATGAAAAAAACCAAAATATTTCAATCGCTTGACTCAAACCAGCTTACGGAATTCTTAGTTCGGCTGATCAAATATCAAGCCATCGACCACGCAAAATCGTTCGTATCGCAACTAATCACACAATCATTCAGTAGGGAGGAATAATTACTGATGGGGAAGTCCTGTAGCGATTCACTCATATAATCGTTCAACAATTCGTTCATCACCACGATTTAATTTCAAATCAAATTTCAGGGGTAGGTACATCTCTGTCTCTGCTGTTTCGACATTTTCTACTCTTACAAAAAAAACAAGTTTCAAAGTCTATACAATTAATAAATGCTTTTGCTGTGTTGTCAAGTCTATACAATTAATAAATGCCTTTGCCGTCTTTACTGATAATGAACAGCATTAATAAATATTCATCATATGTTAAATAACTTTATAGTCATTAATTTTTAGTTTTAATATCCTAAATTCACCTCTGTTTATATACTTTTCATTTGCATTATATACTACATAAAATTCATATTTGCATTATATAATTACAAACATTTATAATTTTTCTATTTTCTCATTACATACAATATTTTTATATTTTGTTAAGAAGTTGTCCAAGTTGTTGTTGCCTTTTGCATTGTTAACTCCCTCTTGAGTTTAGCACGGGACAAGTAAAAAATAAATTGTTGGTCATTCGATAACAATCATTTCAATAATGCACATTTATTCTTACCGTATAGAAAATATACGAATATTATATAAACATCAATTGTTTTATTTGGAAGCCTCATTAATATTTTGAGATCGCTGGATTTATCACATCAGTCAACAAATCGAGAATTCTCCAATTACTTAGCAGCCTTAGCTCAACAGTAAAATATTATTCAACGAAACGGAAAACGCTCCGCTTCATTATCCATAAACATACACTATCGTTAAAAACTTTTTGACGCGATCCACTCGCCATTTTTCCCAAAATATTTAAATTCGTAAAAATAAAGATAAATTAAATATTAAAATTAATAAAAAGTAAATTTACAAACAATAAGTTAAATTTAAAATTATCGCGTGTAATGGTGGTGGATTTTATCCACAATTCTCTAATTTATTGTGAATACATTTTTGGCCACATATTAATTTGTACACAGTATAAAATTAAAAGTAAACATTTATTTGTGCCCCATCGTATCGGCTACAAACCAGATAAGTTGATAATACTAGAAAACTAATAAGAAACTACATATGAGAATTACGACAAACTACTGTACGTTTTAATGAACACCGGATTGGAAACCAATAGTTAAATTCAGGTACACATATATGTTAAAAAAATTAAATGAACGCCAGTTTTGTAATTCAGATTTAACTATAAAATATTTAGCACAGATTTTAGCTGGTATTGTATCTAACATGAAACCGAATGGAAATTCATAATATATGTACATATACATATAATTCGATAAAAATTTTGAGCACATCTAAAACCAATTGAATTCATAAATTTATTTCAATATCGGATTTGTCATACACACACCCTAAACCAATGAAGCCTTTCATAAATATGCTACACCATATACACATTTATTTCTACACGATTGTTTCCATATTTTCCAACTCAACTCATAGTAAAAAAATATAAAAGCAAATTTTAATAATCTACAAACCCACTAACAACAACAACAAACATGTTTAGTAATGATGAATCAAAAGATTATTTTCTATCTACATACATACATAGGATGTAAGTTTTTTAAAAAAAAAAAATCCAATTTTCATGGAAAACAAATTTTCTTATTCTGTTGACATTTTCCTGGTATTTCTTCTTTTACTTATAGTTGGTGATTTTATTATTTTTTTTTTTTTGTCGATATTTGTTATATGTATGTTACATGACATTGTGAATGAAAAACCAAAAAAAATAAAACAGAAAACACGTTTGATGAAAGATGATAGTTATTTTTAAGAATATTGAAGTTATCTATAGTTTAACAATAACTATCTCGAAAGATTAAATTTATTTTCGTGCTTTCGTTCCTTAACAATTGAAAAATAATCCAAAAAATAAAATAAAAAATAAAATTTGTGCTTTGGTTAATATTATGTATCGTTCGTTCTCCTTGTCTTGTTGTTATTTTGTATTTTTTGAAGCTTTCCGTTGAATTTAGTGAAAGTCACTTCGATTGGAGCTTTTTTATTTTTTATCTGGTATAGTTTATTTGGTTTGCGTGTTTTAGATAAGGATTGTTGCGAACAACAAGAGATATAAAGAATTCTATATTTTATGACAAACAACGAGCGCGATAAGAGACTATATACATACATATATTGATTGAAAATATATCCAAACAGCACATTTATAAATGATTTAAATTTAAAAAGTGTTTAGAATTTACCATGCTATTCGTGTTCATGGTAGAATTTATATACATATATTGATATTTTTATCGTATCGCATTTTGAAAATTACTTTGTGAAATAGAAATTGTCGCCAAATTTCATCTGTCGCCAAGTATTCTAATCATGCACATTGCATTTATTTCAAAATGTATTTTTTAGTGTTATTATCGATAAATGTTATCGCTTCTAGATTTATTGTTAAGATTATATTGTACACAATCAGCTAAAATGCTTATATGTAAATATTATTGCTACAATACGCTAATTTTTGGATATGTAATTTTTTGGTCTATTAAATTTTATTTGATTATCGAAATATTCAAATTTTATTTATACATAGAGTATTAACAAATAAAAAATTTGATTGTTTGTAAAATTTTAAGTATCAATTTCGAAATAACAAACATAAATTTGTTTTTATCGAATTGAGTGTTTTTCTATATATGTAGAAAGTAGCCAAATTAGAATTCATACGCAGATTAAGAAAAACTACTTACAATGATTGTAAAATCTGTTTTTATTGAAATTTTATTACAATTTTTTATGTGCCGGAAACCGATTTAATATTTGAAAGCTTTTAGGTAATTAGCCTCATTGTATTTACAATACACATATATTATTGTACATTGTTGCGAGAAATGGTCTGAATTCATAAAATATTTTATATCTTTCAAGATACAAACATAAAATAATATTATACAAATATGTATGCATTATTTGGAATCATTCAAATCGACAATCCAAAACGTCACCCTAAACTTCCAAAATAAATTTTTCATCAAACAAAATTACGACGAAAAAATTTAATTTCGATGTTGTTAACCAAATGCAAATATTTAAGTAAAGGTACATTTCCTAAATAAAAAATAAAAATAACTAAAATAGAAATTATTTGTAAATAATATTTAAACCTCGAAAATAAGACAAACTTGGATTTTGAAATATATAACAAAGAAAACAGACAGTAATAATTCAGATAAATTTTCTTCCAACAAAAAAAAAATACAAAAAAAAAAACGAAATCGTCCCTTAAACCAATATATCCTACCAGAAAGATATGTTGTTTGTACACATAAAACGAATAAGATGAAAATACGTAATAATAACAAAACGAAAGATACGAAAATTTTCTCGAAAAGGTGAAATTTAATATAAGATAAAAAAAAACTCGAAATTGGATGTAAATATTTGGATAATTTTTTGTTCTATGCTTTTGAGGAATTTTTATATTATTTCTTTATTATCTTAAATGTATTTTTAGATGATTTTTTTGTTTGTTTCATTCTTGCTTTATATATTTGAAAATTAGCTGGATAAAATAAAAATTTATCTTTTGTGTTATTTAATTCAATAATGTGCCTTAGTTTTTCATTGGTCCCATTTTTAAACGATTTAAACAAAAATAAAATTTTGTTTGTTTCATTAAAGTCGTGTATGGTATAAGCTCATGTTCACTGTGATTTAAAACTTAAATTATACTGTTGTTAGGCAATGTGACGTGCGGAAAATGAAAATCAATATTGTTTTTCTAATAGTTATACGACATACAGTAGTTATACAGTATCCCCTGCTGTGGTTTTTGCAGTAAACAAAAAAGTTTAATAATTTAAAAGTGGATTCAAGTATTACTAAGGAATGTTATAATTAACTGTGCTAAAGGGTAATTAGTTAGGATTTTTTAATTTTTTGAGGTTCCAGACTCTTAATGTTTCTATATTTCTGCGAATCGGGTAAAATCGGTTCAAATGCTTGGCTCAACAATTAACACAATTTAGCTATAATATGTAAAATTTAACTGGCGCCATGAATTAGGTCCGCAGGAATCAATTTCGCCTATTGAAATTATTTCATTTCGCAAAATTTTTACTGCGAAAATAATTCTTTTTCAATTATGAATTAATTCCGCGGCACCATTTTCATTTTTAACAGAATTAATTAAATCTTTTTTTGGCGGGGAATTAATTTATTTTTAATTATATTTATTATTATGGCCGAACAATAAAATTTGATACAGTTCGCTCAAAATAACTGCGAAATATTGTTTGGGTATTTGGCGGTCAGCAGTACCAGATTAAGGCGGGAATTATAGGATGCAATTTACAAGTATTTAACTGTGGACCATTGAACTCTAAAAGTATTGACCAGGAAAACGGTAAACTTTTTAATAGGTTTATAGCAGGTTTATAAGTTTCAAAGTAATAGAAACCAACTTTGGCAGTAACCAGTTAAAAGAAAGTAAACCTAACAAAAAATACAATATTAGTTAGTTATCACAATGGATGAAAATTTGATTAATAATTGTATAGGTAATAAACCATTCATTCAAATGAGGATGAATTATCAAATGTGTGAACCACAACTTGACCAACAGATGGTTGGAATATTGAAATTAGTGTATTTTTCATATTTTTATACCAAATGTTGGGACAAATCAATACATTGAAAGAATAAACTTTTTGGTTGGATCACTGATTTGGTTAGCGGAAAGTTAATTTTAAAATCAGTTCTGAACCACACAATTGTTGGGAACGGAAGAAGAGGTATGTCACAATGTCGATCGAAAACATTTTGGTTTCAATAGAATCTGTATCAAAGTTCGGCTTTACTTGATGAAATAAACTGCACAGAACAAGTAGTTTCTGATTTTGCATCACGAACACGTATTATATCGCTTGTTCCATGAATATGTCGGCTGATATCCATACTTCTGTGGAATTCTTCACTAATGGTAATTGTTTTAAAAGAAATTCTCGACCTCTCGGATGAGCAAGTAACATCACAAACATCAGGCACGTGGAATAAATTCAGAAATAAACTGTTATTGTTTGAAAATTACACAATTTCACGTTGGGTCAACAAAAAAAAAAAAAAAAAAAAAAATATGCTACACATTCCTAACATCCGATTAATTACAAAAATCCAGTTTCGTACAAAATGAGACTATGAACATGACTTTGCTTATGATCTAAAGAGGATAACAAACAACTGCTCTGTGCCTAGTCGCAGCAAGCTGAAAAATCTAAGTACATTTATTAATGATCCTTGTTTAATAAGGATAAAAGGGCGATTAACAAATTCGGAGTCCAAGCACCCTTAAATTTTGTCAAAAAATTCACCACTTAGCAAAATCCTTAAGTTTATCCTTAATTTCCTATTTATTAGGACAGAACTTTTGGATCATATAAAGCCGCAACTCCATCAAAAGTGGTTAAATAAATGTGAGTGTGAGATACAAAACAAGTCAGAATAAACAGAAGATGGGGAATCCAGCCAGTGAGCATGTTTCTGCAACTAGAAAATTCTCAAATATTGGAATTGACTACCCAGGTCCAATTATGATGGTCAGAAAGAGGAGGAGAGGATCAAGATTAATCAAAACTTATATAGCAATTTTCGTCTGCTTTTCTACAAAGGCTTTGCATTTGGAGTTATTTGGAGACTGTACTTTAAAAGCGCTCATAGAAGCTCTCAGACGATTTATCGAGAGAAAAGTTATTCTCAACAATATATACAGCGATAATGGCACGAGTATTGTTGGAGCTGAAAACAAATTAAAGAAATTATGAAAAGTTGTAACTTTAAAAATTTCAAAAATATAAAAACTTAAAAATTCAAAAATGTGAAAATTCAAAAAATTTACAAAAATTAAAATTTCAAAAATATATAAATTCGAAGATATATAAATTTAAAAGATAAAAATTCAAAAATTTAAAAAAATAAAAATATAAAAATTCAAAAAATAGAAAAAAATTAAAAATTCTAAAAATATAAAAATTCAAAAAAACAAAAATTCAAAAATATAAAAATTCAAAACTTCAAAAATTCAAAAAATATATAAATTCAAAAAATATCAAAATTAAAAAATCTAAGAATTTAAAAATTCAATAAATACAAAATACAAAAATTTCAAAAAATATGTACATAAAAATTCAATAATTCAAAAATTCAAATCTTCAAGAATTCAAAAAACATAGAATTCAAAAATATGTAAAAATACTTAAATATCAAAATATAAAATACATATAAAACATCAAAATATAAAAATTAAAAAATTCAAAAAATACCAAAATCTAACAATTTTAAAATTTAAAATTTCAAAAAAAATTAAAACATAAAAATATTAAAATTCATAAATATAAATATTTAAAAATTATAAAAATTTAAAAATTCAAAACTTAGAAAATGCAAAAATATGTAAATTGAAAAAATATCAAAATTAAAAAAATCAAAATTTAAAAATTCAAAAAATCAAAAACTTTAAAATTTAGAGAATTCAGAAAACATAAAAATTCAAAAAAATATAAAAATTTCAAACAATAAAACTTCAAAAATATAAAAATTAAATAATTCAGAAAATACAGATATATAAAAATTTAAAAATTCAAAATTTCAGAAAGTATTAAAACATAAAAATTTAAAAATTCTAAATTTTAAAAACGTAAAAATATAAAAATTGAAAAATATAAAAATTCACAAATTCAAAAACATATGAAAATATAAAAATTCAAAAATTAAAATAATTCACAAAATAAAAAATATAAAAATATAAAAATTTAAAAGTTTAAAATTTCCAAAAATATTAGAACATAAAAATTCAAAAATTAAAAATTTTAAAAATATAAAAAATATAAAAATTCACAAATTAAAAAATTCAAAAAATTCAAAAATATAAAAATTTGAAAATTCAAAATTTCAAAAAATATTGGAATATAAAAATTGAAAAATTCAATATTTCAAAAATATTCAAATTCAAAATAAATATAAAATTTTAATTAAATATTAAGCGTTAATTCTATTTAGTTATGTCATAACATTTATTTATATTATGTTTTTAGTTTTATAAAATTTGTATTAGTATCTAGATTTTTTTTATTTTTTAACTATTTTTAAGATCGTTAATAAATAAATTAATAAAAAAATTAATATTATTGTTTTAAATGTTGTTTGTAATGTTAATAAAATATTTTTTAAAAACATCCCTATTTTCGGTTACCCGGATTTTTTATGACTAAAAATAAAAGCGGGTGGCACCCATAAAATATATCATATCTATAAGATAATCGTAAATTTTGATGAAATTTAAAAATCAACAATCTTTAATAGTAAAATATCTTCTAACGCCCCACTCATCGGATCTCGAGCAAAAATTGAACACAGTTACACGAGTCCAAGATCTGATCTAAAGTGTTCAATCGTTGAGTCCAAAAAGTTCTAAGGCAGTAAACAACACGGATTGTAATTCCTCTAAAAATCGTGAGATTTTAACTGCTAACCAATTGAATTTTAGCCATTCTAATAATATGAGTAACTCATTGACTTATAATACAATATTTTTATCTCAGGATAGTAATGACAAGAAATATGTTTACCTAAATTTGGATATATTAAAACAACTCATAAATTTCTTAATAAACACAGGTGCTGATATCAGTAATATTAAGAAAGGATCTATTACTGGTGAAACCTTCTGTGATCCTGATTTGAAATGTAAAGTCCGAGGCATTACTACTGAGACTATCCAAATACTTGCCATTTGCAACGGAAAAAAAATTATTTGACAACAATTTGAACATCAACCATACATTTCATATAGTACGGGATAATTTTCCTATTCCATGCGATGGGATTTTTGGCAAGGATTTCTTCCTTACATATAAATGTACTCTGAATTACGACACACACACACACACACTTTAGAAATTCCTTTTCATAATAAACTAATTTCAATAAAATTTAATTCATTATCCGATCCACAACTTCAACGAATATTCCTGGTCGTTCAGAAAAAATTTTTAAATTATATAAACCGTCGTTACTGAATTCTGAAGAATATTTATGTCATTCAAATCAAATACAACCTGGCGTATTTATCGGTAATACCTTAGTGAAACCCTTTAATGATTCAATTAGTCTCTGTATCATTAATAATAATGAATATATAGCTCATATAACTAGTGATGAATTAACGTTTGAAAGTTTGTCTTATTACAATATTTGTAACATTTATTCATATCAAAATAATCTTTGAAAACAGACTGGAATTATTGGAAAACGAAATTAATTTGAATAGTTTAAGCTTAGAAGAAAAATCATCAATCTTAAACATTTGTCGAACTTATAACGACATATTTTATTTACCTGGCGATAAATTGTCCACTACTGACACAACATTTTATAGTATTCCAATTTTACCTGATAGAACACCCAGTTATCGAAGACCATATGGAATGCCAGAAGCAGCTAAAGCTGAAATTGACAGACAGATTAATGACATGTTAACGGAGAGTCCTTGTGACTCACATCTTTTGATTGTTCCAAGAAAATCTGAAGATCAACAACGAAAATGGCGAGTGATTGTTGACTTTAGAAAGTTAAATGAAGTCACAGTCGATAAAGTTTTTCCTCTTCCAAACATAACTGAAATCTTGGATCAGCTCGGAAATTCAAAATATGTTAGTACACTTGATCTCTCAAATGGTTATCATCAAGTTAAGGTTGACGAATCCGATAAACCAAAAACTGCATTTAGCACTTCATTAGGCCATTACCAGTTTTTGAGAATGCCTTTTTGATTGAAGGGCGCTCCTGCCACATTCCAACACCTCAAGAACTCAGTACTCAGTGGCATAAATGGTATAACATGTTTTGTGTATATTGACGATATCATAGTCTACGGAAATAATTTAGAAGATCATAACCATAAGCTAAAACAAATATTTGATCGTCTTAGAATTAATAATTTAAAATTGAATCCGAACAAATGCATGTTCCTAAGAAAAGAAATTATATACCTTGGGCATATTATTAGTGAAAGTGGTATAAAACCTGACCCCAGAAAAATAGACGCGATTCTGAACTATCTTCCACCTACAAATGCAAAGGAGATAAAATCTTTCATAGGCCTTGTAGGATACTATAGAAAGTTTATCGAGAATTGTTTTAAAGATTGCACAACCACTAACAAGCTTATTGAAGAAAAAGGTCAACATCAATTGGTCGCTTACTTGTAATGAAGCTTTTAAAATATTAAAAAAGCGTATAACTTCTCCTGTTCTTCAGTTACCGGATTTTAATACGCAATTTATATTGACATGTGATGATCATAAACCCCTCTTATGGCTTTGTTCCATCAGTAATCCGACATCTAGACTTATGAGATGGAGAATTAAATTAGATGAATATAATTATGACATAGTACACAAATTTGGAGTTTCTAACCAAAATGCAGATGCATTAAGTCATACCATTCTTCCCAATTCTAAAACTGCTGAATGTAAAGCAATAACAAGGTCTCAATCTAGAAATACTCAATTAAAACCCAATGAACTAGTAGAAAACATGTCTCAATTCAATAAAGAGTTCCAGTTAAATGATAATCAACCAAACCATCTCCAAACAACCGAATCTATCTTTCAACAACCGAGTATATACGCGCCATCTAAGGATACTTCAAATAATCTTTTAACTAATATCCCTAATTCTATTGATTTTCCAGAATAAATTGAAACCCAGAATGCAGTCGAACCAAATCAAATAATTGAGTTGAAAATTGAGAATGACATAGAGTATTAAGGGCAATTGAAGAATTTCCCATAACTCCAGTAGGTGGTCATCAAGGTATCATGCGTACTTATAAGCGGGGGGCTTAATTTTTGTGATATTATAAATGGTTGGTCACAATGGTGACAATAAAATTGAACTTGTTTAAAATAATTAATACAAGCGACAAAATTGTGTTTAATTTTCCATCAAACGATTTCATCCACGACAGTTACAGCCTCATTAAGTCTAGGTCTAGACTAGACCAACTAACTAACAAATTAGGAGTTTACTTTACCTATTACTAATAATTTAATAAAATCTGTCATCATCAACATGAATCAATCGATGGTTCAATCATCGTCTAAGCATCTAAAGTCTAAACCTAACAATGTAAAACAATATCTATCTTCTCTTGCGAATAAAATCGCTTCGGAGAAAACTTGGTATTCTTAAATTTTATTTTGTTTGCAAATCAAATAAATTTTCTTTTAGACAACATTGAAAATTAAAGAACAATATTGTTTTATGACACTTTTTGACATGAAACGACAATATACATATAACATTAATATTTTGTTCGTTCTCTTTGAAATTGAACTAAGCATCTTCGGAGTTCTGATGGTATAAAGATATTTTATGGTGTTTATATAGCCACACATACACATATTAAACAAGACGAATATGATGGAATGTTTGATGATATTAAAACATCCTAAGATAGTTTTTTTTCCTTTTCGTCTATCTTTTCAGCAATACTCGTATAGAAAATTGTATTTAAAACAAAAACGTTACCACCAACTGGATGTTTATTATATACGAGTATATGTAGTTGATCCAAAAATGTGTTGACTAATTTCAGTGCCGTTTGAAAAAAAAAAAAAGGGAAAGATATAAAACCGATCCACAATTTGCTATAAATTTACACAATCCTTATTATGGTTACCATTAATTCCCATTATTCACATAAAAGCTGTTTTGTTCTTCTTTTTGCTTGGTACTGTGTGTGGATGTGCTTTTCTTTAACTTTAAGCTTATTTCTATTTTTATTCATTCAATATTTTCTTATACATAAACACCATACAGATATCTTTCATTCATTCTCTCATGTGTAATATAAAAATTCAATTTTCGTTTTTTTTCCCATCATCTATCCATGTAACAATTTTCGTTTATAATAGAAAGACACACCAACCATAAAGTATAGATATATTCTCTTAAGTTGATATATTAAAGATAGACGAGGAGAACAATTGGTAATGGTATATGGAGCACATGTGTAAGCATGAAGCATAACAACAACTCTTAATTCATTTTAAATTGATAAGCGAAAAGCTTTTCATGGATGATGTAATAAGACAGGAAATTGTTTTTATGCAAATTTGATTAAAGTGACTTTAAAGCTTTGTCATTGTTTTAAGGGAACTACAGATTTTAGTATTGTGTATTTCGAAAACTTAATAATTTTCAAGTATTTATAAATGTTAAAAGCTTGTATTAATTTCCTTGAAGTTATTTGTTTCAACCACAGCCTTCTAAAGTATACATAGATTGTATTCTTATGTCATAATTGTTAGCAAGCTTTTTTTTAATATTAAAGTATAAATTTTCACTTTTCCATAGGAATCCCATGGATGGTGTCCATAGGAATCCCATGGACAATAAAATAAAAGAAAACTATTTTGTTATTGAATAAATATTAATTGCTGAAATATGAAAATAAAACTATGCCTTTCAAACTTTCAATTCAATCAAAACATTTTCCCATACTGAATTTTAAATCAACAGAAGTACGATTGCGACACACGTTTCACTTCTAAGGACTGTCTAAGCATTCCCACTTAGTCTGACTATTTGATGGAAATGTTTTTATTTTTTTCTAAATTACTTTTTCACTTGATGTTAGGAGTATCGGTGAACGATCAGAGTTTTAGTCGTGGCTTTCATCTACTTGTACATAATTTGCAGATGTCAATTAGATCTAGTTAGGGACGATCTAGAGTTACTTTATAGGTAATTTTTGTTTATATCGAAATTTTATTTATAGACCTTTTCTCTTACTTGTAAAACCGAAAAGTTGAGATTTTGTTGTCAAAAAGCCAGCATGTAACAAGTACTTAATTTGAGGATCTCGGGTCCCAGGACAGAAGTTAAACTTAAAGTGGTGTGCAACTGAACGCATATATCTTGTTGACAAATTGAAATTTTTGGCCAAACTGAAATAAACACGAGCAAAATTCATTTATTTTAACGAAGTTTGATTTTTGCGAGCTTGATTCGTATGAAGGATGAGTTGATTTCGCCATACAAAAACTTGCGGTTGAATTGGCTGCGTTGGACTTAATTCGGTCCCTCTAATTTTTGTGTTTATTTTTGTAATGATATTTAGCTTATACGAATACGTTAATAATTAAAAAACCGCCTACTTTGTTTTATTTTGTTTTGAAAATATCTACTATATATGGCCGCAGCAACAAGTGTTTTTAACATTTTTGGAAACGAAAATCACATACAAGCAAAAAGAGCGCCAATTATGCATGTATAGTGTAAGTGACACAAAAAAAAAAAATGAAATAGAAATGTATTTGAAGCAAACAGTTTCGGAATGAATAATTTCATTCCACCTAGAAGTAGGAATAGAAAAATTCTGTTCTTCACGTAATTGAAGTGTTTACCCCTGGAGTAAATATAGTTGGTAGTAAATAAATATTCTCTGTTTTTCGATAAATCACAATTTTAAATTTTGTTAAATATTTGTAAAAATTCTAAATAATAAATTATATTTTTAGAGCTTCCTGTCAATTGTATAAGGTAAAGTGGGGGAATACGCCAGTGTGGGTAAGATGCCACTTTGCTATATTTTCGTTGTTTACAAACAGATGGCAATAAGTGTACGATTAGAATTTGTATTATGATCAGCTGACTACATTGACACCGAATTACCGGTTTTTCACTTTTATTTTCAGTTGATTTCCGAGCGTTGTTGAAAACAGTAGAGGCTGATCTAAATTTTGCCATAACTTTAACTTTTTCTACTTTACGTATTTTTTGATTTTATTTAAAAGTATTCATTATAAATAATAAGTGATTTAAACAAGTTTACAATCATATAGTTTGCAAAAGGTAAGTGGTTTAATTTTTCTAATTATAACATTTTTTTAAAAATTTAAACCCTGGGGGTAAGATGCCAGTACAAAAAATGGAGGTAAGAAGCACACATTTTGTTTGTATGTGCTACTCACACATACATATTGCAAACACAAAAAATAAAACAAATAATAAGCAGTGAGAAATACGAATTATGTTCTATTTGTTTTTTGTGTTCTTTATAAAGCAAATTTATTCAAAATCAAACGCAAATCAAAAACAAATTAATGGAAGTGAGAAATTAACAACGGACAGTCTGATTTGAAGAGAGTAAGAAAATAAAGTTATTACGCAGCGACGCAGCGTTTAAAATTACTCTTCAGTTTGTTTTTATTCGCTTCTCTTCTACGATCAAAATAGTAAAACAAAAATTCACGAATACTATTCAGTAACAAATAAATAATGAGCGAAGAAAAGAAACAAAATGAGAGAATCGATCTACTGAATAGAATAGAAATATATTTTTCTTCTGTTTTGTTCACTGCTGAATGAATAATTAGTGAATAATTTTTGAATAGGAATTTAATGTACAAGTTTTATTAAAGGTGCAAAATTGTTTTGATTTATTTTTGGAGCTATATCGAGAATTGAGTTCGAACATTGGTAATTTTGGCTAAAAATTCGAATATTTTATGATAATTTGGTGTAAAACGACAAATTTTATTTTCCTTATGCGCAACTTGAAAAAAATGTATCTTCCATTCTTATGTTTCACTCTCTCCTTTATTTGAATAACGAATAGAATATTTCGTAGTATTGAATTGACTGAGTAGAGAATATTTTTTCTTTTCTTCTTTGTTCGACACAAAATAAATAATCATCAGAATATGTTTTGGTTTTCTACTTACTATTCAAATCGATCAGTTGTAAAAATTATTATTCGATGTGTAGAAAGGAAATAACAAATTTTACAGAGCGAGTTTTAAAACGCTGCGACGACGTTATTCCACTGTGTTTTCCATTTTTTGTTATTGTTAAAAAGCGATTTAGTTAAATTTATCTTGGTAATTTTACATAGTTTTTGCTTATATCTTTGTATTGTTTGATTTTGATTTTTGTAAAAAAAATTGTTGTTATTTTTCTTCATTTATATTGTTTTTCTTTTTCTTATAGGTACAATTTCTCGATATTATAAAAGAAAAAGTAAACGAGGGTCTTGGAGTAAGGACAATTTAATAAAAGCCTTGACACCAGTAAGAGAACAGAAAACAACTGCGTGGAAAGCGGCGAAGGCTTACGATATTCCATTCCGTACACTACAAAGGCATTTGAAAAATAAATCTTTTGAATGTAAACTTGGCCATTCTGGTTACTTAGAAAAATATGAGGATGAATTAGTTGCTTATATTAAAAAACTTGAAAAATCAGGATATCCTCCAACATCGCTATACATACGAACAATAGCTTATAGTTTTGCCGAAAAAAATAATATTAAACCTTCTTTTAATCAAATAACTAAGATGGCTGGCCGCGATTGGTTCAAGTTATTTTAGAAAAGACATCCAAGTTTATCAGTAAGAAAAGCGCAAGGTGTATCATTAGCTCGAAGTCTTGGTATGAATAGAATCGAAGTTCATAATTATTTTGAATTGCTCAAAGAAATTTACGCCAAGTATCAAGTTAATTTAACACCTGCAAATATATATAAAATGAAGAGTTGTGAAAAGTTGTGGCCACTAAAGGTACAAAAGATGTTCATTCATTAACATCGGCAGAAAAAGGCGAAACGATTAGCGTTATTACTTGTTGTAACGCAGAAGGTCAATTTCTTTCACCGTACTGCATAATGAAAGGCAAACGTTTCAGACCTGAATTCGAAGATTGACTGCCGCCAGGTTCGAAAGTGAAATGCTATGATATGATGGGATGGATATCGAAGAACAATCTAGCTCGCGTATGAATGAATCTGTAGCGGCTCACTCATCAAGTACATACATTTGTTTACCGCCACAGAATCACATATATCAGCGCTCACTCGTATCATACATTCATATTACAACCGCAACCGCTCGAACATCGATCACTGCCCTTCTTCAATTCATTTTAACTTTTACAGTGTATTGCAAATAAACGAAAAACCAAATAATTCATTTACTTTTGTTCATCGTTCCAAAACTTCGTTTCGAACACATTAATTCGTGCGTTCTTGTTTGGTGGACATTAAGTCAAATTAAAATAAAAAAATTTAATAATTGTTTTTTCTTTCCTCCGAACATAATACCGTGGTGAAAATTATTAGCGTAATAAATTTTCTTGTAAAAAATATTTAGTAAACATTGTTTGTTATCAGTTGTGTCTGCTACACAAAAAACAAAAACAGAAATACAAAATCCTATTTCTACATTACAGTGAAATACATAGTTTTTTTAAATACCTACAAGTTAAGTGGATTACAATACTTAAGGTGTTTCATTGGTTAAACTAAATAGGTAATGTAAGACATTACAAATCTACTATTTCAAATCACGCAATAGAAGTTGAGAAGAATCTACTTCGTGTAACAATGCATCGACGGTGTCAAGTTTTCATGAAATTAGGCCAGTACCGCAGTTAAGCAAACCCAGACCATCCGCTCGAAAACAACAAGCTAGAATTCTGACTGAAACTGATTACTTGGAAAATTTTAGAAAAAAATGAAGAGAAAGAAAAAAAAACACACCTAAGCGAAAAAGTTCTTCTAAAAAAAAGGTAATATTACGAAAAAAACTAAAAACAAATAAAATTGAAAGTGAAACATCTGAAGATGAATCATTACCCTCTTTTGATAATTCTTTGTACGAAAAAAAAGATTTTGAAGATATTTGTCCTGGTTGCAGAATTAGTGAGTGATAAGTGTGTTGTGAAAATGTAGTTTGTCCTGTGTGTAAAAGATAAAACTAATTTATTTTGTTTAAAAAATGTTATGTAAATGTTAAATATTTATTTTTATTTGAAATAATATGAAATTATAGATTATTTGTGCATTTTGTCAAAATATAATTGATATTAAAGATAAATGGCATCTTACCCACGCATGTGGGTAAGATGCCACTTTTGCGTCTCTTTGTTTAATCGTTATTAGCTATACACTGAATTAAAATAAAAAATATTTTTGTTATACATTTTATAGATGTTTGTCTACTGTATACAATCAAACAATGAAAATTTAGTTTCACGCATTTGTGTATTTTTAATTTAAATTTTTTCTTTACGTGTGGCATCTTCCCCCGCTTTACCTTACAGTAAAAACAAATATTCTTGGCTCTTGATCTTATCATATTTATACGAGTATGTGTCATATAAAAACATCAACATATTTATATGATATTGTAATAGGTATATATAATAGTATTTTTGTAATGATATTTAGCTTCATGAGGCTAAATACTGTAATATTTGTTTTAAGAGTGGCTCAAAATGGCGGAAAAATTAACAAAAAAATGGTTATCTTATACTTTGAAGTTGCCGAAACTGCGAAATTAAAATATTCAAAAACAATGTTTCTCATTTCTTGAAATATTTAATTACATAATTCGGGAATTATACCGGAAATTGTACAGTGTTGAATCCGTCTGTTAAACTGTGTTGGAGACGTCAAATGAACGTCATTTCGTCGACTGTGTCACCACCTATCGGTGGACACAACATATCAAATATACACGTCCGACAACACTAAAACAACCACAACATCGGACAACACTTCAACCAGCTGTCAAAAGCTGTCATCGTTTTTCTTTCTTCTTCAACCAACTCTCGTTCGAGCAACACGGTTAAATCGAGAAATATAATAAATAAATAAATAAAATAGTATTGTGTTCTTTTCATTTTTCTGGTCGTGTTGCTCACCTACAAAACACATCAACAAACTGTATACCTGAAAAGCCTTCACCTGTTGCCAAAATTGAACTGTAACCATAACCCTACCACTTATTGCATTTCGAAAGTGTGGATCTTGCCTTTTAATTAAAGGAGCGAATTTTAATACTACATAATCAAATGCATAATCTTCACTTTTAAATGTTTGATGTAATATTTTATATCTTCAGTTTGCAATTCTTTTAATAAGGTTTGCTGAACTACCTTACGATCACGTCTTGAAATCCATGGTTTTACCCAGATTCGTTTTTTTCCCCTTTTTTTTATAAACGGGCTTATCGCCAAAATATTGACCAAAAAAGCCAAACCTTTGTGTTTTAGAAGAGCTGAACGCTCGAAAAACACAAAATGAAAAATAACTTTTGACTAATGAACTTTCTATTGATCAAAAG
The DNA here is from genome assembly GCA_958295665.1 of Tipula vernalis. Taxonomy (NCBI): domain Eukaryota; kingdom Metazoa; phylum Arthropoda; class Insecta; order Diptera; family Tipulidae; genus Tipula; species Tipula vernalis. Next base: position 135,298,596 of record OY282560.1, read on the forward strand.
TCAAAATTAAATAATTTTATTGTTCAAGTACCCTGCTAGTTTTTTACACTTTCTGAAAAAAAATTTGTATAGAAATACAACTTTTTGAAGAGTCACTCCTCAATTACCCTTGCAAATGTCTGATTGTATTTTTTAGACTGCTCCGGTCAAAACATTTATTTTCCTTGTATATATAAGGGATGGATAAAATTTGATTCCAAGGTTAATTTTACTAAGCATAATGTTCAGTATTGTTTTGGTTTGAGCTTGTAAATTAAAAATATACAACGAGCTATAGTTCATGCTCAACTCGCAAAAGATTTATGTGAAAATCTACCATTATTCATACAAGGCAAACTTGTTGAAGAGTCCATATTTAGACTACAGTGAATGGTCACGGCCAAACCCGCTGAACGAAGCAAAATGGCGTCGCTTTAGAAATAGGGAGGTTCGATTAGATTTGAACACTATAACTGTAAAATCATAGCAGCAGCAAAGAGAGTAGTATCATTAGAAAATGTGACCTGAATCTGTTTAGCAGTGTTACAGTTTTTGTGTTCTACAAACCCCCCATAAACAAACTCAGTAGAAGCATCTGATGTGGAGTTGGTCAGAACCGAAGTGGTGAATGTAAAACTCGATTTATTTTAGGAATAAGGAAAAGTCGTGTTAGTGATTTTTTTGAGAGAATTTTGGTAATCGAAAAAAAATTACCGGCGACTTTTTTCGGGTTAGAGTAGGTATAGTAGGTTTGAACATCATCAGCAGCTACAAATTGTACAAATACGATAAGCGATTTGACGCATTTAACAGTAGTACCATACATTTTTTTTATTGATATTATAGAGATTTTATGGTAATAAATCTGTATCTCGGTATTGTTTAATAATAATTAAAGTAACAAGTTTACAAGTTAATATTTAGACCCTGCAGACTGTTAAACCCTTTACCATTTATCAGTAAACTTTGCGATTTTCTATTTGCCTGAAAATGTTGCTTAAATTCGTTATTAAATAGAGAAATGCACAAGAAATATGATGCTCAAACCTGACACGAAACAAATAATATCAATAATTTCGAAATAACCTTCAAACATCAAATATTTCGTAAATATGCAAAATCGAAGGAAATCCTATACGCGATAATTACTGCCATGTGAAATGTAAATAATCTGAACATTCTTGAATAATTTCGAATATCCTAGAAAATCGAAGAAATATCGAAATTTTGGAGTAATCTCTAGAAATCTACTAAATATCACGATTTATACGTATTAAGGCTTAGAACATTACCATACAAAATTCGAATAAATTCGAAAAACTCCAATAATAATAAAATTGTCGAAAAATTTAAGAAATCTAGAATAAACCACGGAATAATGAATAATCTTTGTATTATATGAATCTCGATTGATCTCAAACAATTTTGATAATACGGGAAAGTCTGAATACTAATTCCATAATGTAGTATCATTTTTCATAAAATGAGTTATATACTAATTCCCACTAATACTAACACGCTCTTTCCAATGCAATTAACAAAAATGCGCTATCTCCATTCGTTTTTAAACTTTAAGCGCCGGATAATCGTATCTAACAGCCAAAGTGAGAAAATTTTGCGGACACATAATAGTATCAGGCATTCACAACTAAATAGCATCACAACTAGATAGTATGTATCACATACAATTAAATGGAAATGAGTTTTTAAGTGTTACTAAAACAAAAATATGAAATATACAGTTTTGTGGCATAGGATTTTCAGTTTAATAACTCATTTCTTAGTAGGGATGCAATATTGAAGCCAAATATCGATGTTTGACATCGAAACTTACATCAAACTGTCGAACATCGATGTAGAAAAAACATCGGAATAAATCATCGATACATCGATGTATCGAAATACAATTGTTCGGTGTTGTAATTTTATAATCTAAATTCTAACTACAAATGGTAATTTGTATTTGAATTCATGCATTTATTTCAAATTCAAACTAATGAATTCCCAAATTTAGTTTATAGATCCCAGAATGTTTTGTCGATAGATTATAAAAATAATAAATTTGAAAGCCGTTTGCCTTTCAGCCTATTTTTTGTTGAATTATTGTTTGACCAGCTTTCAGAAACAAACGCTCTGATGGTATGACAGTTGCAACAATTGCTAAATACTTTATAGCAATTTGGTTGAAGCTTGGATATGTCGCTGACATACTAACCCACCATATTAATGGATTTGTAGCTAATGAAACAACTGGGCTATTTAAAAATAAATGGAGCTCAGCAGATAAATCATTGTTGGCATTCGATTCAGCATTCGATTTACTTCCATAATTACTCTGGACGAATTATTAAATTCTGTAGAATTAAAATACTTTTTCTTAAAACTTGGATCTAGAAGCGTAGAAATTGATAAAATTTTGTGTTACTCAAATAAGTGAAATCGTCTTTTTCACTCTTGAAGTAAAGCTGATTTTAATTTACTCGAAACATCATACTTTAAGTCGTCTGATGAATGTATAATTTGTTGTTGCATATTAAACAACATTGGAATAACCAAGCTACTAGTTACGTAACTTTCCGTAACGTTTACGCAACTTTCAAAGTTTCTTGGCGGAAACCATAAATGGTGCTGCTGATGGATAACGATATAATATTTGGTTTATTACATCACTTAGTTCTAAAAATCTTGCAATCATATATGGAATAACGAAATTCCATTGTGTAGGCACTTCTTGTATAAGCTTTTTAGTACAGCTTGAAGGTTGGCTTTTACGAAGTTCATCACTCGCATTAACGCTGTGCTTAAACCATGTGACAATATGTTTAATTTTTTTTTAATAAGGGCAGAGACAGACTTAATAGAATTTTACAAAACCAAACTAATCTGATGTGCCAAACAATGAAAATGTTTGTTTGAACCAAACGTAATTTCCAGAGATTTGGTTAAATTTATTATCATTTATGGACCATATTTATTGATGCATGTTTTTCTTTCATTTTGAATACTCCTAGCGTTACGCCTTTTATCTGGGAGTTTTATTCGAAATGCATTGTTACCACTAAAAAACTTCGTATCAGTCCATATGTCCGTTGTTAAAGAATAGCTACGCAATTCTCGAATCATTTTCTTACGTTAGAAATCCCCTCGTATTTTTTGTTCTATAAATTCGTAATTGTCGGCCTTGTGATTATTGTGATTTTTTATTAAATTATATTAAATAAGTAAAGTAATTACATTTAAAAGAAATTTTTAAAACGTTCAATGGTAAAGGATTTAGTTGTGTAATACGTTATAGCAGTGTAGACTAACATAAATAATTCGCTTTATTTTAGGATCACGAGTGTACTTTAAGTAGTGCTTTAGAATCAAACGGTATTGGCGAGCCGTTTGTTTTAGAATCAAATGGTTTACACAATACTATTATGCCGGACGGTAATAACTGTTTCGTAATTAAAATTCCGTATGTTAAAGCTTCACAAAACGTGGTCTTACATGAAGTTGCCGAATTTATAGTAATTGACGAACTAGTAGACAGCGTGACAGAACAGTTTGAAAATATTGTCAACGTTAGCGGCAACATCGAACCCGATTTCACACCTCTTGCTGAAGAAACAGACGATAGTGAAACTCAAGAAAATGTAATCCGAGATTAAATCATAAAAATCAACACTCGAAAGAGACTTCGAAATCTGAAAATATGAAAAAAAAAATTTCGAAAAGAAAAGTATCAAGCGGACGAGAAACACGTAAACTCTGCCGGGAAACTGGTTAGCAAGAAGGAAGTGGCAAATAAAAAGGATTGTTGGAAGGGTTGTAAATCAAAGTGTAGCACTAAACTTAATGAAAATGATCGAAACAATATTTTTCTTAGTTATTATAAGTTAGACCAGGACCGAAAGTATGATTTTTTAATCAAATATCAAAATACAAAAAACTAAACGGCAATATACTTTCAAATATTTTTTTTGAAGTTAATGACCAATTTATTCAAGTATGTAAGGAATATTTCCTCGGTACGCTTTCTATCAGCCAAACTCCAATTTACACGGCACATTCAAAGAAAAAATTTAGGTGGTGTAAAATTATCGAAAAGAGGGACACACAAAAAAAATTGAATTTCAGATGATGATAAAAGTTTCATTATTAAACATATTTCATCGTTCTCCATAGTGGAATCACATTATCGCCGATCTTTAACGAGCAAGCAATATTTGGATTCAAACCTGAATATCAGTAAAATGTACGATTTATATAAAATTAAATGTGAAGAGGAGAATATAACTACACAGAAACCTAGCTATTATCGACACATTTTCTGTACTAAATTTAATTTTGATTTTCACAAACCACGATCAGATCGCTGTGCAACATCTGAAATTTACACTGTTGCAAAGAGGTATAATAAATTGACCACAGAAATACAATCTACTCTAGACCAGCACAACAAAATTAAGCAGCTTATGTACGAAACTAGAAAGTTAGACAAAGTGACGGACATTCCAATTTTATGTTTTGATTTACAAAATGTGTTAACAATCCCAAAAACTAAATATGTATAACCTAACAGCTCATCTTTCGTCCACAAGGCAAGTTTACTGTTGTATTTGGACGGAATGTACAGGCGGATCGCATCAGCATTTTATCAAATTCGTCAAAGGGTTTTTGAAACATCACCGTTTACTCGTCTTGTAAGCTGGAGTGATTCTTGCATGCCGCAAAATAAAAAAACTCGTACATTGCGGCCGCAATCCTTTACTTTATAAATGCGCACCATGAAATTGAAGAAATTACGATGAAATATTCTGTGCCAGGACACAGTGCCATACAAGAAGTTGACAACATCCATTCTCCAATTTAAAAAGTTTTGAGAAAATCGGAATATTATTCACCAATGACGCTGATTCGTCTTCTGAAGCTGGTAAATCGAAAAAGACCTTTATCGATAATCCAGATGAAACTGCTAGATTTCAAAGACTTCGCTGAATTTTCGAAAGCAAATTATAATTTCAAGGACGTACCGTTTAGTAAACTCAAAATGATTCGGTTTACACAAGAAAAATATACAATTCAGCAACGATTACGATATTTTGAATTTAACCAGAATGAACGTTGAAAAAAATGTTAGGAGAACAAACGACCATTAAAGCTTGGTAAGAATATTTTTAAGAAGTTAATTATTATATAAGTATTTAGGTTAATCAAATTTTTGTTTTTTCAAGACACTTTAGAAAATGAGCCAACAAACAATATTGCAATGTCCACAGTTACATCAAATACTATTCAATCTACAAAGTTAGCATCTCCACGGAATTCAACAAGAGAAGCCAAGAGAAATTCTCAATTTCAAACACCGAAGGGCAGAAAAATTAGGAAAATAGTGCCTAGAACCGCTTAATCAAAGTTCCTATTAAAAATAGTTGTAATGATTTACTTTTTAATTTTTATTTTATTGTACCTTGTTTTGTGATATACAAATTATTTCTTGTGAAATAAGATTTAGTTATAATTATATTTAATTTTTGTTTAAAACAATTTTATGGATTTGAAACAAATATATTTTTTACAAATATTTTTCTGTATAGCAGTAACTACGCACATACAATTTTCTTACATATAATAGTAGTCATAATTTCAAAAACATTTTTTTTTAAATTTAACAGTTTTTTAAACTATTTTTTGTTTGAATATAGCAATTCCATTTAAAAAAAATTTAGTTTAATCGGTGTTTTTGATTTTCAGAAAAATTTAAGTAATAAAATCACGAACTTTCACCACTTTCATCATTTCGAACTTTCAAACTCTATTTTCTCGATTTTTTCCCATGTGCAGTTACTACATTATGGAATTGAGGTGACGAATGACTAATTTCGGTAAGCCTGTTACTAAACCAAAGAAAATTTCGAAAAATTCCGAAACTAGCGAATTATTTGTCAAGTAACTTAATGTTACTAATCCTAAAGCAAAATGCTACTAAGCAAGATAAGGCTATTCGAATAGGCTCTAAGATTCTCGAGTAACATTGAACAACCAAATATATTCGACCATTTCATACATATTCAAATAATCTCGAGAATCACGAAAATCTCGAATAAGTTGACTGTTTCGAAACATCAAATCACCAATTAAGCCTCAAACATTATGCATCTCAATGCTAAACTCCAAAAATCTCGAGAAATTTTAAAAAGTGATCAAAAGATGAAATCGGAAAAAAGGGGATATGAAATCGAGAATCGATGAGAATTTCCTAAATCAAGAGAATCTCAACGAGAACAAAAAAAAATACACCATCCGGTTTACAGTTAGTTCAATTTGTATTTACCATCTACCGGTAGTCAAAAAGAGCGGACTGACTAGTTAGGCTGAAATATCCATTGTTGCCTTCTCTAAATAAAGCAAAGCCGCTTCTAATAAACGAAATTGTTTTCAACCGTCAATTAATATTTTCCTAAGAAGAAAGTTCCAAAAAATTTCTTCTTGATTTTTCATCACAATGATTCTTCGCTAACTGCTTTTACAAATTATATTCATCCTTTTTTAAATCATATTCAACATTTTCTGATTAAAACTTAATTTGATTTGTTAAAGGTTGAACTTGAAATAGAAATGGGGTAAATTTGGAGTCTAAAATTTATATTACAAATACTTAAATCCAGTAAACAGTAAAAGCGTTATTATTTGATGTGGAAAGCATTGATGTTAAACGAGCTTAGTGAATTTTCTTCTAAATCTAAATATATGTCAGAACCTAGAGAAATTTTTATTTGTAAGGAGTCGCATTACTTGTTTTTACTCAGACAATAACCTTCAGCAGTGCAAAAAATTTAAAACAATTCCTATTCATGAAAATTAAGTTCGCAATAAATAATAATATCACTAATAAAGTAGAGAAAGTGATTAAGAAAGTCTGGTTGAAGGAAGAAATTTGCAACAAATATTTTATATTGAATAAACTAGAGCTCGAAACATACTACACACACTTATAAATTACCTCTAAATATTATTTAGATGGTGTAAAATTTAACTGTTTGTGGTTAGAGTTCGATAGTTATGTTCATAGGAGAATATTAAAAGTGCAGAAAAAACAAAACCAGATTCATCGCAAGAAAATCCAAAAACTCAAAAATAGTCGCAGCATTAATATTAGAGAACGGGTTCCAATCATCGATAACTTCGTCCACAACATGTCATCTACAGAACTTACAGTCAACGAATTAAAAATCCTCAACAAGGGATTAAATTTTGCTTCAAAACCTGCCGTAGCACCTCTGGAAGACATCTTAGTGGATATTGAAAGTGGAATAACTCGCTGCCCCTCCTTGGTCAAAAACAACATTAGGTTTGAGGCACAGAAAATTATTCTTCAACACAACTGAAAGAAGGATAGCCAAGCCTCATCTACATTGAAAACCATCACGGCTCTCAAAAAAAATAAGGACATCGTTTTTCTGAAAGCAGACAAGGGGAACGCGGTCGTCATTTTGGATAAACGGGATTACGATGAACGAGTATTATCAACAACAGCCGAAGGTCCATACAAAGAACACACTTGGAAAAACAACAATCCAAGGGACCCTCTCAACAACGTGGTCAAACAAGCCAAAAATGAAACAAAGGAAATATCAGCTTTATTGAATGATCGTCAATTAGAGTACAAATTTCACGTTACCAATCCGAAGGTGTCGAAGCTTTATGCATTGCCGAAAATTCATAAGCCCGGTAACAAGATGAGACCAATTGCATCAAACATCTCGACACCTACAGAAAACATGGCTAAATGGTTGTTGAAAGCGCTAGAAATGATTCCACCACCAGAAGGATGCAGTATAATAAATTCAAAGGAGTTAGTGGATAAACTAACAGATATAACATTAACTCCTTATGAAATATTAGTATCATTTGATGTGACGGCATTGTTCCCGAGTATCCCAATAAAAACGGCAATAAATAATTTGGAGGATCATCTTTTAAAAAATCAAGTACCAGCAAGTCAAATACAAGCTTACATCAAAATTGTCGATACATGCATAGAGCAGAATTTTATTTAATTTCGAGATAAATTTTACCAGAAAACATCCGGAACATCCATGGGAAGCAAATTGGCGCCATACCTAAGCAACGTATTCATGAGCAACATGGAGGAAAATCTAAAACAAAACTTCAACCTGTACCCGAGGATTTGGCTTAGATATGTAGATGACATTTTTGCAATAGTGAAACAACCCCATTTGTCAGCTATTTTCAACCATATTAATTCAATAGATCCAGCAATTAAGTTTACAATGGAAACCGAGGAAAATGGCATTTTGAACTTCCTGGATATAAAAATCATTCGAAATAATAACAATAAACTAAAATTTGGAATTTTTAGAAAGTCTACCAATACAAATAGATTCATAACAGTAGATTTATTTCCCCATGTGACGCACAAGCAAGCAGCGTTTCATTCTATGGCGCATAGATTATTTAATATACCTATGGAGCAGTCGGAATTTGGTGAGGAGGTTAAATTTATTCAAAACTCGGCCGTAGCCAATGGGTATTCTACTCAATTTGCTGATAACATTATCAACAAGCACAAAGCCAAGCACATCAAATCATTACTCACCACATTACAACCAGCCATTGAAACGGTGAATACTACTAGAGTCAGCGTTCCATACTTTCCGGGTATCACTAATAAACTGCAGCGCGTCTTCCACAAACACAACATAGAACTTGTCACCCGTCCATCTACAACCATCAAAAAGGATTTTAACAACTTTAAAGATAAGGTAACAGAAGATTTACGGTCTGGAATTTACCAAATTAAATGTTCTAATCGCCAGGACAACTACATCGGCCAGACATCGAGAGATTTCAGCACCAGGCTTAAAGAACATGAAAAAGCCAACTGTAATAAAGCTAGTGTTGCATATCATATGTTCCACCATAACCACAAAATAGATACCACTATTTAAAAAAATAATAAAAACAGTTTGTTTTTACTTTAGTTTTTTAATTGCAAAAATTACCTGTAGATGATCTTTACAAGATCGAAACTAGTTGTAATATATAAAAAATAAATAAATTCAAAAATAAAAACTTTGTTTTTTTTTATTTTTAAGTAAGTGAAAACTGTTGGTGTTTTGTAATTGTACAAAATAATATTAATTATAAAAAGATCATTTACGTCACTCCGCTTCAAAAAATTTTTTTTTTAAAAATTTTTAATATTAATATTCGAACGTTTGATAAATAACGTGGGCCACAATCATCATGCCCCCGGCTACGGGTGCCACGGGTACCTAATTACGCCACTGATGATCGATCTATTATCGAACATATAATTGCATTTATTTGTATTTACTATGTAATAATAGGTAACTTTGTAATACCAATATACATAAATGTATTACAAAGTTAATATGCATCACGCAAACCGACGCTTAAAGAAAGAGAACAAACACCGCAGTAGCAGAATTCATGGCACGCCATAATCCATAGTTTTGCCAATTTAATTTTACATTCTATAAAAATAATAGCTGCATTTTTTGACGCATCCGGATCAGTAGGTCTACTATGTATTCCGATCTGAAAGTTAAAAATTATACCGCGTAATCCGATTTTCGGAAATTGATTTCTGAAAGTTTGAAAATATTTCTGATAATAAACGTCATTTGGAACTTTGGGATTTTTTCGTACTACGTATTTCGATTTTCGGAGTATCAACAGCTAAAAATCAAATAAATTTATTTGATCACCAATTAGTTATCAAAAGTGTTTCCGAAAGTGCATTGTGCCTAACACAAAAAATGTAAGTTAATGTTATTTACGTTTATAAATTTACAAAAAAATATTATTTCTCGTTTTTAAGTAACATTTTGATATACAATGCGAAATTTTTGTTAATTATGAATTTGTAAACTTTCATTAATAATAGGTTAAGTTTTGAATTTATGTACGGTTTACAAAGTAATACTTTTAATAAAATATTATTAATATTTTTAAAATATCGAATGAATTGTAATATATAATATTTATTATTAATTAATTTTACAAATTCAATTACAGCTATTGAAAGACAATATATTTTTTATTTTACAGGAGTAAAATTAATACAAAGCCAGAGCAATTTGAAGCTCTAATTGAAATAATGGGGAAAAATCGAGAATTTGCTAAGGGGTACGCAAAAAGTTTACAGGCAAAATCCAAATCCAATAACTTGTGGAAGCCAATATAGCTGGAGCTTAATTTATTGGGTCCACCAGTAAGGGAAGTCGACGGCTGGAAAAGAGTAGGTTTAAATTAGAAACATTCAATACATAATAATTTAATTTAATATTTTGGTTATGTATATTGCAACGTTTATTAAATAGCGTATTTTATTTTATATGAACTTTATTTATAATTTTAGGTTTGGTCGACAAATACAAAGACTCAATCAAAAAATAAAAATAAGAAGGAATAAACAAAGTATTTCCGCCACAGGAGGTGGACCCAGTAAGTTTGTTCCATTAACTCCAAAAGAGGAAAAGTTGGCTGAAATTTTATGTATGCAATTAACATTTTCTGGCATACCTCAAACTCCGTAAAAACTAGCAGGGAACCATCACTGATATTACACTGATATACTTGATACCTAATTATGGTGACATTTTCACAGAAATTGAATATTTAAATGAAGAACATTCCTCTACAGAACTTAACATTTTCCGCCCGCACCACATACAACATCATCAAACCGGAAAAATACAAAATCAGCAGCAGAAAAGGCAAATAGAACAAAACTTTTGGAAACACAGATAACACAACAGAAATAATTCCAAACTTCCGTTTTAGAAAACATGAGCAGAATTAAGATTTATTTAAAAAAACTCCATCAAGCAGAAATAAAAAAAATTGTTTTGCAAAACCAATCATTAGAAATTCAAAAACAGTACATCCAATTTTTAAAACGACAAAATATTTAAAACATTAGAGTGCAACACGAAAAATTAAAAATCAAAAAACGGGCTTTAGAAATTAAAGAAATGAAATTGGCTCGAATGCCGTAAAACACTAAATAACTTATAAGACAAAAGCAACATATCGCCGTGCGAGTATTAATTTGTCCTATAGACCACTTTTTCCGAAAATGCTTGAAAATGTGTTTTTTTTTGCTTTTGTCCCATATCCAATGCAAAAATACATTATTTACCGAAACTATATAAGGATGTCGGTTTAGTCAAAATATTTAGTTTTCGTAAATCTCTCGGCGCTCGCACATCGATAAAAAAAAATTAATAATGAGTTTATTAAGGTAATTTTTAACTGTAATTTATTTTAATATTACTAATAAATTAAATTAATAATATTTAGCGATGGATCATCACCAGTCCGATCGATGCAACCGAGTGTTGAACGGTAAATAAGTTAAAATATTTATACATGTTATATTAATACAAAGTTAAAACAAACAAATTTATCTTTTACATTACGTTGATTCGAATAATGTTTTCAGAATACTAGCTGACATTCTGAACTCAAGCAATGATACTAATAAAACCTCCAGCTCTATTTTAACTATATTTGGAGACGTTTCGATAGATGGTGCTAACTGACTGATGGTGCCAGGCAATGATGATATAGAGGAAGAGGATTTGAAAGTCGGAGCTAATAAACTCGTTGGCGACGTTGCCTCAAATTAAAAAACATTGCTTCAACCCAGGAACGTAAAAGGTACTGGAACTCCAACTCGTAAACGCAAAGTTAACAAAATTAATTGGAAAACTCAGATCTTATCAAGGAAACGTCAGACAGGGAAAGAATATTTAAATATGTAAGGAAAAACAGTTCCTGCAAAATGTATGAAAACGCCGGTATGTGATAAAGCCTGTCCAAATAAATGTACAACAAGCTTTACGGAATCATTCAGAAAACAAATCCACAGTGATTTCTGGGTGTGGAAAAAAAATATTTTATACAAAATATGTAACTGTGGTACCTATTAAGGTGGATTTCTATTATCAGTTCCTTTCAGTTCCTACTCGTATCGTGTCACACATCATCAATTTATACTATCCGTACCTTTCAATTCAGGCATTTTCTTCGTATCTTTTGGTTACGTATAGAGTAAAGATAACACACAAAAATGTTTTAGTAGCAATTTACAATTTTTGTTTGTTTCGGTATTCTTTCGTATTTTTTCGCCTTCAAATATGTGTCTGTGTCGGTACGAGTAGGAACGGAGAGGAAAGGATAATATAAATACTCCTATAGAAAATAAAAGTAACAATATTTTTTTTGTCTGACACGATACGAGTAGCAACTGAAAGGAACTGATATTATAAATATACCTTTAAACGAAAGAGAACGATTTCCGAAACATCGCGAAAACAAAATTCGATCAATTATTTCCTGCAACATGGCAAACAGCAGCTGAGAGTATGTCGATCATTTTTTCGAATCACATTGTCCATATTTCAGCGAACAATCTATTATTTTTTTAAAAATAATTTGATCCGGCCACTGGAGTACCAAAACCATCCATAAAAGGGAAGCATATGAAGAAAACTGTGAGTAATGAGCTTATCAAAATAATTCGAGCTCATATTGAATCGTTTGCACAGAGGTAATATCTCGAAGCTGGTCTTTCTATTAAAAAAATGTTTAAGTTGTTCAAATCGGAAAATGGATTAGATAATATTAAATATCATACCTATAGAAAAATCTTTAACACTGAGTACAACCTATCATTTTTCGTGCCCAAAAAGGATATATGCGACACGTGCTCGTAGTTTCAAAGTGCATCAGATTTAAATAACAAACAAACCGCGGAATATTTAAAACACAAGGAACTTAATGAAAGTGCCAAAGAACGCAAAAAGGCAGATAAGGAGTTAGCTCAACTCGATTTAACTGAGGCAATTATTTTTTACGATCTACAAAATGTTTTTAACCTGCCAAAGGGAAATATATCCAATTTTTTTTATAAAAGAAAGCTGAATTTGTACAATTTAACTGGATATTGTCATTTAAACGGCGTAACATACTGTTCCATTTGGTATGAGAGCCAAAGCGGACGTACAGGAAATGATATCGCCAGCGCGATAATAAAAATTTTGAATGTTGTTGTGAAAGATATTCCAACGACAAGAATAATTATTCTGTGGTCTGATTCTTGTGTTCCGCAGAATCGGAATCGTATCACATCACTAGCGTTGTTGAAATTTTGTGAAAATAATCACGTGCACACAATAATTCAACATTTTTCTGTACCAAGTCATTCCCGGGTACAATAAGTCGACGCAGTGCACAGTGTAATTGAAAGGCATCTGAAGCACATAGAATATCATAGTCTTGTCTCTCTTTTGCGGCATTTAAGGGCAATGGACTATGACAAAGTTCATTTAAGATTGATGCAGATGCACGCTAACGATTTTTATAATTACAACAAGACCGGACTAGGGCTTAATTTTAGTTCTGTAAGATTCACAGTGGCTACGGAATTATTATTTGAAAAGTAGGATTAACTTTCAATTAAATTTAAAAAAAAATTATCAGGACACGGAACAGTGATGTTCGGAGGCAATCGAAAAATCAAGCCAAATCTAACAAAGCTTCCTTTAGTACCGATGTCCGATTCCCCTGGAGTAATTTCAAAAGAAAAAGGCAAGGACATCGAGTCAATGCTATGCTTTATGCCAGCTATTGAAGATGTCCAGTTTTACGGGGCTGTATTAAAATTGCCGGACAGCCATCTATAGTAAGAGCATAATCTTACCTACTTATAAAAAAAATTAAGTACTGAAATCTATAGTCTGAGTTGACATTACCGTATTCGGAATATTTATTTTATATTTTTGATAGATCCTTATAAACGTTGAAATGTTTTTTAATATTTTATTTATATTTTGTGTATGTATTATTTTAATATTATTTAAAAAAAAAAAATTTGTATTTAATTATTCGTGTCCTATATCCATAGAAATTTAGAATTACCGAAAACGAAAAAAAATTAGGTTTTACAAAAACATGGGATGTGTCCTATATCCATTTTTGCCTCTCTTCCGTAAATATTTTTTCTTCTTCAAGGGATAACACTATATCAACATTTTTTAATTGGTTTTTATTATAGAAATGGTTAATCAAATAATTAAAATTATCATCAACTTCAAATTTTTCCGGGAAAGCAAATAGATTTTCATTAAATGTTAAAATTTCGATACTAAACAATTTTACAAATGGCATATAGAACACATTAATACTCGCACGGCGCTATGTATAAATGTGACACAAAATGCGATAATTTTTGAAATTTATTGATTGATTGATTGTGATGTACGATCAAGCATTAAGCAAGTCTCCTGTATTATAAATGCGAATACCACACCACTATACCCATGTTACACAACACAACACGACACCATTCTTCATGAAGCCAACCCCGTAAAGAAAGGCGCCACATCGATAACCACATAAGTCTAATAGTTGTGATATCCGCCCCTGGCCAGGCCGCCGTCGTACACCTTTTTACATATAACAAGATCGAGGAATGGGAAAGGAATGTTAGCAACAAAGACTCAACCCGGTTCCAGACACCTAAGTAGTTGAGAGTTAGTAAATTTGTTAGTAATATATTTTTTTAGTAATTTATTTAGCACAAGACAATACAATTTAAAGTTCATCTACTGCTCCAACTCCTGTAAGGTTGTTTCAGGTTCTTCAAGACATTCCTACATTTAAAATATGCATTAATTCTTTATAATAACTATTTTAAAATTAATTAAGTATAAATTTGATTCTCTGAAATAAATTCTAGATCAATCCCTATGTACCACAAATAAATAACCATTAATAGTTTGACAATCATTCAACCAACTACCATCTGGCCATCGTGCTGTCATCACATCCATTGTCATCTTGGTCGAGTTTCTCAGGAGTGTTCTAAACTAAAACCATTTTAACTAACCAATATGAATATTAATACCAAAACTATCATTAACAATTATACCAACAAGTATGAACATTAACACCAGTACGAACACCAATACCAACACCCACTTCAATACCAATACCAACCTCAACCATAATATTAAGCCATATGAATAATTCAACATCAACAATAAAATTCTACGGGAATGTTAAAAAATTATAAATTGTTAAGTTATAATTCAAATTCACAGCACTTGTTTCATTAGCCACCGTTCTCCTGTAGATAGTTAATTAATGGTTTACCTACTGCAACTAGATTCAAAAATAAAAGCTGAAAAAATATATATTTTATATATTTAACCATACTATTAAAAATTCAACTAATCGGCAATTTCCTAAAAATCTTGCAAAAGGATATTAATAATGCTTAAATTACTTATTTATTTACTCAGTTAATGATGTTTAAATTAATTATTATAAACTACACAAAAGGTTTAGAATATTAATTGTTTAGTTAAGTACCACATGTACTCATACAAGATATCCACTAATAAGACTCAAATAGAGTTTCCCAGCTTACTCTGAAAACTAAATTGCTTTACTACTTAACCAATAGCAATTAACTTATATAAATTAGGTAGTAATAAATAAAAAATAAAATAGATATCACAAGCCAACACAACCTCCACGCTACATAGCCGCTGTATCCTTGGCGTTTCTGAGGGTTGAGCGAGAATTCACCAATATTTCTGTAGCTTGGAGACGATCTAACAACTACATACAATTTAGTATAATTTATAACAACCACACCATCAGACAAAATACTCGAACAATCTATGATACTTTGATATTGTGACGGTGACACCTAGCGTGTAATAGAATAAGTAAAATTAATAGCTCAATGTTAAACTGCACTAAAATGGAATTTTCCATGATAAAACTGTTCTACACTATTCTAACTGGAAAAGTCATGAACTTTCGAGAAGTTTGGTTTGAGTATATAAAAAATGGAGGTGTGGCCAACACACGACTTTCTTTTACGAACAGAGAATTTTGAGAAATTTTAATTTTTTTTTATAATTTTTTAAATTTTTTTTTTTAATTTTTAAATTTTTAAATTTTTTTTTATTTTTTTTTTTTTTAATTTTATTTGTTTTTAATTTTATTTGTTTTTAATTTTTGGAAACATTTTGTTTTAGTAGTTTTTTGTAAACCTTATACTTTTTAAGTTATTTGCAAAATAAATTTTCTGGACCAAGGGGGTGGCCACTTCCGGTTAGCCGATTTGGAGTAAAATTCACTGGGACCTCCCAATTTATCAAAAAAGCTCAAATCTGAAGTTTCAGTTCGATTGGTTAAACCATCTGGGCTGTAGAGAGGACACAGACAGACTGACAGACTGACAGACTGACGGACTGACAGACAGACATCATTTCGAAACCCACTTTTTCGGACTCAGGGGACCTCAAAACAGATAAATCACAAAAATATCAAGGTCCAAAATTTTCATGATTACTATACTTTAATTTACTAGAGTAAAAGAAAGTAAAAGGCGAACAAGATCGAATTGGATTATTAGTATTTCGGAACGCGATAGGGTATACTTGTAAGATAATTAGTAATATTTGGTAAGCGATAGAGTAAAGATTAAAAAGGAATTAAAAAGTGAATTAAAAAGTGTTTTTGTGGAAATAAAAATTATAAGTGAACAGTAAAATTTAAGAATAATTTATATAAAGTGATTTTGTGAATTTTTATTGATAAACTGTGTTGTAATAAATTTTGTGAAATAAATAAATTCGTTGGAGATAAATCAAATTGATTTTGTATTATTCACAATCCAGTGATAAGAACCTTATTTGACAAGGCAAAAACGTAACAATATGTAATCAATATAATGAAATTCACAATAACCAGCATTTACCGTAGACACTAACACTAACATCCCCTATGCACATTTCTATGCGCCATATAGTTGACATTTAAAATTTGGCATGCACAAATAAAAATTTGTTATATTTTGCGTATTGCTGTTTCGGAATTCGACTCAAATGTACTCGATCATACGAAATATGTATGTATAAGAATCCCATTTGAATCGAACAGCATTTGAAGTGAAATAAATAGAGATAAACCAATTAAGTGATGCAAGTGATCAATTAAAGAGGATAATAGGAGAATATAAGGAGTTATTTGATGGTAAATTAGGGAAAGTTAAAAATATTAAAGTATATTTAGATATTAGGGATGGAGTTATTCCTAAATTTGTTCCGGCCATAAAGGTTCCATTTGCTTTTTTGAGTAAAGTCGAAAAGGAGTAAGAGGCATTAAGTAAGGAAGGAATAATTGAAAAGATTGAAACAGCAAATTGGGGTACACCTTTGGTGCCTATTTTAAAGGAAAATGGTAGCATAAGAATTTGTGCGGATTACAAGGTTACGTTAAATAAGTATTTGAAAGATACGAATTATAGATTGCCAAAGGTAGAGGATATTTTGTACAAGTTGAGGGATGCCCGAATTTTTTCAAAATTAGACTTAGATCGTGCGTATTATCAATTGGAGTTGGATGAGGAGTCTAAAGAGTTGGCTTCGTGGAGTACACATATGGGAAACTATAGAATGAATCGTTTACCATTTAGGGTCAAACCAGCGTCTGGGTTTTTTCAGCGAGAGATTGAAAGAGTGTTAAAAGGTATTAATGGGGTAGTGTGTTTCTTGGACGATGCGTTAGTGTTTGCGAAAGATTTAGAAAGTCATAATATAGCGTTGAATAATGTTTTTGGTAGATTGTCAAATGCTGGGATTAGAGTTAATGCATCAAAGTGTGAGTTTGGTAAAAATAAAATTGGATATTTAGGATATGTAATTTCGGATAAGGGTATAAATAGAAGTAGTAAGAAGTATACTATTAGTGATTTTCCAATTCCGAAGACTATTACCGAGGTTAGGTCGTTTTGTGGACTGGTGAATTACTTTGGTAGGTTTATTGAAAATGTATCTACGAAAATGCATCCAATATATAATTTGTTGAAACAAGGAGAAGGTTTTGAATGGAGTGTAATAAAGTATGTAATGTAATAAAGTATTCTGTGAGATTAAGGACGAAATAATGTCGGATAAAGTGTTTGTAAAATACGATCCTCAATAGGAACTGGTACTTACTTGTGATGCATCGAATGTGGTAATAGGAGTAGTACTATCACATAGATTTGAGGGTAGAATAGAAAGGCCAATTGAATTTGCATCGAGAACTTCAGATAGTGAAAGAAACTATGGAATAATTGAAAAGGAAGCACTCGCTATTATTTTTGGGACAAAGAAATTTTTTCAATACTTAATTGGAAGACATTTTGTATTGGTAACGGACCATAAACCGATTCTTGCAATTTTTGGAGAACATCGTGGAATTCCACAGATGTCGACGAGTCGGTTACAAAGATGGGCATTTCATCTTTCAGCATTTGATTACTCTATTGAATATGTTAAATCTAGGGAAAATTGTGCGAATTCGTTGTCTCGTTTTCCAATAGATAATAGGCTACTTAATTCCAAAGAAATTAGTTATTTGAATTTTGTGTGTTCAAATGATGTCTTACCAATTAATTTTGAGTTGATTAAGCAGGAAACGGGAAAAGATTTAGAGATAATAGAAGTGATGAAAGCAGTGAGGAACGGCGATTTTGCAAAATTAGATAAAAAACTATTTGCAGCATACATGATAAAGGGAACTGAATTAGGGATTGAAGAAGAAGTCAGACTCTCAGGCAACCATTGTTACATCAAATACATAAAAGTCATTTTAGAATTGTCAAAACAAAGTCGATAGTGCGGTCATATGTGTGGTGGCCAAATGTAGACAAAGATGTAGAGGAGTTGATAAGGGAATGTGAGAGTTGTATAAATGTATTACCAAATCCACCGAAAGCAAAAACTATTATGTGGAGGATACCAGAAGTTCCATGGAAAAGGATTCATATTGATTTAGCGGGTCCGATGTGCAACAGGTTTTATTTAATAATTGTAGATGCAAATAGTAAGTGGGTCGAGGTTTTTCATACGTTAAGTCCAACGACAGAATTCACTATTCGTTGTTTGTCAAGTGTGTTTTCACTGGTAAGTGATAATGAATCACAATTTGTATCATTGACGTTTGTTGATTTTATGAAATCAAACAACATTAAGCATTCTCTGACACCTACTTATTTTCCTGCTACGAATGGGGCGGCGGAAAATTCGGTAAAGACGGTTAAAAAGGCTTTGTATACTGCTGGGTTGGATAAGAATCTGGGTAATGTGGAAAATATGTTGTGCAATTTTCTTGCTGATTATCGAAACATACCTCATTGTACGACAGGAGTTGCACCGGCTTCATTGGTATTGAAATACAAACCCAAAATAAAATATGATTTATTGTTACCAAAGTATAAAAGAGATAAAGAGGAGGAGGATGATTCGGAAAGATATAAGGACGATAGAACACGGATGTTTAGCGAAAATGAGGAAGTTTTAATTAGAAATTATAGATCAAATAAAAAGTGGCTAAGGGCAAGAGTAGAGAAACGATTAGGACCAAGGATATATATATATATGTAAACTACCAGCAAGTAGCAAGATTATAAAGAGGCATGTGAATCAGATGAGAGGGTTAGGGCGAAGGCTTAATGACAACTCAAAAATAGAGCAGAGTTTGAATGAACAGGATAAGGTTAACGATCAAGGTACTGTTGTTGGGATGAATGAAGGTAGTCAAAGTTTCAATATTGTTTTGTTTGATAGTGGTAGGAGTTGTGTAGAGAATCAACTCGTTAGTCAGTATAATGAATATGAAGGCGTAGTGGAAGATGTTGTTGCAGAGAATCCAAGTGGTTTTGAAGTAAGGGAGGAAGACTGTGGTGAGAATGTGAATGTGAAAGGGGTAAATAGAAATGAGAATGCAGAGCAAAATGTAGGTCAGGGTTGTCGGTTACGTGATAAGTCGCTTATAAAAAAACCAGTAAGGTTTAGTGATTACACGTCATTTGATTAAGTTTATTAATTGAATTCGTTTAAAATAAAAGAAGAAAACAAAATTAAATTATTTTGAAATGATAAAGATCATCAAAGATACCTACAGCTACTGATATGTTGATGGAAAAGATCAAAAATAGTATTAAGAAATATTTAGTTATATATATATGTACATATATATTAAATATATAGATATATCACCCAGCCCAAAATCACCAGAAAACATCATTCACACAAAGAAAATTTTCTTAATCGGCTGCAAATTAGCTCGTAAATATAAAAATATTGGAGTACATCCTCGATTTTTGATTAAAATTCCACAAATCAATAAAATTATGAAAACTCAATATACCTCGAAAATTTGCCGGATACCAGTTCTAAAATTTAAATTCTTTAATCAGCCCCTAACAATCAGCCCTCATCCAAAAAAGCGCATGCCTTTTACTTTTTTTTCCAAGGGTTGTTTCTATCCTTCATTTTATTCGGTTGAGCAGCACCGATCTTTGATTGGATCGGTTGTAGCATTTCGCCATTTTAGTAAAAAAAAAATTAAAAAAATTTCAGAGAAATTATAAAAAAAAATAATATATACAACCGACTGACTCGAAAGTCAAAGGCTATTGCTCCAGTGGCAAACACCACAAACTACGGTAAGAAGAGAATTTTTCTATACCTATTTCTCAGTGGAATGAAATCATTTATTCCGGAATGAAAATGCACGGCACTGCCGTTGCAAAATTAGCAGACTACATATGCCTTCATACATATATCACAACCCTTACCGAAGCAAAATCATATAATAAAAATAAAAGAAACAAAAAAAATTTCATACCACATATATGTATGTATATATATATATATAGGTATAGAGCAATGCATAGATGTGACATGAAAATACCTGTATAACGATCCCGTTAATATTTTATTTTGTACACGTTTATCCTTGTTCAAATTTTTTAACATCAAAAACGAGAAACCCGTCTTATGCTAAATGAATTCACATTTCACTTCTGAAACACTCAAAATTAATTAAATTATTATTATATATTAATTTAAATTAATTTTGAATCACACACACTGCACTTTTAGTCACAGAATTTATCTTTTCTATATAATCACTACATATGAAATTAATTAAAAACACAAAATCATAAGCGAAATTAATCGAAATTAAGCGAAAAAACTACATTACGTGATTCAAACAAACCTACTATAAACACACTTTAAACAAAAACAATCACGCACAATTTTAATTATTAAAATTTAATAAACACAATTACACAAAACTAATAACACAATTTTAAATTTAATATTTAATAAAAATTCCACTTACGGAGACAGACAAAAACACGTCCATCTCCATAAGCGTTCATCGCACACCGCGATAATTTTTGAAATTTATAAAGACTAAATTTATTATTTTTATTTGATTATTTAGTTTTAAGTATTTATATTAAACAAAAAATAAATTGTTTATGAAATTTATTTAGGAATCATATTTTGATAAAACATAACAAGATACTGATCAAAATTAAAAAGAAATAAAAAATATTTGGATTTTGTAAAATGTCTCTTATTTGATTTCGAATTTGTTTTGCTTCCTCAGATAGTGAGTAGTTTGAATGTCCCAGCTCAACTTCTGCAATTTCTCCATGTGGGGCATCGTCACAATTTACAATCTACTCAGAAAATGTAACATTGTAAGTTACACAAATATTGTGTAATGTACAACAAAACATTTAAAATTGTTGCAGCTTTTGCTGGTGAATAATGCAGTTTTCTAGCTGCTAATAGACATCGAAATCGACCTTTTAGTAATCCAAATCTTCTCTCAAAATATTGATCGAGCTTTGGAGTGGATGTCATTGAACTTGGCTTCTGAACTTCCTTCTGGAGTTACACGGTACGGTGTCAAAAGCCACGGTTCCAACAGATATCCCAAATAATCTGATAAATAATAAATAAAAATAATTTTCTGAATGAAATTTAATTAAATTGATTTACCTAACAGCCAGTTTCGTTCTCTAAACGTAATTGTTAGAACACAATAAATCAAATTTTTGTCGCAAAATATATTACCAGCATAGCATTGACGCTATGCTTAAGTTTTCTGTTCAAAAATAGGTGCTCATTTTCGTGTGGGCGAATTATTTGGATGTGAGTATCATCTATCGCAAATACTACATTGGGAATCCCATATTTTAAAAAAAAAATACATTTTTGATTCTTTTCTTTCGCTTGGTGACATTTCCAGTTTTATCCAATTTGAACAAATTTTATTTTCGATGGCATCAGAAACTTCACGTATTACAACAGATACACTTTGTTGGGACAGCCCAATAAAAAGGTCTTCCACCACACTTAACTGACTACCACCCTGCACTCAAAAAAATTATTGTTATAAATTTTTAATAACAGTGTGATGAATTTTATAAAGAAAATCTACTAATAAAATTGAATAAAAACTTTTTGAGATTTACAACTTTTTTTTTAAATAAAAATATTTTGAAGTTAAATTGATAAACGAATCCCAAAAACTATATTTCAATTTAACCACGTCGATTTAGTAGATTTTAAGTATAAAACTTTAATACTGTATTTGGTACATTCAACAAAAGAAGTTTTTAATTTTCGTCGCCCGAAAATTAGTTTGGTCCATACACCATTTACTCTAATCTCGAGAAAACCAACTTTTATGTTTGAAGCGAAATAAAGCAAAAAGTACTTGATAGAATTTTTTTATTTTTATGTAGAATTTCACTGCATACATTGAGAGCTTAAATTCAATTTAATCGAAAAAGTCTGACGCTTCATTGGTTCGGAATTGGAGTTTTCCAGAGACGCAATTTTTTCAAATTGGTCCATATCCACACTATTTTCACTAACTTGTTCGTTCTGTAGGATATGGACCAAACTGATTTGGATATGGAACAATCTAATTTGAATAAAGTTGTCAAATTTCATTAGAAAATTAATTTGATTTTCAGATTTTGGTAAATAAAACAATTTTTTTTGCTTATTCAATTTATTAAAACGAAATTAAATGATGATAGAACACAACTTTTGTTCACAAGGTTAGTTATATCATAAAATAAAAATAAAATAAAGAGCGTTTAATCACAGGTTTTTTACAGCTTCAAATATAAAATTGATCATAAAACTGACTTCATTGTCTTAATATAAAATTGATCACAAAACAAACTTCATTGTCTTAATATAAAATTGATCACAAAATAGACTTCATTATCTTATATCTAAAAAATTATCTCTAACATCCAGTTTATTTTTTTCTACTATTTTGGAATAGAGCCTTAAAATATTCCACATCTTCCGTTGGCAGAAATGGGAAAAGGGCAGTAATATCTTTAATTTTCTCCTTGGCAATCGGGTGTGCTGGTAGCGTACCAATTGCATTATTAAAAAGGTTTTTTGGAGTGGGAAGTACATTTCTAGTAGCCTTTTTATGCAGGGAGCAAGTTTTGTAAGTCATTTCTTGAAATGAAAATTTAAATTTTAATGTAAAACAATTACTTTCCTTTGGCTCATACAAAATTGATTTAATTTTGAAAAATGGAACTCTACCAAAGTCCATCTTACCAGCCGAGTGTGAATATATTTTAAAGTCTGTCGGCTTCATTTGCAATATGGCCAGTGAAACATTTTTAAAATTTATTTTTTTAACTAATCGCACAAAATGAAGAGGACTGTGTACTTCCAAGTTCTTTAAATATCGATCAATAGCTGAGTGTACACAATCTACTTCTTGTATATTCGAGTGGCCTGGCTCTGAAAACTTTTGAACTATTCGCTCTAAACTTCTGTTAGAGTTCAAAAATATTTTTAGTGCTGTTGTATTAATTTTGTTGCGATTTTGCGGTACACAGGAATCGCTCCACAACGTAATACATTTAATAAATGGAAAATCTGAAATCATCTGATTCAGTATACGAATTAATGCACTACAAATATCATTACCGGATCGACCACTATGTGCCTCGGTCCATATGGCACAGTATGTATTTTTTTTTCTATTCGGAATTATGGCTGTTCCTGTCAGATTATACAGGTTTAGTTTCCGTTTATAATAGAATGATGAAGCATTTCCCTTCGGCAAGCCGATCACTCTCTGTAAATCGTAGCACAAAATGCATGTATTCGGATCAATATTACTCCTATCAATATCTCGATCACCTCTGCATGCTAACTTCTCCTTTTTATGTTGCTCGTATATCAAAGTTTCTTCCTCGGATGGTGTTTCATTTTGTTGATATAATAAACATTTATCGCATTGGTCCTTTTTTGGTTTGTAAAATGAAATATTGAACTCGTTATTGAAAATGTTTCTGTAAATTGATATTTTAACTGGATCGTCATATTTTTCTACGTAAAGCTGGTACATTTTTGCTAAACTAAGGTTAGTTTCCAAATAATTTCTTTGCGAGTCAGCACGGCAATAATGGGAATCAACTGTTTTGAAACTGTTAATGTGATCTCGCACTTCGTTGAGTTTTACGGCAGACGTCACACGTTTTGTATTTTTACCCCGTTTCATAGGCTGCGGACAACCAGTTTCAGTTTCAGCAAAATTTTCGAAACAATAATATATTCTTCGTTTTGTTATGTTCAACGTATTCAAAAAAAATAACCTACAAACACGAATTATGTGGTCATTTAATTGAAGGAAAAATTGAAACGAATGCTTTTTCACTTCAGACAGTACTTGACGTCGCTTAATAGTCACTCGTTTGACAAATTTAAAATAAAATGTGGTTTTATCATCATCTGACATGCTCCAAAAGCTTTCAAATATTTTCAATCTATCGCTGTCAGTAAAGTTTTTAGAACATAAGAAAAAGCAAGTATTTTTGCATGCAGGTTTCATTTGCCTAGCAGGCATCGGTTGGTTCTTCCAATTTGTATATGGTTTTCCAGACTGCCTCAATTTTTTATTGACGGTGGATTTCCAAAGATCAACATTTTTTTTTGTTTTAGTAAAAACTTGAATTAGATGGTAAATCTCTCAAGATCTCAACTTGTTCATCATTTTTTATCAAAGGAAGTGGAATATTGTTACTCCTATCTAGAAATAAAAAAAAACCAAATTGAATTTAGAGATTGGAATTGTTTCAAAAAAACTTACTAAAACATAATTCGTTTACTACATTTTCTCCTGGTATGTAGGTAGGATCTTTATCAGAATCATCGCCTGTTAAATTACAATTAATTAGCAATAAGTTAATTCTAAATAAAATAAGTACATACAAAATTATTTGTATATACCTGAAAAGTCTAATTCAGAACGATCGCTGAATGAATTATCATTTTGAAGACTTTTATCTTCTTCAGAATTCAAATCAATTTAATTCATTATACTATTTGTTTAAAATATAATTAAATAAATAAACAAAAAAAAAAAACTTTACGATTTAAGTACTCGTATGTTTGACTTACGCTAATAACTGGGGAGACATAGGAGGACTCGGTGATGACATCTCTCCAAATTTCGACCCTCTGATATTTTTAAGGAATTATACGCGAGTAACTGTTTACATTCGATATATTGTCGAGCAATAAAATATAAATCGTTAAAAAAAATGATACGTCTTTTCACTTCGAGTTTTTTTAGAACAATGATGGGAAAAAAATTGCTTCTCTTTATATACTTTTGTGATTTTACGTTTTGTGAGATATGGATATGTAACAAACGTTAGTTTTTTTTTCCTTTTTCAGTTTGTTCCATATCCATTGAACATATATTTGTGGAACAAACTAATTTTTACAATATTGTAGAAAAAAATTATTATTGGGCGTTTGGCCCAAACTAATCGTTAGGTTTTTTTTTTATCCAAATACATTAGAATTTTGTTCCATAAGCCAAAAATCGCGATATGGACCAAACGATAATTTAAAATTTGTAAAAATCTGAATATGGAACAAACTGAGGATTCAATATCTCATCAACGGTTACGAATTTAAAAAAACCGACTACAGATTCTGAAAACGCCGATCATTTTACACTAATCTGCATCATCAGTTTAAAAAACCCAAATTTGGCGTATGGATCAAACTAATTTTCGGGCGACGCTACGATTCTCAATATAATCAAATTCAAAACAGTGTTGTAAAAATAGAAACAATTGCTATGAAAACCAAAATTCTTCGTTTTAATTCTACATTATTATCAATTCCGTTTGTCAGCTAAACGTCAAAATAGATTTTGCATGTACGTTTAACAAACAGTTCACTAAAATGGTGTTAAATTGTTTTAAGTGCAGTGTTCGGTTTATCGGGTTAGACAACTATATTAAACATTTAAAGTTGGCTCACGGTTTAACTGAAAATAGTCTTTATTATTGTACTTTAAATAATTGTGTTCAGTCATTTAATTCTGTATATGTATTCACGCGTCATATGAAAAGAAAACATGCTATATCAGGAACAACTAATTTGAACTATACGTTAAACCTTGGAAATATTGCAGAAGATACAGTTCCATTTCAAACAAATTTGGCGGAAAATTTAAAAATGGGGAATTGTGAGTTGAGTGCTGATAGAAGTGAATGTGAGCCAAATGTTCAGAAACTAGTGCAAATCCCTGAAAAAATCGATTTGACCCAGAGTTGTTTGAAGTTTACGTTAAGCCTACATAATAATATCAATTTTACCCGAAAAAATGTGTTATATGTATATCCAAAATAAGGTACAAGAATTTATCGTTTCACCTATTTTTCTTAATTTAAAAGAGTATCTTCGCGATTTGGATGTGGATGATGGCTTTACGTACAGTGGAGTAATGAAAGGTGCCACCTTGACCGAAAACCCATTTAAAAAGTTTGACACGGAACATAAACTTTTCAAAACCATGAATGAGCTTGATGTTTATAGACCTCCGAAATGTATAACAATAAATAACGAAGTTTCTGAAACTATATCGAGTGGTGTTCCTAAGCTAGATGAAAAAAATTATAAAGCAGTGATTTTTCCGATAACATTTCAAATAAAAAAATATTTTGAGACAGAAAATATTTTTGATTTAACTATGAAAAATTACCAAAATCTATTGAAATTAGATTATTACGGCAACATAATAAATGGGCAAATTTGGAAAAATAAGATAAAAAACTATCAAAACAAAGTTGTTCTACCTTATGTGTTATATTTTGACGACTTTGATGTGAATAATCCCCTTGGATCACATGCTGGTACACACAAAATATTAGGATGTTATTACAATTTTCCAGTTATCCCTGATCACGAAAAATCGAGATTGAACAATATATTTTTAGCTGCTCTTTTTAAAAGTTGTGATGTTGACAGTTGTGGTAACGATGTGGCCTTGGTTAATCTTGTACGACAAATAAAAGAATTAGAAACACAAGGTATCGAAATACGTCCAGGAGAAAATAACATTAAAGTATATATTGTACTCGCGGCAATTACTGGAGATAATTTGGGACTTAACAAAATTTTAGGGTTTACCAGCTCATTTTCAGCCAATTACTGC
The DNA here is from genome assembly GCA_958295665.1 of Tipula vernalis. NCBI lineage: Eukaryota > Metazoa > Arthropoda > Insecta > Diptera > Tipulidae > Tipula > Tipula vernalis. The sequence continues at coordinate 135,325,980 of OY282560.1, forward strand.
TGTAGAAGGTACATACAAACTGATTTAGTTGAATATTCATCTTACTTACGAAATTAAGAAAACTATGAAATCGACTTACTATTAAATGATTCATCGAGAACAGGCATCGCAGAAACTTGTGTTTTTAACACTTTAAATAACTTTCATGTTTGTGACAATGTTGTGTTTGACATTATGCATGATGTTTTTGAGGGAGTTGCTAAATATGATGTCTGCAAAATATTATCGTACTTCATTATTGAAAAATAAATGTTTTACAATTGCTATGTTAAATTATAGAAAGCAAATGTTTAACTACGGCCCTACTGAAATAGGCAACATATCACAAGAAATTTCTTTAGCTCATCTAAAATGCAATACCATAAAAATGACTGCTAGGGAGATGATTCCTCGTAATGACCAAGTGGGAAAGTTTCTAATTACTTTAGTAAAACTTGTAGATATGATATTGAAACCCTCATTTAAAGAAACTGAAATTCAAATTCTTGAAAAAACAATATTTGAACATAACTCACAGTACACAAGTTTATTCGGTGAGACTCTTAAACCGAAATTTCATTTTTTGATTCATTACCCTAACACAATACGGTGTAATGGGCCTTTAAAACCACTATGGTGTATTCGTTTTGAAGCAAAACACAAGATTTTAAAATCGTATGCTTATGCCACAATGTCAAGAAGGAATATCGCTCTATCTATTGGAATTAAAATGAGTTTGCAGTTTTCTTATATGCTCATTAACCAAAGTTTTTTTCAAGACCCATTGGCTTACGAAATATTACATACAGATTCAATACCATCAGAATTTATTGTAATTTCGGCGGACATGCAAATATTAAGGTCGTGTTCTTGGAATGGCATCCTGTATAAAAAAGGTTATTTTCTGACTATCTTATCAGAAATTCTAAATTTATTTGAAATTGATTGTATAGCTAAGCAAAATAATCTAAACATAGTCCTACTATGTAACAAATGGGAAATTATTAATTTTGATGATGAAATTCAAAGCTATCTAGTGCGTCCAACCAATGAAAAGGTCCTAAAACTTATTACAGATTTTAATGTAAATCCAATACATTTATACTATACGCCGAACGGTGATAAGGTCATTCGACTAAAGCATTTCTTCTTATTTTCTATCATTTTCAACCAAAGATTATGTTAAAAATACATAACCACAAAAAATATAAAAATTTGTGTTAAACATATTTTCATATAAATTTATGAATTGCAATATTGTTGTTGTGAAAGTAAAAACAATCCGGTTTTATAAATTATAACATATTAAATAAAAACAAAACTTTTTTAGTGTAAATAATAACAGTGTTATAAACTCTACTAAATAAAATATGATGTTCTCTCTCTATATATCCGTTACAAAGAGAAAATAATACATGCATCATAATACATTATATTTTTCATTAACGTGTGGATCTGTAAACAGTAAAGTCGAAATAAAATTCAAGGAAAAGATCATCGTTCAGCGTGAATTTTCAGTTTCTTTGCATATACATAAAAAAATATTTAATTTTACTAAAATTTAAAGAACAAGTGATTATTTAAGGCAAAGTCATAAGTGATTATTAAGATGTCAACAAATACAACTGAATCATTGGAACAGGATAATGGAGAAAGAAGTATAGACCACGCGGTAGATCATTTGGATGGATCTAATAATAAAGCATATGTAGGAAGAAATTGGATTTGTAGTTTAGATAATAATGTGATTCAACAAATTAATATTAAGGAGAGCACCGTTATCAATTTAAAAGAATTGATAGTTGAGAAATGGAATATGGAAGAAGAAGTGTTTCAGAAACTTTTACGTAAGTAAATTTTGTTCATAAGTATTTACTGATTAACTTAATTTGTGTAAAATATTTTTTTAAACTTATTTCAGTTAAAAGATGTTTGCTACACACTTTAAAAGTAATGAATTATGAAGATGTAAAAATAATATTTCCAGACGAGGAAATCGGGTATCGCATCGATTTCATCAGTAATCTAACTGAATGAAGAACTACAATGGTAACTACTATATTCTTATAAAAGTTCTATAGTTCTATTCTACCAAAAGACACCTCCATTCTCAGTTTGGTTCTGCATTTTTTCGTGCATTTTGATCGATCTTTTTAGGCGTATGAAAACTTTTTTCTGAACGTTTATAAATTGATAAATTATATTTCTAATTAGGGATTAGATTGTGATAATTTACAAAACACTTCAGTTCAAAAGGCTTGTAGTGGTTCTACGGACACCATTTCTAACTGTTCCAACTGGTCATCTACAACAAGTGGCTGGAGCGGAAATACATCTGATTGACAATCAGTTAACGATTTTTTGGAAAATTTTACAACAAGTACAATTATTGGGCGCTCTCTTGTAGAATTCTACAATAACAATAAAAACAATTTTGATGAGTATCACAGAAAAACCTTTGTGGATAACTTCATTAAACTATTTATTACCAAATATCAACGAAGGATGACAAATAAAGAAATCGAGGAAACTTCTAAATTAATAAAAAGTAAATTTCCTAATGAGAATATTGTAAGTAGAGATATTATGTACACAAGTTTTTTTTATGATTGTTGAAGTATCTGTTTATTTCAAAGGAGCTTTGGTACATCCCAAGAAATGGCAAGAAACATCTAAATTAAGGAAACTCAGCATCTTAAATTGTGCGAGACCAAAAACAAACCCGCCTCAAAGCGCAACAAATTCCAATTTTGGAAACTTAATTAATTCAAGTTGTGAAGGAAGTAGCATAGATAATACTGACAATGGTATGTATTAACATTACAGTAAAAAATGAAAATATATCATTAACGTGCGATTTGAATTACAAATGTAGAAACGAACAGAATGTGGTTAAAGCACAACATCGAACCTTGGGCCGACAAAACAGAGCGTTGGCGGTTGACTTTTAATTACCGAAGAAAAGACATTTTGAAATCAAATACAGGAGAAATAATACAAATGTGGCCATTATACTGCAACTCTTTAGGCCATAATTTAATGGAAATAGATTTTTACCTACTGTTTCCTGGCAAGGAAAACAATTTCCTTAATAACTGGAATGAGTATAAGCGTAAAGCTAAAACAATATTCAAAACAATAAAATATAAAGCGGTTAAGAAAGAATTTGATAAGTGGGACGATGAAATTGAGGGTAATTATAATTATTAATTTTTTAAAGAGGGATTCGTAAAATAATGCTTTTTTTTTCTTAGGAAACCAGGATTACTTATCAATCATCCTTCTAGCCGGGCTTCTAAAACCAAAAAAAATATCCATAAAAAAAAATATTTGGCAGCCATCCATCACCGATGCCCAACTAAGTGTAATTATACACGTAACAACCCAAAATGAAATTCATGGAACCTTATGTAAAATGAGAGAGAAATATTTGACTCTAAATATGACGATGCAGCCAGTAATTGTGGCAGTTGGAGATAACCTAAACAATCTACAGGACATTTACGTATTTTTTGATTTCATCAAATTTAAGCGGCCCACAATTCCGAAAGCTGTAGACGTAATTTTTAAAATATATCAAATTTTTAATTTAAAATACCCTCATGAATCTGAGCTCATTTGAACTTTCATTCAGCAGTATTTGTACGACATCTATTTGCCAACTGATACAAAGGCATTTAGTTTATCAGGTGTAATTTTTGAATTTCAGAAACAAAGTTAAAAATTTATGTATGTACATTAAGACATAATTTGTAATTTGGGATACGAAATAAAATGGAATTTATGTTTAAGTTTTGAGTTGAAATTTTTGTATTATTTTTATTTATTTAATAAAAATTTAATGAAAATAATCGAACCTACCTCACAAATTTTGATGATCCAAATTAAATATTAAATTCATCACAATTTCGGTTGTAAAATGTATAACACATATTATGTTGTAAAAAGTATAAGCGCTTTCGGCATAAAATACATAATAATTTTGGTCGTAAATTCTACTCCTATAATATTTTTCGTTGTAAAATGTATAACACACTCGTTGTAGAAAGAATAAGCGACTTAGATTAAACAAAAAGTGCTGTTTTTGAATTAATTACAATCAATAGTTTGAATCAACTATGATTATGGATAAAAAATAAAAATAATCTATGAAATTAACTACTTTATACGTTATAAATTCGAAATGCGTGGTAATAAAATTAAATACTTTTCTGATGTATATTAATACTAATATATGTGAATTGGGGCAATAGTTTGGTGGCCTAAGGCACAGCAAAAAGTTATTATGAACAAGCTGACCTCATTACAGACTAGCATGTCTCGGAATTACAGGTGCTATGCGCACCTGCCCTACGGCGGCAATGGAAGCTCTCATCGGGCTCACTCGACTTCATATCCACGTCAAAAAATCAGCTGCCACCTGTGCAGCTAGATTGAAGCTAGTGAATCAATACAGTCATGATGACCATATGGGTCACCTGGACATTTTGAATGAACTTCCAGACCCGAATATGTTCTTTAGTGCCCCGGACGTTATGCCGAAAAAACTCTGCTTTGACAGGAATTTCGTGGTAACAATCCCCGATAGAACAGACTGGGATACTGGGTTACCTCAGATGGAACCTAACAGCCTAGTCTGGTACACTGATGGATCAAAAATGGATGGTGGAGTCGGCATTGGTGTCTTTGGACCCAATCACAAAATATCGAAATCACTGGGTACTTACCCCAGTGTTTTTCTAGCCGAAATTCACGCCATCGAAATCTGCGCCTCTACTTTTATGACCAAAGGTCTTAAAGGCGCATCCATCCACATTTTGTCTGACAGCCAAGCAGCACTGAAAGCATTGGCTTCTAACTGCCTGGATTCCAAGTCGGTTCAAAGTTGTTATAAACTGCTACAATCTCTCTCTTGTCAAACCAAAGTAAGGTTGTGGTGGGTGCCTGGTCACATGGGCATCACTGGAAATGAGATAGCCGACGAACTTGCACGGGCAGGCTCGTCGACTACACTCATTGGCCCTGAGCCTTTTTGTGGTATCCCGTGGGCTTCTGCAACCTACACAATCAGTAAATGGGAAAAAATACAGTGCTTGACTTATTGGAACTGTATTCCCGGCCTTAGACAAGCCAAATCTTTGATCAGACCATTTCACAACAAAAATTTGGCGATCAATTTCAGCAAAGAAAATATTAGGAAACTTGTGAGTTTTCTCTCAGGCCACTGTAACCTGAGATATCATTTGAACAAAATGAACCTGTCCACAGAGACGGAGTGCCGACTCTGTTTGGAAGAGACAGAAACCGCAGAACACATACTATGTGAGTGTGTTGCTCTGTGCACACGGAGGTGGATTCATTTTGAAGAGAGGTATCTGATCCCGGAGAAATGTAAATTGGCCTCTATAAACAGCATTCTCGCCTTTATTAGAGAGGTGGAGAAGCTCCTGGAGTAACAGTACCCAACAGCACAAAAGATCTTTTAGGTCGCAGTGCTAGCCGCTTTTGGGCAGGGTCAAAAAAAAAAAAATATATGTGATTAAATTTAAAAATTTTAAATTATAAAAATTATGACACTAATTTATTGACTAATTTTTATAACAATTTTTAGTTGATTATAAAACGAAATTTTTAGTTTTTACTAAAATTTTTTTTGAGTGTGAGCATAAAACCGAACGGCTGCCGCTAGTTTTATTATAGGTGGAATTGACGTTGATCTGAGCATTGGTCTCATGTCATCTTTTATTTGCTCTAATACATAAATAAAAGATTCCTTAGATAGACGGAAAAGTTTTATAAACCTTCCCCCCATATTTTCCTCTCAACAGCCATCGATAATGATTTTTAAAAACAACTGTATTCTCCTCTCGTTAACTCCAAATTAAATTAAACATTTGACACTACATTTCAGATTGATATGGCAATACTGTACTGAAAAGATTCCATAGTATCGATTTACTTTCAAATCAGATTTAACTTTCAGATCGGTTTTACTTTCAGATCGGAATACATAGAAGACCTACTGGATCAGATCAAACGTCAAGAAATTTGGCTAATATTTATTTAGCCATTTAATCTGTCATTACTTTAAAATCATACGACAACTTATTTTTAAGCAAGACGATGACATTTGTGCTTATTTCTATGGGCGATTAGAATGCTTTAAAAAAAAACAATATTTTAATATGCCTTGGGTATTTTAACGCTCTACCAACACCATCTTTTGCCTTCATTTTACGTTTATGATTCTATGTATATGGAAATATAACATTCACAGCATAATCCTATACATAATCTAAATATGAAAATCACTTTATTCATTTAATTTTTTTTTAATATTATGAAAAACGGATTATGCACAACATAATAATCTAAGTTAAAGCCTAAAGTGTTATAATTAAAAAATAAAACAACCATAATCGACTTTTTGTATGTAGCATTATACATATACGTATTGTACATACCTTCCGGTTTTCTTTCTTTAAGTGTAAAAATTATTTGTTTTGTTTTCATTTTTTGGAAAATTTTTATCCCTTTACACGCCGTTTTTTTTTATGTTGTTATGTTATGTTTTCTGTTGCTCTGTTCCAGTGTTGTAATCCTTAAACGGAAAAACAATGAATGGTAAAAAGGTTTCTTCGGTTATGTTTCTTCCTTTCGAACTAAAAAAAAAAAAAAAAAAATAAAAAGCTGGAATTAATTTGTAATATAAATTTTGTTGGAAATCCTTGTTTGCGTCAAAATATGTAAAATATTTGTTTGGGCCGAAAAAAAATTATTGTGAAAGGAAAACATAAACAGCATTAAATTATTATATGTAAGTATATGTACACAAAAACACATACAGACACACACAAACATACTCGTATATCCTTAAAACAAATATGCTTATACGCACACATTTTATGATTCGTTTTTAATCTTTTTGCCTAATATGTGTATTACTATTTAGTAAAAAAAAAAACTTGAAATTTTCTTTCCTAAGCATTAATCATTCTTCCAAATTACACGTACCATATGAAAGATGAAAACTGTTTGGTCATTACCGTTTTAGATTTTTATTTTTTCATCTCATGCAGCAGTTCTGTGTAAAAAAGCTAAAATATATGATATTATTGCCACAGACAGTAAAATGTTTAGATTTGCGTTAAAACTGGATGATGGTTGGTTTTATTCTTATATTACGTAACATCACGATGACAACTCTCGATATTTCGTAGAAAAATATTCTTTTTTTGTTTTATTTTTTATTAAATTGGTTCACTCGTGTGTGTTAAACTTTTTGTGCTCTCTCAAGTATATTTTTGTTTAGATGATAATTTGGTCTCGATTTTTCCATATTTTCCGAAAATGTATGTACATTATGTACGAGCATGATATTTTTGCCAAAAACAAAAAAAAAAAAACTTTTCTATTTTTCTTTTAATTTAAATTTTTAATTTTGTCATACTTTTGTTTTTGTACTCTCTTAACTTTGTAATTGTATTTACATGCTTAATTAAATTTTGTATATGAACAACATATAGATGTACACGAGCAACACACACACATAAACATGTAAAAAGCTTAGTGAATTAAATTTTTCTCTATGGAAAATATTTCAAAGGTTAATTAAAAGTTTAGATATGTACATACATATGTGTTGTTGTTGTTGCATTTTCTGTTTTTGAACATACTTAGATTGGAGCAATAAAACTTGATAACCAGCGATGTGTATTTACATGGTGTAGTACTAGGTTGAGTACATTTGAAATGAAAAATTTTTTTTTTGTTGTTCTTGAGAAAAAATCGTATTTTGAACTCATGCTACCAAGGTAAGAATTTTAAAAGAAATATAAATTTCGTTTTATTTAATTAAGTTCAATTTTGCTACATATATACATACGATGACGCCGATTGAGATAGGATTAGGTACTAACTGATTTGTTCAACGGGACGGAATTCATATAATAGTAACTGTATTGTAAATTTATAGACTTATTTTAAACCCTTAATCACACTATATAGAAGGTATCTGGATTTGCCACACAATAATAGGTTAGTAAGTTTCTCTGAAGTAGGAGGTGTAGCACATTCGTAAGAAAGTTATGAGCTTCATGATTCAAGAGATAATTAAGAGAACTACTACTATGATAATAGAGATACAAATATAAGCCCGAAGTTTAGCGACAAAAATTGTTGCCATTAATTGGATACCATCTGTGGCGAAGTTCAATTTTATTTATTTTTTTATGGTGATAGTATTAGAAGGAAGGGTAAGCACATTAAAACATTAACATGAAATAACATTAAAAATTAACGATAACAGCAAGGTTAACAAAAATAAAGTAGAAAACTACGTATTGCCCATCAATCATGCCACTGCAAAAATTTTTAATTAAATAATTCCGTCGATCCTAAAACCTCTTGATTTGTAATGAATTTGAATTCCATAGGTAAACTCTCCTAACATAAAGGGATTTGTTTAATGTTCAACAAAAACTTTTCGTAGGAATTAGGTGGAGGTTAGTCGAACGAAACTTATTAGACAGCAATTTCCTATAAAGAAAACAAGGGTCCTTACCTTCGAGCAGCTTAGAAATAAAAAGACCAACGCGAAATTCGTAAAAGATAGATAAACTAGATCCTAAAACGAGGCTAGAGTAGGCAGAAATATGATCGAATTTCCTTATACCAAAAATAAACAGAGTACAAGTATTGAAACATCTTTGGAGAACATATATATTTTCCTAAAGCATACCGAATAAAACCATGTCACCGTAAATAAAATGAGGAAGAAGGCAAACACAGTTTTTTCCTAAACTGACTATCAGAAAATCCTACTATTTTATACAAACAACTAAACATGCCAAATACCCTCTTACTAATACTAACTAAATGGTCACTCCAAGTAAGAGTTTTATTAGTAACTAAGCCTAAGCCCCTAATAATATTTGAATATTTAATTAGCAAACCCTGCAGAAAAATACCAGAAAAGGACGAGTTATCTAACGGCTGAGACTTATTCGCATTTAAATGAGCCTATTGTATAGCGACCAACTAACAATATTACTTAAGCCTAAACGAATATTTCTATAAATCTGGTCGTTATCAGTGAATAAAGGATTCTATTTCATAAATGTACGTAGAAAATAATAGAGGACCCACCATTAAACCCTGCGGTATGTCATAAATTAGAAGAAGGAAATCATACAAAGAATTATCGAAATAAACTACCTGAGAACGGTTGGAAAAAGACATACATATAATAGCGCAGTGAAGGTTAGGTTAGGTTAGGTTGGAGTGGCTGCTTAGACACACTTAGACCGATGACGGTCCATTGTGATACCACAGAATATATCACCTTTACCCCTGTTGTCACCATTTCGAGCTACTTATGTAGTGTAAGACGTCCCGCACTTTAATGTTTTCGAGATCCGAGAGGCAGTCCATCCTGAACTTATTCAATTGTTTTTGCCTTCTGAGTGCCAATGTTGGACGCGAGCAAAGGAAGTGGACCAACGTCTCTTCCTCCTCTTCGTGATAGACCTCCCCAGACTTGCCCTTTCCGCTTGCAGCTGGAGAGCCGTACCGTGCCTAGCAAGTTTATCCGCCCTGCAGTTCCCCATGACGCCCGAGTGACCTGGGACCCAGATTACCTGGATATTGAAATGCTCACCCATCTCATTTAGAGATGAGTGACAACTCAACGCCACCCATGACGCCAAAGACACCGATTCTAACAAGCGGATCGCCGCTAGACTGTTTAAATAGATTGCGATATCATCTGAGGATACCATATTATGCTTCAACCACGTCATGACCTCCTCAATCGCTACGACTTCAGCTTGGTACACGTTGCAGTAATAAGGGAGACGAATAGAAATATTTACATTTAATTTGTCACAGAATACTCCAGCTCCCACTTTGCCGTCTAGCTTGGAGCCATCTGTGAAGAATTGCAATGCTTCGGTTTCCGATAACGGTCTATCCCTCCAGGATTTCCTTGAAGGGAAGGAGGTCCGAAATCGCTTCTCGAAGCGTACAGTAGGTTTAATGTAGTCAAGATTCGCCAGCTCATCCTTCAACTATCTAACGATAGTAGAGTGTCCTTTACTGAGACACCTCCACTGAGAGAAGGCTGCAAGTCATACAGCCGTATTTGCCAAAAATGTCGACCGGAAGAAGGTGCAACATAACCACTAAGGCACTTGTCGGTGTCGATCTCAATGCCCCGCTAACAAGCAAACAGGCCGTTTTTGCACCCTTTCAATCCTACATTTATAAGTTACCTTGTCCAGAGCTGGCCACCAAACACCCACCCCGTACATGAGTACAGGTCTCACTACAGTGGTGTAGAGACAGTGTACCAGCTCCGGCTTCAGACCCCATCTATGACCAACGGCGTTCCTACAGGAGTTCAAACCTATAGTAGCTTTGTTTATTCTCTCCAACATATTAGGCCTCTAACTAATTTATTGCCCCTTGATTGCCTCCGCTTTCACATTATTAAAGGCGCCCTCTATATTCAGGTAGGCCACCAAACAGAATTCCTTCGAATTAATCGATTTCTCAATCGTACACACCAAAGCGTGCAGAGCAGTGTCCACAGACCTACCCTTTGTGTACGCATGCTGAGATGGTGAACACTTCCTGGCACCTATTTTATTTTTGATGTATACATCCAGCAGCCTTTCCAAGGTTTTCAAAAGAAAGGATGATAGAGTTATTGGTTATAGGCCTTTAGGATAGACATGTGAGTTTTTCCCCGTTTTCAGTATAAGCACCACATTGACCTCCGTCTATTACCTATAAATATAGCCCAGCTTCAACCACTCTTTGAATATAGCTTCCAGGTAAGGAAGAATAATTACTGAGTTGTTTTAAAGTTCCGCTGGTATAATTTGATCCGGACCAGCCGATTTAAATTGTTTAAAACCCCTCAGTGCCCATAGGATCCGTTTCCTGGTTACGATATCCTCTGTGAACACTGACAGTGATTCCTGATGATTGCTACACACCAACAGGTCTTCAAAGCTCGCAGAGAAGTGTGTCTCAAAGAGAAGCTCCAGAGGTTCTCCACTAGAAGATATCCAAAATCCGTCCGGTTTTATAAAAAAACTTGGACTAGTTGTACTTTTGGAAAGAATCTTCCTAAGGCGGGAGGTTTCGGATACCTCTTCTATTTTATCACAGAAGATTCTCCAAGACCTCCTTTGTGCCTTTCTTAATTCTTTCTTATAAATTCCGAGTTTCTCCTTATAGGAGTCCCAATCCTGAGCCTCCCTTTTATTTTTGGCTCTATTAAAGGCTTTCCTACAAGCCTTACGATAGGTTTCCAGTTCTCTGAACCACCATACTGGTTTTTGCCTACCCCTAGGCTTAGCTAGAGGGCAGGCAGCACGAAAGGATCGGTTGCATGCGCTAGTAACACTAGCCACCATGCCCTCCAGCTCCCCAACGGTCGTCGGGGACTCCAGAGCTTTCGACGACAACAAATTCCCAGTTGGTCCTTCTAGGGTTCCTGAAGGCTTCCCGCGTAGCAGGGTGAATATCGAGGCTATATGTTAAATATCGATGATCAGAAAAGGAGTGTTCCTTATTCACCCTCCAATTTTTAACCATATGAAGAATATTATTTGAGGCAAGGGTCACGTCTAGAACCTCCTGCCTGTTACTAGTAATAAATGTGGGTTCCCGCCCAATATTACATACTGAAAGGTTAATACTCATCAAATAATCAAAAAGTGACTCACCTTTTTCATTAATGTCCGTGCTTCCCCAGATAGTGTGATGCGCATTAGCATCAACTCCCAGTACCAGCTCTTCCAAATTATCCGGAGGAACCTCTTTCTACCGGCTCATGTAGGCTGAAACTAGCCAGAATCTACAAGTGTCTACTTCCAGGCTAACTGCAGTTGTGTCACCATTGCTGTATTGAGCATTATTAATAATATTTTTCCCAATAATACAAGATCTGATCTTTCTAGACTTACTAGAGGATATAATTTTGTACCCCTTGGTTCTGAGGCCACAGATCCTGTTATTGTTAATCCAAGGTTCTTGGATTAGTATCACGTCCTCACCCGAACTAGCCTGCCTGAGGAGTAGAGCTGCCGAAGCAGCCTTAGAATGGTTAGGATTAATTTGAGTTATCTTAATCATAACCTTTTAACCTTTACCTACCTCTATGGTATATTCCTGCTACCGCAGGAATATTATATATTATTTCTCGGTATTTTGGGACGCGCCGGATTCGCCCGTCTCGCTTACCCTCATACCCTCTGCGGATGACTTGTCAGTGCCCTCCCCCCGTATGGCCGGGCTTCCGACATCCTCCTCCATCGGTACACCAGCTCCTTCGCTTATGTGCCCCTCCTCATCTTCCTAGTAAACACTTGCCAGACCAAGATCGCCGGATTCACTCACTCCCTACCCTCAGCTTCTCCCCCATGCTGCTGGTACCCCCTTCAGACCTGGGCGGGTTGTTACCATCCTCCGGTTGGCCTCCCGTACGCGCTTCCGCCCCATTTTTTTATAAACGCTGAGAGTAATTGACCCGAATCCGAAGTTAATTACTCCCTTCGCTTTGTACAGGGGTGCAAGGAAGTTATTTATTACAATAATTGATAATTTCGAGCCCCCTTCGCCTCCTCCTGCTTGACGATCTTCCAATTTCCGGTCGGAAGATCCGGGTTACTAGCCTGAATTATTTTCAAAACCTCGTCAGTGCTAGCCGGTTCGGATGGCAGCCAGACACGTGTCCTCGGCCTGCTGGAAATTCCCTCCCGGCTAACTGCCTAAGCTTTGCGCCTGGCAACACCTCCTCTACTTTGGCTACTTTGGCCCGCATATCTGCAGGATGGGGGTGGTCCTGGATTTTCTCCCAGGACACTTTAAAAAACGAGGTTGAGTGCGTATACACCAACCTCCATTTTTCCGCTGTGATGCTCCCATCTTTTTGGCTTTTGTCAATTACGGCTAGCATCAACACATGATCCCTCAGGACATGGCTAAACAGCTTTGTCTCTAAGTTAGAGCTCGGCTTCGTATCAGTCAGCAACTTGGCCCGCTTGCTGTCGACTACTTCCACCTCGTCCTTAGACCGCTGTCTTTTCGACACCTCGTCCCTTTCCGAGCTTTCGCAGGCCACTGTGCTCGTTGCCCAAGCTACTTATGTTTTCTGTTCTTCGGTGAGCTGCCCCTCGAAGGTCGCAGCCCACTTCTCGAGAATTCGAAATGCCGAGCGGCGATTTCTGTACCGCCTTTTTGCCGGAGGGATGTCCCTCGTCCCACTCCCCTGTGCTGCATTGGTACCGCTAACTCCCGGGACTGGCGCCCTAGAGTCAACCACCGTTGCAACCTTAGAGGCCCCACCCGTCTGGTTCGAGGTACCTCGCTTTTGAGGAGAGCCGATGCCCTTGGTTTTCTTATTGTTTGATCTGTCCATTTTGATTACGACAAGTTTCGGAGAAATAAAGGTCCACCTGCGCAGAGATCCGTATACGCAGGTAAGGTTAATTACAACTGGAGTTAGCCAGGTATCCAGAGGGCTCCATTCACGACTTGGCTTTGTTAAACGGGCCCCCAGCCTGGCAGATCATCAGCACGGGTCGCTTTACACCTTAATCCGGCCGATTTTCCATCATTTAGCGTGACCCGCCTTATACCTAGGTCACTTATTACACCCGCTCAATGAGCATGGACCCGGAGGCGACGCAATTAAAAGGCCCAGTGCGCAATGAAAGTCCTGTGAAATTTTCTAAACCCAGATTGGAGGAAACTAATTAAACTATTGCTATTTAAATGTGATTGAATTTGATTTTTAACAAATATCTCGAACGCTTTAGAGAGGGAACTTAAAATGCTAATTGGCCGAAAATGGGATAGCTCTGAAGGATTACAGATCTTTGAGATAGGGATTCTTTTACTTAGCTTCGACTGATGTGGATATGAAGAGCACTTTCTGAAGAAGGTTCTGATTTATCCTTTGAAATAATGGATTGTAAACCATTGAGAAAAATATTTAAAAACGAGAACAAATTAGATTACGCATTAGAGAACAAATCAACAGTACTACTGCCTGAGTTCAAACTAGAGCAAAAATAACTACTGATGTCATTGAGTTCGAAAACCCTACTAGAACTACACAGAATCAGCACACCAGAGAGACCTACGCAAGAATCTCAAGCACATCGCAACGAACATTTACGGCAAAATGTGTTAAGAGCGAGAGCGGCGCGTCAAAACAATACAGACATATTCAGAGTACAACATCGACAACGACAGCAAACTAGCCGCACATTAACATGTGCATCAATCGTTCGTCTTGCGTTCGAATATGCATTTGACATCGCTTATTCAGCGCATTTTAAAATTGCAATCAGTGCAATGGACAAAGGATGCCAACATTGTCACGTGTTAATTCCCCAATGAAGCACCCGGGATCCATTGCGCATTATGAAAAGTTGTACTGCCGCCTCTTACCAATCTGCTGGAACCTTTACAATCACTTATAGCTGGCACATTAATCGATTCAAAATCGTTTTTGCGCAAGATATGCAAATTCAATTGTTGCGTCCAAATGATGTCGCTTGGAGCAACAAAAGTTTACGATCACAGATCCGACGGATGAAATTTTCAGTCTCAATTCAAAATACAAGGCCAGGTGTACCATAAAATTGGTTCATTGATGCCGATGCCTAATGAGGGCTCAAAGTTTCTCCAAATATATTTTATGTTCAGTGATGAAGAACGCGTAACAACGAGGGTCAGTACAATTTCATCGAACGGGCAGAAGAGCGAGCAATTGTGGAGTTGTTGGAAAATTTTATGGAGAATCGAAATCAACTTATTCAATTGTTTAAATTAGTGTCACGACGATTGAGAAATGACATCGTCGTGAGCACGATTTCGGCAATACACCGGTTGTACGATACACTCTAATATCCGCTGATATTTTGGGAGTTCCAGTACCATATACGCTAAAATCGAAAGCGAGCGTTTGCAATATATTCGATTCAACCAGGCTAAATTAAGATGGGAGGAATACATCCATTTACGAGTTGCTATTATCGGACACGTCGATGGAAATTTAGATATCAACAACTTCGGTAATGCATTTATTCTACCTTTAAGCTACATCGGCAATTCACGACACATGCAGGAATACACACAAGATGCGATGACTTACATGAGTGTTGAAAGCAAAATTAAGATCATTGACGGATTTGACCGTAAAATTTTCGATTTTTGGTAACACTGCTGGATGTATTCGGTTGAGTAGCAAAAGCGAGGTTTGCCTAATGGTAATATTTTGATTTGGCTATATTAAAATTCGCCCAGAAGAAGATCAAACAGTTTCGGAAGAAATTCCAAACCGATCAATTAACCTAGAATTGTTCGATATTGTCGTTCTGTTGCCACGTATCCCAATTATACCCTCGAAAACGACAATCATATTCAACTGGCTCCAATTTCTGATTCGTTTGGCATTCGCAATGACAATCAACAAATCTCAATGGCAGACAATGTCCATTTGTTGACTGGACTTCGAAAATCCATGTTTCTCCCATGGCCAATTATACATTGCATGCTCACATCTGGATAAATCGTTGAATCTATTCATATTGGCAAAAGACGGATTGACAAAAAATATTGCTAACCAAATCGCTCTAATCGAAACTAAAAAATCGAGATGGGATCCCATACCGAGAAAAAACAAAGAGATTATTAGTAAAAGAGATAATTATGGGCAAAAAGGGAGAGGTACCACTAACGGTTGGACAACAAAACATTGGAATTCAGTGTTGTGTACGGATACTTAAACTAAGACTATTCAAAAGTTTGAAATAATCTCCAGGGAAGTCGGAATTTTGGAAAGTTGCTAGAAATGCCTCAGTAATCATGTCACAAACCAGTTCTAAATGTGTAGCGTTAGTTGCCATACGAGTGCAAAAAAAATACGAAATATGATTTTATAATTTTGGCATCCCGCAGTCTGAATGCCTTGATTAATGGAAACCCTGAATAATCCAACTAAGTAGAATATAAAGGTCAACCCTGTGTGGTGGCAACTGGTTCGTGAGCTATTGGTTTACCTTTGACTTCAATCGTACCCAATGGACACATCTTCCAACAACCGCTCGAACTTCATTTTTGCTCTTATTATGTGAAATTTTTGCTTTAATGTAGACGTCAAAATGAATAGACCTGCATGTAACTGTTTCAGATGCGCATCTCTGATAATTAACGTGATCATATAATGCCTTGCTGGAAACATAAGTGAGTGAATCATATTGTATGGAACATTCGCGTTTAATAATCTCTATCTCTAACTAGTAATAAAGTAATTGGGTTTTGATTGGTAAGCGGTACGAATTCTGAAGCGGAACATTTCACTGGACACATCTCATCACGAAACTGAATGCGTCAAAATTTAGATTGGACAATTGGCCCCACAGCAGTTCTGAACGAAGATTTTTTTCGAAGTAGATTTTCATAGAGTTTTGTGCGGTATTTTCTCCAAACTATTTTCGGATATTCAATGTCTGCTTCATTCACAAACGATACGACTAAGGAAATAGGGCTGCAAAGCATCTTCGTTTAAACCTATTTGCTTTTTTAGATATGTGAACGATATTATCCCGGCTATCGGAAAATTCGGAAGTTATTATTTTTCTTGTGGTTGTTTAAGAAATGGACCAGCCGGCGGTAAAATAATATTTCCGGTTTTTCTTATTCTTAATACATATGGTATTCAAACTATTTGGTTTTCAGCTAAATATTTAGCTGAACGAAATTGGGCAGTCAAATATTTAAGGCTTGATATTAAACCCAACCCAGTTTGGAAAACATTTTTTATTTTTTATTATAATTTACCCTGGTGATGATAGAATAAATTCATCGAAACCTCGGTATTCAAATAAAATGTATCTAATATTTTTATGGCGTTTCTTGGAATCCGTGAGAAATTATTCGGCCTCCAGGCTTTATATTTCCGAAAAACAACAACAAAAATAATATTTTCATCGTCTACGAATTGTCGACGAATTTTCTAAATCGTCTACGTCGAAATCGATTGTCTACGCTATTGTCGACGGTTGCGGTGTAAACAATCTCAAAATAGGCGTAGACATACAACACTGCTGTAGTTGTAGACTTCTCTATGATTTGCTCTCTTGAGAAAAGGCATATTTAGCGGATGATGTTTTGTTGTTCATACTTTTAAATTTATAGAGGATGGAGTGAATAAATAAGAGTAAGTACTGATAAAAGTTACTTTTTCCTTTAAAGTTACTTCTTTGAAGTAGAAAGTTTTCGTATTATGAAGTGAATAATGACTACCTTGTGCTTGCAGTTATTTATGGAGAAAAATTTTAGTAATATAATTATACCGTTAAAGTTAGCCGAAAGTTGCCAGTCGAAAGTAAAAAGTTGATAATGAAGATTGTGTCTAATCCCAGCCAAAAGTTTCCAGCCGAAAATAAAAAATGTAGTAGTTATCAGCCAAAAGTAAATAGGAAACATGGGTTTAAATAAAAATGTTTGTAAATAGTTTTACGTGTCAAACTTTGCTTAACCTATTCGTAGAAAATATCGGAAAATCAGAAGAATCCACAAAATTGGAATAAAATCAACCTCTATAGAGTGTAAAACTGTAATTGAATCGTTTTTATGTGATTTGTCAATAGCTATTGAATGAAAAAATTCTGTTCAAGTTTCTCGTGGGAAATCTCGGAAGATTTCCCACGGGAAAATTGAACTGAATTTTTTTCCTGCAATAGCTATTGACAAGTCACATCAATGCAATCCATCTGCAGACATAACACTCTAGAGGCTGATTTTATCCAAATTTTCTAATGATTTTTGGAAAATCGAATTTTCCGAGATTTCCCACGGGAAACTTAAATTGAATTTTTTTCCTGCGATAGCTATTGACAAATCACATTAATGCAATCTATCTCCAGACATAACACTCTAGAGACTGAATTTATACACATTTTCAAATAATTTTTGGAAAATCGAATTTTCCAAGATTTCCCACGGGAAACTTGAACTGAATTTTTGTCCTGCGATAGCTATTGACAAGTTACATCAATGCAATCCATCTCCAGACATAACATCCTAGTGGCTGATTTTATTCATCCATTTCTTACTTTCGGCTAGAAATTTTTTTGAATTTTCCGAGATTTCCCAAGGGAAACTTGAACTGAATTTATTTCCTGCGATAGCTGTTGACAAGTCACATCAATGCAATCCATCCCCAGACATAACACTCTAGAGGCTGATTTCATACAAATTTTCTAATAATTTTTGGAAAATCGAATTTTCCGAGATTTCCCACGAAAAATTTGAACTGAATTTTTTTCCTGCAGCAGCTATTGACAAATTACATCAATGCAATCCATCTCCAGATATAACACTCTAAACGCTGATTTAATTCATCCATTTCTTACTTTCGGCTGGAAACTTTTTTAAATTTTCGAGATTTCCCAAGGGAAAATTGAACTGAATTTTTTTCCTGCGATAGCTATTGACAAGTCACATCAGTGCAATCCATCTGCAGACATAACACTCTAGAGGTTCATTTTATCCAAATTTTCTAATGATTTTTGGAAAATCGAATTTTCCGAGATTTCACACGGGAAACTTGAACTGAATTTGTTTCCTGCGATAGCTATTGACAAATCATATTAATGCAATCCATCTCCAGATATAACACTCTAGAGCCTGATTTTATACACATTTTCTAATAATTTTTGGAAAATCGAATTTTCCGAGATTTCCCACGGGAAATTTGAACTGAATTTTTTTCATGCGACAGCTATTGACAAATCACATCAATAAAATCCATCTCTAGATATAACACTCTAGACGCTGATTTTATTCATCCATTTCTTACTTTCTGCTTGAAACTTTTTTAAATTTTCGAGATTTCCCAAGGGAAAATTGAACTGAATTTTTTTCCTGCGATAGCTATTGACAAGTCACATCAATGCAATCCATCTGCAGACATAACACTCTAGAGGCTGAATTTATCCTAATTTTCTACTGATTTTTGAAAAATCGAATT
This sequence comes from Tipula vernalis, assembly GCA_958295665.1. Classification (NCBI taxonomy): domain Eukaryota; kingdom Metazoa; phylum Arthropoda; class Insecta; order Diptera; family Tipulidae; genus Tipula; species Tipula vernalis. Next base: position 135,345,013 of record OY282560.1, read on the forward strand.
TTCCGAGATTTCCTATGGGAAACTTGAACTGAATTTTTTTCCTGCGATAGCTATTGACAAATCACATTAATGCAATCCATCTTCAGACATAACACTCTAGAGGCTGAATTTATACACATTTTCAAATAATTTTTGGAAAATCGAATTTTCCAAGATTTCCAATGAAATCCATCTGTAGACATAACACTCTAGAGGCTGATTTCATACAAATTTTCTAATAATTTTTGGAAAATCGAATTTTCCGAAATTTCCCACAGGAAATTTGAACTGAATTTTTTTCATGCGACAGCTATTGACAAATTACATCAATGCAATCCATCTCCAGACATAACACTTCTGCTGGAAACTTTTTTAAATTTTCGAGATTTCCCACGGGAAAATTGAACTGAATCTTTTTCTTGCGATAGCTATTGACAAGTCACATCGATGAAATCTATCTCCAAACATAACACTCTAGAGGCTGATTTTATACAAATTTTCTAATGATTTTTGGAAAATCGAATTTTGATTTTGAATTAATATGGAATTTTTACGGCTTGTACCCTCTCTAGAATTGGTCTTATTTGTTTCGTCAATGTGTCGGCAGCAATCAATAATTTAAAAATAGTTTTGTGCACGGTTAGTTTTTGACATAGAATAATAAAATGGGTAAAAATGAGTTTTTCCATTTTAGCCTCATTTTTAGGGGGTGACGCACTAAATTCCCCATTTTGCTATTTTCTGATGACATTTTCTTTGAATTATAGTTAAATTTATTGGTAATGAAAGTCTCTTAAGGAAATAGATTGTCAAAGAAAGGAAACCAAAAAAAAATCTTGTCTGTTGAAATCGAATCGGATGAATTAAGAAGACTGCGATGGTGGAATATTTTAATGAGAAACATGTCAATTTGAAGTTTTGGTCCTTAACTTGAAATGAACGTCTAATGCTTTTATTTAAAAAGCCCTCTTTATAGCAATATTTATGTAATATTTGATTGTTTGTTCTAATGTGCTTTCAAAAGGTCAAATAATAATATTCTCTGTGCAACTTAATTGCCTGTACAATTATATCGTGGCAATATGTAGGCGGTGCTGAGCTTTCCAGAACATCGTCGCTTATTAAACCTTTACTTTATAAATTATATCTTCCACGCCCTCATATATTTTTATCATGCAAATGCATATAAAACTTTCATATGTCTGATTGATTAATTACCGTAATCTAAATATAAAATATTCAACTGAACTAAAAAAATCACCACAATAGCACATATCATACACAATATAGAAAATAAATACATTTGAAGCGATACAAAAATTTAATTACTAGGTTTGACACCTGAAATTACAGAAATTCACTAACAAAAAGCTCATTATTTATTTAACTTTTTCTATACCGTCATTTGGAGTTTACTTTATGGCTTTTCGTTAACCAATTTTTATTTTTTTGTTCCACTGAATTTAATTCGTATTACGTTTTGTTTTATATAATACAACCGATTATAATAAAATAAAATTATGCTTTTCTCGTATTAGCTCACATAAGTTATTATAAAATATTGTCATTATTATTATCAAACCCTATCATCAATATAAATTATAATGAAAAACCAAAAAAAAAAAAATAAAAAATAAAAATCATAACAGACGCCCTGAAATTATTTCCACTACAAAATGGATTTTTTTTTATATTTATTTTGTTTTTGAAATTAAAGTGTTGTAATATTTTATTCTAAGAATCAGTTTGTGTTTATTAATTTCAATAGACAACAATACAAAAAAAAAAAACTTCAACTGACACTGTACTCAGTTGACATTAATTTAGATTATTCCACCCATTTGATTGTTCTGCACTTTGCACGCGAATTATAATTTTTTGTTTGTTGGTTTGCGTTCACAGTAATATCGTTACTAAAATATATAAAAACCAAACAAAAAAAAAATTAAAAAAGATAAAAGAAAATTCAAACAGAACGGAAATTGATTATTAATATTTACACTCAGGTAATATAATTATACTATATTCTGTACGTATTTAACAAAAGTGTATTCAATTAACCATTTGTTGGCGATGGATTAGACAAATTATTGAATTGAATTGTGTTCGTCCATATTTACATACTTACTGAGAAATTTAGTTTCCAAACATTAAACAAATAAATTATCATGCGACCACATTAAAATTATTACTGTAGTTGTATTATTGTGGTGTTTATACACTTGTCATTGCAATCGTTAAATTTGGTGTGTTTCTATTAATTTAATTAAAAATTTTTGTTATTTTCAAAATGCGGGAAATCAGTTTTATGTTCATTCAATTCTTTTTTTGATTTGAATTTTGATGTAAGTGGAATAATAAAAAAAAAAAAACTTAAAATTATTATCAATTATAAAATCATCGTAATATGAAAATAAAATAACAACAGAATTCAGAAGTGTAGCTACACAAATTAACAGATTTCAAAAATGTAGCTACACAAATTAAGCAAATAGTGTAGTTGTACACAAGAAATATAGCAGGATATATTCCATGAAGAAGCTGCCAAAAATACCACAATGAAAACATGCTGGCACAAGACTTAATTGTGCTACTCTAAATGGTAGGTAGGGACGCCATAGAATTTTCCAAATATTTTTACGATTTAAGAAATAAGACCGAACAGGTCCAAATTTAACTCGAACATTATCAATAGAATGCTACGTTCGAAAGATATTCGGAACGATGGTACGGGGTTACTAATCAGCATTTAATAAAATTTTTAATATAACCAGGTACAGATTTGCGGGGGTGGGTTAAAGGTTTTTTAAAAATTTAACCTTCCCAGTAGAAGCTCTTGTAACAGATCGAAATGGCACAAAATATACTGACAAATAAATTGGCGGTTAAGTCATTCATAGCGAAATTTAAAGTACTGGAAATACATATTGCCGAGCACAAAATGCTTGTCGTCAGTATGTATCGCAAGTCGGAGAGTTCTAACGAGTTGCATGTTAAATCTAGTCATTTTCGTTGGGTTTTGAACAGGTGTTTTAATCTTGGTTTTAAAGCACCGTCATCAGACAAATGTTCAACGTGAATAATGTATATCGAGCAACTAAAACCCGTAATCGAACCCAAAGCAAAAAGCGATATAATGGTACAAAAAAGACTGCATACCATGTGAAGTAAGAGCTTTTTCATTTAGCAAGGGAGGAGGTTAATAGAATGCTAACTATATCGTTGAAGTGCCAAAAGAATATGGCACTGATAAAAGTTCCGGCAACTATATTTGTAAAATTTTGGGGTTTTACAGGGCTTGGGAAAAATTAATATTTTGAAGAGTCATAGATTGGTATAACTTTTGTAAGTAGATATATTATGAGTGATTGGCCTCTTTATTTTTCTGATTTACCAAATCGAAAATATTGGGAATGTAATGAACAATTAATATATCTGTGGTCTATATATAAAAAGGCATAAGTCGAGTTATGACCAATTCCTTTTTTCCGCAGATTCGAATTCCCTATAAAAAATTACTATTGTCACCCATTTTTTATTATTTTATGTGTAGCAGAATGAGAAATATTAAAATTTTTATAAAGACATAACTCCACAAAAAATGTAACTGAAATTTATAAAAGGGCATAACTACAAAAAATTACAAATTAAACATTTATTTTTTTCTAAAAATCATAGTACCAAAGCAAAATAAGGAAAGAAATTAGTTAAAAATATACATAAAAGGAAATAAGTTTAGTTGGAACTTTTTAAAACATTTTTCTAAAGTAAATTAAAAACGATAAGTCTAACTAAGCCGTTATAAAAATTATTGAATTTAAAAACATACATTCGTATGTCAAGTTGTGGTGTTATAAAACTTTGTGTTTTAATTTTAAATAAGTTTTATCTCAAATAAACCTTTATATAACTTTGTTTTGTCGAAATGGTTGAGCTCGCTCAAAATTTTGTCTTAACTTGTTTTAACCAAAACTTTTCAACAGTTTCAACTATAACAAATATGACGGTCGAAAATACCAGTCAATTTTCAAACATAGGTAATATTATTGCGATATTGTTTAAACAGGATAAGTAATTAATTTTTTATATTTTCACCATAGATCCAATTGTTGAAACAAATATGCCAACAGAAAATGGAGTAACGGTTATTTTCGATGACATTTCCATAGTTAGTGAAATTATTCCATATTGTTCATCCCAAAAAGCAGATATTACGCTATTTACACTACCGGTTGCTGCAACAGAGGACATACTAGATTTAAGCACACCAGTTACTATAGTTTCTGAATTAGATGGAGTTCATTTTATTTCAAATAACGAGCCATCTTCATCGCGGAATAACAATACGCAACCACAAATTTCGTTAGATATGCCAGATATTTCTGTTCCTGAATTAATTAATATAAATGCAAATGCCGAGACCTCATCTTCGCACACGATAGAACTTCAATCAAATGTTATGGAATCTTGTGCAACAACAAATTTTAACGATTCCGATTCTTCAGATAGTATGGACGGCAACTTTGATGATAGTGACATCGAACCAAATTACATACCCAATAATGACAGTGATTCCTCTCTTGTGGAAATGGCAGAAGAAATTCAAAGACAACTCGAAATGGTTTCACCTGTAAAAGACACGCAAAAAGTAAGACAAGTAAAAAAAAAATAGTGGACAAAGCTATGTAACACTTAAAGGTGTTACAAAATCAACAAGAGAATGTAAACCGCTAAAACCATGTCGTCGAAATTGTAAAAGTAAAATTCTTATTGAGGATCAAAATAAAATTTTTGCGCACTATTGGGAACTAGCCAAATACGAGTTGCGGGCGGCATTTACTAGCAGTTTAATTGAAGTGAGAAATAAAAAATGCCAACGGATTACAAACATAACGTCTAAAAAAAATCGAAGATATACATGTAATAATTTTTTGCTTATTAATGGCAATCGTGTTGAAGTATGTAAAATATGTTTGAAAGCAACGTTAGGAGAAACAGACAAATTTTTACGAACAATAACTGAAAAAAAAATTCTTTCACCAGAGTCTGTATGTCTAGATAACCGTGGCAAACATTGTTCGACAACCAAACGTCTACCGGAGAGTGTGACAACCGAAATTATGGATCACATTAATAGTTTCCCAATTTATGAGTCACACTATTCAAGACGCGACACTAATAAACGGTACTTACATGCAGATCTTAATATACAATTAATGTATAATTTATACGCAAAAAATTGCGATCAACCTGCCTCAATATGGAAATATACAGAGATATTCAAAACTATGAATATTAAATTAAAAAAACCGAGTGTCGGCACATGTAATACTTGTGAAATATTTAATTTGAAAATTAAAGTAGCCGAAGGACTCGAAAAAAGTAAATTACAAAATGAACAACGTTCTCATCATGAGGCAGCTGAAGCAGCATATCAAGAAAAACGAAACGATAAAGCCTTAGCATCCGAAAATGAATCATTGAAATTATATTACATTTGATATGCAAAAATTCGTGGCTACGCCGAATTTAAATACAAATGTTGCATTTTATAAAAGATCGTTATGGACATACAACTTGACCATTCATGACTGTATTTCCAATCAACCATTTAATTATATGCGGCATGAAAGTTTGGCAAATAGAGGAGGAAATGAAGTATCCTCTTGTATATTCTCTCACTTAAAATTTTTGCCACATTCGGTCAATAAAATCGTTTTTTACAGTGACTCTTGCAGCGGTCAAAATAAAAATAGTTTCGTTGCCACAATATTTTTAGCATTCATGCAAGAGAATATACATATGGAACAAATTGACCATACATTTTTACAAGTAGGCCACACTCATATGGAGTGTGATACGGACCATGCTATTATTGAAAAGCAGAAAAAAAAGCATATGTCGACATTCACCATTCCAGAGATTGGATGCAATTTGTAAGGTCAATTAGATCCAAAAAGGCATTCTTAGTATTTGAAATGGAGCAACATAAATTTTTAAATTTTGCGGAAGCGTCAAAAACAAAATTGATGTGGCGAAACGACGATGAAGATGGAAATAAGTTCAAGTGGCAGAGCGTAAAATGGTTACGATATACTCAGGAATCTGGGAAATTGATGTATAAATGTTCTTGAATGAACCATTTAAAACTTTAAATTTAAGACGCCGAGGGGCACCCACACTGAGTGTTCAAAATATTAATTTATGCTACTCTGGGCCTCTTCTTATAAATTCAAAGAAAAAAAAGGATATTATCGATTTATTACCAATGGTGGCTTCAGAATATAGAGATTTTTACTTAAATCTACAAACAGAAGATGGGATTGATATACACCCTGACCTAGTAGACAATGAAGAACCCGAACTCGAAATTTGAAGAATTATTTCAAGTTTTTTTATATTTTTGTTGTAGGTATTGTTCTACGTTCCTAATTGCATTGAAATACATTTAATTTTTATATTAGTTTTTAATAAATTAATTGAATTCATTTTTTAATAACATAATAAAAAAGGTATAACATGCACAATTTTTACAAATAAATTGAACTAAAAAGGCACATGTTGTTTTAATTATTTGATAATTATTAATCAAAAAGTTTGAGAAGGGCACATGTAACTTGTGCCTTCTTTTGTGAAAATCTAAATATTTAACAAAGGAATTAATATAGTTTTCCTAAAATTTTCTATGCAAATAATTAGAATTCTCGATTTTTTTAACGTTAAAATAAACATTGGAATATTTTTAATTGAATCATGTGGCAAACGGCAAAATTAAATTATCTGTCGATTTGAAAATCTAATTCAAAGTTAAATTTTGCTCTCCTGTAAAATCGTAAATTTATACTTATGCCTTTTTATATATAGACCATAGATATTTGTCTATAAAAAGCCGAAAAAATCAATTCGCCCATAACGTTTAGTTCGGCCGTCATGGGAATGATGTCGTTTTGGAGAAGTTACACCATCCGAAATTAATAAATTGCAAATAATATTTCCTGTTCCCGGGCACTCATTCATTCCACCGGATAAGGTATTTGACAACTTGAAAAAAAGTTAAGGCAAATGAGCACAACACGTCGCGCCCAGTCAATGACCGGGCCGGCGGCACTTTCATTTTAACAAGGCTGAAAGGTTTTTTATTAGTAAATTGTCGAAAGATGTTATATAAGCACGCGGGGAAATTGCTTATCGATCAAATTTGGCAGTGACTAATTCGGTGCTTAGGAAGGGAAAACATATTATTGGTCAAATAAAGCGGCGAAGATTGATGATGTGTCAAAACTATTAGTGAAACACTTCTGTGAGATTTGGTGTAATATAGAGGAGTTGGAATACTACAGGTCGGTTCTTCAATCCCTCCAAAATGTTTAAAACGACAATAAACTTGCAATAAATATTTCATCAGAATGCTGTGGTCATTGTGAAGAAGACTTGGTTGTTTAAGCCTTAAAATTAGCATATTTAATATTTTCCGGTACAAATGAATTTTTTCTTTAGTCTGTTATTAATTTTTTTACTGAAATTACCTTATTTATTTTTATTTTACTCTAATATTGAAATTGATGTTATCGAAAATTACCATTTGATATTTTATTTTCAGTATGCCCTATTTCCATTATAGTTGGTTTCATGGTTAATTGAATATTTAGTTGAATAAGAAGCATCTAAGTTTTTTTAAATAAAATTGAAATAAATAAAGATAATCGTAACTGTTTTTGTCCGATAAAATTACGTTCTCTACAATTCAAAAGTGGGATAACTCAAAAATTATATTATTTTAATAAAAAAATTATAATATTTTTATACATTTTTACATATTTTGTGGTTTTTGAAGTTATGAAATTTTTCATTCTGCATGTTATACATAATTGATTTCCGAAGCTATTAAATCAATGCAACGACAAGTTATTGATTTCCGTTAAAATAGTCAAAAAAAAAAAAAGTGTGTACCTTCAAAATGTTATCCGAGGAAATAAACAGGCTCAAATGTGAGATAGATAACATTGAACGGGAACTTCACTAATTATGAACCGACGTGTGCAGAAAATGTCGTCTGCGTCGGACATATCGAAGATATCAGTGCCGTCTAATTTCTACGAAATTTCCGTTGATGTGACGAATAATGATGTAACAAGGTTTACAACGAATCAACTTTATAACCAAAACATGCAACAATCGAAAGATTTCCATTTATTGCCGAAATCATCGGAAGATGGGGATTATCGGCGTCAATGTGAGTTGCATCCGAATTTGTCAGCAGGAGCTCAACGTCGGTTACCAGTGAATGCCCCAGACCAAAATTATCAACAGCCAATTATGTCACCTTTTGTGAGTACAAAACACGTTATAATAAACTCAGCGGACTATAACAGCGTGATACCGGATTTAACCGGAGAAAATGCAAAGATGTCTGCTAAAGCATGGTTATCGGAAATCGAATCAGCAGCGAAGATTTATAACTGGGAAGATCAACACAAATACTATATAGCGAAAACTAACCAGAAAGGTGCCGCTAAAAATGCGTTGTTTATGTATCACGATCAAATAGAATGTTGGCCCGATTTGAAATTTTATTTGAATAAATTATTTCCATCGGAAATAGATGAAACCGATATCCACATGCAGTTATCAACCCGTTTTAAAAAAAAAGAGGAATCTTATGTGAATTATTTTTATGACGTAGTTGCAAAGGCTAAACGAGGAAATTTTAGTATGTCTGCTACGCAAAAATATATAATCAACGGCATTAAAAATACTGAAATGCGCCATATTTGGTTGGCTAACCGATCTAACAGTTTAGAAGAAATGTTAGAGACAATGGTTTTTGCCGAAAAATCCAGATTTGACAACGATAACTTCAGACCATCACAGTACCGTAAGGTTGAATCGCCGGCATCTAAACGCACCACCGAAATAAAAATTAGTAATAATAATAATAAGAGTAATAAGTGTTACAATTGTTTCAAACCGAGACATCAATCAATTAATTGTCCTGAACCACAACGTCGAGCAAGATGTACATTTTGCAACCGATCCGGACACATAGAAGAAAATTGTTACATCAAAATTAAAAGGAATAAGGTACCAACGGAGTCTTCAATTGGTTTAATTAGAGGTGAAGTCACAATGCAAATTCTAATAAATGTTGACGGCGAACCCAAAGAGGTCAAAGCTGTATAGTGGACACAGGAAGTCCAATAAATATTCTACCATTACGATTTCTACTGAAAAATATTAAATTAGATAAGTATATCGGAACATCATTTTATGGTGTAAATAATTCAAGACTAAACATTTTATACATTTATAACTCAAATTGTAAAATTAATTAAAATTTTTATTCTGTTAGATTTCACGTCGTTCCGGATGACACAGTCATTTACGATTGCATTATTGGCCGCGAGTTTTTAAAAAGTCCAACAGTTAAAATTCAGCTCATGTTGAACGATGGCGAAAATCCAGTGACGGTCGAACCATCCGAAGTATTCAACGAAGTCGATTGAGTGAGTCTATTCAATGAGATTCTGATTATCAATTACAATGATGACGATATAAAAACCGAGGGTAACTATAACATTGGTCCATATTTCGACAATATATCTCGGGCTTATGAAATTAAATTTAAAACTACCAAAACTTTTGGATGAGTTTGTGTATAGATCAGTGAAGTCCGAACCCGACTTAAAAAGTGAAATGAAGATAGATCTTACAAATCAAAATCCAATTTACTCACATCCGAGAAGATTTTCGTATTATGATCGGAATGTAGTGAGGGATATAGTTAATGATATTTTGTTAAAAACATAATACGGCCAAGTAATAGCGAGTATGCTAGTAGTGTTGTGCTGGTTCCGAAACGTAATAAAACACACCAAATTTGTGTTCACTGCCGCACGTTAAATAAAGTAACGTTGAAAGATCGATTTCCGCTTCCTATAATAGAAGATTGTTTAGACAAACTACAAGGAAAGAGAGTATTTTCTTTAATTGATTTAAAGAATGGATTTTTCCATATTCCGATCCATGCCGATTCGATAAAATATACGTCATTTATCACTCAAGACGGACAGTTTGAATTTGTAAAATGTCCTTTCGGTTTAAGTAATTCAGCCGCGGTTTTCCAAAGGCATATCAATCAAATTTTTAGACCATTGATCGATGATGGTTCTATTATAATATATATTGATGATATTATGATGGCTACTGTAACAGTAGAAGATCACTACACTGTTTTAAATCAAATCTTGAGTTTATTGCATAATAATTGTTTGGAAATGATTGTTCCAAAATCATATTTTCTAAAATCTAGGTTAGAGTTTTTAGGGTATGAAATTTCCCATGACGGAATTAAACCGTCTCTCCGGCATATAGAAGTCATAAATGATTTTCCTACACCGATTAATGTGCATGAGCTAAATCGTTTTATAGGCTTTGCCAGTTTTTTCCGTAAATTAATTCAAAGTTTTGCAATTATAGCTAAACCTTTATATGACCTACTTCGTAAGGACGGTGTTTTTAAATTTGAGGTAAATGATATTTCTGCTTTCAATTCGTTGAAACATAAATTAGTTTCAACACCAGTTTTATGTCTGTATAACCCTTATTATGAAACGGAAACTGGCACAAGCCAAAAGGGCTTCGGCGCTATATTGGTTCAAAAGCAAGCAAAAGATGGTTGTTTCCATCCGGTAATGTACTATAGCAAGCGAGTGGAAATATCACTCATTTGAGCTGGAAACACCAGCAATATTTCACGTCCTTCAACGATTTCACGTGTATCTCCACGGTATACAATTTAAAATAATTTCCGATTGTAATGCAGTGCAACAGACGTTAAAAAAAAAGATGTGAATAGTCGAATCGCCAGATGGGCTTTAAATTTTTCGAATTATAGTTTCTAGTTTATACATCGGAGTAGTAATCAAATGAAGCATGTCGATGCGTTGAGTCGAACTTCGAATATTTTATTTGTACATGAATGTACATTATCACAGAAACTCGCATTGCTTCAACTTACCGATGAAACTATTAAATCCGTTCATGACAGTCTTATAAACGATGGTGAAAATAAACTGTTTGAACTATGTGAAAACTTCGTTTACCGTAAAACAGACAAAGCCAAATTATTGTTCTATGTTTCCGAAAATCTTGAAAATGAGATAATTCGTAAATATCACGAAAATGGACATTTGGGCGTTGGTAAAACATTAGAGATAATTCGTCGTCGATATTGGTTTCCGCGAATGAAAGCTAAAGTTGACGAATTAATTAAAAATTGTATTAAATGTCTAGTTTTTCAAGGGAGATAAACCTTTCGATACTATCCATATCGATCGTTTAGGTCCATTAGAAAATACAAAACATAGCAATAAGTACATTTTAGCAATAACCGATTCTTTCACAAAGTACATACAATTATATCCAAGTAGAACGACAGGTACATCTGAAGTAATTTAACACCTCAAGTCGTACTTTTCGACTTTTAGTGTTCCGAAGCGGGTAATTTCCGATCAATGTACTAGTTTTAAATCCGATGAATTCCAAAAATTCAATAAAAATGTTAATGTTGATGTTGTGTTTTATGCAACTGCATCACTACAATCCAACGTTCAAGTCGAAAGATATAACCGCACTCTTTTACCTATACTAGCCAAGTTATGTGATACCGAAAAGAAATTGGGTTGGGATCTCGTATTGAGTGATGTCGAATTTATAATAAATAATAGCTTTAACCGTACTATTCAAAATACCCCTTCAATAGCTTTATTTGGTATAAATCAAAACAGTCGGAATGATGAACTGGAGATTATGTTTTAATAAAAAACGTAATAAATCAAGCCGGTGTTAATAAAAAGTTATTGACTAAATACCGCGGACCATATGTAGTAACTGAATGTTTAGAGGGTGAACGTTATCGTCTTGAGGACCTTCCTGGAGCAACGTTGACGACAAGACCGTAAAGGGGAGTTTCAGCACCGTTCAATATGAAGCTGTTTCGTGCCAATTGAGGTCAATTGTGTCGTCAGGACGGCCGAATGTAGTAGTTGTAGAAAACTAACGTATATATATATGTATTTGAATTTTGTTATTGTTTATATAATCGTTAAATGTTGCTGTTCAATCTTTATAATTTTCATAGTAGTGGCAACACCATATTTTTAAGAGAGTTGAAAATTGAAATAAATAAAGATCATCGTAACTATTTTTGTCCGATAAAATTACGTTATCTACGCTATATTACGTAGTTGCACATTTTGTTTTAACAAAAATGTTAAAAATATAATTATAAAAAGAAAAAAAAAATTGTCTCTGCTATAGCACTGAATACTGCTTTAGAAGAATTAGTTTTAGAAGGTTCAATTTTGACTAGTTCTGAGAGTGCATTCAAAATTCATTAAAAAATCGTTTAAATATTTGTTTAGTTTGGCGACAAAAATTAAACGAAATGGTTGTAATTAGCAATATTTATTATAATAAAAACGTGAACACCGCTGGACCGATTCAAATAAATGATGAGTCAACTGTTTCAGTTAAAAATAACTTACCTAACTTACCTAATTTTTCTAAACAATTTTTACTAAATCACAAAATCAAGTTAAGATCATCATTTTCCGGTCTCAGCAGAGAAGATGTGCGAAATAAAATTACCGAGTATTTAATTGAGATTAGAAACCTATGTGTGATTTCGTTTAAATTAATGAGGCTACCGTCAATAAAAAAAAACACAAAATATGATTGTTTATGGAAATTGTAAACTAATTCCAGAAACAAAATATAAATTTATAGTTAGGCAAAACGCATGGCTTGAAATTTATTAAAATGGCCAAAGATGTGTAAGTCATGATGGAGAAAAGAAAGTGTACAACCAAATTAGGGGAAATAAACGAGAAAATATGAAAAACCAATTGAAATTAACATCGTGTCATAATTTTTCGCTTGATCTAGCAAAAGACACTGATTTTAGTATTTTTAAACTTGGTAACACATAATCATTTGTTCCTTCTAGAACTATTCGGAAAATAAAATCAGAGCAATTGAAAAAGGATGATCTTGTCCGTGATTGCGATGTAATCGATATATGTCAAATAAACATGATTGAACCAAAAAAAAAAATAAATAGATCCATTAGTTGTCACCTGACGGGTTGGCCAAACGCTAACAGAGTAACAAAAATTTTTATTTTAGATGTATTTTGGGGCATACTAAATTGTATTTGGAACATATTGACAAATTATTTGAACTTTACTGCATAATTTGCTGCACAAAATTTTCAAATCAACATGTTTCAGAGTCACTTGAAAATTAAAAAAAAAAAAATTAATTCAATTATATAATAACAAGAGTGAGCATTATAGTACTGACCTAGATGCTTGAAGTTTTCTGGAATAAAAAAATCTAAATAACCCTGAAATTCAACGTTGCCAATTTTCTTTACAAGTATCTCACATTTTAAAATACTAAAATTCTAAAATCCTAATCTAAATTCTAAAAAATCTGAAACACTATATATAAAATGTTAATTTTCAAATTAATAACTTAATTAGCTAACCATTCCAGAAAATATCATAAAATAATTGCTTATTATTCCATAGTGTTTAAAATCCCTCTGCAAAATATAGTAGTTTAAATTAAATCTACGACACATTAAATAACAACTATTTAAAGTGGTACTTACTAAATTAAATTTAAAAAATTTGAGTATAAATCAATAATAAGTATATTCTTATAAGTATGCTATATGTATATGACAATTCAATTAGCACAAAAATTAGTATTTGGCTAATAAACTTAATTACAATTTTTTAATCCACAATTTACTCAGACACAGATTAATTTGATTTTAGGAATCTGAAATTTTATCAACCTAGCCCAATGAAAAAATGTTATGAACCAAATATTTAATTTTAAAAACCCCTTAGATGATTAAAAAAATATAAATTTTGTCAGTGCATTTTAACAAGATAAAAATTGTTTTCAAACCATGCCCAAACATATTTTTACTTGTGGGTATTGGTGTGCTTATTCATTTGATTTAACTATAGAATACTTTTAAAAATTACTTTCTTTGGGAGATAAAGAGTTAATTGACAAAAAAAATTTTGACAGAAATTTTTAAGAAAATACGGTTGTACAAGTGCTGGTAAAAAAAAATTGGGCAAACAAATTTATTGCAAATTGGAGTCTTTTTTTGCTAAAATTACAAAACTTTTGAAAGCAATTGGTTTATTGTTTCATTTTAAATACATGTATGACGTAATTTTTTGAAAAAAAAAAAAAAATTGACCTGAAATACCGGAAAATGCCAAAATATTCAAAATACGTTTGATTAGAGTTAAAGTAATGTAATAAATTAAACAATTATTTTTTATTTTTTTTTGTTTTTTATTGATTTATAGAAGTTCAATCTTTAATATTAATATTTTGTTGGACCGCCTTTTGCTTTTATTACAGCGATACACCTCCGATTCATTGAATTTGATAAATTTTTCAAAGTCGCACGAGATATGGATTCCCAAATCATCATCAACAAACTTTTTAAAGCTTCAATTGATTCTGGGCGCTTCCTTGCTACTTCTAGCTTCATTATGGACCAAATATTTTCAATTGGATTTAAGTCTGGACTATACGGGGGCCAGCTCAACACATCGATACTTTTTCTTCGAAGTACTTTTTTACCTTTAAATGAAGAGATAAGAAAAAAAACAAGTTTTTAACAAATTATTTATGTTTATCTGAAAGCCAATTTGTCTATCTACAATTCAAAATTAATAACTCACAATTTTGGTGGTATGGCACGGAGCGTTGTCAGGTTGAAAAATAAATTTGCAAGTCTCGCCAAAAAGCTTTAACGCAGAAGGCTCAAATTCGTTCGGAAGGACCTGCAGATTAACAGCTGCTGTAACGCTGGAACTAAGGAAGCACAGTCGACCGGTTTCATTTCCAGAAAAGCATCCCCAGACCATACCTCCTTCTTTTTTCGGTGGAAGTCTTAAAGGACATTCGTTGCTAAGTCTCTCGCCAGGTTTTCTCCTTACGAGAATTCTTCCATCTCCAACATGCAGCTTGAATTTTGATTCATCGGAGAAAATCACATCATTCCACATCTCTGTAGTCCAATTAACATGCTCCTGGGCCCATAGCAAACGTTTTTTTTTTCACTAGTAATGTGTACTCAGGCTTCTGGACTGATTTAAGTGCTCTTAAACCAGCTTTAACAAGTCTTTTTCTCACAAAGCCGGCTAAAATTTTTTATCTTGTTGCTCGCTGAAGATCCTGTCTTATGTCCGATGAAGTCTTAAAACGGTTCCGACGACTTTGTAATAGTATAAAACGATCTTCCACTAACGTTGTCTTTCTGGGCCTTCAAGAGCCTTTCTTTCTTTGTGTACCGCCCATCTCTCGATTTTTTGAATATTCCACGCGACAGTACTTTTAGGAATGTTTAATCTTTCACCTATTTCACGCGTGGTTAAATTTTCTCGCGCCAAAATCAACATATTGCTTTTACACTGGTCACTAACTTTTCCCATTTTTTAAACTAAAATTGCACTTTATTCTTTATTTGTCTAGGATCACTTACAGAATAACTTAATCTTAGAAAATATGCACTATTTATACTCAAAAAATAAATTACAGGCAATAAAACATCTGCACCCTAATGACGGCCAAGAACGGTAGGCGTAAAAAAAAATAATTTCTTGCCCAATTTTTTTGCACACCAGTTGCGGGGTTGTACCGGTGTAATAAAAGTAAAAGGCGGTCCAACAAAATATTAATATGAAAGATTGAACTTCTATAAATCAATAAAAAACAACCAAAAAAATAAATAATAAGTGTTTAATTTATTACATTACTTTAACACCATCAACGTATTTTGAATATTTTGGTATTTTTCGGTGTTTTGCCCCTAAATTGCAGGTCAATTTTTTTTTCAAAAAATTACGTCATACTTGTATTTAAAATGAAACAATAAACCAATTGCTTTCAAAAGTTTTGTAATTTTACCAAAAAAAGACTCCAATTTGCAATAAATTTGTTTGTCCAATTTTTTTTTACCAGCACTGTATATTTTACTGTCGCTTTTGGCCAATATGAAATATGAGACTCTGAAAACGATTTGGAATGAAAGTTCAATAAAAAACGAAAATAATGAGGCCTCTACCATTAAAAACAAAGCAACCTAAGTAAAATGGTTACCTGGCGAAAATAGGCTAAAAATACCCAATTTTTTAACTTCAAAAAACCATAAATCGGGAAGCGGGCCAAAAATGGGTAAAACTTTGAGAAACTCCATTTTTCGTCGAACACTTTTCCTGAAATATTTTAGAGCTAAACCAGTGAATGCGGTAAAATGTATGCGTCCGGTTTCTTAAAAAAAGTAATGAATTAGGGGAATACAGAGGGTAACCCATTTTAAAAGAACCACTCATATAACTCCCAGGAAAAGGCCTAAATCAAAAAAGTGTAGATACGAATGTTGCACAAATGATTACCTTGTTAAGGTCTAATTTCATGGTCATTTCTAGGTCAAGTCGGATTTTTTTTAATGGAAACAGCTAAATTCAATGCTCAGCCATACAATTTCAAGATAATGATTCAAGGTCAAGGTCAAGCCGATTTTATTGATACACACACCTATTTTTGACCATATGGGTTCTGAAAACGCATGAAATTCTACGTTCAGCCATACAGTATCATGAGGGATCAAAGGTCATTATAGGATCAGATTATTTAGTAATAATATCAAATACTTTTTTGTTCTTTTCATTAACTAAAGTACCAAAAGTGATCGTACTTGCTCAGATTCCATATTATTAAAGCCATTCCAACAGCCATTAGATAAATAATAGAATTCTAATTAAACGTTTCCTCTTTATCAACAAATTTGTATATGGTTTTTTGAGGTTTGAAGCATAACAAATTTTTTAAGAGGATTCGTTTTAATGAAAAGATGATTTAAGATAGAGCAGTACTATTTGAGTACAATTTCCTGCGTTCAGCCATTGGTTAAAAACACGATGTCCAGAACATACGACGAGGAAGTAGGAGAATGGATTTTGAGTTCCATTTGAGGAAAGCAAAACAAAGAAAGTGAACAAATAATTTTACATTTTGCCGAATTATACGTGCATAAATTTCTCCGTGGTTATCAATACATGGTTACCAATATACAGTTATGTCCTTAGTTTAAAGCTTCGAACGGTTGATAAGAGCATATGCTGCGGCATGAAATGTAAAATAATTTTTTCACTTGAATTTTTCTTTGTTTTGCTTCCACTGGTTGAAACATGATTTATGCCTCGATTGGCCAGTATTATTCGGGTCTTATCTTCATTGATAGGACCCAAATGGGACCTGCAATTTGATCCTGCTACGTCCTAATTGTCCTTATGACATCGAATTTCTCACCGTTAACTGAAGGCGGGAAAGGATACTCAAGTACTGTTGCTCTATAAATCATATTTTCATGAAAAAGAATCCTCTTAAAAAAATTTGTTGTGCTTCAAACCACAAAAAAACCAATACAAGTTTTTTGATTAAAGAAAAAATTTCATTAAAATTAAAACTTTTATAATATGAATCTGAGTAAAAAGGATTGATCGTTTGGTTCTTTATTTTTTGAAAAGAATAAAAAATTACTTGATATTATTATTAATAATCTGACATAGCGGTTCACCCAATTAACCAATACAAACTTGGCGACACACATTCCACTTCGAATGCGTATTGGGTTGACTTCTCCTTCGTGCTTGGCTGGACCTTTATTCTTTTTTCTCATCAGTCTCGTTTCGAATTGGGCATCAGCCACACGCATGCTCTGCGCGGTGGTAGAAAAAATATAGTTTCAAAACATACGAATAAATAAGACGCAACCAAATGTTGGTGTTTAATAAGTGATGTACACGATACTCATATATCGTAAATTAAATTAAATGCCATATAAATTAAATAAACGCAAAATAAAGTTAATTAAATTATAAATAAAAATTAAATGAATGTGCGTTGTTTTAAGTTTTATAGATACCTATCATGATACTGTATGGCTGAAGAGTTAGAAATTTTGTTTCTATTAAAAAAACCGACTTGACTCTGAAATAACCTTTGATCCCTGATTTAGCTTTGCCTGAGGGATAGGCAAATTCTATCATACTTGGCCGTTTTACAAAACTTCCTCCAACAATCATTTTACAATTCCATCATCAAAACTTTATTTAAAAATCATTTTGGTATCCCAATTCAATGGAAGATGTCAGATTTCACTAAAATCCGTTAAGAAATAGATAAATTTTATCCTAATGGGCCATACTTATGGTTGGCTAAAGGTTCAATTTGAAATGTAAAACCTGTATAATTATTTGAGATGCTTATACATTTCTCATACGTAAATTGAATGAATATAAAATCTAAATAAATCTAATTTTAAACGTATTGTAATTTGATATAGCGTTATCAAATTCCCCTCTTCAGACGTGCAAATTGGAAGAAGATATTGTTTTGTTTTATTTTCTATTCTGTGTATAGGTATAAGCGGCACAAGTATTCTGTGCATGTAGAATAAGGGGAATTTATGTATGGCATGGAATTGGAATATTCCTACTGAATTGATAGAAATTGGATAAAGGCATTGATTTCGTTTGTATATTTTTTATTTTAATTTATTTCAAGATAATATAAATAACAAATGAAAGCTCTCCAAAACCCTGACGTGATTTAAGTTATTAAAGTTTATGCAAACGTCAAATTTTATTTTAAGGTCGTTGATCTACCCTTGAACGCCAACATTTTTAATTTTTTTTTTTAATATTACAAGTGTTACATTCCACAGATTCAGAAAAATCGAACACCCGTGAATAATCACATTTTAAATAAATGGGCCAGTCTAACTTTGTTGCTTATCCTAAAATAACTACAAGTATACATTTTGAAAAAAACGCAACATAGTTTTACTTATATTTGAATATTTATTGATCTTCCTTCATATGATCGTTATTTTTAGAAAGAGTTCGAAACATGAAATTTTCCAAAAATTTACGCTATGTTAGTTTAATCCATAGATTTCTCCATAAAGTTATCTGGCTGAGTTAAATTTTATTATTTTGTCCCTTAATTTTATTATTTTATTCTATAACATTTTATTAAATAGTAATTCACCTTTTATGCACCTAAAAATAATAGCTGAAATATCCCTTTTAGTTAGTAAACCGGTTGCTAACATTTGTCTATCTCTAGCCTAATTAAATAAACAAATTTGCCATATTTTATCATATCTACTATTTTAATTTACCCTAAACACCAACTTTTTAATTTTTTTTTTTCAAAATATATATTTGGATAACATATACAGGGTAAAAATAACAGGATGGGCGTACTTTTAAAAAAATATATTAAACTCGTAGCTACCCAACGAGTATAATGCAGAAAATAGCTTAATCAATTTCCTATCTCGTGGTTTATGATTATATGCAGCCAAATCTTTTCTAACATCTTCGTCTTGGTCATATTAAAAAAATAAATGTGTTAATTTAACGCCCACGGCTCAATATGCCCCCATTACGTTGAATCACTTAACCGATTCTCTGCTTACAGTGCGTTACAGCAGATTAAATCCACTAAATAAAAGATGGGAATTCCCGAATTCATCTCTTTTGGATTCTATCGCTATTGTTTTTTCTATACTGAAAGGGAGATGATTTTATAACTAATCAAATGACTAAAAATTTTTTTTCTAGTTGGCTTTGGAAATGTTCATTTTCTTGTTTTTCATTTAAACATGGTAAAAAAAATTCATTTTTATTGTTACACGTGAATAAATCCAGTTCATTTTCCTTTGTTTTGTTTAGTTTTATTAAAATACAAAATATTAAATAAAAATTAAATTAATGTTGTAAATTGTTTTTAAAAAAATGGGAAAAAACAAAAGCCTAAACGTTGTTGAAAAGGGAAAAATTGATGCTTACCACGATCAAAGACATTCGAGCCGATTCATAGCCGAAAAACTAGGCCGAAGTCACACTGTTGTGCTAAATTATTTAAGAAATCCTGAAAACTATGGAAAAAATATGAATGGCTGTTCTGTTTCGAAATTAAAACCGGTAGATAAGCGTAAAATAATTCGTATTGCCTCCAATTCTGCTCTATCTGCTCGCAGAATCAAGGAGAAAGTCGGTGTTAATATCTGTGTACAAACCGTTCGTCGCGTCATACCGAAAGCTAAACGTTTTAAACGGATGAAAATTAAGAAAAAGCCACCATTAAACGAAGCTCGAAAAAACAATTGGCTTCAATTTGGGAAAGAGCATATGCCATGGAATAACCAGTGGTTTAAAGTAGTGTTTTCGAATGAGAAAAAATTCAATTTATACGGGCCCGATGGTTATAACTATTATTTCCATGACCTACGCAAAGAAGAGCTAGTTCTCAATCGACATCATAGCAGGGAAGGAAGTGTTATGGTCTGGGGAGGTATTTCATACTACGGTGGGATTGAGTTAGCTTTTCAAAATCAAAAAATGACAGCTAAGTCGTATCTGTCTATTTTGGATTCAGCATTTCCAAAGTTCCAACAGCTGTTCGGACCACTGAAATGGACTTATCAGCAAGATAACGCTCCTATACATACGGCAAGGATTGTAAAAGGCTAGATTTCCAAGAAAAACGTCGATTTACTAAAATGTTCCCCGTACTCTCCTGATTTAAATATTATGGAAAATGTTTGGGGATGGCTTTCTCGCAAGGTTTATGAAGAGGATAAGCAATATAATGATAAGGAGTCGCTTTTTGAAGCCATCAAAGCTGCTTGGGCCGACATTTCTTTGAATTATTTAAGGTCGCTATACGATTCAATGTCCAATAGAATATTTGAGCTTATTTCAAGGAATGAAGGCAGCACTTATTATTAAAATAAATAAAAAAATATATTATTATAAACAAATAAAATTTAATATTAAAAAAAATTAGAATTTCATAAAAAAATATTTCGTGTATTTATTCAAATTCTGGCGTGGATTTATTCACACGTAACAATAAAAAAATGCATTTTTTGGTACTTCCCAACAAAATAACAAACTGTACGACTTTAAAACTTAAAAAAAAAAAATGTTCAGATTTTTATTTTAGTGATAATGTTCTTTAAATTTTAGTAAAAGCCCAAATAACACGGGGTTAAAATTAAATCATACAAGGGTATTTCCTACATTGTTTTCATTGGATTTAATCAATTGAAACGGACTCTCCTCTTGCGATGAATCTAAAAATCTAAATACTCTAAGCAATCAAAATGAGCTTCTGTGTTTCGAATATATACATTTCGGTTTATATTTTGTTTGAAAAGTGACCATAAATGAGTAAAAAAGTGAAACATTTTAAGACCAAGGATTTTAAATTAACCTTTTGCCACATTTTTACCACATAGTTGCCTTGATATTCGTCGATACTCTTTATTGTTAGAAAAAAGTTCTGTTTAACTTTCAATTTCCACAATAAAACTCCAAATCCATACAAAAACGAAATGAAAAACATGATTTCATTGTTTCGCAATAATTTCAAAATTTTGCTTTATTTCAGCTAAATCTTCTGGAAATTTATCGAAACGACTAGAAAATGGAAGTTCAATTTCTCTGTACCAAATATGTTTTTCTCGTAGGAAAAAATATATCTTTCCGTTGTTTTTTCGAAACGAAAAGCTCATGATTCCAGTATGTTGTATTTGTTGCTAAGCAACAAGTAATAATAGTACGAGAATATTTTTTCTGGCCTAGGCCCGGAATATATTCCCGTATGGATTTTTAATTGTTTAGAAGAAATAGAAATAGTGAAAGTCAAACGCATTTATTTATTTTAATTTAACAGTATACATAATAATCAATTTTTATTTGATAAATCTATGCCAAACTAATTATGTGTTAGGTATAGGAGTTTAATTTTACTTATTTGTAATATTAACGGTTATCGTACAATTAGTACAATTATTGAACATTTGTGGATTAGTAGTATCGCATCCCAGCATTGTTGTTGATATATTGCTATTAAAATCATTAACATTATTTGCAACGGCTGTTTCATTATCCGTTGTATCGAAAATCTTATGAGCAACTTCAATTTTATTGATAATGGATTCATCGATGTACCCTTTAGCAACAGTCGATGACTTCCATCCTCCAAATCTTTTTAAGCATGTTAAATCTGCACCATTATCAACTAAAATTGTCGCAGATGAACGGCGGAAACAGTGCCCTGTGTATTGTTTTGCGTCTGGCAATTTTAAAAAAGTAGCAACAATTTGTGGTATTTTACCAAACTGATGTATGCCAACTGGTTGTTTGAAACCTTTACCATTTGTGTATTTAAAAAAAAACACAAAGAATTGAAATCTTTTGGACGCGAAGCTATATATAGTTTCTGTAATATTCTAAATAAGTTTCGTTTACGATAAATGATCGTATGGTTTATTTGTCTTGTTATTCGGGATTTTAACTAAAAGTTTAGATCCCAAATCACTAATTTCAGTAATTTCCATGCGGGCTAGTTCATCCCGTCGACAAGCACTAGCGATACCAAAAATTAACGCAACCTACAAAAAACAATCATAATATTACATACAAAAAAATATTGCAGTGTGAATTGTATTTTATCCGAAAACATATTTGAATTTAATGTGTAAATACAAATAATAATCGTTTTAAATACCTACATGCTTACTTTAGTAACTAGGAACGAATCATCTGAAGATTCCAAAATGAATTGTTGAACATATTCCATAGTTAATATTTTAGATTTCTTCGCTTTATATCCGTCGGATTTGCGTTTCAAGAAGACACGTAATTTTTAGTATTTTGCAATATCCACATTATTTTTAACCACTAGCATCGACCTGATCATTGAGTAGTTTGACCATAATGTGGATGATTTCAATTTTGTAGATAAATCAGCGAAATACGCCAGAATGACGTTTCCCGAAAATGATTTGATGTGTTTAGATTGACGATAATACATAAAGCGTTTATAAGCATATTCGTATTTTTCCTTCGATTTTTGCGGGAGTAAATCACATGTAGCTGAATTAGCTGCTTCCACTATATCCGGCGGGGTACAAGATAAGGATAATTCGCTTTCACTGTCCATATCCCTTAAATTTCGTTCACACGTTTTTTATAAATCAAATAGGTACACAAACTTGACAACTTTGGAAAAAAACAAAATGTATTTATGTCTTATGATGTCGTGGCTAACTAAGCAATAATTTTATGTTATTTCGATTTTTTACTTTGTTTTGATTTCTTAATATGATAATTAATGAATAATACTAAAAATTATTTTGGGTTTATATTCGTTTTAAAGTCCGATCGGAGAAAAAATAGTATGTACAATTCGGAGGAAAAGTACTGCATTCCCGGACGATAGTGGAAATTGGCGGACGAGGCGATAGCCGAGTTTATACAATATACTATTTCCTAAAAAAAGTAAATCAAAAATTTGATAATTACGCGAAAAATGAACGCCAGTTTTTATTTTCGTTTTTCTGCGGGTTTGCTTTAAGACATTAATTTTAAATTTGCCTATGGCATCGAAAGGTAGGTACTGCTAAAACTTTAGAATTTGGTTAGCATTTGGTCTGTGTATCGCATGGTAAGTAATTCGTAAGCCTACATTTCGACGGTTGTTAATTTTTTTTTATTATATTTTAAGATATGTAAGACCGCAATATTATACGAATTAAATCTACCTTATAAACAAAAATTTTACAATAAGTGTATTGCTTTGGTAAATTTACAAAAATGTACAACAACAAATGCATTGGATAAATCCAAAAAAGATTGAGCTAAATTCATTCGATTCATTTCGAATTTGGTTATGTAGTAGGTATCCGCTAGAAATTAATTCATATGAAATAGATCAAACATGAAAAAAATGACCTACATACGTACATACATATACCATCTCATATTATAATGCGGCGAACGATATTAAGACCGACGACGTAAAGACCGCTTAAGGTTACATCGAATGAAAACTGGAATAGAATCTGTAACTATAACGAACCTACGAACCAGTAATTCGTTTTTATACAGATTCTGTTCTAGATTTTGTTAAATTTTTCTCAAGAAGATATGTCTCGCTCACAGCAAATCGTTACTCCAAAATCACGGAGCTCAGAGAATTCTGCACCAATCTTTTGTACGCCGACTTTGCAGGGATTTTTTTTTCTGCCATCACTGATTGTAAGTCTTAATTTAAATAGAATTTGGTGTTAGTTAAATGAGATATGCATAGTGATAACTCTGCTGCTCATTTCTAATATCAAACATTTTATAATTTATATGTGTTGACTTACTTTTAGTACGTGTCCGTAATATCGTAAGAATACGTATATGTATGTACTTGTGTTAGCATTTTCAATGTCGTAATGATCAAACTTTGCAATGTCGACTGTAGCACTTCAGAAGTTTGAAAGTGCAATAAGTTCTTGTACGAATGATTAAAAACAACACAAGAAAAATTATTCCCATTCCGATATCGCTTTATGGTGTACTTCACTCGTACTTAAAGAAATGGACAGAGAAACATGAACATATATGCTAGAGAAAAGCTTTCTATTTTCATTGTAAAGTTTTTGCTGTTGTTCTATGTAAGTTGTAAACGAGAAACTTTGTTTCTTGTGTACTTTTTTCTTGAGAAATTCAATTCAAAGTTTTTCGTGTGGATAATTTGAAGTTTAATTTTAGTTTTTTTTTTGAACAATTCCGTTTTTTTTTGTTTTTTGACAAAAATAAAAAAAAACACGAAAACTTTTATAAAAATTTATTATGAAAATAAAAATATATATTTCTTTTATAATTTTTTTTATTTTCATTTGTTTCAGACAATTAAGAATTTTTCGTTTTTCCTTCATTTAAATTTCGTTGGAGAGAACTAAAATATGGTATTGTTGTTGTGAAATTGTACAAAAAAAAACGTTTTTTTTTTTACATTTCTTCTAAAATAATTACATAAATGTTCTTTAAAGTTTATTGTTGGTAAGTTATTTTCTGATAAGTTTAGTAAAAATAGTTTCCATTTGCTGTTCGAAAGTTGAGCAACGCAAATACAACATTAAAGAAATATTAGAAAAAACTATCACAGCAATTATTTTTAGACATTGTAGTTTGTTGTTAATTGGAAACGTTTTAGTAACAAATGAGAGTATGTATTAGAATTAATGACCACATGCAATAAATTGTATTACAAACAAATTGGTGCTCGAAACTTGAAATAGTTGATAAATTACTAAATTACACGAGAGAAAGTTGAAAAACTTTTACTACTTCTTAAAATTACAACAGGGTTATATACTACACAAAAAGTTCTATACCTTATTAAACATAATGTTATCTAAACTATAAAAACAAACAAGATATTATCCAAAAGAAAAATAAGGAAACCCCAATTTAAACTTTAATAAACTTTTTCTGCTACCTAAATTTATATCGATTAAATGTAGGTCGAATAAATTTTTTTCCGGTACCGTATAAATCTAAATCCAAAAATGCTTCGTTTTTTTTTTTTTTTTTGTAGAAATTAAATATTAGGAACGATAAAGCTGGTAGCATGTCTCTTCGGAAAATCGAATCGACAAACTTTTCTATTTTATCTCCTGTCCTTTAATAACCCAACAAACTACACAGAATCAAAATTTCTTCGTTTTAAATTTTAATTTCTTAAACGTGTATTCATTTCAGTTTGTTTTTGTTTTTTCAAGACTAAGAAATCTTTGTCGATAATCGTAAAACTTTTTTTTTTATTGTTGCTGTTTGTTTCGGCAAACAAACCCAAAAAAGTTGAAAAAAAAAAAAAAAAAAAATTCCGTCACTGTTTAAGAAAAACAAGAACAATAATTTAAAAGTTTCTAATCACATAAATTCAATATTATAGCCGAGCAAAGTACGAAAAACATGGAAAATAACAAGAAACAAACATAAAAGTGTAATACACAACGGAAAAGAAGAAAATATGAAAATTTTTTAATCCACTTCTTTAGTCTGTCTTTCAAAATGATATAATAAATGTCCGCCCAAAATATAAATACGCACCACCTCACCCATCTCAGCCTCAGTTTGTTATAATATAATAACCGTCGTCGACTCTTTCCATCAAAGTCAATAATTCATTTTTTTGTTATTATTTAAAAATACACAACGGCGAACCAAACGAACAAAAAATAATAGAAGTTGTAACAGTAGCAACAATAAAGAAAACACGGAAAAGTTATTTTTCTTCTTACTTGTGTACCAAAAAAAAACGAAATATAATTTAACCTTTTGGGATTCAACGTCGCCGTAAGAAGTGTGTTTTTGCTTTATCTCTTTTTCATATTTCTTAATTTTTTAAATGGATTTTCTTTCGCCGTTTTTCCCATTTTATTTACATTTTCGTGCATACAACTTTTTTTCGTTTTATTCTTTTGTCTTGGAATAAGCAGCGAAAAATTAACACAAATATAAGAGAATTATGAGAAGAAACCAGGGACAGAGCAGTAAAAAACTAGATCCCCAAAAAAAAACAGGTATTAAGCATGTAATTAAAAATAGGATTTTACATTTTTTCGGAAAATATTAAAATGCATTTTAGAAACAAAAAAATTTGGAAGATAAGCTTAACGGATTATATCGAATAAAAATTGTTGTTATGGCAAGCAAGGTATGTACACAAAAAAGCAAAAAGAAAAAAGAAAATTAAATATTCTTTTGATGGCAGTAGCAACAAAAAAAAAAACACATAACAGTAACCCATAACGCGTTTTGAAAATGTATTACGTACAAAAATGGAAATACTACCCATAAAAATGGATCCTAACCCTTTTTTCCTGTATTTTATTACAAAGTATGCCATTATCATTGCTATTATGTGATTCTCACACTCAATAGAAAATTATTTTATGGTTTTCAACATTTTTTTTTTTAATTTTTTTTTTGGTACACATTAAATTTATGCTCCATTTTTGGACACACTGAAAACGCAAAATAATGTGTAGAAAATGTATACTGAAGAAGGAAAACTAAAGTTTTTTGGTTTTTTATTGTTTTCAATTTTTTAAAGATGGCAAAAAGTTTATGAAAGGGTAAGATTATTATATCCTATAATGTACAAGAATATAAAAAGTATATATACTTGAATAGTAATACAAAATACATAAGTAAAAAAATATTTACTACTCCCATGTGATTAATACAAATAAATAAATGTGTTGCTGCTTTTCAAATTTTTTAATTTTTTCCTTTTTTTTTGGTATGTAAATTGTAAACTATCATAAACTACCATTAGTCGTGTTTTCCATGAGAACTGCACTAGAACTCGATAAATTTTAAATTCCTTTTATTCTATGTAAACAGAAAAAAAAATTAAATTCATAAAGTGATAATGTGTAGTGCATTTCACATAAATACACATTTTAAGTTGTTACAGCAATAAATAATGACAATTATAGCTTATTTTTTAGTTGCACTGGATAAACCTATGAATTTATCGAGTGTAGTTGCGTGTAATGACGTCAGCAAGAAATAAGAAAATATTGATGAAATAACTGAAGGGGGAAATTTTTAAACTTAAAATATGTAATTATATCAAATACACTACACATTCGCGCTTTATGAATTTATTTTTTTTCGGTTTACATAGAATAAAAGGAATTTAAAGTTTATCGAGTTCTAGTGCAGTTCTCATGGAAAACACGGCTGTCAATGGTCGATTTGCTTGCTTATTCAATTATAAAATTTTCTATGAGCATCGAACATTAATTGACATAACAAAACCATCAGATCCAGAGTTCCAGCTAAAATTATTTAAAGTTTTGTCTTATGAATAATTTTGTCGTTGTGTCTTAACAATTATAAACAAACACTCTTGAAACATCATTAATAAAACTAAAAACAACAATTGATTGTTGCAAAGGGTACACTGATATATAGGCTTAGGATTCTGAGGTAAAAAAAAAAATGTTTTTGGGAAATCCAAACCAAAAATTTGTTGGATATTTGAGCCCTATTTTTTTTTTTTTTTTTTAACTTTTATTTATTTGGCATAATTTAATACAAAGGGTAATTTTACACTTAATTATAGTAACTAAAATTTTGAGCTTAACCTCCTTGGCTTTACTTCAAATAGGATTTTATTTTTTTCTTTAAGTTATAAAATATGTGGGGGACATCGTAATAAAATTTAAATAGAATATTTAATCTAGTAGTTTGCCATCTTATTCTACCTTAACCTAAATACTTAAACTAATCAAAAGTTAAACATTTAATTTTAATTTAAGTTATTAATTAATTCGTTATTTACATTATATGTCGGATGGCAATAATACTTTTATCTAGCTTCAGAAATTAAATCTTCTATAAGCCTCATCTCGGTTTCACGATGAACTCTTATCGTTCTATATCGAATAGGAACTTTTAGGATCAATTTCAGAAATTTGTTTTGAAGAATCTGAATTTTATTTTTATTTGTGGTTTTGGCGTTGGACCATATGGGTGAACTATATAGAATAACGCTCAAAACCATTACTTTATATAGTAAAATTATATTTCTGAAGCTAAGTTGACTATCCTGATTTAGAACTTTTAACAATTTTTCACATTTTTATTTAATATGGTTCAGATGATTTCCAAAGGTCAACTTTGGATCAAGAATTAGGCCTAGATAGCGTACTTCCGATTTCCATTGAAGTTGAGCACCATTCAGAATTAAAGGTAGCTGCGGAATTTTTTCTGATGCACGACATCTTGTAAAGTAAATGCTTTCACATTTACTAGTATTTATCTTTAGTTTCCAATTTGTGAAATAAGAGTTAAGTGCATTTAGATAGTCGTTAAGTTTGGATATTATGTTATTGGCGAGAACATTGGAGTAGTATATCGCAATATCATCAGCAAATAAAGCTAATTGGCAGTCTTCAAATCTAGGAACATCATTAATAAATATGTTAAATAACAGAGGAGCTAATACTGAACCTTGCCGGAGAACAGCAGGAATATTCATTAGACTGGATTTTTCATTATATATTTGTACATAAAACTTCCTGTTCTTTAAGTATGAATCTATAACTTTAATTAGGTATTTCGGAAAATTGCACGTTGTCATTTTGTGGATAAGACCGTTGATCCATACTGTATCAATAGCTCGATAGAGGTCTAACAATACCAGCCCTGTGGATTTTTTATTGATACGATTTTCCCTTACGTATTGTACTATTCTGTGCACTTGATGTACCGCAGAATGCCCAAATCTGAAACCAAATTGCTGATTTATAAGGAATTCATTATCTTCCATGAATGATTGTAATCGAATTTTGATAAGTTGCTATAGGCCTATAAACCTTGCTTATATGCCTATAGTGTTCAGGATTATTGGATTCCTTATTCGGTTTGAGAATTGGAGTAACTTTTGCTATTTTTCAGGAATTGGGGAAATAACACAATTTTAAACAACTATTAAAAATTAGCAGGATAGTTTTAACACCACAGTCTGGCAACTGTTTTAACAAAATGTTAAAAATATCATCCATCGCAGATGCTTTATACGGTCGTAGGGTTTTAATAATATCATATTACTCTTCTAAACGAATTTCTTCAAATTCTTGTGGATGATAGTTAGTTATTAATTGTTGGCAGCTAATATTGACATCAAATTCATGAATGTACCCATAATTATGAGTGGATTGATAAACATAATTAAAGACTCACTTTTGTTAGTTTAACAATAGCTTTACTGTGGTTTCACCTTCCTGAATTTGCAGTGGCGGTATTGGTCTTCTTTTCGTTTTAACAAACTTAGCAGTATTCCAATATTTGTTGGATCCCTTGCCAGGATTTGTTCAGTAAGTCTAAGATCTTATGTTTTATTGCTCTGTTAGCATATTAACAAAGCTTTTAACAGTTCTACTTCTGGTCCTAAGCCATGTGCGCCTTAAACAATTTCTGAGCTTGATTTGAGCCAGTATATCTTCTGTTAAATTTATTTTATTTATGTTAGTCAATAGGGTGACAGGAATTGAGTTGTCTCTATCATTTTTAATGGACTCTAAAAATAAATCGATCATCGAGTCAATTTCAGGAAAAGTGTTCAAGGAATTTGTTTGATCAAAACAATTTAGTGACCCCTCTATATGCTGTTTGTATTTAGTCCAATCACCGCCGGAGTAATTAAATCGGTAGTTAATTGGGTTTTTATAAGCTAGACTGAAATTGTAAGCACATACGACTGGGAGGTGATCTGATAACCAGTTCAGGTAGACTTTTAATTTCCATTATATATTCTGGTTGGTTTGTTAAGAAAAAATCGATAATACTAGGAGTAGAATTGGGTCTAACAAAGGTCGGATCCAATGGTGCCACGATAGAGCAATTTTGAGAGCTACTTATGTGATTATGAAGATTCCGACCACCTTCATTAGACCTGACACAGTTCCACATGGGATATCGGCAATTAAAATCGCCTTCTAAAATGTAGTTTGTTCGATTTTGAGTCAATTTTTGTATTTCGCTTTTAAAAGTGGGTCGATTTGTTTTTGGACAATAACATGTGGTAATTCGAACGGAAGTTCCATTTACATGTTTAACTGATATCGCGAGATTTTCAATAGTTGAAAGTTTTTGATCCGGTAAAAGTGAATGTTGTATATTCGATTTTATTAAGATCCCAACACCTCCAAATGATCTGTTAATTCTATCGTTTCTATAGAAAGTGTAATCTGGAAAATAACAGTTTAAGTGTGGTTTAAGATGCGTTTCCGTCAATAACATAATATCTATATTATACTGTGTCAAAAAATGTTGTAACTCAAGTTTTTTAGGTCGAACGCTTTCTGTATTCTAGGTGGCAATTATTAATGATTTATCTAAATGCATATTTTAAAGCTATTTCGGTTATTCTAATAAATTGTTATTCTCTAGAGTTGCAATTTTTAATTCCATTCACTATTTCTTTAAAAAATGTTAAGAGTTGGTTCGCACTAAACAAAATATTCGGGTTAGCTGAGCCTTCAGTTAAAAGAGCAGAAGCATAAGTAGTGTTTGAATTATTAATAGAGTTAGTATAGTTAGAATTTGATATTACCTCTTTTGTTAAACCAGGGAAGTTATCTCTATTCAAGTTAAAAGTATTTGAAGGTGATGTTGTTTGATGAGAGAAGATACTCCTTACATTTAGGGCACATAATCGAGTTTGCCGGATGATTATCCTGGCAGTTGATACAAATATGTTTATTCGTATTATTTTTTAACGGACAATCATCTTCCTTATGAATATTGGCGCAGCAATTGCATTTTCTAGTCATGTGACAGTTTGCTATTGCTTCACCATGACCATCACGGTAACATCGTCTGCACTGGGTGACCCTACCCGCCGTCTGTTTTGCAACATCCAGTCGCACTACAGTATGAGCAACGTATTTGTAGTTCCTCAATTGGTTAAGGTTGTATTCCCCTTTTTTAAATGATACAAAGTATACCGTGACACCTTGTTTTGAAATTGTTTTATGTATTTTAGTGGGTTTGAAATTTATATCCGATAAACATTTCAAAAATTTGTTGTCTTCCATAGTGTGAAGGCCATATAATATGAATGTACTCAATTTAAGGTTGTCCATCGTAAATGAATAAAATTCTGTTTTGTTTTCGGCAAGCCATTGTTTAATATTGATGGTCAACGAGTTTTTCAACAGTAATTTTGCTACCGGTCTTTAAATTTTTGATGAGATATTGTTTAATAAATGTGTTAAATAAATGTGTTAAATAACTCAAAACGTTGACTAGTAGGAACGTTATATACACTTCCATTATTATTTTTAAATTTTTTATGATAAGGTGCACCAATTGGTTCAGATTGTCTATCCACAGACCCATCCCTATTCAGCCCCATAATGGGGGACCGATATGCAATTCACTAATTTTCACTTATATAGTTTATTCAACTTCCCGTTAGACAAATATTAAGTGTAGTTTGTAGAACAAAACAAATAATAAATTTTGTATCACAATAGGATTTAATTTTTATTAGACTTCACTGTTCGAGAGGCAAACATAAACTGAATGAGCCCTATTATGTTACCACATATTTTTAAATATTTTGGCATAGTCATATATTCTTACATATTTTCACTTATTTTAAGCGTTACCGCAACATACTTTATGGTTTACTCGAAATATTTTTAATTTTTCTTCAAGAATAACGTAAAACGACTTTCATAGCTTAAAATTTGATAAAGCAAAATATTTTATCAGCCAAATTTTAAATTTGGGCCAACAAATAATTTTTAGAAGTCAAAAACGTTTTACTTTGGCCTAAATTTCACTAAGAACAAAAAAAATTGGGTCTGCGTCGGACCAGACGGTGGAAGTTATACTTCTTTGGCCATTCACTCACACACACGCACACAGACAGACAGACAGGATACATAAATGAAATATAACACATTTGGTGTGGTCATTTTCTGGTTGATCATTACAAATCGTACTGTATTCCAGGAAAGACACAATCGGCTTATGATAACCAAAGTAACTAACAAATATTCTAGATTCAAACTTTTCAAGATATCTACTAAATACAGCATCGATGGTCCTTCCGTATTTGGCCGTACTTTGATTCTTATCATTCGACATTACCAAGTCTAGTTTTTCTTTTAGAAAATTTATCAATGGCTCTGTTTTTTCATCGGAAAAATTGATGTTGAAATCGCCGCTCATTATCATTGGGATTTTATGAAAATTTTGATCGAGCAGGGCGGAACCTTCTCTGGTATAAATTAATAAATTTTGGTGTATAAACTTTATGATCGGTTTCACAGTTTTACCAGGAGAGATGTATAGCGCTACAACTACGAATTGTCGACCAGTTTGTGGAACGCATAAACTAATACAAATTTCTTCAATAGCAGACTGTGCTGCAACAAGAGATTCCGATGCCCTTGAATGACCATCCATTTGAGAAGTGACTATATTATTATGGTCACTTTCATTGTAAAAAATTGCTACTGGTCCTATTAGAAATAAAACTTCCCAAAGACTCAATAATTGTTGGTATTCTATTGAGTGATAATCTTTGAAATTCTCTCTGTATATCTGTTGTACCTATAGAATTTGTTCTGCCATGGTGGAAAATTTTGCTGTCAACTTTTGTAGTAATATATAGACCATTAATACTCGTCACTCTCGATAAGGCAACAAACACTAATTCTATGGAGTGGCTTTTGTCGTATTCATAAACAATCTCATATAAAGTCCCACCCTGCGATTTATGTATCGTGATAGAACATGATGATACCAATGGGAAATAATTTCTCCGAATGTTAATTGTTTTATTATTATTCATCGGTATCACGGATGACCTTCGTAAAATAGGTACGGCATTGCGATCAATATTGTGTTGTGCCATGTATCCTGCACATTTTTTCTGCACCTTCTGCTCAATTTTATTTGGGGAAATAAGCCACACTTTTGAAACTTCCCCATCATCGTTGAATTCTATGTGACATAATTTTCCGACTGTACCATTAGCCACACCATCCGAAACATCGATGTTTGTGGTTATAATGTAATGTATTGTCGACATTTTATGCAATTTATGTTTGACAAAAGCCTCCTGTTCTTTATTATGACATCCAGTGTAAATATCTCTAGCAATCGAAATAACTTTATAAACAGCATTTTCAAAATGGAATTATTATATCTATTAACGGAATCAT
This sequence comes from Tipula vernalis, assembly GCA_958295665.1. Classification (NCBI taxonomy): domain Eukaryota; kingdom Metazoa; phylum Arthropoda; class Insecta; order Diptera; family Tipulidae; genus Tipula; species Tipula vernalis. The sequence goes on from OY282560.1 coordinate 135,378,704, forward strand.
TTGAGTGGAATAATCGTACTCCGTGTGGGCATAGTCTATTTGCTTTGTCCTGTGGAAGAAAACGCGATTCAATAAGTTGGAGTTCTTCTTCCGTCAATTTTTCCATTGCCAATTTTATTTAACGCTGATGAGAACTGAACATTAGTTTGCCTCATAACCTCTGTTAATTCATAAAATTTAAACAATGCCACAAGGACTTCCCAGTAATTTTTTTTTAATTTGTTTATATATGCGCGTTGCTCTTACTGGGGGTAACTGACGCAAATCTCCTATCAATATCATATCGAGCCCTCCAAAATTATTGTTAAATTTTCCCGTGATTGGTTTCAATCGTTGGTCAATTTTTTCTAATAATTCTGCCGATATCATACTCACTTCGTCAATTATAATAACTCTGACATATTTAAACAAGGCTCGATACTGATGAGCTACCTCTATACGCAATGGTAACAATTTTGACAGAGATATTTTTAACGCCGTATGAACAGCGGTGCCATTGATAGCAACAGCAGCTTTCCCAGTAGAAGCACAAGTTATGTAGGCATTACAATAGTCATTGCTATCGGAAAATCTATTTTATATTTCCATGATTAATTTTATTACAAATGTTTTACCACATCCAGCTGGCCCCGTAATAAATATCTGGAGAGGATTATCTTTACTAGACAATAAATGATGAATCACTTGCAAAAGAAGATTTAGCTGTTTTTCATTCGCCATGCGCATGGATTTACAGAACTGTGCATGCGGTAAAACATTTTCTCTTCTTTTAGCTATGGCACCTAATTTGTTCAAGGCAGCTAGTCGTAAATAAGCATTACCGTCAACATTCGGATCGTTATATAAATGTTCAAATGAATTAGCTTCCGGGAATCTGCCTCTGACGTCTTGAACTTCATCGTCATCGCAAGGTGTTTCTTCTCGACAAAGTTCCCTGCATATTTGAATAGTTTTTTCAATATCTATCTTTTCTTCATAGATCGTTAAAAATTGCATATCCGCTAATATATCTTGTTCTTCATTTCTAAATGGTACATGTAATGTCACCATTTCCCTTCTATATTCATTGAAATCCGACCCAATGTCATAATTTCGATATCTGGGGAATCGATATTTCGGGAAACGAACTGAGCCAATGAAATGTCATCCAATTCATTCGGTCTGCGTTCATACTTGTCGAGCCAGTTCTCCTTCCATATATCTGTTGATTCGCCTTCTAATGCAGAGAGCTCTTTCATTGTTTTTTTAATCCTTTGGCGTTAAACGGGCCACACGGTTGGTATATAAACTATTTGAGTAGAAGCTTTAGACATCGGCAATCTCATCAGGTACCAAGCAGCTTCCTGGCTAGTCATTTCCGTATTGTTTAAAAGATTAACACTTAAACTCCTCGTTATACCTACTTTATCAAATTCGGGATTTTCATTCATAGTTTCTATAATTTTTCTCTGTAAATTACTCACGCCGCGTTTTATTATCGTACTCAACAACGTATGCTGCACAAGAATACCCTTCCGTAATAAATTGAATGTCGGTATTTGACTTAACCACATTTAATATAAACGGATTAAAGGGGTTATGCCATTTTTCTGAAGGTTGACGTTTCACAAACACTCGTGAACGCTTTATTCCCGCTCGTAAAATATCTAAATGTTCCTCATCCGAAGCAAATATTATTTTGTGTATAAAATTGATCAAAATCAGTATAGTCGTCGTTTTCTAAATTTTTTCTTATTTCCTTATACTTTTTTTTCAAAATTAGAAAATTAGCTTCGGTACCTTTCATTGGAATTATTATAGCGGTTTTCTTGCGTGGCAAGGAGCTTCGAATCTGGATTCTTGCGCACGATTGGATGTGATTTTCTTGTAGCAGGTGAAAGTGTGCTTGTGAGTATTTAATTTAATACTACCTGAAGCTTACGATGCTGAGACGTTAATGAACGCATCAATCAGATCAATAGCTTGTTGATAGTCTTTTCCCAGTGGATCATCGGGAGCATTATCATGCACCAAGCTATATCGTGAGCATGTGGGCTTCCTCGATGATAAAACTCAATTCTCTTGAAGTAATGTAGAATTCTGTACTTCTTGAATAGGCTGAATCTTTTGGATTGTAATATACTCATGATAACATTAACTAATTTGTTGAAGTACAGTGCACATGTAACAGAGTCTTCATTATGTTCGGCTTCTTTTTTTGAAATTAATTTCTTGTTCCGTAATTTGTAAATTAATTGCAATAAATTTGGCCATCCAATCTCATTTGCGCTAATCGTAGAGAATAGCGTTGGTTTCCCTAATTGACGAATCATATCAAATATCTCTTTTTTTTAGACCAATACCAAGCTGAATTTGGTATAGATCTTAAAAAAGCTAGGTTATTGAATCCTTGAATGTAATCTTCTGATTCTATCTGTTCCCTTGTAATCTTAGTATTCTTCCCTAAATGTTTAAAGGCTATGGTGAGAGAGTCTTTGACTCTGATTCTCATTATTTTCATTGCCATATATAATAAGTGATATGGAGTTACGCCACGTCTATCTGATCGTCTTAATTCACTCGTTGCCATCATAAAAGGCGTGACATTAACTCCCTCTCTGAATTCTCTGAAGTGTCCTAGATATATTCCAGGGAAAGAAAGTTCTTTAGCATGCTCATCAAACAATAGACTGATTGGCACATTATATCCGCCCGGTGCGATTCTAAGGTAGAAATCCTCGTTCCAAATCAATGATTGCTGTTGTGCAACTAAACTCTCCTCTATAGGGATATTTTCCACCAATTCATTATCATCGTCAAAATGAAGAAATTGTTCGTTGTCACAGTCATTATCTTCGTTACAGTTTAAAAAAGTATCATCAATTGTAATTTGGTAAGTAGTATACAACGGCGTTTGTATTAAATATTTTAGCCATATTTTTATTACCCTATTATTCACCAATCCTTGTACGAAACTCGATTTATGAATTTTATTTCTTTTAATATGTACATTGATACAATAATCATCATCCACATCGCGGGGTAACTTCTTAATCATATTATCAACATCAACTGGGACGTTTATAACTTGTCCATAAATTCCATACTGTCCATTGATATGTTGAAGGCATCTTATTTGCATAAACGGAATACGAGGGGATATTAATCGTTCGGTTACCAAATCTAATGGATGATTACGTAAATCATCCGGATATTCTGGATATTTGAAGCCATTATAAATGGATAATTGTGGAATGTGATTTTTTTGAATGCTTCTAAAGCACGTAGAACATATTGTGAAATTTTGTTTATGAACCGTAAATTATTTTCCTAATGAGTGTAATATTTTCTGTATCCTTTTGATTAAGTACTATTTTAAAATCCTTGTTGAACCAAAGGCGATCACACACGTCACAAGGATAACCGAATGGGTTATTGATAAAATTATTTAAAAACTCTTTATGTGCATAAATATATTGATTGTATGATGTATAAACAATACCCTGCAGTGATTGTTGATACTCTTCCACCTGAATATTGTTTATGTCGTTTTCTCCATCTTCATTATCATTATTGTCAAGATTATCACAATCAACTTCCTGATTATGGTCTTCATAATCGCTTTCTCTAGGAGTCATATCTGCCCTTTAATTTTCTACAATTTCAATTTCAGCATTAGAAATGGGTACGGCCGATGCTTCATTTCTATAATTACCGGGACACTCTCCCGTAGGAGTTCTGGGAACTTCTTTTGTAGATGGACCTGCCATCTGTGAACCATGGATTGGATTTTTTCGGACAAATGGCACTTGTCTATGTGAGGGCCCTGCTATTTGCGAGCAATGAATATTTTTTTTCGTTCGTGGTACATCTTTGCTTGCAAATTCAGGTGCTTGCGAATCGTTGTCTGCAATTTGATGAATTTTCCGTACATAGTATTTCTATCTCGGTAGTTTTTCGCGCGAATGGCAGCTAATTTTTTCCGATTAGTTTAAATGTCTTCTTCTTTCAATAAGTTCTTCTAGAAAAAAAGATTTTCTGATTGTTGTTTTTATTTGTTAACATATTATGTGCCAGAATTCAAATGAATTTTAGTAAAATATTGCCATTTACGTGAGAAAAGTCAACATAATGTTTGTCAACACACGTTTGTGAATTTCCACGTAAATTCCAATAAAAAATCAGAATTTCGAGCAAACATATGTTTGAATAAATTTAAAAATTGAATTAGAATTCAAACTAGATTTGAACAACAATCTTGTGTTTAAGCTAATCGTAGTTTTCACCAGGAATTTAGCTACAAATAGACTTTTAATTCCAATCTTTGACTAAAATTTCCAACCAGGGTTTGACTATACTATATTGAGTTGATTTAGAAAAACTTAAACAGATACAATTTTAATTGAGTTACAATTCGAACCACGACACCTTGCAACATTTTGAGTGAAATTTAAAATTGAAATTAACCCTTAACTGGTATTTGAGTCATATACGGAACATAATCATTTTGTTACCAAAAATAATATTTCTAGACGTATTCTGTTTTTGTTGTCTAGTGGCACTAAATATTAGAGTAACTTTCGTTTTGTTTATGTTTTCGTTGATAGGGATATTTTGACATAACCTATTTTTATTGTGGTCGAAAATCAGCAACAACATCACATGCGTTCATTCTACCATTCCACATCAAATTTAAAAGGAGAAAACTAATAAATAAGCCAAAATAATTGTGAAATAAACGAAGAAATAAAGGTTTTATGTGAAATAGCTCTATTTGATTACTAAAATCAATTTAATTTGTCGATAATTGGTAAGTAAACATATGTATCAAATTTGACACAAAAACCGTTGAAGTCCTTTTTCAAACATGTGTCATATATGCACAGTTTTATAGCAAGCGATGGTAGTAGCGATGACGACGTAAACGATGAGGAAGATGACGAGCTAGTCAATAACCAATGGGGTGCGGACGTCGATGAAAACAGGGGACTAACAGAAGTGGATTTGGATATTGAAAATAACCCAATAATGTTGGCGAGCGACGTGAATTTAGAAGGTACCTATATATTTGAAAACATGGAAATAGATGGCGGGGAGCCATTTGAACAGGAACAACAAGGTATTAGTAATGAGGAAAGCGAAGTAAAAAAATTGAGGGAGAAACACAAAAAATTAATTTGGAAAAACGTTCCATTCGTTCCATATTCGGAAACGTCCACATTTAAAACAGATATGCAATTATTACAGGAAATAGTTAATTGCGAAACTCCTTTATCATTCTTTAACGTATTGTTTGACGATGAACTCCTGAATCTAATTGTAGAGCAATCGAATTTATATTCTGCACAAAAAAATATTTCAAATCCTTTTGTTTTATTAAAATCATAATTAAAAGAATTCCTGGGAATTTGTTTGATTTCATCTTTACATCAACTTCCCAACACATAGCTGTATTGGAATGCCCTTGTGGGAAATAAAACAGTTCAGGAAGTAATGTCATTAAAATCTTTTAAAAAAAAATCAAAAGCATCCTGTATTTCATCGACTACCAACTGGCACTGCCTAAACCTCATCCGCAGCATGGCCGATTATTTAAGCTACGACCGTTGTTAGGTTTTTTGCAACACAAGTTCTCTCAAATACCTCTAAAAGAACATCTCTTTGTAGACGAACAGATCTGTGCGACTAAAATTAAAAGCTTCATGAAACAATACCTCCTATCTAAGCCGCATAAATGGAGTTTTAAAATCTTTACGCTAACAGGAGGATCTTCAGGTAAACTTTCTTATTTTTTATACATACTTATTTTGGTTTTATGAACTTTTTTTATATTATAGGTTACATGTATAATTTCGAAGTTTACTCCGGTCAAGAGAATAACTACAGAATTACAAACGAATAAAATCTTGGAGGTTCTGCAAATATAGTAGTATACGATTATGCAGACCTATCCCACGAAACATGGCTTACAAAATTTTTTGTGATAACTATTTCACCACAATTCCACTAGTACTATTCCTTCAACAACAGGGAATTCTTTGTATTGGAACAATTAGGCGCAACAGGATTCCAAATTCGAAGCTAAAGACTGAACGAGAAATTAGCAAACTACAGAGAGGGTCCTACGAAGAATACACTTCAACATTTAATGTGAACTCTCGTCTCGACTTTTGTTGGAGCAAATTCTTGTCAATTATTAAAAGGTGGGATAATAAAAAGCGTGCTGAAGTGAATATTCAATGCCCAGAAATAATCAAACAATACAATCGGCATATGGGAGGGGTCAATTTACATGACAGTTTTATTGGCCGATATCGCATAAAGTATAAATCCTTAAAATGGTACCTCCGGACATTCTTTCACATGCTTGACATTACGGTAGTAAATTCGTGGATAATACATAGAAAGGCATGCAAAATACAAAACCAGCAGCCTTTAACGCTTTGTGACATTAGAATAAATTTAGGAATTGCATTGTGTATTGTTGGATCTGATAGGGAAAATCGAAATAAATCCTCCTCTTCCCGGCAACTAACGAATGCATTACTAGTAAAATCGCGAAAGAAATCAGTCCAAAACATCCCTATAAAGGATATTCGGCTTGACAATATTGACCATTTTCCTATTTGGGATAAGAGAACTAGGTGTAAAATGCCTCAGTGCAACGGCCAGAGTTTTATCAAATGTTCAAAGTGCAATGTAAACCTATGCATCAATAATTCTCTAAACTGTTTTTATGATTTCCATAAATGACTAGTTTTTATGTAAATATTTGTATTGACTTACTAAAGGAAGACTGAATTAGAACCTTCTACTTTTATAGCAATCTGTGAGAATGGTCCGTTAAGGGTTAAGAAAATCTTTCTGGATTAAACTACATTTTGCATGGAATTTAAATAGCACAAATTGTTCTATAGAATTACTTTGGTTAAAAATTGATTTGGAAATTTTACTTGGTTATTAGAAAAAATTTGAGTTTAAGTTTGGTGTTCTAAACTAGATTCAAACATAATTTTAATAGCAATTAGGTAAAATTACAATATGAGATTTAATCTCAGAAAACCAACAAAATTTCTTTACAATTTCATTTAGAAATTTGTATTGGAAATTTTGAGAGAAATTTGGAATAGGAATTTTAATTTAAAAAATGGTTTTGGCATTCCAAACCACATAAAATGTTTGTTGAAATTATATATAGGAATTGAGTTACAGCTCGAATTTTAATTTCACAAAATTTTGAGAGAAATATAAGTTTACATTGCACAATAGATTTACTGAGTGTATTTTCAATAAAACAAAAAAATGAGAGCAAATTAGGTGGAGCAAAGAATAGATATGTATGTATGTATGTCAAGAGAAAGCTAAACTGAATTAGACTGGAAGAGAAAATGGTTTTTATGGATTCGAATAAAACCTTGAATGACATTTTAATCCGAAATTGAGTTAAACTTCCAAACTGTACTTGAATGTTCATTGTAAGTTTGATCACGCTTGAAAACTTCATTGAAATTTAAAATTTTAACAAATATTTAGGTATTCTGCTAATTGATTATTGTAATGTTCCTTTTAATATGTGAATGTTATTCACTCTAGTAACCTAGTTAAAAATCAAAATGGGTTCGAAAAAATTTAAGATTTTTAGTCAGAAATTTAGTTCCAAGCAGTTTTCGAAGTTGAACAAAATGATAAATGGAATTTTCAACATAAATCTAATCTAATTTCGCCAACTGCATACGACAGAGAACAAATAGATTAGGAGAATAAAGAAAAAAAATTAGCTTGAATTCTAAACTAGATATAACGAATTTGAGTGGAATTTTAAGTAGAAATTGTCTTCTTTATTTTGCATCTGGGAAACACATTTTGAAAACAATTTTAGGTAAATTATTTAATGCATTTTATGTCACAGAGCTTAAATTCTAAACACGATTTCAACAAATTTTTTAGTTTAACTAGAAAATCAGGAATCGAGCAAAAATCTGAATGAATTTTGTATTATAATAGAGCAAACTTTTTATTTTGAACGGGGTAAAACAAGATTTGAACAAAGTTCAAAGTTTGGACTTTGGACTTTGGAGAAAATTAATTAAAAATTATTTAAAAAACTGAGCTTCAATTCTGAATTTAATTAACGCGTAATTTAAAAAAATGTGGAGTAGAAATTGAATTTGAATAGTAATTTCGACTTGAGCAAAAACATAACGGTAATATTTATTAAATTATTAAACGGTAAAATTATTTAATATCAGTAAGATGGATAAAAGAATATGAATTCTAAACTGTAATTGAATATAATCGTGATGGCAACTTAAATTAAAAACTGACTTTGAATTTATTATATAAGCGTAATTTAGTTTTTCTTAGTTTAACACTTGCTTTAATAGCGTGGATCGTTTAGTCTGAACCGTTATGGTGTTCTTTTAAAGTAAGTATCGCTTACCAGTCCTAATTTTTAAGTGTATGGATGTGGAACCATTTTTGGACTACTTTTCCAGTACTTTGTAGCCCAGGGGCCGACTAGTCAGTTCTCAAGGCATTGTCACATGCAAAACGGAAAACCGGCATTTAAAACCGTCAAACGCAATTTATGGTTAAGTTGCTTCACCTTGCAAAATTAAAATTATTAATAAATAGTTCAAATCAAGTTCCACCTTAATCTAAGAAAATTTTATTAAAATGAATTTAATTTCATTCAAAAACCCCAATTTTATGTTTTGTCGGCCGTCAAACAAAAATCCGTCCTTAAAAATATAAAATTGAGGTTTTTTAAATGAAATTAAATCAATTTAAATAAATTTTTCTACTAAGCCCTAACTTATACATTCGAAATATTTTTTAATAATTTTGATACAGAAAATCAAACAATTTTGTCAATAATTGGATTTGACGATTTGAAATGCCGGTTTGCCGTTTGTGCATGTGGCAATGCCTTTAAACTCAAATTTCCGATTCCCGTATTGCAGATGAGTTTCAATTATAGTAAAATATTATATCACGAGCTATTTGCTTTACTGGGTTATTTTGTGAGTTTATTTTATTGAAAAAACAAAATTTTTCAACAAATGTAGGTATTTATTTTTTAGACTGATGTTGATGTTGTTGTGCTTTTTATATAAATAAGTGAACCAAAAATGTATGAAAAAATAATAAAATTAATAAAACTATGTTCTAGTTATTGTTTAATTTAGTTTTTATTGTTTGTTGAAATTTTAAGTATCTTGTGATAAGTCTTGGAAACAACATACAAAAAATTGTTTTTTCGTTTGTGGGTCCCTTTCGGTCCAATTAATCTCTTTTTGAGAAGTTTGACACACAATACAACAATTTTAAGTTCCTACCTAATGTATACGAAAAATGTATAAATAAAAATAACAGAATTAACAAAAATCTTGCGTTTTTATTACCAAGTCGAAAATTGTGTTTCTTGTATTTTATTAATTTTGTTATATTATAAAATATATAATAATAATGAAGCTTTAATTCGTCAGTACAGAAGGAAATTGAGAGAAGTACGTATAAACTTTTATAATAAAAATATTTATTATTTTTGTTGGTTAATATATATGTACATATATATATATCCCGCTAAACCATTAAGTCGAAAATATTGAAAATGTTGGTTACATAACTGCTATTGGTGCTGAAGTTATTAATATGACTTCACTGCCTTTTCTTTGTCCATCCATAAGCAACGCAAACGTAAAATATCTGTTTTATTCCTTAATGCTAGAAATATAATTAGAATTAACGTCATTTGATGAAATTCTGACTTAAAGGTTGATCTTACCATTAGCTTAAATAACTTTTTAGGAATTTCAGCTATTAATTCAATCATTCGACATTCAAAGACGCTAGTTACTGAACTTTGGTTTAGGCGTTCATTATAAGTCGATATTAAGAAGTGCATTACAGAACACCGACATAATCGACCAATTATTCGATGGACTCCCAGGTAAATTTCAGAAATTTGGCTTTGTAGTTAGTAGTATGATTGAATATTGAATAAAAATACAGGCAACCACAAAAAAAACTAAACTTTGACTTTGGGGTCGGTTATGTGTCAAAAACTAATATTGATTACAGAACGTGGGCTTAACATGTCTATCATTCGATCGGCTTAAAAGCTAGTTACACAAAATAGACCATGAGGCCAGTAGTATTTCTGAATATTAAAGTCAAATATAAAAATTCAAACGTGAAAGTCGGACTTTAGTAAACAATTAAATGACTTTAATTTCTGTTCTACCAAGTTAAATCAATCACTTGTAAATAGGCGCATAAAGGTTCATCTTGCAGTAGTTAAACAAGTAAGTAAAGAGTGCATTTTTTTAACTAAGTGTCTTTGATTTGTGAGTGTGGTTTATGCGTACGGTAGAAAATCGGTTACCGAAAAATGAGTTTTTTGATAAAAAATAATAAAATTAGGGTTAAAGCAATAAATAATTAAAAATATAAAATTAAAAAATCAAATAGAGAACAGTTAAAAACAATTTTAGAAGAGAAAAGAAAAAAATATCTAATTAACAAAACACGTGGTGAATCAAGTGATAATATATCTAATAATTGTGTATCTGATGATGATAATAATAATGTGTTTATTAGAGATATTTCTTGTGACAAACAAATTTCAAATAACAACGGCCTTACATGTGGTTTAGCATCAGGCGCTGGAAAGGAAAATATTTTATCGGAATCAAACGATAGTAATGGCGGGTCTAATCAATGTGTGCTCAATTTTGAGTTAAGTGAAATTGATGTATGCGATGTAACTAACAAATTAAATACTAATGATTATACAAATATTGCTGAAAATGATAATGTAAGACATTTTATTGAACCATATAACGATCCAGCAATTACATCTTATTGCAAGTGTTTCTTACAAAAATGGTCTATTAAATACAATATAAACAAAAATTCTCTATCCGAATTATTAAATTTTTTCAAAACGATTTTTCCGGATTTACCAATGGACTACAGAACCTTACTACAAACGCCTCGAAAATTAGAAAAAATAACAGTTTGTCCAGGAGAATATGTGCATATTGGTCTAGAAAATAATTTATAGCGAATTTTAAATCAAACAAATTTAAAATTGGGATCATTACCACAAATACTTTATCTTGATATAAACGTAGATGGATTGCCTGTATTTAGTGATAACACTGAACATTCGTTTTGGCTAGTTCTAGGCCGAGTTATTAACATCGACATATATAATGTTTTTGTCATTGGAATATATCATGGTTCAAAAAAGCCTGATAATTTTAAACAATTTCTAAACCCGTTTGTTTCCGAAATGAAAGAAATTAGTAACAACTTTTATCATAACGGTCAAAATATTTTAATTAAAATTCGAGCAATAATTTGTGACGCTCCGGCTAGAGCAAGTGTCTGCGGCGTTAAGCAATATAATGCATTTGCAGGTTGCCCAAAATGTGTAATACGTGGTAAATTTGATAAAAAATATCATAAGATGTGTTTCAACGGTCCCCAAGCACCTCCTCGTACAGACTCTGAATTTGCACAAAGAATCGATGAGGAATTTCATATCAAAAATTCTTCATTTGAACAACTTGGTATAGGAATGGTGTCACAAGTAGCTTCGGTTTATTTGCATATTGCGTTGCTGGGAGTGATGAAAAAATTACTTAAAATTTGGTTTGGAAAAAAACCACTGTTTCCAAAACATGTGAAAAGTGTAATTTCAAATAAAATGATATTTTTAAACCAATTTTTACCAAATAATTTCCAAAGGAAACTTAGGTCGTTGGAATATTTGGCAGTTTTTGAAGGAAATGAACTCAGAAACTTCTTGCTTTTCTATGGACCATTTGTATTGCAAAACTCTTTGCCAATGTATCTGCTGAAATATCTTAACCACTTTCTAAAATTGCATGTCGCTATAAAAATCTTATGTTGCCCAGATTGGTGCATTAAATATAACTTAGTCGCAGAAAAAATGTTGATGGATTTTGTGACCGAATATGCTATTATTTATGGATCGCATATGGTTAACCATAATGTACATATGCTAACACATCTTGCACAAGAAGTATTGCTTTTCAAGGGATCTTTAGACACCTTTTCAGGATTTTCTTTCGAGTCATATATGCACCCTTTTAAAAAACTATTGGCCGCTCATAAACACCCATTAATTGAGTTTGCCAATAGAATGTATGAAAGCAATAATGCGTCCTGTCTAACCACTATAAAGGAAAATACACGACACATCAAAATGACAAAACAATTTATTGGATCGGATAACGTATATTCTGAGATGCAATACTATGGATATAAACTAAGTAATGACGAAAAAAACAAATACGTCCTCAGTAAGGAAAATAAAATTTACGAAATTATAAATTTCGTAAATGAAGGAGGCGAAATATTCGTATTTGGTAAACAATATATGGAAAAAAATGACCTTTACACATACGCAATACTTTCCTCAAAACTCAGCATATATACGTGTCAAAACATTACTTTAAATACTGAAAAACTACATGTTTCACAATTGGAGAGGAAATTATTTTCAATGGTAGACCAGGAGAGTCCATCTCTAAAATCATTTTTTCCGTTAAACCGGTTTTGTAATTCTACAAAAATAAATGAACAACATTTTTAAAGAACATATCATACAACTAAACATAATAAATAAATATAATATTTAATACAATTAATATAATATTACAATAATGTATAGTATAATATAACAAAAATGTCTATATTTGATATAATATGACTATATCCTTTGCAGTAAACAGGTTAACGAGATTGATTATGAAACGACAATTCTATAGGCAAAACCTACACTAATGTTACCACAACCACTACAGTTATCGAGTATTATTTTTTAATTGTGGTTGTGTAAAATGCTAAAGAAATTTCTTAATTTATTTTTTGTTTTCGATCTTCTTTTTTACGTTCGTAAATACCTAAACACGAAAATTAGTATTCGATCGAAATTTCATATTTATTTCAAGTTTACGGCATACAATATAGTGTAGGTTTTGATATAGGAAACAAAATAATACGAAATCTGGAGTTTAAAATCAAAAATATATTGCCGTCTCATCTGATGGAACCAAACGGTTTATATAAAAAATATTATTTTGTTTCATATTTCTGTTTTCGTAATATTTTGTTTCGTATTATTGTACAATTTATTTACTAGTGTTTTTATGTATTCTTAGATATTAAATTAATATAATTAATATAGTTAAATTATTATCCCGCTAAAAAGGCTTATTCTTTCAATTCAGTAAACAAACAAATAAAAATTAAATTTGTTATTTTATTTACTGGAGACTGAAAAAATTAACATTTTCAGCGAGATATTAATTTAACTATACAAATCTATTTAGTTACCATTTTAACTGTTTAATTTAAGCATTTATTTTAACAGTGCATGCTACTCTTGTATGGTATCCAAACGTAAAAGTTGCTTAATACATATTTACAGGCTTTGAAATTGTAGAATTTAACAGTAAACTATGTCGAAAAAATATGAAAATGATAATTTTGCTATCGTGGAATTTAAAGCGGATGAAAACCAACCACATAAAAGACTAGTGGAAGTAATTAACTATGCATGGTTGACCGATGAAGGCGACAAATGTTTTTGTCCTAACCCAAAATACTGGAGCTATGAATTAAAGAATCACGGACTACCCAGAGAATACTGGGTTAAGTATCCCTGCCGGGTTTTAAAATGCAACATTGGTAAGCATTTTTATTATTAAAAAACTATTACATTTTCATATATTTTGTTGTAATCGAGTTTTACTTTTTTGATGCGATTACAACGGAAGCATTATGAACATAAGTATCTGGACTATTTATGTATTACATATTTTATATTATTTTTGTATTATTCTTAAAGCTACAATCAAGGCAGCAAATATTGAATGCAGAAAAAGAATGAATTACACCACATCCGAATTTTCGGACGATGAAGTGGCACAAACCTTAAAAGTGAGCGAGAATATACCTGATACGTCGGCTATTTCAAATTATAATGACCTGTTTGACAAAATACAAGATGAATCTATTATAAGCTCGCCACCTGAGATGATTTCAATTGACAAAGACGACACAAATATTACCGAAACAAATCCAGTTAATAACGTAATATACGCAGTGCAATATGACGCTTTACAAACAGCATTGCAAGAGCTATCTGAGCTGAGAAATTCAAACCAAACCTTATTATCACAAGTTGCTGAGCTGAAAAATTCAAACCAGACGTTATTATTAAAAATTGATCATGTGCAGTCAAATATGGAGAAAGTGATGGCACAAAACGAGACAATGATGAAAATACAAATGGAGTCGTGTAAGAAATTTCCAAACTCATCTTCGTTTACGCCAGTAGCAAACATAAATTCGAAAGAAAAATTAGATGAATTGGAAATACAACTAGAAAACGAAGAGTTCTTTCAAAACATGGCATGCATTTTTTATTCATAGGTATACTTCAATTTTTATCTCTAAAAATTAATTTTTGTTGTTGAATTACTAGAGAATGAAAGAATAAGTGTTTTCATAGAGATACAAATTGAAGTGTACTAACATTAATAACAGTGAATATTTCTGGGCGGTGCCACTTTAACTCATCCCTCATTCAAATAAGTTTAAAGTTACATTGTTCTATCAATAATACATCGTAGTTCCACATTATTCCTGCCGTTCTCCAGAACGTGGATTTCGGTCGCAAAATTACTCATAAGTCATGAGACATTTGTATACAAAACGTATACAAATATCTCTCGACTCCTGAGTATTTTTGCGACCAAAATTCACGTTCTGGACTCAAAATTTATAAATGTTATATGGTTTTTTATTATTTTTAGGCCTACGCATACACACAATATGCATTCAAAGGAGATGCCAAAAAGGAAGTGAATGGGTTCACCAAATCCATACTAATAAAGCTTCTTGACGATAAATTCAACCAACAACTGAAATGGGATAGAGTAAAGAAACTGGAAGAATCAGCTGACACATTAGCTAACGTAGATGGTGAGAATATAATTATAGCTCTTCATTGATTAAAGATAAAAATAATAATTATGTTTTAGTTTCGAACAAAATTTTTTTTAAAAAATACACGAAAATATTGGATTTTGTAACAGAGGTATGCAATAAAAACCGAAAAGATCTTCGAGGATTGTATAATAAAGATAATATTTCGCTAGCAACACAAGACTACTTTAAACGACAAAACTATATGAAGAAAAACAAATTTTGAAATAAGAGTTTTCAAATATTTTATTTTATATCTATTTTATATTAGCTTTATTGAAATGTTATGTACATTTTGTTGAATTTATTTTATAATTTATTGAAGTTATATTTTTTATATATTATATAATGTTATATTTTATTAATATAAGAAGGTCATGTGGAGCGAAATTTAAATAATTTATAAACAAAGAATGTTTTTTTAAATATATAATTTATTTGTTAATTAAATAACAATGTGATTCTTGGTTTTATAAATATTATTATAATGGAATTAACTGTTTTTAAACGTTTTAAATATGTGAATTATTTTTTGTAATCTGTATGGTAAATTGCTATATATATAATACTCGTATATATATATATATATATATATATATATATATATATATATATATATATATATATATATATATATATATATATATCTTTAACCGTTGTCGTCTATTTTATAAATGACGTCCTAGCCTTACCATTTGACGTTGGTTCTTGGTACACTATGCAGTTGATCGAGAGTCAGACATTAGCATGTGAATGTATTTATAGCACCACCGTCTTGTTTGTAAGTCACGTTAAAGTCCGACATTTGGTATTGGTAGTCACTTGGTGTAAAGTCAGACATTTAAGTCGGATGTATAACACACTTTAGCGTTCAAAGATGGTCCATCAATTTAGTGACATCAACGTGACTTCTTGCACTGCCAAAAGTCATTTATACGAATGGAGCTGTCCTGCTTTTGATATATCCTTATAACTAGCGTGCCTATATTATTTTCCGACTTGATTCGTCGACGATTGATATTTTTAATTTTCGAATTTCTCGGCGAATAATTGACTTGTGGTTTACCGGGTATATATATATATATATATATATATATATATATATATATATATATATATATATATATATATATATATATATATATGTATTTGTTTTATTCTAGCCCTTAGAATACTGTAGACTACGCTAATCATATGCGCTTATTTAATAAAACTATATGCATATCTATAATATTTTCCATATAGTTTTACAGTAAAATCTATAATACATAAGATGCTAACTTATTTCGTTCGACATATGCGGAATATTATTAAACCACCATCATTAACCGATAGGGAGGAAATCGGGGCTAAATTTTGTACCAGATCAAAAACAGGAATTTTTGGTAATGCTATCGGTGCTATTGACGGATGCCATATTAGAATCAAATGCCCAGTCAATAAGCACGACGAGTATTTAAATTACAAAAGTTTTTACTCTATTCAGTGCCAAGCGATGGCTGATAGCAACCATTTATTTATGTGTTTGTCGGATTTCCAGGATCCGTACATGACACTCGAGTATTTAAAAATAGCCCATTATACACAAATGGAAACTACACAAATAATAATGTTTATTTATTAGGTGACAGTGGTTACCCGTGTCAGTTAAGTCCTATCGCTGTCATAAAACCGTTCAAAAATTCATCTGAAGATGAAAAAAAATTTAATACAACGCATAGCCGAGCGCGCAATGTAATAGAATGTGCGTTTGTGATTAAGAAAATGAGATGGCGCAACATTTTCAATAAATCCTTCGAATTGAAACTAGAAAATTGCACCAAAACCATATTTGCTGCTTGCGTGCTCCACAATATTTGTGTGACTGAAGGAGATATTGGGTCAGGACTCGAAGAAGATTTAATGGCAGAAGTATCAAATTTTGCAGTGAATGACGGGAACATTGCTTATGAAAGAGATTCTGCGGAAGCAATTGTTTTCCGTAACAGTCTATTATGACAATTATTGAGAAAAAACACAAAATTTTTAATAATATAAAACTTTATTAAACAAAAAATTTAATTCACAGCACGTTGTTTAACTTACCCATCACCAAAAAAATCGTCAATCTGAATCGGATTCGGAAGAAATTAGCAAACTATCCACGTTTATATTGGGGTAGTCCTGTTTGACCATTTGGCCAAACACACAGAGAAGATTGCTAATTTTCTTCTCCATCCTCTTGTTTCTCTTTTCGCGAGTAGCGAGGTACTGGATTTGAGATCCAGTGACCGAGGACCTGCTAGATGCTGATAGTCATGAGCAAGATGTAGTTGGCGTTGGGCTTTCGGGTGGTATTGGTACGGTTGGTGCTGATGGGGTTGGTGTTCCCAACCCCAACGGTGCTATCCAACAAATATGGCGGTTGAAAGTTATGTTTTTGGACCGCATATTCATGAATGGCTTCATAATATGGCCAATCTTCTTTGTTTTGTTGCTCGTCCGGCGATTCGTCTCCAGCACCTTCGCCGGTGTTAATTTTAAAAAAGCTCTGTAAATTAAATTTTAAGTTAGGTTATTGCATTACATATATTAATTGAAATCGATACCAACCTTATATTTCCTAATCAACCCAAACCACTGCTGCTTGCAGTTCAAGAAATTTTTGCCTCGACCCAATTTCTGGGCACAAACTTCTACGACTTTTCTGTACATTTTTTGATTTTTTCGCTATTTGCTTATCCATAATTGTTTGTACACTTTTTTAATACTCAATACTGACATCCAGTTTAAGGCAAAATTTAAGGTTATGAAAATTGAAAATTAAATTCTCGCATCACATGTATGTACTAAATTTTTTTAGGTTATGATTTTTTAACATCCCTTGTCAAAATGTATATACGGTCTCTACCACGTTAATTTTTTTTGTGGTGAATATAAAAAAATTTAATTTTAGCGGTCAAAAACTAGTTTTTAACACATTCACTAACGGCCTTAGAACCAAAAAATTATAAACCTACTGATAAACCAAACAGCTCATTAGTACATACTAAATACATGGACTGAAAGTTTGTTGTATTGATTGATAACAATCGCCTTTTAATACTTTATTCAAAGAAGTTTGAACATTTTAATATCGGGTAAATATGTCTGGTAAAGTGACTTTTCAAACAATTCAAAATAAAGCGGAAATCTTCCAGTAGAAAGTAAAATATCGATAATGCAGATTCTGTTTTTTTTTAATATTCCAGCCGAAAATATAGCGATTTTCAACCGAAAGTCAACAGGATACATAGAATACAATAAAACCATTTGTCACAAGTCGTGGAAAATTTGGTTTGTCCTACACGTAGGAAATATCGCAAAATCAGAAGAAATCAGAATGTATTTAAAATTGCAATAAAATTAGGGGATGGCGTGTGTGAATAGCAGATAGATTGCCTTTATGAAGTTACTCGATAGCTATCGCTGTCGAAATTTCACATCAAGTTTCAATTGGGAAGTGTAGGAAAATTCGGTTTTCCAAAAACCATTAGAAACTTCGTATAAAAACAGCCTCTACTAGTAGTAGCCTAGTGTGTTCAGTCTGGAAATCGATTGCATATGTGTGATTTATAAATAGTTACCACTGGAAAAAAATCCAGGTTAATTTTCACGTGGAAAATCTGGGAATATTCGATTTTTTGGAAATTATTAGAGAATTAGTATAAAACCAGCCTCTACTGCATTATGTCTGAAAATGAACTGCATTGATATGATTTGTAAATAGCAATCACAAAATAAAAAATTTTGCTCAAGTTTCCCGTGAGAAATGTGGGGAATTTTGGTTTTCGAAAAATCATTAGAAACTTTTTTCTAAAATTAGCTAGTCTAGGTTGTTATGTCTGGAGATCGATAATATTGATGCGAATTGCCAATATGTATGATTGGAAACAAATTCTGTTTAAGTTTCCCGTGGGAAATCTAGGATGATTCTAGGATGAACTTTGTATAAGATCAACCTCTTAAATGTTATGTCTAGAAATGGACTGCATTGATGTGATTTGTTTAAAGCTCAAGTTTAAAGCTTAAAGTTGTCAGTTCCAGTTTCGCAAAAAAACAAAATTCAGTTGTGATGTTCTAGGGATGGGCTGCGCTGTTGTGCTTTCTAAAAATTTGTTCCTATTAAAAAGTTCAGTTCAAGTTTCCCGTTGGTGATCTGGAAAAATTTGGTTTTCCAAAATCATCAGAAATATTGTATAAAATCAGCTTTGTCTGTATATTATTACATTGAAGAAAATCAGATTTCCAAAAATCATTAAATACTTTGAATAAAAACAGACAGCCTCTAACTGTTATGTTTGGAGATCGATTACATTGATATGTGACATGTCACTAGTTACCCCTGTAATGGGAAATCTGGGAAAATTCGGTTTTCTAAAAATTCATTAGAAACTGTGTATGAAATTAGCCAGCTCTAAAACTTGGATTTTCCAAAATTTATTGATGCTTTGAATAAAATCAGCTTCTAGAGTGTTATGTCTGGAGATAGATTTTATTGATGTAATTAAAACTCTGTTCAAGTTTACCATGGGAAATCTGGACAAATTCGTGTTCAAAAAATCATGAGAGTCTTTGTCTAAAATCAGCCCGCTTCTAGAGTGTGATCGACTGCATTGATCTGATTTCTATGTAGCTGTTACTAAAACATAACAAGTATGTATAAAACTTTGGCACAAACGTTAAGCCAGCAGCTACAACACTGCCACTTAACTCCTTCGGGCATTGCTTGTATTTTCGATCTCATAATCGTATATTTCTTTTTTTGAAGTTTTGTTGGATCGCTTTATGCGCAATATTATTTGTGAGAAGACTGTAGTTGCAATTAATGCATTGCTACCTACCGAGTTCCTATATAATGTGTACGTCGGCAGTGACTTTTCCTCATTTATTTCGACTTTCGTATTTTGAATTGCCATGAATTTATTGGATATTTTCCCAATTGCCGAACGTTAGCATGAGAAGCGGCGGCCCTCGTTTTGTGAGGCTGTTTCCTTTATCATTATCTGTTCTCTCTTTCTTGATAATATATACAGAATTCTTAATGTCTGAACGTGTACTCTGCAATTCTGAAATTATGTCGTTTCTATTGGTGTTTAATGTGACGGTTTTTGTTGGTTTTCTCATCGCTAGTGTGGTGATCTGGCGACCTCTGGTGTTTCTCTTGCGAGCTCCTCTTAGTCGATGTGATATTCACGACAGATTTTATTATTTCCATTGCTTGATTGGATGTTTCGTTTTAGGTCTTCATTCTCTCCTTCTATAATAAGGTAATTTTGTTACTCAGTTTTAAGACTACCTTAACCTTTATGTGACTGATAAATTTTACATTGTATCCTAAGTGGCTAAGGTACATTTGTACATTTATTATTCCAATCATTTATAATCGATAATTTGGTTTGAGCGAATATTGTTTCGTGTACTTATATATGTACATGTTATATCCTGCCCAATATCAAAAGTGGCCAGTAAATATGGACGAATTATCTCAAGCTGCATTTACACGGTAAGTTTGATAATCTTACTAATCGACCAGTTTCCAAACGAGCATTTGGCATTACTTATTTTATTTGTTTAATTAAGTAAGCACCGGCGATGAAATGAATCTTGAAGATAACAGCTCAGAAGACGAATGGGTTCTTCTACGCCATTCAGGTGTTCAGGGTGTCGATGAATTATCAGACGTTTAAAATGCTTACGATGCATCTGATATCGAAATAGGGCTACACGATGAACATGTTCCGGATGAATACGAGCCAAATGAAGATACTGATACTGACCAAGAAATTTTTGATCGAAGCGTATCTTCAATTCCCGGTTTTATTGCTAAAGACGGTACGGTACACCAGCTGTTACTCGGATACAAAAACGGAATATTTTCCGTCATAAACCAGGACCAGTCGCTCCAACAAAAATTTTGTCTGTTGCAGATAACATTCAAATGTATATTTTCGCTTGTTATGATGGACATTATTGTACGCGAATCGAATCGGAAAGCTCTCAAAACATTTAAAGAATGGAACGCTAATAATCCTGGAAAACCTGCCTATATTTGAAAGCTGATTACTATTGGTGTACCTACATAATTCTAATTCGGAGTACCAAAGCGTTTTATGAAGTGTGGATTCATATTCATTAAATAGAGCGAACATATCGATCGACCGATTTCATGGCATATATTGATTTTTTTGGTTTGACAACGATCTCACTCATTCTCAAAGCTTGGAGACACATAAAGCAGCTGCTACGGATTGTGTGACATTGAATGTACAACTATTTCCCTAACGAGGCAGGACACGGTTTACACAATATAAACCATCGAGGCCGTCCAAATATCGTTTACAAATATTTGGTGTTTGTGATGCAAAGAACTTAAATACAATCACCGTTGAATTGTACACGAAAAATGAACCTGGTGGACCAAAAAAGATCAAGGAGAGCGAGATGTATGCGATTTGTGCCACCAATTTAAAAGTTTTCGCTGGAATGTCAGAATGGACAATTTCTTTTCTACACTAACATCAGCGCGTTTGTTGTTATCGAGGCAGTTGACAATGGTAGGCACTCTAAAACAAAACAAAACCTACATCGCCAGAGAATCCAATAAATGTGCAAGTAAGGAATAATATTTATCCCAGTTTGGATTCAGCGACGATGGGAAAGTAACCTTGTTGTCGATGATGCACATTGCACACTACAAATACGAATGGTTCAAAAAATAAATCAGAAATGATTTTGTACTACAATGCCACCGAAGGAGAAGTTGATAACGTGGATAAGATGATGACGCATTATACGACAAAACGTAAGATGCTCCGGTGGCCGCAGTCATCATATTTACTACAAATAAATCAGCATTTCGAGGCATGCGGGGTATCGGATGATAACAGGAAACGAGCATTTTTCCTGTCCAACGTGGGAGAATATATTTTTGAACTCCTTCAAAAATTATTCGACGGCGATTCGATGAGTAGGATATATAAATATCTAACCTCTAAATTATCAGACTATTTTACGTCAAAAATACATATTTTGGCTGCGCATTATGAATTTCGCAAAACGAAAATGAAACCAAACCAATCCTACTCAGACTGGGTAGCAGATTTACGTGGTATCGCACGCCATTGCATTTTTACGTGTAAAAAAGCAAATTGTTGCACATCGTTCGTTGACGAATTAATTCGATGCCACCTGCAATAGCTGTAATAAAAAAGGACACGTTTCCACCGTTTGCATGTCTATCGGGCGTGGTCGAAGGTCATTCAGGTATCGTGAACCATATCGAAATTACAGTCAGAATCGACAACGTAGGCAATCACCCCAAGGTTTGCTTTCTAACTCACAGCGCCGCAGAAGTTCAAGCCCTCAAGACAGTTCATTATCACCACGTAGACGAGGATCCGCTCATTCAATAAACGTTTTTTCAAAGAGTGATGGCGCACTCGCGGGTTATTGCCCTTTTAGTAAAATTTGGATTGGATTTAAAATAAATTGATATCCAATTTCGTTTCAAGTGGATACGGGAGCTACTTGTTCAATTATTGGACTTGCAACTTATGCACAGATGGGATTTCCAAAATGTAATCCATCTTCAAAAATAGTAAGAGCGTACGGAGGAAACGTCATTCCAATTAAGGGTACTTTGAATGTCACAGTGTTGTATAATAAGTTGGAAAAACAATTAGTTTTATTTGTCGTCGATTCCAATGATTGTGTTAACCTTAGGGGACTAGATTGGTTCAAAGAATTTAATTTTAGTATCAACCACAACCAAACTAATATATTCACAATTGATGTACAACCTGATAATAATTTAAAGGCCCAGATTATGGACATTTGCAAAAGTCACTACGAGTTATTTAATCCTGAAACCATTGGACACTGTATTGGACACTGTCATTTTAAGCGGATATAAATCGTAAACCGGTCGCAATACCAAAGTATTTCAAAGCTCGCGCTCTACCATTTGCTATCCAAAACGAAGTAAAAGATGAGTTATCAAGACTTGTAAAACAAAATATTTTAAAACCGGTCAAGACCACACAATGGGCAACACCTATTGTCCCGGTACCAAAACCAAATGGTGATATTCGCATATGTGCGGATTTCAACATTTCGATTAATCCACAAATTGAAGCCGACCGACATCCCATTCCCAGAATCGAAGAATTATTCTACAAGCTACAATACAAGGTGGTGTTTACTTCACAAAAATTGATTTACAGGATGCATATTTACAAGTAGAGCTATCTGACAGATCAAAGAAATTTATGGTAATTAATAATCCGTTCGGATTGTATGAATACCAACGGTTACCATTTGGTATTTCAAGTGCACCAAGTATTTTTCAAAGATTAATGGAACAACTAACTGTTGACATCGGATTTTGTGCAGTTTATCTTGACCATGTCATAATATCTGGCAGAACAAACGCTGAACATATAAACAACCTGAAATTATTAATGAGCCGTTTGGAAGATAATGGATTTCGAGGCCGATTAAATAAATGTAAGTTCGCCAAATCTGATATAGAATACCTAGGACATATCATCAGTAAAGACGGCATTCGATTATCTTCGCGTGGGTTAGAGGCTATAAAAAATTTACCGCGCCATCAAAATGTAAAAGAAGTGGAATCATTTACAGGAAAAATTAATTATCATAATAAATTCATCCCTCTTTTTTCACAGCTACCCGCCCCTCTAAACCATCTCAGAGGCAAGAATGTCAATTTTCATTGGACAGAACTACAAGAGGAATCATGTCAAACAACATCAAAGTTGCAATAATAAATGCGGATCTACTGGCACATTTCCGGCAAGATTATCCGATCATCCTAGCCACGGATGAATCCGCCTATGGTATTGGAGCTGTTATTTCCCATCGATATCCAGACGGTTCAGAGCACCCGATCGCTTTCGCTTCGAAAACCCTAAACAAAACGCAACAGCAATATTCACAAATTGAGAAGGAGGCCCTCTCAATTATTTATGGATTTCTATTAATAGATTACAACGATGGGCTATTATTTTGATGGGATATGAGTACAAAATTATTTACAAATCAAGACATCACAACGGAAATGCAGACGCACTCTCACGACTGCCTTGTGATCCAGACACCCGGTTCGATGCTAGCGAACAGGCTTGTTATAGTGTGGACGACGAGTATCAATCATTAGTTGATGATTATCCAATAAATTCCGAGATTGTCGGAAAACAAACTAAATCTAATCGAATCCTCTCTAAAATAAATGGGTTTATACAAAATGGTTGGCCAAATAGGTTATCTTTACATTATGGCAATTTGTTACATTATGGCACAACCAGAATGAAACAGTTAGCACGTCGCTACTGCTGGTAGCCATCGCTCGATCGCGATATTGAGGAACTCGTAAAAATTGCGAAAGTTGCCAATTCAACGCCTGCGCACCGAAGAAAGAGTATACCAGTTGGCCAACTCCGATTGGACCTTGGCAACGATTACACATTGATTATGCAGGGCCGTTCATGGAAAAAATGTGGTTAATCTGTGTTGATGCCAACTTCATCAAATAGCACTATTCGCGCTCTAAAACCAATATGTGCAATTGAGGGATTGCCGATAACCATTGTTAGTGACAACGGACCGCAATTCACTTCAAGTGAATTTCAAATGTTCTGTAAACAAAATTCAATTGAACATGTTACTTCCGCTCCGTTCCACCCAGAATCAAATGGTGAAGCCAAACGATTCGTTCGCACCTTCAAAACCGCAATAAAAAAAATTGCTTTGACAACACTGACTGTGACACTGCCTTAATACAATTTTTGTCAACTTACTGAGCAACGCCTTTACCAGGTATGGATCAATCGCCAGCTGAGTTACTCAAATAAATTCAAAATGATCCAGTTTACGCAGGACACTACTCATCAAGAGGGCAGATGTAGCGAAAGGCGTTCATAAAGGCATGTCTAGGAACCAAGTTGTATTTTGTAGACACAAATCTTGGTATATGGAGAAGACACCAAAACCAGCATCGCCCAAGAAGTTCAGTTTCGAGATCAATGTCCGACGAGTCAAGCACCGATAACACCCAAACTTCGGATAACACCCAAACTTCGCCTAACTATATTGCTTGGTATAATAAAAACTCAAAAGTCCCAATTCATTTCATCATAAACGCCATTCCATAAAGTTGGGTTCTCAAATAAAGTTCTGTAATTTTCTAAATAATAAATTTAATATTTGTAAATATAAAAGAAACCGGAAAAGATACCACGTATACATAAAGGTTAACTAAGGGTTTTTTGCTTTCACCAGTTGAGTTAGTTGTGCGAGAAGAAAAATCAAATTAGTATCGAACTCGCTTTTATTGATTGTATATTCGTTTATCCTTTTGAAAAGGATTCTTTTTATTTCCTTTTTATGTTTACTGCTATGCAGCCAAGTTTGCTAAATTAGTAGCAGTGCCTGCAGTGTTATCTCTCCAAGCTGCCAAGTAGCACCACTGTCGAGACATTGTGCTCGCCGGTACTGAGTGTCCGAATCCCTGCATCGTATAATTTCCTACACCACTACTCATGTTGGTTTTTTGATAATTGAATCCTTCCCTTTGCATTTTATACCTACTGCCAGTTAAAAAATCAGTCGCCTCTTACATGAGGAACCGACACTGCCTGAATTCGCACCTCCTGCTGAACAGACGCTTCTCGCAACATTTGGTCTACGAGTGTTATTTTATTTTCCACTTAACCTCCAACCATATAAATAATAAAATAATATTTAATTTTAAAAGGCAACAGCAAAAAATTGTTAATTGAAAAAAAAAAAGAAGCCAAATTTCCAGTACTTCATGCAAAACTCTTTTCCGACAATACTGTTATCATTATAAAGAGATTAAATAAAAAATTTGGTTACTAGAATTTAGAATTTAAATCTAGGACTTATAAGCTACAATTAAAACTTTAAAATTCAATTAAAAATCCCAACAACCAAACTTACAGTACATAATCATCATGCATAAAATTATTACCAGTACATTTAATGTTTTATAATAATTAACCGATGTTAATAAATGATTGAAATATTAATAAATAACTAACAAAAAAAAAACCAATAAAAATTGTTTGCGGTCATCAATTTTGGAAACAACAAAATTGATTTTCCCCAATAAAACGAATAACAGCAAAAAAATAAATAAATAAATACAACCGAAATCATTGGAAAATATTTTAAATTTTAAAACCCACAACAAACAAAGCATATAGTCAAAATGCAACAAAATCATATAATGTTTGGTTATAAATAAATATTTTATTTCCAATTTATAAAATATTCAAAACAAAAATTAATAATTTTTTTGGTTTTGTTGGCAGAAAAAATAAATGGCGAGGAGTATACATGAAAAACCAAATAAATGAATTCATCCATTGTCAATAAATTTTTATTAAATTTGCACACAAAATAGCTGATGTATATGAGGTAGGCGTGTATGTTCTAGTGTTGCCGCGTTTGCATAAAGAAACTGCTAAATTTTACGATATATTCTAAGAAAATCTGATCGTTAAAAATATTGGAAAAACCACCAACGCGAACAAGTGACAACAAAAGTATATACCTGTAATAACGCGCATATGAATAAAAATAAATAATATTTCATTAAAACGGGGGTTGACATTATAAATTTTTAATTATGTATATCAACTTACTTTAAAAAGCAAAAACCTTTTCCAAATTTTTGTATTTGGTTGGGTTTTCTGGTTATCTTTCTGTGAATTTAATAAAAATGTTTGTTCACTAATATCATTTGGAATACAATTTGGGGTACAACAAAAAACGGTTAAAATTGTCAATAATTGTTCAACCCTTTTTTTAATATTCTATTTTCCTGCTACTGTTCTTATCAGTCATACTAAAATTTTCTGAAGGGACGAGCACAACCAAAAATCTTAATGTGTCAATCAATGTTATAATAACAAAATAAAAATAAATAAATTAAACAAAACATTAGGAGTAAAGTGAATAAATAAAACTGATCCCAACTGTTCTGTTGGGTTAGAATTATTGGAAAATTAAATTGGAGCAAGTTATGTGACGCTGACAATTAGTTGGTTAACAAAATTCGGTCTTAACAAAATAACAACCTTATTCTTAACGCTTTAATTACTTTAAAGGACATTATAATACCGAAAGGAAAGAGGTTAATTGGTGATAATTTTGTGTTGCAATAGGACAATGCGCCAATCACAAACTATTTGAGGAGTTCAAATGTGAACGTATTAGCTTGGCCACCGCAGAGTCCAGACCTGTCGCCCATTAAAAACCTGTGGTCTTTGCTGAAATACCGTATTATAGAGAAGGCTCCAAGAAATTTGACTCAGCTGTGAGCTTTCATCACTGAAGTCTGGTCTCAAATTAGCGCTGCGGAGTGTCAGAAGTATGCACACTCCTTACCAACCCGAATTGCGCGGATGGCAGTAAGGAAAGGCGGAAATTGCGATTATTAATTTTTTTTAAACCTATTTTTGCTGCGCATAATTGGTTGATCTTTTTTTCTATAAGTTTTCTTACTTGAAATAAGATGATTTTTTTTAAATATTTTTTTAATATTCGAATAAAATATTATTGAATTACGGAATGTTATAATCCATGATTTTTTATTTTGAAAACTGATTGAATAACTGAGAAAATAAAAAATAAAATAGTTTTTTAACCTACTTTTGCGAGCCAGTGTATGTTAGTTTCACACCCTGATAAATTGACTTGCAATTTGAAAAAATCTAAATTCCTATTGAAATATTTAGTACTAAAAATTGTTATTTTATTACAAAATCGAAAAGAATCATTCGAATAAAAATTATTTCTTGAAGGGAATACTATTTAGGGCTAAAAGGCAATATTATTAACTAAATAAATTACCCGACCCTTTAGTATTTATGCTAAAATTGCGATTTGAAAATTAAAATTTGCAAGAAATGTATTTCTGGGGAAAGTGCATACATCTGCATCTTGATGGATGGGGAATATATTCAGATGTAACGTGAAGTATCAGAACCTGAGTCCAAATCTGTGACAAAGGGTGTTTTGCCTTTATCAGTTTCAGTCAAAACGCAAATTATATAAAATTCAAAGATTAAAACAAAACACATATACATATTTGTCTGGAGATAGATATGTGGAGAATTTAATCAGCTATTTCGTGAACTATCACAAATTTAGTTGAAATCTCTGACAATGGCCGTTAATGGCCTTTGAAGGCCGCAATTTGAAGTTAAAAATTCGAAGCATATTTATTTCCTGGTTAGAGGATACCTTTATTGCTCGATAAACTATCACAACTTGAGTCTAAATCTTTGACAATGGCCGTTAATGGCCTTTTGTTAAAATTTCAGGCAAAATCGCAATTTGAAGTTAAAAATTCGAAGCACATTTATTTATCTGGTTACGGGGATACCTTTAAAGCTTAACGGATGGGGAATTTAATAGCTATTTCGTGAACTACCACAACTTGAGTCCAAATCTCGCACAATGGCCGTTAATGGCCTTTTATCAATTTTATGCAAAACCCCAATTTGAAGTTAAAAATTCGCAGCATATTTATTTCTCTAGTTAGGGGATACCTTCATAGCTATAAAGGTATCCCCTATTCAGAGAAATAAATGTGCTTCGAATTTTTAACTTCAAATTGCGATTTAGAGTGAAATTATTAAAAGGCCATTAACGGCCATTGTGAGAGATTTGGACTCAAGTTGTGATAGTTCGTGAAATAACCGATTAAATTCCCCATCGATCAATCTATTAAGGTATCCACTAACCAGAGAAAGCTCCGAATTTTAAACTTTAAATTCCTGTTATGTATGAAATTGATGAAAGGCCATTAACACCCCTTGTCAGAGATTTATACTCAAATTGTGATAGTGCACGAAACAGCTGGTGAGTTTTCTACCCATCAAGCTTTGAACGTATCCCCTAGCCAGAGAAATAAATGTGCTTCGAATTTTAAACTGCAAATTAAGGTTTTAAATGAAATTGGCGATTATAAACTAATTGTTTGCTTAACATTTTTTATTGGTATAATTTATTTTTTCTATTGGACAGAAAATTGGATTCCTATTGGAACACATTCTAAAACAGTTTGATCAAAGAAAATAATAACATATAAAGAAGTGGCACTTCGGATAAAGTTCGAACATGTTATAATATAATTCCATGTTTGTACAGTGGAACTTCGATACTATAACATTCTTTGCTATAACACATATTTTATGTAAAACAATATAAAAATGCATTTCTTCTTTGCTTCTTTTCGGTTCACGAGAAACGAATATCATTTGTTGTACTAACGAATCACCCAATCCACACGAGTTGCGCTTACGCTGTTGCATTCCTTCGTCTCTTATCTCTTTGCACTGTTTTTGCCTATAAACTAAATTTTGTTTATGAGCTTAAACAGTGCAAAAAGGTAAAAGAAGAAGAAATGCAGCAGCGTAAGCGTAACTCGTGTGGATTGGGTGAATGGTTATTGTTATTGCGGTAGAATTGAAATGGAAGGAAATACATAAAAATAAAATATTTTCTATTTCACAATCGAGCATTCATTTGTGTTTTTGCATTCATAGAGAAAAGTTCAGGTTCATTATTTGTAGTTTAATCATGTGTATTTTATCCTTATTGTATTTCCATTTATCAGTGATTTAATAAATTCCCAATATTAATTTAATTTTTTTGTTATAAATATTAATAGTTATGGAAAATTCAGGAATTTTGGCGTGGTTAAATCATGTAAATCTTCTCGAAGGAAAAATCCTGAAAGAAATTTTTTTTTATTTCCATCGGACAAAATAATGTTTGATGCCTGGGTAAATAAATGTGGATTATGTGAATGGAAATTGCCTAAACGATTGCAAATCTGTGCCAAACATTTAAATCCAAATTTTATAGGAAAACGGAGATTGAAGCGAAATTCTATTCCCGAATTTTATTTGACCTATCCGGATTTTAAGGTTGATCACGAAACTCTGTTAAAATATGAAAATCTTAGAACGTACAAAAATAAAAATACACCTCCAAATGAAAATATATCTTTAGAATTGTCAAATGAGGGATGTAATAAAATGAAATCAACATTTCAAAATGAAAACGAAGCTGGTCCGGTCCGTCTTGTATTAGTTGTGAAACTCATATAAAAAATGCATATTATTATAAACAAAAATATGATAATGTGTCGAAAAAAATTGAGCTCCTCAAACATAGCGTTAATAATTTGAGTAGGAAAATATCAGATGTTAAGAAACGATTAAAGAACAGTCAGAAAAATGTAGAGGTAGTAGTACCTGTATCTAAAACTGTGCTGATTGCCAGCATTGATAAAGTACCTCTAATAAGTTTAGAATCCAAAGAATTTATAAAAATTCCGATTAATATATCAAGCCCAATATCCGTTAGAACAGAAAAACATAGCACACAAAATTTATTCTGAGTCACCTAGTTGTTATAATTTTCTCAGAGAAAATTTAAAATTACATTTACCATCGAAATCCTTGATATGCCGTTGGGCTTTATTGAAAAATTTGAAACCCGGTTTAAATGATTTTGTACTTAGGTGTCTTAAAGAAGAATTATCAGAGATGACAAACTCAAACAAATGTATAGTGCTAATGTTTGATGAAATATCTATTCGGCCTGATTTAGAATATGATCAGGTCAACGAAGTAATTGACGGATATTCACAGATAAATAAACGCAGATACTCTACAATTGCACGATACATTAATGTTTTTATGATTTGGGAACTATTTAGGCAGTGTAAATATGCAGTTGCATACCACGTAACTGAAAAAAATATGGATGGTGAAATTGTCAAACAAGTTTTAATGGAATTGCTGAATACAGCAAAAGAAAATTCATTCTTTTTTTATTTACGATTTAAAGCAAACGTGCGTGAAACAATGAAAGTAGCATCTGTGGGAAACCGGATGAAGGTTTTATATAGAAATAAAATTCGATTTATTATATATTTATTACTATTTTATTTTTCAAAATATTATTTATTTAATCCAATACATTTTCTTGTCTGCCATTTACAATATTGTCTTAAAAGAATTAAAATTGTAAAATCTAATATTTTAGCAAGGTATTTGCTTACTGAACCAAGATTTCCACAATTCATTTCCATTAGTTCGCGCTACTTATACAAATTCCATTTAAGTGTTTTTTGGTATTTCCAATTTGCGGCTGTTTTTTAAATATATTAGAAAACATTTCAATTTGAAGTTTTGAAATTTTAAAAAATGTTTCTGTAGGTTCGTGAAGTGAACCGAATTTTTGGTGTAATTTTTGTAAAACAGAAAATGTTCACTTTTCATTTGTATTGTATTGTTTGATTTCACTAAATTATTAGTACATAAAGGGCAATTATTATTTTTTAAAATTTTGTGTGCTTTATATCCAATAAAATATCTAATAGACGCACCTTCAAAAGTTTCCTCATATTTAAATTCTGTGTTCATAACAACTAACTCTAAGTCGTCATTGGTTGAATTTGCCATATTATTCTAATGAGCAATTACATCGTTATTAGTACTATCAGCTTCAAAAGACGTAAATAATGAACTACTTGACAGCAACAATTCATCATTATCATTTTCATAATTTGCCAAGGGAAGAGCTGTCTATAAACTTCATAGGCAGCACTTTTGAAATAGTGTTGGAAAATTAATATACTGAAGGATTATGGTTATTCCCACCTCTCTGCTTGATAATAAAAATAAAAAAAATTCTAGCGGGTCCTGATTAAGACGTTAATTTAAAATGACATCGAAGTTGTAATTTTTCTCTTGAATATACTCTAATAATGATAAAATACCTCTAGAGGTTTCTATTAAGCCATTGAAATAATACATTGGTTTTTTAGGATTTGGTTTAATTTTGTCTTGATAGTCTAACATTAAATTTAAATTGCCATTAACAGCATTATTTTGCTTTAGTGCGGATTTTTGAGGGTTTGAAACGTAAAGTAATTTACTGTTTAAATTGTCGAACAATCGCTCAACTTTTTCGAAAAAAATTGCTGTTGGTGCTACATTTGTTTTAGCTTCACTCGAAAACTTATCAAAGTCACTCATTGTGCGTATGCAAGCTGCTACAGTTCTACTAAATATTTGTGTGCCATATTTTACTCTCATTTTTTGAAAAGTATTTGGATAAATATGTTGTACTGTTAATTTTGGACACAATTTAGTCGTTCTGAATTTCTCTCCTTCAAATGTTTCCATTGATACTTTCCAAGTAGCAGTTCCACCAGGAGTTTCTAAATTGGTGGTTAGTAAATTATTTCTGATCGATTTGACCAAATAAGGTGTATTAAGCAAACGGAGGCATTTATGGTTATTTGGACTTTAATCACACATCACCGCTAAAATTTTGGAACCAATATTGAATAATGGTTTAATGGTTTCCATTAAAACTTGTCTGATAATTTCACCATCCATATTTTTTTCAGTTACGTGGTGTGCAACTGCATATTTATACAGCCTAAATAGTTCCCAAATCATAAAAACATTAATGTATCGTGCAATTGTCGAGTATCTGCGTTTATTTATCTGTGAATATCCGTCAATTACGTCATTGACCTGATCATTTTCTAAATCAGGCCGAATAGATATCTCATCAAACATTAGCACTATACATTTATTTGAGTTTGTCATCTCTGATAATTCTTCTTTAAGACACCTGAGTACAAAATCATTTAAACCGGGCATATCAAGGATTTCTATGGTAAATGTAATTTTAAATTTTCTCTGAGAAAATTATAACAACTAGGTGACTCAAAATAATTTTTTTGTGCTATGTTTTTCTGTTCTAACGGATATTGGGCTTGATAAATTAATCAGAATTTTTATAAATTCTTTGGATTCTAAACTTATTAGAGGTACTTTATCAATGCTGGCAATCAGCACAGTTTTAGATACAGGTACTACTACCTTCACATTTTTCTGACTGTTCTTTAATCGTTTCTTAACATTTGATATTTTCCTACTCAAATTATTAACGCTATGTTTGAGGAGCTCAATTTTTTTCGACACATTATCATATTTTTGTTTATAATAATATGCATTTTTTATATGAGTTTCACAACTAATACAAGACGGACCGGACCAGCTTCGTTGTCATTTTGAAATGTTGATTTCATATTATTACATCCCTCATATGACAATTCTAAAGATATATTTTCATTTGGAGGTGTATTTTTATTTTTATACGTTCTAAGATTTTCATATTTTAACAGAGTTTCGTGATCAAACTTAAAATCCGGATAGGTCAAATAAAATTCGGGAATAGAATTTCGCTTCAATCTCCGTTTTCCTATAAAATTTGGATTTAAATGTTTGGCACAGATTTGCAATCGTTTAGGCAATTTTCATTCACATAATCCACATTTATTTACCCAGGCATCAAACATTATTTTGTCCGATCGAAATAAAAAAAAATTTCTTTCAGGATTTTTCCTTCGCGAAGATTTACATGATTCAACCACGCCAAAATTCCTGAATTTTCCATAACTATTAATATTTATAACAAAAAAATTAAATTAATATTGGGAATTTATTAAATCACTGATAAATGGAAATACAATAAGGATAAAATACACATGATTAAACTAAAAATAATGAACCTGAACTTTCCTCTATGAATACAAAAACACAAATGAATGCTCGATTGTGAAATAGAAAATATTTTATTTTTATGTATTTCCTTCCATTTCAATTCTACCGCAATAACAATAACCATTCTCCCAATCCAAACGAGTTGCGCTTACGCTGTTGCATTTCTTCGTCTCTTACCTCTTTGCACTGTTTAAGCCCATAAACAAAATTTAGTTTATAGGCAAAAACAGTGCAAAGAGATAAGAGACGAAGAAATGCAACAGCGTTAGCGCAAATCGTGTGGATTGGGTGATTCGTTTGTACAACAAATGATATTCCTTTCTCGTGAACCGAAAAGAAGAAAAGTAGAAATACATTTTATTTTTGTTTTACATAAAATATGCATTTATGAGGGTTTGGATTTCAGTCGTTTCTTTTGTGATCATACCCAACAGCACATCGATCGTACCCAAAATATTTTTCTTGCATTTTGTACGACGTGCAACTTCTTTATATTGTTACGTTTTTGCTTTGTCAAATAAGGTTCGTATCACTGGATTGTGAATAATACAAAATCAATTTAATTTATCTCCAACGAATTTATTTATTTCACAAAATTTATTACAACAGAGTTTATCAATTAAAATTCACAAAATCACTTTAAATAAATTATTCTTAAATTTTACTGTTCACTTATAATTTTTAATTCCACAAAAACACTTTTTAATTCACTTTTTAATTCCTTTTTAATTTTTACTCTATCGCTTACCAAATATTACTAATAATCTTACAAGTTTACTCTAACGCGTTCCAAATTCGAATAATCCAATTCGATCTTGTGCGCCTTTTTATATACATAAAACAATCTTCTCGAAAATTCATGACTTTTTCTTTTGAATGGTGTAGAAACATTTAGAACAATTTTATCATTTTAGTACAGTTTAAGATTGAGCTATTAATTTTAACTTATTCTATTATACACTAGGTGTCACCGTTACAATATATTGCTACAGTGACACCTAGTTTGTAATAGAATAAGTTAAATTAATAGCTCAATGTCTACTGTACTAAAATGGAATTTTCCAAGATAAAACTGTTCAAAATGTTGCTAGACTACTCTTACTGGAAAAATCATAAAATTGCTAGAAGTTTGGTTTGTGTATATAAAAAGACGAACGGAGTCGAATTGGATCATTAGTTTTTGGTCAGCGAAAGTATAAGGATTAAAAAGGAATTAAAAAGTGATTTAAAAAGTGTTTTAGTCCGAAATAAAAATTATAAGTGATCAGTGAGTTTGTACGAATATTAAAGTAAAATGATTTTGTGAATTTTCGTTAATAAATTTTGTTGCAGTAATTTTGGTGTGACAGAAATAAATTCGTTGGTAACAAATTGAATAGATTTGTTATATTAACAATCCACTGATTCGCACCATGATTGACAAGGCAAAAAAGTAACAATTGGTGACAGCGATGGGATTGTGAAAAATTAAGAATTCCAGAATTAAAAATGAACTTGCGAGAAACGGGGTTTGGCCACTGATGGTAGTAAAGCAGCTTTACGAGCGCGACTACGTGACGCTATGGAGAAGGAAGGGTTAAACGCTGACCATCGTGAATTTGCCGTGGAAGTAACGGATGCGGCAACGGTAGAGGAGACAGCATATAATACACAAACATTGGTCGAAACAGCAGAAGGAGCTTCTGGTAGCTTTAGATGATAAGGAGATCAGTCAAACCTCGAAATCAAACAACAAAACGAGCGACGGTTGGAGGCAACAAAACAACAAAGCGAGCGACAGTTGGAGACTATAAACCAGTCAAACGAACAAATAAAACACCAGATGGAACAACCAAGAAGAAACAATAGTTGGGCGAGCTGCAAATGGAGATTTAACAGATTGACCACAAATTAGAAGCGGCAGTTCAACTTGTCAAAACGGAGGTTCAATAGGTTGTCAAAGCAAGTGAACGAACAACCCAAGTGGTTCAGACCGTCCAGTCGATTAAGTTAAAGCCACCAACATTCGACGGAACAACATCTTTCGTCATTTTCAAATTTCAATTTGAGACGGCGGTCAACGCTGAACATCGTGTCGTGGCGTTAATAGTGGCCCTCAAAGGCGAAACAACGGGTGTTTTACAAACCATTCCGGAACAAGAGCGCAACAGTTATCTCGAAATTATGAAGGAGCTGGATCGGAAGTTCGGCAGTGACAACAAACGTGAAATCTGTCGCATGGAATTGAAAATCCGCTACCAAAAGAAAGGAGAATCACTACAGAAATTTTCATCAACAATCGAGCGGCTAATGCATCAAACACATACAAGTACGTCGGCCGATTATATTGAAAGGCTTAAAATTGACGCATTCATTGACGGCATTCAAGATCCAGAGACACGCAAGGCGGTGATGTTGCCACCTAAAGCATCGCTTGTGCGTTGACAAATGAAACTGCACAAGCCATCACCAAACCGTCAACGAAAATACGCCGAGTGAAAATCGACAACAGTATAAACACCGAGCACCAAAATACTGAGACAGAAGCTGCAAAAATAGGTCTGTCACATGTCGCGGGATTGCTGGGAAATAAGAAGGAGACGTGGTATATAACCATATCCTATGCAGCAACGACCAAGCGGGGAGCAGGCAGTGGCCAAGAAAGATGACCAAATGATGACAGAGTCGTTAAACTATAAAGGGCCAGCTTAAAGGGGCAGAAGCTGACTCTTATAACCCTGGATACAGCAAATCGCACGATTGTCCTTAAATATCTGATCTATGGAGGTTTACAACCAGCTAATAAAGATAGTTCAATAATAAAAGGCAAAAAGATCCTGAAAATAAAGATCGGAAGAACTCTTTTCCAACAGGAAGTGCTAATTGCAGATATTGTGGATGAATTCATAATGGTGATGGACTTCATGAGGGCAAATGGCTTCATTGTGTATGTTGGACGAGGAGTTTTAACTTAAGATAATATCGAGTTGCCACTTCAATATAGCAGTGCAAGAGCAACTACTAGGCGAATTATTATTGACCATGGGGAGAAGCTGCCACCGAACTGTTCGTGTAGGGAAGATTGGAAGAAAATTCCGGGTCGCCCTGGTTGTAGGCCGTGGAAGCTAATGAAGAGGAGAACGGCGCCAAGGAAATTATAATCGGAAAAGCCCTAGCTAAACCAGACAACGACCATCGAGTATAAATTAGGACTCTAAATCTCTCGGATAAGACGAAACCATCAAGAAACGAGCGGTCATCGGCAAATGTAACGAGGTTTCGACTATACTAAAGTCACGGTGCTTTATGGGAAGGAAACGCACACAGATAGCCTTCTCCTTGACAATGAGTGTTTAAAGTGATTGTGGGAAAGCACGGATGGCAAAGTGAAGCAATTGTTGCTGGTGATACCAAAGTACCGGATTGCGGTAATCCTGAACGAGTATCACGGAGGAGCAAGTAGGGGCCACCTATAGGAATTAATCAAATACTGGTCAAGATACATCAACGATTCTACTGGGCAGAATGTAAACAGTCTGTGGGAGAGTAGTGCCAGAAATGTCAGCAATATGCGTTTAGAGATCAACAACAACAACATCATCAACAACAACAATCAACCACATTTCTTGGGTCAAATGCTTTTTACCATTAATTTTACCTCGTCCAAGTAGTTATCAGCCACACTCGACAAATTCAATTTACCAAATACCTGCACCAGTTTCTCCGGCATTCATGTTCAAGGATGTTGAAGAATCGATGTCAACATTTAGTGGTGATGATGAATATTCTGTGGATAAGTGGATTGAAGATGTGTTGGGTGGACTGATCTACAAAAGTTCATATATGGTGAAAGATTGTTGTCTGGATCAGCAAGGCAGAGCTTAAGGATGGGTAAGAAAATTGATTCTTGGATTACATTGACCAGATTTTTAAGTTTAGAGTTCAAGCAAAAGACGAATGAGGCCTTAATCCATAAACGAACGCAGGAAAGGAAGAAGAAGAATGGAGAATCGTGTCGTATCTATTAAATAACTATGCGTGAAATCGGAGCTACTGGTGACTTATCGGATGGTGCTATTATCCAGCACTGTATTGATGGGACGGTTGACTTTGAACCAAACCAGTCAATTTTGTATGGTGCTACTGATATGTAGGAGTTTAAGTCGAAGTTAAAACTTTATGAGACGATAAAGAAGAAAACTGTGCAACCGAAAGTTGAAAACAAACCTTCGAGTTCTGGTGCGAATACAAATGCAAATTTTTTAAGTCGAAAGCCTGCTTTTATACGAAAACGATTCCATAGTCAAGGTAGATGCTATAATTGTGGTACAATTGGTCATAATGAGAAAGACTGTCCCAACAAAAAGGATGGTCGTAAATGTTTCAAGTGTGAGAAGTTTGGTCATACTTCAAAGGAATGTAGATTCAGTGGTGATGTTGGTAAAAATATGGCTATTACCGCCGATGAAGGAGATGATAAACGCGTTTTATGTAACTTTCCACATTAAAAGACGTGAAAAAAATCCAGATATGTGGTGTTGATATGTCTGCTCTTGTTGATAGTGGAAGTGACATAAATATTATTGCTCTAAACAAATACAAGGTAATTGGTTCACTAAACTTTTCTAATATTGCTTTGTCATTCACAGCAGCTGGACCTCAAAAAGTTAAAACAATTGGAAGATGTCAAACAAAGGTTGCAATTGATGGTGAAAATTATGATACCACTTTTCATATCGTGGATGATGGCGTACTTCTAGTCGTTGTTATCGTTGGACGAGATTTGATGAGCCAAACCATTACCATAATAACACCGGTCGATATCACAATGAAGCGATATTCGCCTAGAAGTTTAGCTAGTGGTGTTCCAGGATTTGAATTGGAGCTGAATCACATTCGAGAT
This sequence comes from Tipula vernalis, assembly GCA_958295665.1. Classification (NCBI taxonomy): domain Eukaryota; kingdom Metazoa; phylum Arthropoda; class Insecta; order Diptera; family Tipulidae; genus Tipula; species Tipula vernalis. The sequence goes on from OY282560.1 coordinate 135,417,257, forward strand.
ATTATCGTTGCCAATGAAATTTGAAAGATGGTAGTCAATTATAGCCCTAACAGATCAGCTGTGAAAAATGATGTCGAAATGAAACTGGTGCTTACCCATGAAAATCCGATAGCTCAGCATACAAGAAGACTCTCGCCATTAGAATTGAAAGTAGTGAAACATCAGATTATTGATTGGCTTGAGGAAGGTATTGTACGACCCAGTACGTCTGCTTATGCAAGTCCGGTGGTGCTAGCAAATAAGAAGGATGGATCCAAGCGAATGTGTGTCGATTACCATCGGTTGAACGATGTTGTTGTTAAAGATCGGTTTCCACTCCCCTTCATTGAAGATGAAATTGATAAGCTGCGGGGTGCCAAATATTTCACAACACTTGATTTGCGTAATGGATTTTTCCATCTAGCCGTAGCAGAAGAATCTCGTACGTACACTGCGTTTGTGACGCCGTTTGGCCTGTACGAGTTTTTACGATGTCCGTTTGGGTAATGCAATTGCCCTGCAGTTATCATGAGGTACATCTTGAACATTTTTCGAGATTTGATAGTGAAAAAATATTGCTGCACGTATTTAGATGATTTAGTTATTCCAGCTAAAGACGTTGATGAAGCTCTAATGAAGTTGAAAGTGGTTTTGAAGGTTGCGGAAGAAAACGACTTCCAAATCAAATGGTCGAAGTGCAGTTCCTTCGAGAGTCGGTAGAATATTTGGGGTATCGGATAAGTCAAGGATGCATTAGACCCTTTGAAGAGAAAACCGAAGCCAATCGAAAATTTTCAGTTCCAACGAATATCAAGAAAGTTCAAAGTTTCATGGATCTAACTGGATATTTCCGGAAGTTTGTTGAAGGATATTCAATTATTATGCGATCTTTGACCAACTTATTGAAAAAGGATGTTGTATTTAAGTTTGGTAAGGATGAAATGAGGCCTTTCGAAAAATTGAAGAAGGTATTATGTAATACGCCTCTGTTGAGATTGTATTCTATGGAAACTGAGACTGAATTACACACCGACGCGTGCAATTTTGGATTGGGGGCGATACTGCTTCAAAAATCTCATGAAGATTTGACGTTTCATCCTGTTTTCTACTTTTCAAAAAAGACCAATTCAGCGCAAGAAAAGTACTGCAGTTATGAGCTGGAAGTACTAGCAAATGTAGGAGCCTTGAAGAAATTCAGAGTTTATTTGTTAGGTTTCTGTTTCAAGATAGTTACAGATTGTGCTGCGTTCAAGGGAACTATGGAGCGGAAAGAATTGACGTCAAAAATTGCTGGTTGGGCGTTACAATTGCAAGAGTTCAATTTCAAATTTCAACATAGATCTGGTTGTCGTATGAAGCATGTAGATGCGTTTTGTCGAGGCCCGAGTGTAATGTTGATAGAAGGTCATGTGGTGAATAGAGTGAAGGCTGCTCAAAAAGATGATTCAGAATTGAAAGCAATTTTCAAAATTTTGGAAAATGGCGAGTATAATGATTTCGTTACTAAACATGATTGTTTATTCAAGATAGTGAAAGGTGATCCGCTGTTGTTTATTCCAAAAAATATGCAAATGGAAGTAATCAAGTTGTGTCACGAGCAAGGACATTTTTCCACGAAGAAGACCGAAGAATTGGTGACGAGGCAATTTTATATACTTAAACTAGCACCAAAGATCTCTACTAGTTTAAAGAATTGCATTCCGTGCATAATGGCTGAGCAAAAGATGGAGCATCAAGAGGGTTTTCTCCATCCGATACCAAAAGGTGATTTACCATTAGTCACCTACCACGTTGATCATTTGGGAAGTTTAGCAGCAACAAAAAAGCAATACCGCTACATATTTGGTGTTATTGATGTTTTTTCTAAGTTTTTGTGGCTCTATCCAACGAAGACAATGAACGCAAAAGAAGTCATACAGAAGCTAGAAGCCCAGAAGACTATATTTGGCAATCCGAAAAACATATTAGCTGACCGATGTGGTGTATTTCGTTCTGATGAGTTCAAAAGCTATTGTGGTGATGAAAACATCAATCTAATATTGATAACAGCTGGTGTACCTACTGGCAATGGACAAATAGAACGTGAGTTTTGTGTTGTGATCCCTGCGTTAACCAAACTATCGATGGATGACCCTGAATCTTGGTTCAATATACAAGCAAGCTGCAGAGATTCATAAACAATAGCTATCAACGTAGTATTGGTATGACTCCATTTGAGCTACTCGTTGGGGTAAAGATGCGTGTTCCGGAAGATGTTAAAATTTTGAAAGTTGTTGAAGAAGAAATAGCCAGTATTTTGGGTTAAGATCGACAGATTATAAGAGATGAGGCCAAGAGAAAAATCCAGTCAGTGCAAGATGAGAATCGCCGTACCTACAACAGAAAACGAAAGAAAGCTCGGACATACGAAAAGGGTGAAATGGTTCTCATAAAGAGGACGCAGTTTAGTGGAGGCAATAAACTTCAGTCGAAGTACATTGGCCCGGATGAGATCATAAAGGTGAAGGATAACGAGAGATTTGATGTCAAAAAAATAGGGCAAACTGAAGGCCCTATTTTAACGTCGACTTGTGCTGCTTACGTGAAGCTATTCTACACTAGCATATCTGTACTAGCATATCTGATACTCAACACAAAACCGAGAGTAATGACTGTCAAAAACATCTCACATTCTCCACACGGCCATACTGATTTGTCATCCGGCCCGGGTGATATTATCGTATAATATCACGTATAATATCACACGGGCCGGATGACAAATCAGTATGGCCGTGTGGAGAATGTGAGATGATTTTGACAGTCATTACTCTCGGTTTTGTGTTGAGTTACTGTTGTGTTATTTATTTTATGTTCTTTTGTCTTGTAATTTGACGTAGCTTCCTTTATAAATAAAATGAAGACTGAATTCAAATTCAGTTCTATACTAGCAGTCGAATGATAAATACGTTTCTAATTTAAATTAAAGTTGGTCGTGATTCTACAAAATAATTTTCTTGTTCTTTTGTTTTATGTGAATTTAATTTCCTATATATATATATATATATATATATATATATATATACATATATATATATATATATATATATATATATATATATATATATATATATATATATATATATATATATATATATATATATATATATATATATGAATATATATATATATATATATATATATATATATATATATATATATATATATATATACTATATATATACTATATATGTATATATATAAATATATATAAATATATATATATATATATATATATATATATATATATATATATATATATATATATATATATATATATCTATATATATATATATATATATATATATATATATATATATATATATATATACTATATATGTACATATATACATATATATATATATATATATATATATATATATATATATATATATATATATATATATATATATATATATATATATATATATATATATATATATATATATATATATATATATATATATATGCAACTTGGCCAAAAATATAAAGCACCCCTATCTATTAGCATTATATATTAATATTATGTCTTTCTAAACAATGGGTGTTAACGAACGAGTCATCCCACCGAATGCGACCCTTAATTATTGAAAATCACCAATTTTTGTTTTGTTTTAGGTTCTTAACAAGAAGTTGTAGCGTCGTAAAATTTTTTTATTTTAGTTTTGTATTTGATCGTGTGCAGTCTTCACATAAAGTGTTTTAAATCAAAAAGAGTTTTCGTAAGTTTTTTGAGAAAAAAAGTGTGTTTGTGATAATTATGCCTAAAGCGTGCCAACTTAGTGAAGGAATAAGGGCACAAATTGTGTTGTTGGATTCCCAGGGTGTAAGCCAAATTAAAATATCCCAAAAATTAAAATGCTCTCGTGGAGCAGTTCAATCTATATTGAAAAGGGTTAAAGAGACCGGGGACTATGCCTATAAACTACGCTCAGGCAGAAATCGTATCACTTCGGTAAGAGACGATCGACAAATTGTGCGAAAATCTCTCAAAACCCGAAGAAAAACATCTGCTGAGATAGCTGCAGAGCATTTAACAGAACAAGAAGTTCACATTTCGGCACGGACAGTTAGAAGAATGCTCCTGCAAGCTGGATTGAAAGGTTGTAAAGCAAGAAAAAAACCTTTGCTCTCACTTACCAACATAAAAAGTCGCTTGAGATGGGCTCGAGAACACAAACATTGGAATGACGTGGATTGGGCGAGAGTTGTTTGGTCAGATAAATCTACTTTTGAGGTAAATATAAAAAATAAATATTAAAAAATAATTAGTCAAAAAACAAATAAAAAAATTGTGCTATGTATTTTAAAAGAATTAATAGAGAAATTTATGTTAAATTTGATGGAATTCTTATAGATTTTTGGAACTCCTGGCGCAACCATCGTAAGAAGAAGAGTCGGGGAAGCATACAATCCTAATTGTATAGTGCCTACCGTAAAGCATGGAGGGGGTAAACTGATGGTGTGGGGTTGTATGGCATCATCAGGGGTGGGAAAACTGTTGTTTTGTGAGGGTCCGATGAAAAGTACCAACTATGTTACCGTCCTCGAGGCTGCATTGAATGCCTCAATTCGGCAAATCTTTGGGGAAACAGATAGTTCTTCGATAATTTATCAACAGGATAATGCCCCCTGCCATACTTCCCGCGTTACGATGAGTTGGTTTCGAAAAAAACAAATTCGAGTCATGGACTGGCCCGCCCAGTCACCAGACCTAAATCTAATTGAAAATTTATGGTCAATTTAAAAAAAAAATCAAGGATCGCAGTATGACTTCAAAGGAAGACCTCAAACGTGCGCTGACAGAGGAATGGAAAAATATATCGAGAAATACCTGCGAAAAATTAGTACGGTCGATGAATAAAAGAGTCCTGGCTGTCATCAAAGCCAAAGGAGGACCTACAAAATACTAAAATTAATAAAATATAAAAAGTATTTCCTAAAAATATTGAGTTTTAATTTTTGTCTTCATTCGTTTTGTAGATACTGCAATTTGGGAGGGGTGCTTTATAATTTTGGCCAATGCTGTATATATATATATATATATATATATATATATTATATATATATATATATATATATATATATATATATATATATATATATATATATATTTATATATATATATATATATATATATATATATATATATATATATATATATATATATATATATATATATATATATATAGATTTATATATTATATACACCAACCTCAATCTTTATTAAGCCATTAAGTATCATAATGATCATCAACGTATACCATTCGTACATATATGTACATACAATGCAAACTCGTGTGGTGGGGTAGACATAATATCGGTTTGCAAGAAGTTTTTCGTTTTTAAATCACTAAATTACATTCAGTATATAAGATGGTATAGAGAGAAAAATGTTCTCTAGAAATTCTATCTTATAATTTCGAAAACAAAAGAAGTGAAAACATCAATTTGTGTTAACATTCATATAAATATTAGAAGAATATTATATCTAAACAAGAAACTAATTGAAAAGTTATTAAAAGATGGAAAATTAATCTCGAGATTTTTTTTTTTAATTTTGCTTTTCTATAATACATTAACAATAATGGGAAAACTTATGAAGAGTTTTCCTTGTGGTTTTTCTCTTATTAAATTTCCCTGTTTATTCCATCTTAACCATCAACAACAAAATCAAATTTATATTATCGTTATAGGTTTGTTTATATTTATACTGAAAGGGTTAGTTGTTAAGTTATTTGTTTTTATATTTTTCGTTGTTATTGTTGTTTTGACTGTTTACTATTTTGTCTGGGGTTGTGTTTTGTGATTACTATATTATTAGTTTTTAATCTTTGAGATTAAATGCTTATAACAAGCAAACATAGTCTAATCAATATCAATATAAATGTATTGTAAATAAAATGTTAATTTATCTATTTTGTCGACCGACACGTTTCAAAACGAAATTAGGAAAGCTTAGGCTTATTTGGCTTATTTATAAATAAATAACGTAGTAATAATTGGTTAAGATGAATTTTATTGTGTGGCAGTAGCACGACTTTAAACAAATCTAAAAAAAAACATTTATATGTCGAAACCATAATGTTCTAATATGGTTTACTATTTATGCGTGCAATTTAATGTCCTTTGCCGTATTGGATCCTAATTCAATAAAATCAACGACAACAAAATATTATTAGTTTTTTTTTTTGTATTTGTACGATGCGGGTGGAAAATTTTCAGAGCAAGGAAGAAAAAGAATAAGGGATGTATAATAAATATTTTGGATATAAATATATAAGATGGAAAATACTCATGTATAAAGCGTATAATAAGAGCGTGCGAGGAGATGAAAATATATTATATGTATCTGGGTAATAAATAAACAAAAAGGCACCAAGTGTTGAGGATTTTTTTTTTTTTTTTTTAGTTCTGTTGAACATAAAATATCCTGTAGTATAAGTAAGGAACGAACGAACGTCGGAACGAGAACAAAAATTGGTTCAGATTAGATTGTTTGTATACATTAAAAACAATATGTGTTTGAATGAAAATATCTAAATACAAAATTCTCAATGTAATTTATATATAACCAAGAGGAATGTATGTATCGTACATTGAAGAATGTTGTTAGATAAAAATGTAAAGGAGCAATAATGATATGATGGCGATAATAGCAACAATTTCTTGATTAAATTTCTTTTCTGTCTTCACAAATTTTCATATGGGTTTTCTTTTTATATGTGTGTGTATGTGTACTTATTTATTGACAGATATTATTTTCTATTTTTATTACTTTTGACATTAAGTGGTCAGAGGGAACTACTACAATATTTATGTTTGGAAAATCTATTTTCATTTTATTCTTTCATTTTGTTTTTAGTGCTTAATTGAATATGACAAAGCGGATATATAATTTATATATGTTTATAGAAGAAAGCTGTCCAGATTAATTACTAATTAATTTTTAACTTTTGCTTTGTTGAATTTGATTTGTCTGGATATTTGTTAAAAATTATATGAATTAAATTAGAGTATGTAGGTATAAGCTATAATCTTATGGGGCAAATAAATAAAATATGTGTTTAAGCCAATAAAGGTAATAATAAAGTTCTAAGGTCTAAGAATTATATGGAGATTCATAAACAAAATCTAAAAAGTAATAATGTTCATTTACCTTCAATCAACGTATCAACAAATCATTTAATTCTTGCAATTTTCTCGAAGTTCGTCTTAGCTACCGAATTAACCTGGAGAAAAGAACCAACAAAAAAACTCGTATTTTATATTTCAATTTTAGGAGACAGAATATTCGCGTCACACAGGTAATTATCGAAATCAGATATTTCTTTAAAATTATATTTTTCTTGGCTCTTCTTAGTTCTTCGACCGTCATGTTTAAAAAATTTTAAAAAATCAACGAGTGTGAAGTTTTCCAGACATTTCAGAGATTTATCAATGTATTAGTATTACACTGGTAAAACCAATTCTAAAAGGAAAATTGAGCGATATTTGGAACAATTGAGTAGTATTTAAAAAATTATTTTAAAAAATCAAGCTTTAATTAATTAACATTACAAATGTTAATTGTTCATAAAAAAGGTATATGACGTTTTAAAGTTTAAGTGCGATTTCAAAAAAATAATTTTGTAGAACTTTTATTAAACAAACGATTCGTATGGATTAGGGTTTTTTAACTAGGCAATGGGCGGGAAACTTAATTAGCACAAATATTATTTTATATGGCAAATGCAAATATATCAGTCATATACAGAAATACAAATTTTAATTCTCTGTTGATCAAAAATTTAAATTATTTGTTAATGTTAACGAGGGGGAAATCCATACAGATCACCAAATATTTATTCAAAATTCAGGGAAACCAAAGATTTCAAATGGAGAAAGAACTTGCCATCAAAACAGCCCACAATTTTAAGTTAGAAACATTTAAAAATACGAATATTGAATTAATCACTAGTGTCTGATGATTTATTAAGAAAAATAAGATCGTGCGAACTGAAAAGAAATGACGTTGTTGGAGATTGCGATTGTATGCGGATGTGTCCTTCAAATGTTCGATACAAAAACGGTGAGAAAAATATCTACACTCTGTTACTGAACCACTTAAAATTTTTATGTTGAGGTCTAATCAGTTGTGCTTATTGTCGAACTATGATGGATTGATTTAATTTGATGCCACGCGAAACGTAGTCAAAAATCTTTTTTTAGACATGAGCTTCAATCTCGGCCATTTTGTTAGCGTTTATTACATTCAATATAAATGAGTATTTACAATATGCATATGATATAATACTAAACAAAAAAAAATGGAGGTGTGGCCAACACACGACTTTCTTTTACGAACAGAGAATTTTGAGAAATTTAATTTTTTTTTATAACTTTTTGTTTTAAATTTTTTTTTTAATTTTTTATTTTTTATTTTTATTTGTTTTTAATTTTTGAAAACACTTTGTATTAAGTAGTTTTTTGTAAACCTTATACTTTTTAAGATATTTGCAAAATAAATTTTCTGGACCAAGGGAGTGGCCACTTCCGGTTAGCCGATTTGGAGTAAAATTCACTGGGACCTCCCAATTTATCAAAAAAGCTTAAATCTGAAGTTTCAGTTCGATTGGTTCAACCATCTGGGCTGTAGAGAGGACACAGACAGACTGACAGACTGACAGACTGACAGACTGACAGACTGACAGACTGACAGACTGACAGACTGACAGACTGACAGACTGACAGACTGACAGACTGACAGACTGACAGACTGACAGACTGACAGACTGACAGACTGACAGACTGACAGACTGACAGACTGACAGACTGACAGACTGACAGACTGACAGACTGACAGACTGACAGACTGACAGACTGACAGACTGACAGACTGACAGACTGACAGACTGACAGACTGACAGACTGACAGACTGACAGACTGACAGACTGACAGACTGACAGACTGACAGACTGACAGACTGACAGACTGACAGACTGACAGACTGACAGACTGACAGACTGACAGACTGACAGACTGACAGACAGACAGACAGACACGATTTCGAAACCCACTTTTTCGGACTCAAGGGACCTCAAAACAAATAAATCTGTAAAAATCTCAAGGTCCAAAATTTTCATGATTACTATACTTTATTTTACTAGAGTAAAAGAAAGTAAAAAGTGTGATTAAAAAATTGTGTTCCCATTTTATTAACATCATAGTTCCGCAAATAACTAAGAAATGTCTCAATATTAAGAAAGGCCAAAAAAAATCTTTTATTAGACTTTTTGTGTGCTGAAACGCCAACTCTTTACATGAAGAAGTTACCGTAATATATAAATGCTACTGTATTATACTCAGTAGTCCGACAATTACCAAAAACGTAAAGGAGACATTAAGCAAATTGAAAAGCTTTGTAGGTTATTTATACAGCGAGGTTTCCGACTACAAAATACAAGAAAATGCCAGTACTAGTGCAACATTTTATGACGATGAGCCAGATGACAATGATAAAAACCCGTGTTTTAAAAGAAGCCCATTTTACAAACGGTATTTGTCATTATAGTGTGAAGGTTTAGAGCAAAATTTGATTCTTGAATCAAAAATCTCAAACGAATTTTTTTATCAAGAGTTCGTTATTCTTACAATAGGGGGTAAGGGGCGCCGGTTTAGATGGTCTTATTATACTAGCCCAAATGCCAACCTCACCTGCACGTGGTACTTCCTGCTAATTAACTAACGAGGCTCTGGCGACCGAGATACGGCGGAATAACCGACTACCGAGAACATAGCAAATGATGTTCTCTTCAATGACCCACTACCAACTTGTACTGGTTAGGTTGGTAGTTGATACATAACCAGTTTTAAAGCAATGAGTTCAACGCAAAAAGGAAACAATACCCCAGGTGGTAAACCAACTACCCAGTTGGCTAATCCACCCTCTTACGAGGCTGGCTCAATGGATTCTGGGGTGAGCCAATCATTGCTAAACCCATTCGAAAGAAGTTCAATGTTGTTAAGATCACCAAACAATCATACTAACTCTGCAAATCAGCAGAAAGACGAAAACGCTGAACTCTGTCGAAAACTCAGTGAAGTAGAGGTACTTTTAACGCAATTAAGAAGCGAAATTGAAAAGCTGAAAAAAGAAAATGAAGAATTGAAGAAGCCCAAACCAATGGAGATTTCTGAAAACCCGCTAACTTGTTATAATGAAACAAGTACTCACACTAGTTATAACAATGAGTTCCATACTGATGAAGAGGATCTCATGAGAGAAACAGATTGGGTACTGAAAAGGAAGAAAAGACCTACCAAAAAACGAAAAGCAGAATTCTCGCCTGAAGTTGGAGATCATTCGCAAGCTAATGTATTAGTAACTGGTGATACTAATACCAAACCAACTCACCAGCAACAGCAACAAAAGGTTGTACCGAAAGAAAAGGCTCCTCCGCCAATTAATGTAATCGGCATAACAGAATTTGCAAGTATACAATCTATAATGAAATCAGTGACAGCTAAGGAATATAGAGTAGTGTCACTAAACAATAACGTGTGGAAAATCAATACACCAGATTCCGACAATTATAGAGCTCTAGCAACAAAGCTCAATGCGGAAGGTAAAGAATGGTTCACATACGAAGATAAAAACGAACGCGCAATTAAGGTTATGGCCAGAGGCCTTCATCCAACGTGTACGAAGGAGGACATAATTGAGGACCTAAAGGCAAGAGATCTGCAAATAGAAGATGCAGTAAACATCCTAAAACGAGAGAGAGGTGAGAACAATCAAGTCAAAAAAAGGGGGCTTCCACTCTTCATGCTTACGTTTAACAAAAAGGAGAAAGTTGAAAACATCTTCAACATCAAAGCAATTCTCAACATGAGGGTTAAAATAGAACCGCTTAAGAAAAACACGAGGCTAATACCTCAATGCAAAAAATGCCAAGGTTTCAATCACACGCAAAAATATTGCAGACGGGAGCCAAGATGCGTAAAATGTGCTGGAAAACACAACGCGAAAGAGTGTACAGAAAGTAGAAACACCCCTGCAAGATGTATAAACTGTAAAGGGCATCATCCTGCAAATTATAGAGGCTGTGAAGTAGCCAAAGAACTTCAAAGACTAAGAAACAAAACGCATCAGTTTCCTCAAAACCCTAGGGTTACCAGAGAAGAGAAACCAACTAAAACCCAAGCGGAGCCAAAACCACCAGGTATTGGTACAGAGCGGAAAAGTTACTCACAAATTGTACAGCAATCATCTAATGCTACGAATGATAATCCCCTTGAAAGGATTTGTCGAAGCATAGAAGCCATAAATATAAGGCTAGCAAAGCAAGAACGTGGTCTAGAAGCTTTATATAAGCGTCTAGATATGCATCAAACCTTGAACGAGGCAACAGCCCTCATATACTAAAATGAGCAGATCACTAAGAATTGTCACCTGGAACGCGAACGGACTAGCGCAACAGGTTCCAGAGCTAGAAATTTTTCTAAATTTAGAAAAAATAGATATCTGCCTTATATCGGAGAGCCATTTGACAAAAACATCATTTATTAAAATACGTGATTATGAATGTTACCATGCTGTTCACCCAGGAGGAAAACCCAGAGGAGGATCAACAGTAATAGTGAAAAAGAGTCTCAAACACTATGAAGAACCTAGTATAGAAGAGGAAAGTATGCAAGTTAAAACCATAAAAGTTGAAACTAACAATAATAATGAATACAGTATTTCCTCTATCTACTGCCCTCCACGCTATAATCTAAACAAAGAAGATTATATTAGACTCTTTAGATCACTAGGATCCAATTTTATTATTGGTGGTGACTTTAATGCAAAAAACACCTATTGGGGATCAAGACTTACAACCCATAAAGAAAAAGAGCTATTCGAAGCCGGACGAATAAATAACTGCGAGTTCCACTCTGGAGGTAAACCGACATACTGGCCTGCTGATATAAATAAAATACCAGATCTCATTGATTTTTATGTAACGAAAGGGATCTTCGAGGATTACATGTACATCGAAAACAGCGAAGGGATATATTCCGATCATACACCTGTTATCATGACACTCAGCACAATGATAATTAATAAGGATAACCTGCCAAAATTAACAAATAATAGAACTAACTGGGACCTATTCCAAGAACTAATTGAAATGCAAACAAATCTACGAGTGCCGATTAAGACACCGGTACAGTTGGAAGACGAACTAGAGGTATTTAACAGTACTATTCAACAAGCAGCATGGGAAAGTTCTCCTGCTAGTCACACCGAATCCCGTAGGAATCAAAATTATCCTATTGAGGTCAGGGAGTTAGTTAGAGAGAAACGGAAGGCAAGAAAAACCTGGCAAAGGACACGCGCCCCGGAAAACAAAAAAATCCTCAATTTTCTATGTAATAAACTAAAACAACTTATAAAAGAGATTAAGAATGAAACTATCAACAAGTACTTAAATGGTCTCACCGAACATAAAGATACTGATTACTCTCTTTGGAAAGCAACAAAGGGATTAAAAAGAACTAAAATTCATGTGCCACCTATTAAAAATGGGGAAGGAACCTGGGCCAAAAGTGACAAGCAAAAAGCTATTTTATTTGCAGCTCACTTGGAAGACACCTTTCAACCGCTACCTAGGCAAACAGCAGATGAAAACATAATAACAATTAGCAAAATTGATGAATATAATATTCGATGTGTAACATTACAGGAATTAAAAAATGAGATCAAGTGTAATTTGAACGCAAAAAAAGCTCCAGGATATGATTTAATTACTGGACAAGTCGTAAAAGCCATTCCCGAGAAGGGACTACGAAAATTGGTTCAAATTATCAATGCTGTCTTCAGACTAAAATATGTCCCACGGCAATGGAAGGTTGCTGAAGTAATTATGATCCCCAAACCAGGCAAACCAGCGAACGATAAAAAGTCGTACAGACCGATTTCACTACTTCCTGTAATTTCAAAATTATTTGAAAAATTACTGCTCAAGAGACTCAAGCCAATAATAGAAGAGAGAAATTTGATTCCACCACACCAATTTGGATTTAGAGAAAGTCACTCTACGATAGAACAAGTTCACAGAATAACGGATATAATCGAAGACTCACTTGAGAATAAGAAGATATGCTCCAGCATCTTCTTAGATGTAGCACAAGCTTTCGACAAAGTTTGGCACCAAGGACTTGAATTTAAATTGCATCGAGATCTACCTAATAAGCAATTCTATCAAATTCTCAAATCTTATATCGCAGACCGACATTTCCGTGTAAAATATAACCAAGAGTACTCTGAACTAAAGAGAATATCAGCAGGCATACCACAGGGTAGCGTACTGGGTCCTATATTGTACATCCTGTACACCAGAGATATGCCAAATACAGAAGGTGCCACCATAGCAACATTTGCAGACGATACAGCTATTCTGGCGACTGGAAAGTGTATATCAGAAGCAACGACCAAACTTCAAAAAGCAACCGACACAGTGAGTAGTTGGACAAAGAAATGGCGCATTAGCCTAAACGAAGCAAAGTCGGTTCACGTAAACTTCACGAACCAGAAAGCTAACTGGATTCCAGTGAAACTTAATTCAAGGCCGGTTCCAAATGCAAATACAGCCAAATACCTCGGCATGACTCTCGATTGCAAGCTTAGATGGAAAGAGCATGTTAAAAAGAAAAAAGAAGAATTGAACATTAAATATAGGAAAATGTATTGGCTAATAGGTAGAAACTCTGAGCTTACAATACATAACAAATTGCTATTATATCAGCAAATACTTAAACCAATATGGACCTACGGTATTCAAATTTGGGGTTGTACCAAGAAGACAAATGTACAAATGATTCAATGTTTTCAAAACAAAGTGCTGCGTGGCATTGTAAACGCACCATGGTACATTAGAAATGATAACCTCCATAGGGACTTAAACATGGAATATGTAAGTGAAGAAATACAAAATCATGCGAAGAAACACATTCAGCGGATATCTCGGCACCAAAATGCAGACATACGAAGTTTGTTGGATACCACCAATGCAGTAAGAAGACTTCAAAGGCAGAAACCTTTGGAATTGGGCAGTTGTATTTAATTCGGATAGAGAAAAATAATTACTATGTAAATTCAAACGGGAGTAACCATTGGGCTACTGCCCGTCAAATGTGAATCTTCATTTAAGAAAGATAAATTACTAAATGATTTGTAAATCAGTTGTAATATTAAATAAAGGAAAAAAAAAAAAAAAAAAAAAAAAAAAAATTCTTACAATAGAGAAATATTTTGCGTTCTTACCTTTCTGGGCCACTGGTTTTTCAAGAACTATGGGAATTGAAGGATCCGTCTCAAGAATTGGTTTAATAAATTAAAAACCAGTACGTTAACCAGCAGCACCTAAAAATAGGGAGATTTTTGAATATAATGGATGATACAACTTTATTATTATTTAAATCAATCGAAGTTTCACAAAGTAGACCGAAACGGAAAGTTACAAAACTCGAAATAAGTGAAACTCGAACCCCTAAAATAATAAATACCCTTGATGATGGAAAAAAAGGAGGCAACCAATTGAAAATGTCGAACTGGATCCTGTCGACCTTCGTAATGAGGAAATGTGGAACAAACGGAGGAAGTCCACCAGAACTCCCACACATATAGGACAATAAGTTATAGCGCGCTACTTCTTTAATACTTTCTTTAAAAGGACTACGTCAGAAGCGGAAGCAAATCAACATAATGATAAATTCAATCGAGAATCGATTGAATATTATAAATAGAGTAAAGTGATTCTTTTTTTATTGTTCCACTGCGGAGAAAAGCTTATTTAGTATAAAATCGTCGGTAAAAATGATAAATTGTCCTAAAATTTGTCATACAATTCAAATCTATAATAATCCAATATAAACTCGTGTAATTCTAATTGGATTCTTATACGTATACATATGGAAGAATCTCTGGAAAACGGAACTCTTATAGTAATTATAGTTTATTCCCAATTCCGAAAAATTTGATAATTTCCTTAAATATTTCTACTCAGATATTCTTTCTATTGATTGCCCTTGATTGTAAAGCTACAGATTTGAATTACTTTCGCTTTATATAAATAAAAAATTTTTTGTTATTCTACATAGAAATACATACAGTAAACTAAGTTCCTATACAATATACATTTTTTATTATTTTATTTTAGTTGCTCGAACCATCGAGGTTTATGTGTACATCACACCAGAAATCCCATTTTAGAAAACCCAAGATTTCTGTATATAATTTGGACCATTGGGATTGTGCAATTTTGTGCCTGTAATTAGAAAATTTGTGGATAGCTTACTTTAGGAAATATGATGGGAAAACCCATATATTCCGTTTAATTAATAAAACATATTTTTCGGTGTATGATGGTGCAAAATTGTGCGTTACTAAACTGACCTTGAAAATAGTTTATATTGGCCAGAATCGGCCATAGAAAATACACAATTGATCAAAATCGTGGTCTTTCGAAGAGTTTGTATGGGCAATTTCCAGAAATCCCACCTTTTATTAATATTCGAATTAAAACAAAGTGTGGTTAGTATTCTGGTCAAGTAACACTTGTTTACATATTTTGAAATTTTTGCAAGTTTTAAGTACCAACGTTTTTGATATTTAAATGACAATAATGTTCTTATTATTGAAACTCATTTTTAATTAATTTTCAATTTTTTGTGGCTATTTCACCTTTATAATTATATTACATATATATAAAAATAATCAACAACACGATTTTTGTTATTATTTTTATTTTTTTTATATTTTTTCAATAAGTATATTCCTTATTGTGAAATAATTTATTTTTATTTTCGATTCAAAATCGATTTCGATGTCAACAAACATCATCTTCAGTTGAAGCAATAGCTACTTATTGAATTGCAACGTTTTTTTCTCGCTTTTATATACCCAAAATTGCCGTGGTTGCGTTGTATATTTTTCAAATTTACAAAAAATCTTCGCTTACGTTGATTACCCGTTGGAAATCAGCTCGTATATTTTATTTGTAGCTGTGTTGATTTTGCTGTTCAACATAAATTGATTTTCTTTGTTTTTAAAAATCTCAAATTCCTCTACCCGATCCATCATATCTTCTTTTCTCATCCTATACAGCACCTCTAAATTTGACTCAAAACTCACGTAGTTATGCATCGTGTGGTTTATATGTTGCGCGAATCTGGATTCTGTATTCATTTTTCCGATTCCTTTGACATGTTCTCTAAATCTCTCTCTAAATGAACGTCCTGTTTGGCCTATATAAAATGCGGGGCAATCTGAGCATGTTAATTTATACACACCTGTATCTAAAATGGAATTAATTTTCGTTTTAACCAAATTTTCTAATTTATGTTGTGTTTTGTGAGCAATGCTATATCCGAAATTTATGAAAATATGCTGAATTTTTTGGCTCATCTGGCTCCATTCCAAACTTAGGTATTTTTTATTATTATTATCATCGAAAGATAATGTTGTATTTGACCTATATTCCAATTTCCTTTTATAATCATTATTCAATGTATCAACCAATTTGGCATCATATCCATTTTGGTATGCAATAAATTTGATGATGTTGAGTTCCCCTTTGTAACTCTCCTCTGTCATTGTTATACTATTTAGCCTATGGATCATATGACGGTATGCAGATAGTTTGTGTTGGAATGGATGCCATGATTGCTGATGTATGGTTTGGAATGTTTGAGTCGTTTTACGGAAAATTTGGAACTCATGTTTCTGGTTTATATTCTTAATAGTCAAATCCAAAAAATTAATAGTTTTGTTTTGCTCGATTTCCAAAGTGAATTTTAACTTCGCATGAATTCCATTTAAATAACTGTGAAACTGGTCCAGCTGCCTACTGGTTCCCGTAAAAAGTATAATTACGTCATCAACATACCTGTGCCAATATTTAATTTTCTCATGGAATTTATTTCAGCTGTTCAAAATATATGCATTCTCGACATGGTTTAAAAAAATATTTGCCAATGTTCCGGAAAGTGGGCTGCCCATAGGTAAACCGTCGTTTTGGATGTAGTATTTATTCCCATGTTTGAAGTAATTTTGGCTGGTAATTTCTTTTAATAAACTGACAATCTCGTTTATGACATGTATGTCTATTCGCTGATCCACTAATATTTGCCTCGTAATTTCCAAAGTTTCATTTACCGGTATGTTAGAATACATGATGGTGACATCAAATGACGCTAACTTTGCATTTGTCGGTATGTTAATTGCCTCAATCTTGTTTACCAACTCCAAGTTGTTTTTAATGTAGTGGTCCCTTTCCAAACAAAGATTGTTATAAAGCCATTGATTTATAAATTTCGCGATTTTATATGAAGGCGCGGATGTAAAATTCACTACTGGTCTCATCGGTATGTCTACTTTATGAATTTGGGCATTCCTCTAATCTCCTTCAAAGGAGATATGATGGATCGGGTAGAGGAATTTGAGATTTTTAAAAATAAAGAAAATCAATTTATGTTGAACAGCAAAATCAACACAGCTACAAATAAAATATACGAGCTGATTTCCAACGGCTACTCAACGTAAGCGAAGGTTTTTTGTAAATTTGAAAAATATACAACGCAACCACGGCAATTTTGGGTATATAAAAGCGAGAAAAAAACGTTTCAATTCAATAAGTATTGCTTCAACTGAAGATGATGTTTGTTGACATCGAAATCGATTTTGAATCGAAAATAAAAATAAATTATTTCACAATAAGGAATATACTTATTGAAAAAATATAAAAAAAATAAAAATACTAACAAAAATCGTGTTTTTATTATTTTTATATATATGTAATATAATAATAATGTTCCAAATGAATCAGATATACAATAATCACACTTTAAACTACACATTGAATTAATTAAATTTTCCTACACATTGAATTAATTAAGTTTATACAAATAAAAATTTAATTTAAATAGACACTATTGCCATATAACTTCATATAACAAATTTTTGTTACAGTCTATCACAGATTTTACTTTTGTCAATTATTGCATTAAAATAAAAATATTCCCATTAGAAATGGATTTTCAGGCAAATAGCGTTCAAATAGCTATTCATCTTTATTTTATTTGGATGTTCATTACATTCTGCATCTCAAAACTTAACTGTCTCTTACAAAAACCGTTCGACAAGATTTGCATCATTCTTTCTCTTTTTTATCAGTTCATTCCCCGTCATCCGACAGTTTATGGTTTTTTTCTTCCCCTCTCCCTAACCATCATCAACACCAATCTACATATTATGTATGAAGTAATCTCAATCAGTTTTTGTAGGTATGGTAACATAATCACTGAGTAGGCAAGTCTAAAAAAAATTCATATTGCGGTAGGTCCAGAATATGAAAAAAAAAAAATCAAATCCTCCTACGTATTGGGTATCCGCAACAACATTGTTAATAATAACACAAAATCACTGAGCCTCTTTAACATAACTTTTTCAAAGAGCTTTGAAACGCTAGTAGAATGAAAATCGGGCGATAGTTTGCCAATTTCATCTCCTTGCCTCGTGTATATCATGCTTGTTTTAGGGAGGTGCGTAAATTGGCCAGTATAATGATACATTGATTGAAGTTTTTTATTACGGGTATCACTAATTTGGCATTTATATTAGAAACTTGACATACATTTTATCTTCTCCCGTTGCAGTGTTTTCTTTTACCTGAACCAATGTATTTTTAAATTCAGCAGCGTAAGTCGACTTTAGTGAAAATGGTTCTGTTATTTAATACCATAGATATCCAAAATCTTTAATTGTGAATTTGGAAGATGTCTTCAAACAACTTTTGCATTAATAAAATAAGAATTATGTCGATCTGCGACTTCCTGTTGACTTGTTATTATTTCAGTACCTATACAGTTTTTCTGAGGTGTTCTGACATTTATTGTTGATGTTTTGTTTGAAATAATTCCACAGTTTCTTGGGTGTGTCAATATTTCTAGCAATATATTCATTACGTTGTTTCCTTTTAATCCACCTAATTTTTCTTGCTATAACAGTACTAATAGATTTCTTTTTCCGAGCTATGCAATTATTATTAGGATATTTTTTCTTTACTTTAAATAATTTCTTTCATTTATCAGGCTTTTGATTTCACTGGTTAACTATGTGTATAAATTCCGTTGGCAATATTTTTGAATTGGATGTCAAAGCAACCAAAATTATGGCCTATCTTTATCTCTTAACTTAAATTCTTACATATACCAGTAAAAATCGGTGGTTACACATACCTTCGAATGATAATCGGGCCAATTGTGCGTCCTGAGGAATTAAACATAGTGAACTTAAAAACTATGATTTGTTGTGGTAGGGACCAATAACCTCTCCGGAGTAAATAATTAATATCAAGCACCCTAACGAACCAGCTCAGAAAGTTAAAGTCAATATCGTGAGGAAACTCATGTATTTCGTTAATTATACCAACGAGTGTCTACGTCGTAAAAATGAAAGCGCGAATAATAAGATTAACAATAAGAAAACGGAAATTTTTACCAAAATTTTCAAAATGAAATATTTCAAGGGGGACTCAATTATAGAGATTAGGTAAAGGTGAAACCTTAAGTGTTGGAGCACATGAATCATCCTATAATTCTTCCAGGTTATCATATACTAATGAAAATATTGATTGACGAAATACATACCTCTTGTAACAATTTGGGCTAACGTAATTAATTTTTTTTTGGGGGGTTTGCACTGTATTCACGATCCAATATTATTTTCTTTTGTTGTGTAACGATACTGTGCATTTTAAATCGTTACTGAGGTGCTACTGTAATCGCAAAATTAAATATTATCGTTACACTTGTTTTTCTTGATTCTCCTTCAGCTCCCACCCAAAATTGCACAATTCACCTTGGGTGTTTATGCAAAATTTAATTGTTGATCCCGTTGGTTCCATTTAAATACTCATGTTTGATGGTAAAAAAAAAAAAAAATTTTTAGTCAAGTCGATGGTGGTTATGGACAAGAGTTGGTGATTTTATTTAAATCGTTTGAAAAAAAAAATCTTCTAAAATTACACAAAATATAAATTCCCATATTTAAATATAATATAAATATATAATTAATATAAAAATAATATTGAAATTAGTAGTGTTGAAATATAGTTAATATAACAATAAATTTGAACAAATTCAATGATTTTCTGATTGAATTTAATGTACATAGTTCAGTTAATTTGTGATTGGTGATGGGATTAATAATTTGATTTGATGACGAAACGCTTATAGAAGAGTGCAAGTTTTAGAAATTATATTGTGAGATTTGTGAAATTTTGCAAAATTATCTGCATAAGTGAATATAGCTATATATATATATATATAAATATATATATATATATATATATATATATATATATATATATATATATATATATATATATATATATATATATATATATATATATACATATATATAAGTGTAACTATAAAACTAGTATGAAAATTATATAAAAAAAAAAAAAAAACAACAAAACCGTGAATAAATATACAATTCAGTGAAACCAAATTCAGTGAAATTCCGAGTTGTTACATTACGGATTAGCATGTACTTTTGATTTTCTTCAAAGTTAACGTAATTTGAAAGAAAATGTATTGTATAAACTTAAATTTGGTATTCGCTACTACACCGTTAACATTGGTATAGTGTTAACATAAAACATAAAGACATAAAATTATTGTAACAAATTCTGAAATTTTGTTAATAAAGTGAATTAAACAAATTAAAAACAAAAGATAAAAAAAAAATCTCTATCGTTTTTCATTCATCAAAAATTCAAAATTACTTTGCCTACAAACATTTAAATGGTAGAAACGGATTCCGTTTTGAACAGTGTGTGACCGTTTGTTTAATGGAGGTCATTTTTTTTTTCGCTTTGCCGTTGAAGTTTTGTCATCTTGGTGGATCATTCATCATATTATTTTTTTTAATGTGTAGTAGTGTTATTGTATTAACGTAAATTAATTCTCATAAGTAATTAAATTTATTTTTCTTTTCCTTAAAATTTTTCATTTAAAATTAAATCAGTGTAAGAAGAAAATAAATGGTAAGGTGCTACCAGACGCAAGATTGGTGCGGCTGCTGGTGAGAAAACCGGTAAGTGACATTTTTGGTGTTTCACATAAATGGTTTCTTATATTTTCGATTTTTTTTATATATTTATATAAATGAATAACTAATTGAGCATTAAGGTGGGGCAAACTATTGCGATATGAGGATGGAGGTGATATAAGCGTAGATTTTTTTTATTTATTAGTTTTTTTCTGAAACAAGGGGGTTGCATACTAAATAAACCCACGGCCATAAAATTACCTCTGTAGACTGAGCTCAGGTTAAACCCATATAAATGTTCAAGTTTTAGTATGCAATTTCCCTACAAACACGAAAGTGTTTATGTTTACGGTCCCAGCGGTTTTCGTAAATTGCTGCCCGTAACATAATGGCGCCCAAAGTTAACAGGGACTAGAATTTGAAACCACGTTTTTATTAAATTATGGAAACCGTTTTCTGAAACAAACAGTACCTAATTTTCTCCGTATAGCGGATATGACGCTTTAGGTACAGTTATTCATCTAGAGTGCGGTTTGATAGTTAAAATAGAAAAACATGGTTCTAACAGAATTTATTTTAAGGTAAAAGTCTCTTCTTCAAAATTAATTTGTTTTTGTTTCATTCATTTCATTTAGTTTTTTTTCTTTTTATTAGTCTTAAAGGTTTGTGATTGATTTGTTGTCCAATTTCCAGTTGCAGTTTATCGTTTTTTTTTATTGTGCAGATCTACTCTTGGAGTATTTGAGTTGTTCAGACAAAGAAAGCTATGAATATTGGCACTGTATAATTGTTAGATCCATTCAATCAACTTTTAACGATTATTATTTTTGTTTTACAATTTTTCGAAATTTTATTGATTAAATTTATTTAGTTCTCCGACATTCGCATATTACCTCGATCTTCTGTCCTCGTAGTTTGCCTACCTATCGCGTATAAGTTTTGTTGTTTGAAAATTTTCAATTATTTGGTTTAATATTATTTCTATTTACTTTATAATATTCACAAATAGTGTTCATAAGTTGCACATATAGCGTCTATACATTTATGCAGATATTTTTTTTTGTGTTTGCTCATATTACGTATACTATTCGCTATTGAGGTCTTCAAGCGTTTTGATACCATCCAAAATCAAATATAGCTTATATTTTTTTTATTATTATTGGTATTGTTTTTTTTATAAATTTAAAGGGTATGGTTGAAATTTCTTATTAGATTTTACAATTTTATTTTACCTGTTTGAATTACCTATTAATATTAAGATCTTAAACAAGTTAATTTCAATTTCGAGATATTATAGAAGAATCGCTTTATATTTTTTTTAATATTTAGTAATTTGTTTTGCTCTTAAGTCTCTTTAATATTTATTTATTTTTATTACGATGGAAGCCGAACATTTAACTCTGGATGAGTTTGAGGTTGAATGTGTAGTTCGAAAACTGCAAAGTGACCCTATGTCTAATTTAACGACTTTAGAAAAACTGTTAAGGGACGAGGACCAACATCCCACAATTAAACCAAGTCGCGCACATTTAGCAGCGACAAAAAGACCTCAGGACGAGATCCGTATTTGTACCAATAAGTTGGTCGAACATAGGAATGACATATGTGGAATAACTAGGACTGAAGATATTAAGCCCGAGTCCGTAGCACGCACAAATTCTAGAATTTTGCACGTAATAGAACGGTTGAGCCGGTTATCATCTACTAGCCGCAAATATAAACAACAATGCATTGATCTCAGAGATACAGCAATTCAAATAAAAGACAGTAACAAATCTCTTTCTGAGGATACTCCCGATATAAACAAAACTATAGCAGAATTAAACGGTAATACCGGTTTACCTGCCAACGAAGTGCTGACTTCTGAAGATGAAAATAACGAAGATGAGTGTTTAAAACAACCAACAACTTTAGAAAGGAAACCGAAATCCGCGGAAACGTCGACTCCCCACGGTAATTCTCTATCGATGCACTCAAATAAAAATGTCATAAACAATAACCCTTTTCCACCTTCAGATCAAATTCCGTTACGTACAAACATACCGACATATACGCCAAACTTACCCGATGCTTATCGTTTCAATACTACACCAATCGAGACCCATTTAGTGCGTTACCCACCAGCTACAAAATGGAATCTTTCATTTGATGGTTCACCCGATGGGTTGTCGATTGAAGGGTTTATTTTCCGGTTCGAACATCTTTCACGGCATTACAGAATTCCTGACAATAATTTATGTTTTGAAGTAGCCACTATTTTAGGGGGAATTGCGCTAAACTGGTACTGGTGTCAGTTAAAATTAAACCCTAACATTTCGTGGAGCCAACTAAAACTTGGTTTAAAAGTTTAATTATATGTTTAATTTATGTTAAAATGCACAGTATCGTTACAGTTGTTACCTTAATACATATAAATAATAATTTTTTTTTTTTGTGGACCAATACTAATTAAAAATTTAGTATTGATAATTTACTCTCTTTATGATTAAGTATTCTATTGTATTTTAGTGCATTTTCTGTTCAATATATCAATGCTGGAGTGCATTGGGTTATTTGGTTATTTGGGTTTTTTTTTGTACAATTGGTACTTTTGATTATTATTATTTTTGTTTTTTTTTTCCTTCAAATTACTTAATTAGTTTGACAGTGGATATAATTTTTGTTTTACAATTTTCTTAGTTTCTTTATTATTCTTAAGCTAAATTTTAGTTCGATAATAATTTTTGTTTTTTTTTTCCTATTTTGAAATTTTGGAAAGTATTAATTTGATGTGGATGATGAGCTGCAATGTGTCGATACTTTTTTTTGGCTATATCAATTTTTTTTTTTTTCACTTCTATATGAATTGTAAACCATCCATTTTCCCCTCCCGATTTAACCAATAATGCGATTAAGCGATTTATTTTTGATGGTATGCATTTGGAGAAGAGAAATGATATGGAAGGAGAGCAATTTCATGCATGATCGATAAAATTTGGAAAAGTTTTTTTTTTTTGCGATCGAGCTGTCGAGGACATCACGGGTGAAATTGGACAGGTGGATTGCAGTCACATCGGACATCAAGAAAAATTAAAATGGTTGATGAGTATACATTTTTATTATATAATAAATTGTGGTGAATTTTTTTTTTTTTATGATCATAAAGTGTGAAGAACTATAGACTAATATAGTGAATCTTGTTTAAAGACGATGATGATTTTTTTTTTCTAAAAATGAAATTTCGAAGTGTTTTCTTGTGAGCATTATCGCACCTAAAGTAAAATTGCATAAAATTAACTTTTATATTATTTCTGTGGTTTGTGGTCGATATCGGAAGAGTTCGATTTTATAAGAAATTTGGCAAGTAAAAATGGATGTTGATGACTCCATTTTGATGTAATGAGAAAACCGCGTGGATCATTTTTCACGGACCCCATTTTTTCCTTCCTAAATTATTGATTTTTTTTGTAAAATGTTGTTGTTGTGAAATTAAAGTACATACATTGTGAAAATTAAGAGAGTTATATATTTAAATTTTTTCTTATGAAATATATTTTTTTGTTTCTTTTGATGTGCCTATATTTAGTTCAAACCTTGTAAATCCTCACATTGTGAATCTACGCCCACAGCAGCTGCCAGGCAGAAGAAAAATCAACGCGTGAGATCGGTTCCCTGTTAAACAGGGTGGCGCCCAAGAGAATAGCAGACGGAAGAAAATTGTAAACCGAAGATAGTGGGATTTACAATAATCGATGGTTCATTCAGTATTGATGTATTGAAACAATGCACTGTTTAATTCTTTTTTTTTTTTTATTCATTAAATACAATTTTGGTTTTTTTTATTATTTATTTTATATTATATAAATTTTTGGTTAAATTAACTTTCCTAAAAAAATTATTTTTTTTGTTTGATATTATATAATTTTGATTTCAAATTTGTCAATTAAAAATTTGAAAAAATTTACTTATCATATTTGTTTCGTCTATTTATTATTTTTTTGAAGCGAAGAAATTTTTTTTGGTTGTTGTTCATTTCGTTTAAGAAACCGATAGTCGCGTTACACTCTGTAGCTTCTTCAAGCGTTCCCATCACAAATGTTGCCCAAAATTACACAGCGGTTCCAAATTGTCAAAGTTAAGGACGTTGTAAAGATGGTAATTCGAGCATGTATAAGGTATAAGTTAAAACAGGAATCACAGCCTATGTCTACCCTTAAGTGTATCTATATCGATTATGCCGGTCCTTTCGCTATAAAAGCGCATCAACAACAAAACTAAACAATATAATCAAAAGTTGTTATACATTTTTATATGTATTGCAACGAAACAGGTCGATATGGAGCAGGAATTTGCCGTTAAATTTTTTCGGATAATAGTTCAAACTTTGTAGGAGCCCACAATCAAGTGCAGGAGTTTAAAGATATGTTTACATCATAAGCCATAAAAAACGAAATTATGAATTCCAGTGCCAAATAAGACACAAAATGTCACCTTATACCACCCCTTGTTCCATCATTTGCTGGTTTGTGGGAGGCCGCTGAAAAGTCATGCAAGTTTCACTTTCGCAGAATAGTTGGCGAAACCATATAAAATTATGAGGAGTTAGATCCCATTATTTTAGAATGAAGAAAGCAATTATTCTATTACCCTGCGTATTTTTTGATTGGCCACTCGCTTACCTTATCGCCGGGCCCTACTCTTATGTAAGCGAAAATGAACAATTTATCCAGGTGAAACAACGTAAAACAAGTTTACTAAACAGTGTAACAAAAATACATACATCATAACCGGTGACTTAGTTATGCTTCAAGAAGGTAATGTATTTTATGCAACTTGACCGATGGCTAGGGTGAATAATGACCATCGCAACAAAGACAGGTTAATCAGAGTAGTAATGTTGAAAACATAGAAAGGAATTTGTAAGACACCAATTCAAAAAATATGTCAGCTATCGAGAATGGACTCACATTGACTATTCCCGAAACAAAATACCGAAGTCTTTTTGAAGAGATACAAGCCGAATCGAAGAAGGTTCGAAAATCAAACATCATGAACATTGTAATGCTAAAAAATTGAGAACAAATCTTTAATTCAACCGCCTTAAAATTTGGGCGATTTAGATCATCTAGTTAATTTTTCTGCGACGTTTCCCACAAAATATCATAGCATACAACCTCTCTTCCTCCCTGACGGGGAATCCTAAGACAAAAAGGCGAACTTTTATTGGAATTATTTCGGATAATTCTTAGTTACCCAGGAGTCATGTTTGTGTATTTGTTTTTGAAAAATGTTACTAATTTTCGGCTCATGTAGGCCAAATTTCCACTTCAAGCAGAAGAGTTTTTCAAAAAAACATAATTATTGAGTTGAATAATAATAAATATAACTGTATAAGACGTGAAAAATCAAATTTTTCATGAATTTTCTTGCAATATTTTTAAGAGGTTACTACACAGCTGAGTAGATATTTTCACATTGAAATAGATCCATTCTATCAAAAACATATCACCTTTTCGGAAAATGTTGGGGAGAGGCAGGTCAGGATTCCATATTTTAGCCGTTACCAACAGCGGCAGCTTAAAGATGTAAAACAACAAACACCCTTTAAGTATCGCAAAATAAATACACAAACAATATCCTGAAGCTGAATAATAACTAAGCCACGCTTGGCCCAGCAGCAGCTAATCAACGAAAGTGAATACACAGCACATTACAAGTATAACAAAATACATACATGCGACCAATAAGAAACCAGGCCAGAAATTGTAACAACAAACATACTCCAGGCACAACGACAACAACAAGTACCAGTCTGCCATCCAGCAACAAGTGAGACAAGATAACCAATCTACAACAGAGAAAAATAACTGTTTTTTTTTTTTTTTTTTTTTTTTTTTGTTAGGCTTGGCTCCTACATAAAACAAGAGCCATATTGCCAAAAATCATATTTATAATTTTCTGTTTACATATTTTAATTCAAATTTCATTTTTAATAATTTCCTTACTCTTAAAATGAACCGGATTACTCCCTTCACATATTCTATCGGCTAGTATTTATTTCGTATTAGATTGTTATCCCACTCATCCTAATAAATTCATACATCTCCTCCTTATAAACCAAATTGCTCTCATTCATTAAATCACTTAGGTTTCTTGCATTCCGAAGGATGTTGAACTTAGATCTATATAGGTTGTATTTAGGACAATCCAATATGAGATGTTCAACATCCTCCACACTTCCACACAACTCACAATCTTTGTCCTCACTAAAACGACGTTTCCACAAGCATTCCTTCCAGTTTCCATGGTTCATCCTGATTCTCTCAACCATTCGCAACATTCGCGTATCTCCTTTGAGCTCCTTAAAAAACGGAATTCTCAAAGGAGAACCATGGAGCGCTCTGTACTTCATTCCTTTTGTTAGACTTTTCTCATTAAACTCACTCTCCCATTTTATCCACAGATTCATCTGAAGCATTCGAAGTACATCTCTTGCATCCTTCCTTTCGTACTCCTGAACCATGTCATTTAATGTACCCTTTTTTGCTAACATATCTCTTTCATTCCCTTCGATCTGTCTATGTGATGGGATCCATTGTATGATCACATCACGTTGACAGTCTCGAACGCTTTCAAAAATTAAATCAACATACACATTGCCTTCCCTTCCACCTCCACATTTCAGCAAACATAAACCACTCTGGGAATCGGAAAATATTACTATTTTCCTTTCCCCTTCATTCACAGCCAGTTTAATTCCTTCAAATATTCCAATCAGTTCAGCGTTCATTATACAGATGCTTTTGTCCACTTTAAAATACCTTTCAACATTCTTACTAGGCATAAAGACACCAACACTCACTCCATTCTCATTCACACTAGCATCTGTATAAACGATATCATCTTGTATATACCGCTGACTGATTTTCCCAAACATAATTTTGGCGATAACTTCATTCATTCCCTTATTATATTCCTCCATAGTCAAACATACAGTAAGATTATTAGGAACGGGTTGCGGGCCAGCATTGCCTATACTCAGAAACATGTTCAAGTTTTCAAGTGCAATGCTAGTTCTATATGTCGGTTTGTACACCGTCCACAAAATAACTGTTAACATACGTGTAAACCAACCACAGCAAGATACATTGAATGTGAGGTCAATATACGGAGGACGCAAGAGCTTTGACCAAAAATTTAAATCAAAAAATATAACCACAAAGGAAAAGGCAACATAATCCATCAATATACTAACCCCAGCCTGGATACAACCATTGCAATAACATCACGCGTCGTATAGCCATTCTACCAGTAGAACAACAACACTAACAACAGGTATACCTATAGGAGATTCCAAAAAGATGACAACAGCAAGATTTTTTAACTGGAAAAAACACTCATCCGGTTTACTCTTGGTTTAGGACAGTTTACTACACACTTCTCATCCATCCATAATGTATTTTGCCAATGATTATGACTTTTAAAGTTTTGATTTTTTGAAGAAGCCGCACTCAATAAAAATCGATAATTTTATGTGAGACATCGGAGAGAATGGAATAGAATCTATATTGGTCCGCCAAATCAAAAACATGTTCCTAAAATACTCGTAACTGCTGTATGTGATTAAAATAAAAATTGCGTGGTCAAATTTCGAAAAGAAAGCCAAAAATAGAACTTATCATTTTTAAGGCAGAGCACAAAATTACTTAAAATAATTGTTTCCTTCCATTTTGTGGCATTCATCTAACTTGCAACAATCAAGTGGCATCTCTCTTATCAAGTGACTACAGACGTAACAAACGACTAAGAGAATGGAAAAATTGATGTCACATGAAAAATGACGTGACACGACTATGACAATTGGGTCATATACAATTTATGTGACAGTCGTTCTAACCTACTCGATGACTTTAAGTAGCACGACAAGCTAGCCAACATATTATGGATTAGCTCAACATCATTTTTCGACCTAAATATGTTTACGATGCTTCAGACCTTTAGGGAATTTATAGTGTCTTGTATGACAATTAATGTTATTGGCATGATTGGCCTAACGTGATATTAAGTTTACTGTAAAAATGTACTAATTTTCGCGGTTATGTCGGAATATGTATTTGTAAAACCGGAAACTACATAACTATTATTAATCAAATTTGTATGTGAAGCACAACAATCGAAAATTGTTAAATTATTCAATTCAGATTTACACAATAAACGTCAAAAAAAAATTATTCGGGCAGCAAAAACGAGCAGCAGAATGTTTTATCTTTAAAATCTCAAAAACTGCAACAAGAAATTAATTACCACAGTATTCGGGAAGACCCATAGTCTAAGAGCTAGTCAACGTTTTGTTAAAATAGTTTTGAAGACCATTCTGGCACTCAACTTTAACAAGACTGTTTCGAAGACTGGGAAAACGTTGGCGTAAGTATATTTTATCCAAAGGGGATTACTCTGAAGGCGATGAAATAAATTTGAAAGAATAATAAGCAGTGAAAGATTGACGGATGATGAAAAAAACAAAATGTCGATTCAATTTTATTTAATTTATTTAATACAATTATTTATAAATATTGCTTTTATGCACACAATACTAAAGCTCACAAAAAACTGAATCTTTTATTTTTTATGGTTCATTCAAGGTAAGAAATTGTTATTTTTGTAGTACTCTTACTGGCCTTAGATGCGACTTAACTAATTCTACCGTTTACCGAACGCACCTATAGCTCAACATAAGCCCTTACTGAGTTTTGTAAGGTTGTTATTTTATTAACATTTAATGGTTTGAATGTCACCTGAATACAGAAAACAATAAATATGGTAATTAATTTCTAAGATAATTCAATATTCCAATTAATAAATTTAAATTATTTCAGACCATTTACTAATTTACTATAATTAAGAAAAAGATGTGAATAATAATAATAATTTAAGTATAATTCATTGTGAAATTTTAACTTAATAATAATTTAATTTTAGGTTACGTCAATTATGACGTTTGGATTGCGAATGTACAATGACCTTTTATTGGCCATCTGTGCTGGCCGAACAAGCAGTTTGTGGTTTATTTAAAAGTCTTAAAGTCTTACTATACTTTTTGATTCCAGTTTAAACCTATTTAAGTGTTAACACATTTGATAGGCGACTTCACTGGGCCTGAGCTAACGCAAGGCAACTGTAATGTTGTGTACATTTAAAATGTTTTATATCACCTGTCATTTTTACAGCATATGTCCAATGCTATAAAAATATTGAGGATGATAAACTACCTTTTTACAAAATTTCAGCAGGTATAAACACTTTAAGTAAGGAATAAATAGTTGTTGACTCATCATTTTAACTCATCAACATTACACGTTTAATTTCAACCAAAGTATAAAGTTTTGGTGTTTGTTGTTTTTTGTATCTATTGTGCTGACACTTAACTTAATTTATAATAATATACATAATATATATGTGTTTGATTTATACTTTACATTTTTGTGCTGACATTGAAAATTTAAAATTACATATATATAAAGCTTAGCATTGAATAAAATAAGGCAGAATTTAAATTGACACTAACTGATTTTGTTGTCATTAATTAAAAGACTCCACCAGCTGTAACTTTTAATTAATTAAATTCCCGTGTGCAGTGCTGGCTCTCCCATCGGGCGCGTCCCCAGGTGGCGGATAGAGGAGTGCCCTCACCGGTTCGCCGGCGGGTAGGTGGGAAATAAAATACCACCCGTGGCCAAAACAGATAGGGGAAGGAACCCCGAATAATAAACCAACCATGGAAGGTTTGCAGGGAGGAGAAGTTAGGGTGCAGGAGGTCGGATCCACAGTACCAGCGGTTTTAGGGAGTGAGCAAGCGGGCTCCCTGCCGTCGAGATTGAACTACCGCAATGTTCTAGCAGTGGGGTCGTTGGCTGCTGAGACAGATAATTCTACAAGCCCTGCCTGCAGAATTCAAGAGCAGGAGGCGCCAGATAAGGCCACACCGAAGACGGTAAACCCGTTTATGAAGAGTGGCAATGTCATAAGATTACCGAACAAGAAGCTGGAAACCGGTGCGGCATCGAATGAAGCAAAAGTGCCAACCGGGAAAAACTCTAGAAAGTTAAGGGGAATAACCAACCCATTCCAAAGGAGTAATAGCACGAGAATAGGATTTCTACAGCATTCGAAGTCCCTTTGAGAGTCTGAAGACCACAAAATATCTGATTCACTATCGGATATCCACGAGCCTGATGCTTTTAATCGGCTTGGAAGGAAAATTGACCTTCTCTGGGAATGCATCAAATCAAGGAGTAATGTACACCATGACATAAAGAAGCTTGCCACATCAATCAGGAATCTGTATGCTGAATACTCACTCGAGGTTTAAAAACTGAATGACGAGAACCAGACAACGCAGACAATTGCAAACTTGGCTAAGCAGATAACAGTATGCTGTGAGACCCAGACAACGCCAACCATCTCAAACCCGAAAATCAAAAGGAAGGATATCATTCCGTTGGATAGGGAAGCGGAAATGGCATCCAAAAGCAAAAGGAAAAGGTCGAATGAACAAAATTCGCCAATTGAACACGCCCAAAAAAAGGGAAACAGAAAACTGGCGGAACACCAGTTGTAGAAGCTAAAGGTTCGAATGAAAACCTAGTCGAACTTAGTGAGCCTAACAATGAAGCGGGCCCCGACTGGGCAGGTGGTGAGATGCAGAGATGCTCAAGAAAATTCAAGGGGATTCAAATTTGAACGACCTCTCTGATAAAGTGACTCGCATACGTAGGATAGCAAAGGGCGATCTCCTACTTGAGTTATGGGAAGATGTACACCCAAAGGAACTTGGACTCCAATCTGCATTAGAAAAATCTGTTGGTGCAGATGCAAAAATCCAAACGCTAACGCAGGTTGATGAGGTTATGCTCGAAGTTAAAGACACATAAGGCGATTATAACTAAGTTTGCGGTGGCGAAAGACTTAGCGATAGACTTGTAGCGGCTCGCTCATATCGAAATACACTTATCAAATACACTCATCAAATTCACTTATAAAATAGATACATTCGTTCACCGCTACAATACCAAATATATCAGCGCTGACTCATTCATGTTATACTCTCATAACATAACCGCAACCGCTTGACTATCTGCAACTGGTCGCTGCCCTAAAACAATTCACGCGAAGAAAACAAATGCAAAACAATTCATTTTTATTATTCATCCTCTTCAAATTCCGTTTTTTTAGACATTCTGTTTTACGCTTGCATATACAGTGGACATCTTTCAATTTTTCGTTAAATAAATGGTGAACAATAATAATAAGGTAATTGAATCTGTAACCAACAAACACAGTGAATAAATTAGTGTTATAAATATTAAAATTGTGCGTTTTTAATCACAAAACGAAAAGTGCCAACGCTCCTTACAGACTGTATCAAGTCATTGAGAGCTGCTTATAGAGGCACTCAAACGGCAATTATGTCTGTACCAAATTCGATGTGCGTGGTATACGAGGAGGCGTTGAAAAAAGCACGCCAGCTATGAAGTTCATCCAGCTCAACCTAAACCATTGTGAGGTTGCACAGGACGTGCTAGTCCAAACAGTGCATGAAGCCAGAGTTGCTGTCGCCATCTTGTGCGAACAGTACAAAAATATGGTGTAATTGGGCAACCGATCAAACCGGCAAAGCCGCCGTATGGTCCTGTGGCAGACGGACCATACAGGAGAGAGCTAATAACTCTGACGCAGGATTTGTGCTAGTGAAAGTTGACGGTTTGCATATCTACAATTGTTATGCACCACCTAGTATCACAATTGAAGATTTTGAGTATTTCCTGGACCACTTGACTGCTAATGCACAACTGCGAAACCCTGTTATCATTGCTGGTGACTTAAACGCTTGGGCAACTGAAAGGATAAGTAGAGATACAAATAGAAGAGGGGTGGCGCTACTCGAAGCATTTTCTTCAATAGATGTTGTGCTGCTCAATGCTGGTGACACACCAACTTTTCGTAAAGGTGGTGCCTCCTCTGTGATTGATTTGACGTTTGGTAGCAGCTGCTTGATGCCAATGTTGACTAAATGGGAAGTCAGCGAACATTACATTTTAAATAAAACTTCCAAGGGAAGATGAACGCATAAAACATACAAGGAAACCGGTGGGTTTGAAGGCAAGTACGTTTGAGGAAGACCTATTTACGCTATTCCTGGACGATCCGAACCTCTTGAGGACTGCTAACGCGAAAGCGGCGCAGATGATGAATACGATCACCAACGCCCGTAATGCAACCATGGTAAAACGATTTCTAGATGGTCGTCGTCCACCAGCATACTGGTGGACTGAGCAGATAGCAAAATTGCGCCGGATGTGCCATCATGCAAGGAGAAAATACCAACGTGCCTGGGGTACGGAATACTATCCTAGCCTGCACGGAACATTCTTGAATGCTCGAAAGCAATTTAAGCAGCCAAATGAGGCGAGTAAGCGTCAATGCTGGAAAGAGCTATGCAGTGAAGCGGATCGTGACCCATGGGGAAGACCCTACAAAATCGTCTTGAACAGGCTCGGAAATTCCACTGCATCGCCTCCCACCTGCCCAGTGACACTAAACAGAATTGTTACCGCTTTATTCCCGCAGCAAACTGATGTGATCCCTGCCATCGGTGTAGTACCTGGCCCAGAGGAAGTTCCCTCAGTATCCAGAGAAGAGCTCGCCAGTGCTAACGATTTGGGAATCAAAAAGCTCCTGGACCTGACAATATTCCAAATATTGCATTAAATGCTGCCATGCGAGCTAGACCTGATGAATTCAGAGAAGTCTACAGCTCATGTCTGAGGGAGGGGGTATTCCCGGAACACTGGAAGAGACAGCGTCTAGTATTGTTGCCAAAGGGAAAGAACCCTCCAGGAGAGCCATCCTCCTACCGACCACTGTGCATGCTGGATACGGCTGACAAAGTACTCGAGCGCATAATCTACAATCGATTGGAGAAAGCTGTGGAAAGGGCCGGAGATCTCTCCGAGCGGCAGTATAGTTTTCGATAGGCTCGATCGACAACTGACGCCATTCGACACGTCGGAGAAATCGCCAAGGAAGCTACAGACGGCAGAAGATCGAAGGGCGGCTCTAAAAAATACTGCGCCGTGGTCGCCCTGGACGTCAAGAATGCATTCAAATGGAGCCATATTCTGAATGCTCTACATGTATTGCAAGTACCAGTGTACATAAGGAGGATCATTACAGACTATTTCCGCAATAGAGTGCTGATATATGATACAGATGACGGTGTCATGGAATACCTCAAGGATCAGTACTGGGTCCCTTACTTTGGGACATTATGTACGATGGCGTTCTGAAGCTCAGCGTACCTGATGAGGCAGAAATTGTGGATTATGCGGACGACATTGCTGTTGTCGTGGTAGCAAACACTATAGAGGAAATAATGGAGATATGAAAGTTGACCATTATAATTATCAAAAGGTGGTTGATATCATTCGGACTCCAACTAGCTGACCATCAAACCGAAGCAGTCTTAATTACCAGTAGGAAGGTAAGAGAGATTGTAAATATTGATGTTGGTGGAATCTTAATACCCTAGAATGGCAAAGACGATGGGATAGATCGGAAAAAAGTCATTGGACTTGTGGCGACCCTATAACAAGTCATAGTAAAGAATCAATAGTTCACGGTATCGCCGCCATAAAACGCACCAAAATCTACTACAAAAGAATATTTAAGAAAAAGAGAAAAATAGTAGGCAAAGCACACCAATAAATAAAAGATGGTAAATTTTCGTCGCCATTAACAAAAAAAGATATTCATTGTTTTTCGTCGACACAACGTCGAAAATAAAAACCTCAAAAAATACATTCCAATAAAGGGCGTAATAATTATATTTAGTGAACATCATAACCGCCGTAGTTTAATTGTGTTTATTAAAGTGAGATTGGTGTACACGCCGTACGGGTGTCCAAAGTTTTCCGGATAGTGAACCGCGTGGTTCAAGTGGGTAAAGGGCCTTAAGCAGCAAACGTTGAGCCCGTAACAATCCCCACATTGGTGACCCCGACGTGATCCAAAAGGATCTAAAATAGCCAAATATTCAAATATTCAACGCGATATTCCAGCGTCGTACGCGTTATATTGCGGCGCAACTATAACAACCACGTGCCGGCCACAAAACAAAGAACACCAAACACGGGCATAAGCCCGAAGCTCGAGCTTTCAAGCCAAACCACGTCGATACAACAGTGTTTCAAGTCAAGCAACGAGAACGAAGCAGCAGCAAGGCGATACGACATCAACGGACACAACCACCTCGGGAAGTAATGCGCCGTACCCCACTGTACACCACAATTTAAAATTTTTCTTTTTTTTTACGCTCCAACGAGGGAGAATTTGCATTATATAAATTTAATTAAAGTTAACTAACGTAAAATTCATTTCGTGTAACAGTGTGCGGGCGCCCGGGGTAAGCGAAATTTTATTATATTTTATTTGTTGGTGTGCGATATTATTCAACATACAGCCACCTAAGTCAAAAATTCATTTCACTGCCACGTTTTAACTAATTTTTATCGGCGCGTGTTAAAATGAGCGAAGGCGAAAACGAACCTTCGACGTCCGGAACGACGCAAGTGTATAAATTGTCGGTGAAATACGCGCTATTCAATCGCGACGATCCAGAAATCTGGTTCACGCAGTTGGAGGCACAGTTCGGAATTGGGGGTATCACGGGCGATGCTACCAAATATGGGCATCTCATCGCAGCGCTGGATCCATGTACATTCAAATGTGTACGGGACCAGCTCCTCTCTCCTCCCAAAGCGAATAAATACGAAACTCTAAAAAAAGTGATACTTGAACGGTTATGCGAGTCGGCGAAAATTAAACTCAACCGATTACTGTCCGGACTGCAGCTGGGCGACAAAAAACCTTCACAACTTCTACGAGAAATGGAAACGTTGTCCGTGGATCAAGTAACCGAGCCAGTATTGCGGAATTTATTGTTACAGCGACTCCCAAAACATGCACAGGAAATCTTATCCTGTATGGACGATGCCAACCTACAAAAATTAGCCAACACTGCAGACAAAATAATTGACGTGCAGAAACCAGCCGGTATCTACAATATAAAGGTTACTCCAGACAAAGCACAAGGAACGCAATCAAACAATCTGGCCGCTCAAATCAGCATCCTTTCACAACGCGTAGAGGAATTATTCGGGAGGTTCAACAAAACTGGAGACAAGTTCAATCGTGAACGATCTCCCAGCCCTAAGTTCGCCAATTTCTCTCGTCAGCGCAGTAGTTCACGTTCAAAAGAACAGATCGAGAAACACCCAAATTGTTGGTATCATCACCAATTCGGCAGCCGAGCACGGAAATGCATAAAACCATGCAACTTCAGCAGTACCAGTTCAGAATCCAACAAGCCGGAAAAGCAATAGGCACCTCACTTCACGCGGCAAGTGATGGCAGCCATAACAGAATAAGCCGTCTAATTATCATCGACTCGCAAAACAAACTGCAATTCCTAATCGACACAGGCGCCGAGGTTTCAGTCATACCACCATCAAATCTCGAAAAATCAAATCCAACTACATTTAAATTGTACGCAGCCAACTCGACAGTCATCGATACATTCGGACACAAAAACATCACACTCAACATAGGTCTTCGCAGATCCCTAATATGGAAATTCATGGTCGCTGCAGTCGACCGATGCATTTTGGGCGCCGATTTTTTAGCACACTTCGGTTTATTGGTCGACATCAAGAACAAAAAACTCATCGATCCAACCACGAATCTCAACGTCCAAGGAGTATCTATTCAAATCCAATCGTATGGCATCACCACGATCAAATACGGGTCAGAACGACCGGGCGAGACGACCAGTTTGAACGTAGTAAAGCATAACGTAACCCATTGCATCGAAACAACGGGGCAACCCTTTCACGCAAAAGTACGACGCTTAAACGCGGACAAGCTAAAAATAGCAAAGGATGAGATCGAGGCGTGGACAGCACAAGGGGTTTGTCGACCCTCCAAAAGTAATTGGGCGAGTCCACTACATATTGTAAAGAAAAAGGATGGCAACTGGCGGTTATGCGGGGACTACAGAAACCTTAACTCGGTAACAAAACCCAACCGTTATCCAATACCATTCGTGACAGATTTCACGCATCAACTTGAATCGCGCAGAATATTCACAAAGATTGATCTCGTTCGCGCCTATCACCAAGTACCTATCGACGAAAAGGACATCGAGAAAACTGCAATCATCACTCCATTCGGATTGTTCGAGTTTCCACGTATGACATTTGGGCTACGCAACGCCGCCCAAACTTTCCAAAGGTTGATTCATTCGGTGTTCCGAGAATTAGCGTTCGTATTCCCATATATCGACGATCTGTTGATCGCCTCATCAAGCATGGAAGAACACCTCAAACACCTACGTATAGTTTTTCAACGGTTAAAGGATGCGGGTTTAGTAATTAACCTGAACAAATGCGAGTTCGCCAGGGACCAAATATCCTTCCTCGGATTTCACATAACAGCCGATGAATCAGGAAATACGCGCTTGGGCTAAAAAATGCATTCAGTGTCAAAAATGCAAAATTTCGAGACATGTGCACAGCAAAATTGGTAATTATCCTCCAACAAGTAAACGATTCGACGAAATAAGCATCGACATCGTCGGACCTCTACCACCTTCAAAGGGCAAATCATACTGCCTAACAATGATCGATCGCTACACCCGTTGGCCTAAGGCTACCCCAATCGCGGATATTCGAGCGAGCACTATAGAAGAGGCATTAATCAGAACGTGGATCAGCCGATTCGGCATACCATCAACCATTGTGACCGATAGAGGAGCACAATTCGAGTCAAGTCTATTCGACGAGCTCTCAAAATTATTGGGATTCCAGCGCAAACGTACCACAGCCTATAACCCGGCTTGCAATGGTATGATAGAATGGTGGCATCGAAGTTTTAAGGCCGCAATAATATGCGTAGCAGATAAACAGTGGACAAAATCCCTACCAATAATACTGCTCGGTTTAAGAACAACCGTGCGAGAAAACTCTCAAAGCACAGCAGCCGAACTCGTCTACGGAGAAACCATACGACTACCAGCGGAGTTCATTCAAACAGGAAAATTTAGACCGCAATCCGAATTCGTCAACTCTCTACGCAAGCAATTCACAGACATAAAACCCGCTTCGGCGTCTCGAAACGCACAAGAGCAAATTTTTGTCTTTAAAGAATTGGCAACATGTAAACATGTGTTGGTACGAACAGATGCAGTCCGGCAGTCACTCCAACCTCCATACGAGGGACCATTCCCGGTGATCAGACGCAGCGAAAAACACTTACACACCGTAGTTGAATTGTGTTTATTAAAGTGAGATTGGTGTACACGCCGTAGTTACATACCTGTAACGAACCAACATCAGTACATACTCGCACCGAATCAACATCCGCATTCTAGCTGATGAAACATAAAACACAAAACAATTGATGTCACGTTGCACATACACCAAATCAACGACATCGGAATCATAGCTGACACAACCAAATAGATGTAAAAGATCACACATCACGTTGTGTCTACCAACGATTACATTTTACCGGGAAATTACCAGACATAACATGACACCATACATTCTGTCTAGCTTGCTAAATTATGAGTAGAATTTATATTAAAATTATATTTTAAGATCATTATTATTATTGTACTCATCAAGTTAACATTGTAGTTTTTTCAAATCTAAAATAAATAAAATATCGCTCTGGATAAAATCCAGAGTTTTAAAAAATAAAAATTTATAATCGTGAAAACTATAATTGGCGCAGTTGGTAGTGGATATTTTTTAATATCCGTCCACTACGAAAAACCACATATACTGCAAAGTGAATAAAAGCACGTGTTTTAAGTGTCACAATAATTGTTTAAGTTAAAGTGAAATACTGACGGAATATCAGTAAATAGTGCTTACAATCAAAATTTTATTCTCGAACACACTACCAAATAAGTAAAAACCAAAATCGTGTGTGTTGTTTGACGGTTAGTCAAACGTAATTAAGTGAAAGTGTAATAATTTTTTTTTCTCGAGGTATCTAAAGTAGGTATCTAAAATTGAACACATTTCTAAAGAAATAAAAAAAAAAAATAAACATTAAAATTTTTGTGTTGTTTGATGGTTAGTCAAACGTAATTAAGTGAAACGATCAATTAATAAATTAACAAAATAAAAATAAAAAGACGACTAGGCGTCAGTACCTAAACAGTGAAAAAAAAAAACCGAAGCGGAATCAACCCAGAAAAGTCAGGAGAAGTATCGACATTGCCGCGAATAAATGATGGTTCATCAAATATTTTTGGCAATACTTGTAATAAAACTGTGGTGAGTGCAAACTATTTGATAATAATCCTTTACTTATCCCAAAATTCTGAGTATTCCCAAAACATTTTCTTTTGATAAATTATGAAATTCCACTATTGAATACAGTTAAAGTCTAATTATTATAGAAAATAAATTGGTTGAATAATAAAAAAAAAAAAATTTTTTGATAAACTTCGTGAATATTGCATTAAATATTAGAGTCTAATTATAATAGAAAATAAATTTTTTTTTGGTAAACTGTGTGATTATTGTTTCGATAAATTACGAAATTCCACTATTGTGTACAGTTAAAGTTGAATAATAAAAAAAAAAAAAAAAAAAGAAAAATTGATAAACTTCGTGAATATTGTATTAAATATAACCGGAACAGAGATTTTTTAAATATGACGGAAGAAGAACAGATTACTAAAATGGAGAAAACTCTCCAGTTATTGCGAATACCAGACGCCATAAAAGACATACCGCCATTTGACGGTAACCGAACAGACCTGAACAAATTTATTACACACGTTGACGACATTGCGGCAATATTAAAACCTGCATTTGACAAACAAGTTTATGGAAACATACTGCTCCGTGCCATACGAAACAAAATTATAGGAAATGCTGATAAAGCATTAGAAATGTACAATACAAAAAATGAATGGCTAGAAATTAGGCGAAACCTTATCTCACATTTCGCAGATAAAAGAGATGAGACAAGTCTCATCAGAGATCTGCACAACATACATCAAAGAAATGACCCAGTAGAAATCTATTTTTCGCGAGTATTAGAAATTATTAATGCTCTCAAAAATTGGGCATCGTTAAATACAAGCGATCAGAATGAAACAAAATTTAAATCAAAGTGGTACGACGAAATGGGATTGGCAGTATTCGTTTCAAATCTGAAAGATCCACTAGGATCAATGGTTAGAGCCATGAAACCCTCCGATCTACCGACAGCCAGAATTTATTGTTTAAAGGAACAAAACACCATTTACATGAGAAATAAAGTTTTCGGTATAGACCAAATACAACTCACAAAACCAACGGTACCACCACGTGTACAAATGTATAAACCTAATTATGTCACAAGCTTCCCCAGACATACAAACAACAATCAATTCTTTAATCCCAATAACAATTTATACCCGCCGCGTAATGATCATCAATATTTTAATCATCGACCATTTACTAACCATAATCAATTCGCTAACAGTCGCGGGCTACCACCAAAACCCGATCAAAGGAAATTCGAGCCCATGGATACAAGTTCAAATAGTAACAAATATAGGCAACCTACATTCGCGCAACAAAAACCTTCTAACTTTATTAATCCACGTCAATATAATTTCAACACGAATGGACCGCCCAGATTCCAATCAAAGGAATTGTACAATATTTCCACCAATCCACATGATCACGAAAGCGATCACTTTTACGAATCATACGATGGGAACGTACAAATTGAAAATTATGAAGAAACGTACGACCAACTTATAGAAAATACACCAGAAGAACCATCCCCCATAATTGAAATAGAAGATGAGGATTTTCACCAAACCCCATCGGAGAATACGGCTACTTGAGCCTACTAACTAATCAACATCAAACAGGGTATCAATTACCTTACATAAACTTAAAATTCAACCAAACAAATTACAAATTTTTAATAGACACCGGATCCACTAAATCTTTCATCAGTCCCGACATAATTAATAAAGAATGCATTCAAAAAATCAAACCATTGACCATCGCTACTTTGTTCAACAGTACCACTGTCGACCAAATGGTAGTATTAAAAGGCCTAAAAGAATTCGAAACAACTGAACCTTTACAATTTATTTTATTCAAATTCCACGACTATTTTCAAGGTCTAATTGGAATGGAGATAATGCAAAAATTAAAAGTCACCCTGGATCTAGTAAATTCTAAGATAATTACACCTACTCTAGAAATCCCAATAAAATACAAATTAAATTTTATCTCAGCAACGTATAGTATAGCACCAAGGAGTAAATTAGTTGCAAAAGTTCCAGTAACTGTAGCCAACGGAGAAATCTACCTTAAACCTCAAGTGCTGAGAAATAACCTCATAATACCAGAGGGAATTTATACAAGTATTAATAATTTCGCCTACGTAGAAGTAGTGAACTATGGGCCTCAACACAAACAATTCGCTGTAGAACATCCAATAGAATGCGAAGAATTGAAAGCAAATCACATAGAAGTCCATAACATTGAACTAATGTCTACAAAAAACGATAGCGAAGACATCACTCAATTAATACGGACGAGTCACCTTAATTGCGAAGAGAAAAGAAGCATAGAAAAACTGTGTTCAAAATTCGAACACATATTCCAAAGGGAAAACGACCCATTAACCTTCACCAACGAGATAAAACACAATATTGATCTGAATGACGAGAAGCCAGTCTTCACTAAAAGCTACAGGTACCCATTCGTTCATAAACAAAAAGTGGAATCACAAATTAAAAAAATGTTAGACCAAGGAATCATCCGACCAAGTTTTTCACCGTGGTCGTCACCAATATGGATCGTACCAAAAAAGAAGGATGCATCAGGTCAAACCAAATGGAGAATGGTTATAGACTACAGGAAGCTCAATGAAAAAACCATTGAAGACAGATATCCACTCCCTAATATCACGGACATCTTGGACAAACTCGGGAAGTGCATATATTTCACCACGTTAGACTTAGCCTCTGGATTCCACCAAATCGAGGTAAATCCAAACGACATACAAAAAACTGCTTTTTCCGTTGAATTCGGGCACTACGAATATGTTCGTATGCCCTTCGGCCTAAGGAATGCCCCAAGTACATTCCAGAGAGTGATGGACAACGTACTTGGTGAACTACAAGGCAAAATCTGCCTGTGTTATATGGACGATATTATCGTCTTTTCTACATCGCTCCAAGAGCATATGGAAAGTCTAACCAAGGTATTTACAAAGATACAAAACGCAAATCTGAAAGTCCAATTGGACAAATCGGAATTTTTACACAAAGAGATAGCCTTCTTGGGACATATAGTCACGTCGGATGGAGTAAAGCCCAATCCAGACAAAATTAAAGCGATACGAAATTTTCCGCTACCCAAAACAGAAAAACAGATAAAGAGTTTCTTGGGACTCTTAGGGTATTATAGGAAATTCATAAATAATTTCGCAAAAATTACAAAACCAATGACAGAATGTCTAAGAAAAGATGCTTCTATCATAATCAACGATAAATACATAAAATGCTTTGAAGATAGTAAGTCATTACTCTGTAATGAACCTATCCTGCAATACCCGGATTTTTCGAAACCCTTCCTCGTCACTACAGACGCCAGCAATATGGCTATAGGAGCAATATTATCACAGGGACAAATCGGACAAGATCTGCCTATTTGTTACGCTTCTAGAACGTTGACAAAAACGGAAGAAAACTATTCCACGATTGAAAAGGAATTATTAGCCATAGTTTGGGCCACAAAATACTTCAGACCGTACCTTTTCGGGAATAAGTTCACTATCATCACAGACCATAAGCCATTGACATGGTTATTTTCGCTAAAAGAGCCTAACTCTAAATTAGTTAGATGGCGACTAAAACTAGAGGAATTCGACTACGATATTGTCTACAAAAAAGGGATACAAAATGCTAATGCTGATGCCCTTTCAAGGATACAAATTAATAACGTTGAGGTCAATAACACAGAAGATTCCTCCTCAGTAGAAGATACAACTAGCATGCTCTCTACTCCTGATGATTTAATACCAACTACGAAAAATTCAATTAACACGTTCGATAAACAACTTATAATTCACCTGTCGGATACATTAAAAAGTCCCTTGGTTAAAAATGAAATATATTTTGGGACAAAGAAAAGAGTAACACTACAGCTACCTAGAAAGCGTGGGATTAAAACGGCCATTTGCGAGGAGCTGCGAAAATTGTTTGGGAGAACCCGAAATCTCACTTGCATACATACTACGGAAGAATGCTTCCAATATGTAATGGAAGCATACAAAGCCATGATCTCTACGAAACCCCGAAGCACAAACCCAAAGTTAAACTTAGTGCGATCAAAAACGTTTTTATCGGATGTACAGGAAAAAGAAAAACAAATGGAACTAATACAACATATACATTTAGAAAATGAACACAGAGGAATAATTGAAAATTACGAAAAACTAAAGCAAAAATATTACTTTCCACACTCTAAGGAAATGATTAGAGAGTTCATAAATAAATGTGATATTTGCCAGCGAACAAAATATGACAGGCAGCCACCGCATCTACAATTAACCTTGAGTGAAACACCAAAAAAACCAATGGAAATTATCCATACAGACCTATTACTATTGGATGGAAAAGTATTTCTCACGATAATCGACAAATTTAGTAAATTTTCGGCAGCATATCCATCAACAGGAAAAACTAATAAAGCTGTATCGGAAAACCTTATACACTTTTTCAGTCAACATGGATTACCGGAAAAACTAGTAGCCGATTCAGAGATAGGAACTGGAAAAGACATAAAAAATCTACTGGAAAAACATAATATCCAATTACACGTTACCACACCATATAATTCCACGGGAAACTCTCCAGTCGAGAGGTCACACTCTACACTCAAAGAATTATGTAGCATTATAAAATTGCAACGACCAGATGACCCTCTAGAGGTAATTATGGTGTCAGCCATACTTGCGTACAATAACACTATACATTCAACAACACAGATGACTCCATTTAATCTCTTAAAGGGGCATTATGTAACAAGAATGATTGACTTCAACAATGAATCAGACTATGCAGCCCAAAGAAAGGAGTTATTCGAACATTTATGTAATGAAGTACACGAGAAATCATTAAAAATAAAACAAAACACAATACAAGCGCGAAAT
Organism: Tipula vernalis; assembly: GCA_958295665.1. Classification (NCBI taxonomy): domain Eukaryota; kingdom Metazoa; phylum Arthropoda; class Insecta; order Diptera; family Tipulidae; genus Tipula; species Tipula vernalis. The sequence goes on from OY282560.1 coordinate 135,461,635, forward strand.
AAAAAGCTAAAACCTCCCGTACCCATATTACCCAAACTGTTTATCTACGCCAAAAAGAAAAAAACGCGGAAAATTACGAGCAAATTATAAAAAACTAGAAATTATTAAAGATAACGGGATAACTATAGATACAAATGAAGGAAAAGTGCATAAGAATAAAGTTAAAAAACTCTTCCAGGTACCCCATGACGTACACACAGGAAATCAAAGTAACATCACTCAAGGATAATAAGGGAATCATACCTCTAAAAATAGGAGACGCAAGAGTTTATAAAAATTACCGGAAAATGATTCACATAATACAACTTCAGCCATACGAAAACCTAATCAATGAAATTGAAAACCAAATCACTCAGACAACCAACGAATCGTCGAAAAACGAATACACGATCATATTAAATAATAAAAGGATAATAATTCAACACAAACTTGATAATCTGAAGAAACTATATAAGGAACTGTTACCAAAAAGGACCAAAAGGGGCCTAATAAATGGTTTAGGAACTCTCATCAAAGACCTCACAGGAAACCTCGATAACCAGGATTTTATAGATATACAAAAAGCAATAAACGAAATCAACGAAAACGAAGATTTACTCAACAATCAAATAAATAAACAAATTTACATAAACAACCAATTAATCACAAGGATGCGGGACGTTCAAGAATTCGTCAACACAACCCTCACACGACTACAATTTGAAAACAGACAAGTAACTGACAAATTAGACCTGCTAGAATTACTATTAATATATGACCAACATTTTTACAAAATAAACCATATTATAGACATCCTACATAAAAATATGGACGAAATTTTAGACATAATAACGTTTTCACAACAACAATTATTTTCAAAACATTTACTGACACAAAACGAAACAACGTACGTACTAAATTTACTCAAACATGACGGCATACGCATACAAAATGACAACCTCATTTACAGCCTATTACAGCTTAAAGGGTTCTATGATAGCAATAAACAACTAATTTTTATTATCAGAATACCAATTTTCAATAAAGAAAATTTTGAAATATATCAAATAAAAACTATACCATTTAACAACAAAACCCTAAACCCTAATCCTCCAAAATTCATTATCCTAAATAACGTTTATTATCAAGTATATGCCACAAGTTGTAAAATAATATACAACACACACTACTGCGAAGAAACTCGAATGGAACAAATAAAAGGATCATGTGTCCCGGCAATCATTAAACAACAACCAGCTAATTGTGAAAGTCAATATGTAACTCTCCAAGAAGAAATAGACTACTTCAGCTACGGGAAATTATACATTCATCCCAAATCAACGAGTATAGTATATAACTCCAACTGTAAACAGACAACAAATAAAATCACCGAACCAACTTTAATTGAATTCTCAAATTGTACAATAACAATCCGAAATCAGGAATTTTCAACACTGGAAAACGAATTCATACACCAGCTAGAGATCGAATTACCATACAACGATGTATTCATCAATCATACATCACCCGAAATTAATCTCCAAATTTTACATGACAAAACCATAGCAAACATGGAACGTACGAATCTACTACATAAATATGCTAAACTACACACATCATCAGGACATGTCTCATTGATATTCATAATAATTATTATCTCCCTCATAATCATACTTTCTATTAGGAAATGTTATTCAACCACTACAGGACCACTATTGCAGCCTGCCGTTATTCTTAGGGGGGAGGAGTTACATACCTGTAACGAACCAACATCAGTACATACTCGCACCGAATCAACATCCGCATTCTAGCTGATGAAACATAAAACACAAAACAATTGATGTCACGTTGCACATACACCAAATCAACGACATCGGAATCATAGCTGACACAACCAAATAGATGTAACAAGATCACACATCACGTTGTGTCTACCAACGATTACATTTTACCGGGAAATTACCAGACATAACATGACACCATACATTCTGTCTAGCTTGCTAAATTATGAGTAGAATTTATATTAAAATTATATTTTAAGATCATTACTATTATTGTACTCATCAAGTTAACATTGTAGTTTTTTCAAATCTAAAATAAATAAAATATCGCTCTGGATAAAATCCAGAGTTTTAAAAAATAAAAATTTATAATCGTGAAAACTATAATTCCGTACGGGTGTCCAAAGTTTTCCGGATAGTGAACCGCGTGGTTCAAGTGGGTGAAGGGCCTTAAGCAGCAAACGTTGAGCCCGCAACAATCCCCACAGACTTACCGTCTCATACCACCCATCGAAAAGTGGATAAATAGGCGGCATGGCGAACTTAACTGCTACCTGACGCAGTTGTTTAGTGGGCATGGTTGTTTTGGGGCATACCTTTACCGATTTAAGCATATCGACACTCCAGAGTGTTCGGCCTGCAAAGGATTACAAGAGGATGGGCAGCGCCCAACACCTAATGCTTGTTTCTGAAGAAACATGGAATGCTGTAAGCCACACTTCGGCGGTGGTACTGAAGGAGCTAAGATGCCTAGAGCGTGCAAGAGCAGAACAACGAACAACAAATCGTGATTAGATAGCGGTGGCAATCTCAATCTATGGTTGAGACGCTGTGGAGAATAGAGTCGAATGATTAGTCACCTCCATGCGAAGTAATGTCTAACGCTAGTTCCGCATGGAGGATCGATAAACGGGTGTGAGGTTTTTAGATGGTATAAATCTGTCACTGTTGCTGAGATGTTTGCCACCATCAAAGCTTCGCCTTGTTGATGATTTTCCTCATTTTACCCTTCCCAAAAAATAAAAAATTAAATTAATTAAATTTACATAAATCCGATCCAATGGATAACATTGTAAACAATAGTTAACATTTTTAGCTTCTAAAAAAAAAATTTGCGCTTAAATATATTCGTTTTATCCAATTCTAAGCTAATTAATAATTAAAAAAATTAAAAACACTTGGAAAAACTTTGTGCTAAAACATAAAATAAGTTGAACTATGTAAAAAATATTTAAATATATTTACTAACATAGAGGCCTTTATTTATTCTAAATCGAGTGAATATCCAACAAATTGTTGGTTCGGATTTCCCAAAAAAAAGCATATTATGTTACTAGTTGACTGTTACTAGTTGAGATGAGTATAGCTCTTAGATGTGTTCAATGCCAGCACAGATCTTAATCAAATGATAAAAAATCCCTTATATATTCCTCCCAACTCAAACGCCGCAGCTTTAACTACTGTATCATTTGTAGCTTTAATGCGTAATAATAATAAAAATATTAAAAGCATTAGTTCACCAAATCCCAGTTGAAAATAATTTTTTGATGACAAAACAAAAGAAAAAGTCAAATAATTAACTTTTCAATTTATCGTCTTATTTTTATATAAATCCGTAATAAAACTTTTTTTTTTTGTTTTGTGATTTTTTTGTGATTTTCAGTTTTTCACAAAATTTTTGTTTGACTTTGCAAAACTACGAAATCGACAATTTCAATCCTTTTCGCTATACACAATATTTTTGTTGGGGTTCTATTTGTCTTCAAATGAAAAATAAATATTTAATTTTTCAATTTTTAATTATTCCAATTTAAATTTAATTACTTTAATTTATTTATAAAACTTTTTTTTTTTTTTTTGGAAAATTGTTGATAAATCGTTTTCAATAAAAAAAAAATAAAAATAAAGTTTTATTTATTACAATTTTTTCTTATTTATACACAACAAACCTTTTTGTCTTAATATTTTATCTCTTTTATTTTGTTCGTGGAATGAGAGACGTTTTCTCTTTGCTTGCCAAATTAATTGAAATTTTTACTTTTCGACTTTTTGTTTTTATTTTGCTTTTATTATTCAATCATCTAAAACAGAATTTTAACGAAACAACCTCAAAATAATATAAAATTTCTATAAAAGGTCTAATTAGAAGAAGAAAATTCAACATAAATTTCTAATTACATTTCATACCCATTTGATCCGAGGTAAGCACACACCATTCCAACAAAATCACCACAAACCACCCCCCTTCATCGTCTAAACGTAAGTTTATTTATTTTGTTTGTGTATTGAAATATAATTTATCGATTATAATAAAACAGATATAGTCTTATGTAATTTGGAAAAGTTAAATATAAAAATGAAAGAAAAACAAAAAATAATGTATATTCCCTTATCTGATAAGATGACATTGTTGGTTTGCCTCGTTCGTTCGTTTACTTTACATTTTCTGTTGTGTCGTTATAAAATTTTCCATAAATTGGATTCTTTTTCATTATAATAAACTTGATTGAGCGTATCAATAATCTAAATTAAAGTATTATAATAAAAATAAACATAATATTTTTTAATTGAATTAGATTTTTTTATTTTATTATTTTATTATAAAACCAAGAAAAAAAAAATATTTTAATTATTTTTCATTTTGATTGTGTCAGTTGTGAATTAAAATCTCTGGTTATTATGGAAATAGGGGTTAGAATTAGTTAAAATTTCTGCCTGTTTTTATTTGTAAACGAAGGGATGATTTGTATTGTGGTTATGACGAAAATATTTTGAAAGTGCCTGAGTTTGCTTTGTGGTGGTTTTCGTCACCAGTTTTTTAAAACAATTTCCGTTTCGCTTTTATAATAATTTAACAACTATATCTGAAGCGGGTGTATTCATGGTGCTGTTAGATTGAAGCCTTTGAGGCATTACCATGTTTGGTTAAAAGGTGGACCGTTTGTAGTTAGTGCAAAGGAAGAAATACCTCGTAGATTATAATAAATCAAAATTCAGATTTGGTAAACGCCAATTCGCAATAATCGTCGGATTTCAATAAGATACTAACAATAACAATTACAACAACATAATTTGGCACACAAAGGGGCATTCAAAATTTTTTATAGACATAATTACGTCGTAAAATAAAGACTAGTTAGTTGCTTAAAAATATTTAGTAAACTATTCCGAATACAATGTCATTAGGCATTTTTTTAGCGAACACACATTTCCTAATAAAAACTGCAAAAAATGTTTAAATTGCAGGTTTTGGAATCTACTGTCCTTCGTTTGTTTTTAGGCCATTGGGTTTTTTGGTTAAATACTTCATAGTATTTCAGGTGGGACTAAATGCTCTTACACATAGTGGATTGACGCGTAGAATCTGGCTGTTAATACAAATACAGTTTTTTGTACAAATAGGTGGTTAATCATCAGGTAGTGAATTCCATGCTCTTCAAATAAAGTAGCGATCATGTGAGTTCCTGCCCATTATGTTGTAGGTAATGAAGTTGCTGATTCCTTAGCTAAGGCTGGCCCCCGGTTCAAATTGTCCGGTCCAGAATTACTTGCGCCCTTATCATTAAATTATGTTAACGAAGTGATTAAGAACTTCGCTCTAAGCAAGTCAAAGCAAGTGCACTGAAAAAAATAATAATGGTCAAAATAGATATAAGGCGTTTTCTCTTAAATTTAGCTGTTTTAACATTAAATTTATCTGAACACCTGGAAAAGATTATTGAAATCGTTTATAGTTTTATCTGACATAACGAAACTAATTAAAAAACCATATCGGCTGATTTTTATTTAAATGGGATATACAAAAACCTTTAACTATAACAAAAGTAATCGGTTTAGATTTTTTCGGTACTGTTCCAGATCTGGTAAAATGTTTATTGAGTTATATGTACACATTATTTAAAGTTAAATAATAAAACTAATAAACGTAATATTGAAAATCTCTTACAGTAGTAACTTTTGTTACATGAGGTATGAAAAAACCTATACAACTACTGAATATAACCACGATAGATATAAAAATATCGAAAATATATTTTTACTCTTTTTATTGTACTATGTTTCAATCCGTCTCTTTTTAGTCGGTAAGTAAGCGAAATAAATACTGTTACAGAAAAAAATTATTAGTTAACAAGACCCTGTTAAAGTTAGCCGAAAGTTTCCAGCCGAAAGTGAAAAGTCGATAATGCAGATTATGTTACTGACATTCCAGCAGAAAATAAATCAGCCTTTAAAGTGTTATGTCTGGAGATGAATTGCATTGATGTGACTTGTCAATAGGTATCGCAGGACAAAAATTCAGTTCAAGTTTCCCGTGGGAAATCTCGGAAAATTCGATTTTCCAAAAATTATTAGAAAATTTGTATAAAATCAGCCTCTAGAGAGTTATGTCTGGAGATGAATAGCATTAATATAACTTGTCAATAGCTATCGCAGGACAAAAATTCAGTTCAAGTTTCTCGTGGGAAATCTCGGAAAATTCGATTTTCCAAAAATCATTAGAAAATTTTTATAAAATTAGCCTCTAGAGTGCTATGTCTGGAGATGAATTGCATTGATGTGATTTATTAATAGCTACCGCAGGAAAAAATTTCAGTTCAAGTTTCTCGTGGTAAATCTCGGAAAATTCAAAAAAGTTTCCAGCCGAAGGTGCGAAATGAATGAATAAAATCAGCCTATAGAGTGTTATGTCTGGAGATGAATTGCATTGATTGATTTATCAATATCTATCGCCGGAAAAAAATCTGTTCAAGTTTCCCGTGAGAAATTTCGGAAAATTCGATTTTCCAAAAATTATTAAAAAGTTTGTATAAAATCAGCCTCTAGAGTGTTATATCTGGAGATAAATAGCATTGATATGATTTGTAAATAGCTATCGCAGGACAAAAATTCAGTTCAAGTTTCCCGTGGCAAATCTCGGAAAATTCGATTTTCCACAAATCATTAGAAAGTTTGTATAAAATCAGCCTCTAGAGTGTTATGTCTGGAGATGAATTGCATTGATGTGATTTATCAATAGCTACCGCAGGAAAAAATTCAGTTCAAGTTTCTCGTGGGAAATCTCGGAAAATTCAAAAAAGTTTACAGCCGAAAGTGAGAAATGAATGAATAAAATCAGCCTCTAGAGTGTTATGTCTGGAGATGAATTGCATTGATGTGATTTATCAATATCTATCGCAGGACAAAAAATCTGTTCAAGTTTCCCGCAGGAAATTTCGGAAAATTCGATTTTCCAAAAATTATTAGAAAATTTGTATAAAGTCAGCCTCTAGAGTGTTATATCTGGAGATGAATAGCATTGATTGGACTTGTAAATAGCTATCGCAGGACAAAAATTCAGTTAAAATTTCTCGTGGGAAATCTCGGAAAATTCGTTTTTCCAAAAATCATTAGAAAGTTTGTATAAAATCAGCCTTTAGTGTGTTATGTCTGGAGATGAATTGCATTGATGTGATTTATTAATAGCTACCGCAGGAAAAAATTTCAGTTCAAGTTTCTCGTGGGAAATCTCGGAAAATTCAAAAAAGTTTCCAGCCGAAAGTGAGAAATGAATGAATAAAATCAGCCTCTAGAGTGTTATGTCTGGAGATGAATTGCATTGATGTAGCTTGTCAATAGGTATCGCAGGACAAAAATTCAGTTCAAGTTTCCCGTGGGAAATCTCGGAAAATTCGATTTTCCAAAAATCATTAGAAAATTTGTATAAAATCAGCCTCTAGAGTGCTATGTCTGGAGATGAAATGCATTGATGTGATTTATCAATAGCTATCACAGGAAAAAAATTCAGTTTAAGTTTCTCTTGGGAAATCTCGGAAAATTCAAAAAAGTTTCCAGCAGAAAGTGAGAAATGAATGAATGAAATCAGCCTCTAGAGTGTTATGTCTGGAGATGAATTGCATTGATGTGTATCAATATCTATCGCAGGAAAAAAAATCTGTTCAAGTTTCCCGGGGGAAATTCCGGAAAATTCGATTATCCAAAAATTATTAGAAAATTTGTATAAAATCAGCCTCTAGAGTGTTATATCTGGAGATAAATAGCATTGATATGACTTGTCAGTTTCAATTTCTCGTGGAAATTCTCGGAAAATTCGATTTTCCAAAAATCATTAGAAAATTTGTATAAAATCAGCCTCTAGAGTGTTATGTCTGGAGATAAATTGCAATGATGTGGCTTGTCAATAGGTATCGCAGGACAAAAATTCAGTTCAAGTTTCGGGTGGGAAATCTCGGAAAATTCGATTTTCTCAAAATCATTAGAAAGTTTGTATAAAATCAGCCTCTAGAGTGTTATGTCTGGAGATGAATTGCATTGATGTGATTTATCAATAGCTACCTCAGGAAAAAATTTAAGTTTATGTTTCTCGTGGGAAATCTCGGAAAATTCAAAAAAGTTTCCTCCCGAAAGTGAGAAATAAATGAATAAAATTAGCCTCTAGAGTGTTATGTCTGGAGATGATTGCATTGATGTGATTTATCAATACCTACCGCAGGAAAAAAATTCAGTTTAAGTTTCTCGTGGGCAATCTCGGAAAATTCAAAAAAGTTTCCAGCCGAAAGTGAGAAATGAATGAATAAAATCAGCCTCTAGAGTGTTATGTCTGGAGATGAATTGCATTGGTGTGATTTATCAATATCTAACGCAGGAAAAGAAATCTGTTCAAGTTTCCCGGGGGAAATTTCGGAAATTTCTATTTTCCAAAAATTATTAGAAAATTTGTATAAAATCAGCCTCTAGAGTGTTATATCTGGTAATGAATAGCATTGATGTGACTTGTCAATAGCTATCGCAGGACAAAAATTCAGTTCAAGTTTCGCGTGGGAAATCTCGGAAAATTCGATTTTCCACAAATCATTAGAAAGTTTGTATAAAATCAGCCTCTAGAGTGTTATGTCTGGAGATGAATTGCATTGATGTGATTTATCAATAGCTACCGCATAAAACAATTTCAGTTTATGTTTCTCGTGGGAATTCTCGGAAAATTTATAAAAGTTTCCAGCCGAAAGTGAGAAATGAATGAATAAAATCAGCCTCTAGAGTGTTATGTCTGGTGATGAATTGCATTGATGTGATTTATCAAAATCTATCGTAGGAAAAAAAATCTGTTCAAGTTTCCCTAGGAAAATTTCGAAAAATTCGATTTTCCAAAAATTATTAGCAAATTTGTATAAAATCAGCCTCTAGAGTTTTATATCTGGAGATGAATTGCATTGATGTGACTTGTCAATAGCTATCGCAGAACAAAAATTCAGTTCAAGTTTCGCGTGGGAAATCACGGAAAATTCGATTTTCCAAAAATTATTAGAAAATTTGTATAAAATCAGCCTCTAGATTGTTATTTCTGGAGATGAATTGCTTTGATGTGATTTGTCAATAGCTATCGCAAGGAAAATATTTGGTTCAAGTTTCCCGTGGGAAATCTCAAAAAATTCGATTTTCCAAAAAACATGACAGAAATAATATCTTATTTACTAATTTTTAATTTCAGCTTAAAACTTAATTAAATTCTCCAAGATTTCCTACGGGAAACTTGAACTGAATTCTATTCCTGCGACAGCTATTGACAAATCACATTAATGAAATTAATGGATTTCCAGACATAACACTCTAGAAGCTGATTTAATACAAATTTTTTAATGATTTTTGGAAAATCGAATTTTCCGAAATTTGCCACCGGTAACTTGAACAGATTTTTTTTTCCTGCGATAGGTATTGATAAATCACATGAATTAAATTCATCTCCAGAAATAACACTCAAGAGGCTGATTTTGTTCATTCATTTCTCACTTTCGCCTGGAAACTTTTTTGAATTTTCCGAGATTTTCCACGAGAAATTTGAACTGATTTTTTTTCCTTTGGTAGCTATTGATAAATTACAATAATGCAATTTATCTCCAGACATAACACTCTAGAGGCTGATTTTATACAAATTTTCTAATGATTTTTGGAAAATCGAATTTTCCGAGATTTCCAACGGGAAACTTGAACTGAATTTTTTTCCTGCGATAGCTATTGACAAGTCACATCAATGCAATTCATCTCCAGACATAACACCCTAGAGGCTCATTTTATAAAAATGTTCTAATGATTTTTGGAAAATCGAATTTTCCGAGATTTCCCACTGGAAATTTGAACTGAATTTTTTTCCTGCGATAGCTTTTGACAAGTCACATCAATGAAATTCATCTGCAGACATAACACTCTAGAGGCTGATTTTATACAAATTTTCTAATGATTTTTGGAAAATCGAATTTTCCGAGATTTCCCACGAGAAACTTGAACTGAATTTTTTTCCTGCAATTGCTATTGACAAGTCACATCAATGCAATTCATCTCCAGACATAACACTCTAGAGGCTGATTTTATACAAATTTTCTAATAATTTATGGAAAATCGAATTTTCCGAGATTTCCCACGGGAAACTTGAACTGAATTTTTTTCCTGCGATTGCTATTGACAAGTCACATCAATGCAATTCATTTTCAGACATAACACTCTAGAGGCTGATTTAATACAAATTTTCTAATGATTTTTGGAAAATCGAATTTTCCGAGATTTCCCACTGGAAATTTGAACTGAATTTTTTCCTGCGATAGCTTTTGACAAGTCACATCAATGCAATTCATCTCCAGACATAACACTCTAGAGGCTGAATTAATACATCCATTCCTCACTTTCGGCTGGAAACTAGAACTGAATTTTTTTCCTGCGATAGCTATTGACAAGTCACATCAAAGCAATTCATCTCCAGACATAACACTCTAGAGGCTGATTTTATACAAACTTTTTAATGATTTTTGGAAAATCGAATTTTCCGAGGTTTCCCACGAGAAACATGAACTGAATTTTTTTTCTGCGATAGCTATTGACAAGTCACATCAATGCAATCCATCTCCAGACATAACACTCTAGAGGCTGATTTAATACAAATTTTCTAATGATTTTTGGAAAATCGAATTTTCCGAGATTTCCCACGAGAAACTTGAACTGAATTTTTTTCCTGCAATTGCTATTGACAAGTCACATCAATGCAATTCATCTCCAGACATAACACTCTAGAGGCTGATTTTATACAAATTTTCTAATAATTTATGGAAAATCGAATTTTCCGAGATTTTTCACGGGAAACTTGAACTGAATTTTTTTCCTGCGATTGCTATTGACTAGTCACATCAATGCAATTCATTTTCAGACATAACACTCTAGAGGCTGATTTAATACAAATTTTCTAATGGTTTTTTGGAAAATCGAATTTTCCGAGATTTCCCACTGGAAATTTGAACTGAATTTTTTTCCTGCAATTGCTATTGACAAGTCACATCAATGCAATTCATCTCCAGACATAACACTCTAGAGGCTGATTTTATACAAATTTTCTAATAATTTATGGAAAATCGAATTTTCCGAGATTTCCCACTGGAAACTTGAACTGAATTTTTTTCCTGCGATTGCTATTGACAAGTCACATCAATGCAATTCATTTTCAGACATAACACTCTAGAGGCTGATTTAATACAAATTTTCTAATGATTTTTGGAAAATCGAATTTTCCGAGATTTCCCACTGGAAATTTGAACTGAATTTTTTCCTGCGATAGCTTTTGACAAGTCACATCAATGCAATTCATCTCCAGACATAACACTCTAGAGGCTGATTTAATACATCCATTCCTCACTTTCGGCTGGAAACTAGAACTGAATTTTTTTCCTGCGATAGCTATTGACAAGTCACATCAAAGCAATTCATCTCCAGACATAACACTCTAGAGGCTGATTTTATACAAACTTTCTAATGATTTTTGGAAAATCGAATTTTCCGAGGTTTCCCACGAGAAACATGAACTGAATTTTTTTCCTGCGATAGCTATTGACAAGTCACATCAATGCAATCCATCTCCAGACATAACACTGTAGAGGCTGATTTTATTTATCCATTTCTTATTTTCGGCTGAAAACTTTTTTTTATTTTCCGAGATTTTCCACGGGAAACTTGTACTGATTTTTTTTCCTGTGGTAGCTATTGATAAATTACATCAATGCAATTCATCTCCAGACATAACACTCTAGAGGCTGATTTTATAAAAATTTTCTAATGATTTTTGGAAAATCGAATTTTCCGAGATTTCCCATGGGAAACCTGAACTGATATTTTTTCCTGCGGTAGCTATTGATAAATTACATCAATGGAATTTATCTCCGGACATAACACTCTAGAGGCTGATTTTATACAAATTTTCTAATGATTTTTGGAAAATCGAATTTTCGGAGATTTGCCACGGGAAACTTGAACTGAATTTTTTTCCTGCGATAGCTACTGACAGGTCACATCAATGCAATTCATCTGCAGACATAACACTCTAGAGGCTGGTTTTATACAAAATTTCTAATAATTTATGGAAAATCGAATTTTCCGAGATTTCCCACGGGAAACATGAACTGAATTTTTTTCCTGCGATTGCTATTGACAAGTCACATCAATGCAATTCATTTTCAGACATAACACTCTAGAGGCTGATTTAATACAAATTTTCTAATGATTTTTGGAAAATCGAATTTTCCGAGATTTCCCACGAGAAACTTGAACTGAATTTTTTTCCTGCAATTGCTATTGACAAGTCACATCAATGCAATTCATCTCCAGACATAACACTCTAGAGGCTGATTTTATACAAATTTTCTAATAATTTATGGAAAATCGAATTTTCCGAGATTTCCCACGGGAAACTTGAACTGAATTTTTTTCCTGCGATTGCTATTGACTAGTCACATCAATGCAATTCATCTTCAGACATAACACTCTAGAGGCTGATTTAATACAAATTTTCTAATGATTTTTGGGAAAATCGAATTTTCCGAGATTTCCCACTGGAAATTTGAACTGAATTTTTTTCCTGCGATAGCTTTTGACAAGTCACATCAATGCAATTCATCTCCAGACATAACACCCTAGAGGCTCATTTTATAAAAATGTTCTAATGATTTTTGGAAAATCGAATTTTCCGAGATTTCCCACTGGAAATTTAAACTGAATTTTTTTCCTGCGATAGCTTTTGACAAGTCACATCAATGAAATTCATCTGCAGACATAACACTCTAGAGGCTGATTTTATACAAATTTTCTAATGATTTTTGGAAAATCGAATTTTCCGAGATTTCCCACGAGAAACTTGAACTGAATTTTTTTCCTGCAATTGCTATTGACAAGTCACATCAATGCAATTCATCTCCAGACATAACACTCTAGAGGCTGATTTTATACAAATTTTCTAATGATTTTTGGAAAATCGAATTTTCCGAGATTTCCAACGGGAAACTTGAACTGAATTTTTTTCCTGCGATAGCTATTGACAAGTCACATCAATGCAATTCATCTCCAGACATAACACTCTAGAGGCTCATTTTATAAAAATGTTCTAATGATTTTTGGAAAATCGAATTTTCCGAGATTTCCCACTGGAAATTTGAACTGAATTTTTTTCCTGCGATAGCTTTTGACAAGTCACATCAATGCAATTCATCTCCAGACATAACACTCTAGAGGCTGATTTAATACATCCATTCCTCACTTTCGGCTGGAAACTAGAACTAAATTTTTTTTCCTGCGATAGCTATTGACAAGTCACATCAATGAAATTCATCTGCAGACATAACACTCTAGAGGCTGATTTTATACAAATTTTCTAATGATTTTTGGAAAATCGAATTTTCCGAGATTTCCCACGAGAAACTTGAACTGAATTTTTTTCCTGCAATTGCTATTGACAAGTCACATCAATGCAATTCATCTCCAGACATAACACTCTAGAGGCTGATTTTATACAAATTTTCTAATAATTTTTGGAAAATCGAATTTTCCGAGATTTCCCACGGGAAACTTGAACTGAATTTTTTTCCTGCGATTGCTATTGACAAGTCACATCAATGCAATTCATTTTCAGACATAACACTCTAGAGGCTTATTTAATACAAATTTTCTAATGATTTTTGGAAAATCGAATTTTCCGAGATTTCCCACTGGAAATTTGAACTGAATTTTTTTCCTGCGATAGCTTTTGACAAGTCACATCAATGCAATTCATCTCCAGACATAACACTCTAGAGGCTGATTTAATACATCCATTCCTCACTTTCGGCTGGAAACTAGAACTGAATTTTTTTCCTGCGATAGCTATTGACAAGTCACATCAAAGCAATTCATCTCCAGACATAACACTCTAGAGGCTGATTTTATACAAACTTTCTAATGATTTTTGGAAAATCGAATTTTCCGAGGTTTCCCACGAGAAACATGAACTGAATTTTTTTCCTGCGATAGCTATTGACAAGTCACATCAATGCAATCCATCTCCAGACATAACACTCTAGAGGCTGATTTAATACAAATTTTCTAATGATTTTTGGAAAATCGAATTTTCCGAGATTTCCCACGAGAAACTTGAACTGAATTTTTTTCCTGCAATTGCTATTGACAAGTCACATCAATGCAATTCATCTCCAGACATAACACTCTAGAGGCTGATTTTATACAAATTTTCTAATAATTTATGGAAAATCGAATTTTCCGAGATTTTTCACGGGAAACTTGAACTGAATTTTTTTCCTGCGATTGCTATTGACTAGTCACATCAATGCAATTCATTTTCAGACATAACACTCTAGAGGCTGATTTAATACAAATTTTCTAATGGTTTTTTGGAAAATCGAATTTTCCGAGATTTCCCACTGGAAATTTGAACTGAATTTTTTTCCTGCAATTGCTATTGACAAGTCACATCAATGCAATTCATCTCCAGACATAACACTCTAGAGGCTGATTTTATACAAATTTTCTAATAATTTATGGAAAATCGAATTTTCCGAGATTTCCCACTGGAAACTTGAACTGAATTTTTTTCCTGCGATTGCTATTGACAAGTCACATCAATGCAATTCATTTTCAGACATAACACTCTAGAGGCTGATTTAATACAAATTTTCTAATGATTTTTGGAAAATCGAATTTTCCGAGATTTCCCACTGGAAATTTGAACTGAATTTTTTCCTGCGATAGCTTTTGACAAGTCACATCAATGCAATTCATCTCCAGACATAACACTCTAGAGGCTGATTTAATACATCCATTCCTCACTTTCGGCTGGAAACTAGAACTGAATTTTTTTCCTGCGATAGCTATTGACAAGTCACATCAAAGCAATTCATCTCCAGACATAACACTCTAGAGGCTGATTTTATACAAACTTTCTAATGATTTTTGGAAAATCGAATTTTCCGAGGTTTCCCACGAGAAACATGAACTGAATTTTTTTCCTGCGATAGCTATTGACAAGTCACATCAATGCAATCCATCTCCAGACATAACACTGTAGAGGCTGATTTTATTTATCCATTTCTTATTTTCGGCTGAAAACTTTTTTTTATTTTCCGAGATTTTCCACGGGAAACTTGTACTGATTTTTTTTCCTGTGGTAGCTATTGATAAATTACATCAATGCAATTCATCTCCAGACATAACACTCTAGAGGCTGATTTTATAAAAATTTTCTAATGATTTTTGGAAAATCGAATTTTCCGAGATTTCCCATGGGAAACCTGAACTGATATTTTTTCCTGCGGTAGCTATTGATAAATTACATCAATGGAATTTATCTCCGGACATAACACTCTAGAGGCTGATTTTATACAAATTTTCTAATGATTTTTGGAAAATCGAATTTTCGGAGATTTGCCACGGGAAACTTGAACTGAATTTTTTTCCTGCGATAGCTACTGACAGGTCACATCAATGCAATTCATCTGCAGACATAACACTCTAGAGGCTGGTTTTATACAAAATTTCTAATAATTTATGGAAAATCGAATTTTCCGAGATTTCCCACGGGAAACATGAACTGAATTTTTTTCCTGCGATTGCTATTGACAAGTCACATCAATGCAATTCATTTTCAGACATAACACTCTAGAGGCTGATTTAATACAAATTTTCTAATGATTTTTGGAAAATCGAATTTTCCGAGATTTCCCACGAGAAACTTGAACTGAATTTTTTTCCTGCAATTGCTATTGACAAGTCACATCAATGCAATTCATCTCCAGACATAACACTCTAGAGGCTGATTTTATACAAATTTTCTAATAATTTATGGAAAATCGAATTTTCCGAGATTTCCCACGGGAAACTTGAACTGAATTTTTTTCCTGCGATTGCTATTGACTAGTCACATCAATGCAATTCATCTTCAGACATAACACTCTAGAGGCTGATTTAATACAAATTTTCTAATGATTTTTGGGAAAATCGAATTTTCCGAGATTTCCCACTGGAAATTTGAACTGAATTTTTTTCCTGCGATAGCTTTTGACAAGTCACATCAATGCAATTCATCTCCAGACATAACACCCTAGAGGCTCATTTTATAAAAATGTTCTAATGATTTTTGGAAAATCGAATTTTCCGAGATTTCCCACTGGAAATTTAAACTGAATTTTTTTCCTGCGATAGCTTTTGACAAGTCACATCAATGAAATTCATCTGCAGACATAACACTCTAGAGGCTGATTTTATACAAATTTTCTAATGATTTTTGGAAAATCGAATTTTCCGAGATTTCCCACGAGAAACTTGAACTGAATTTTTTTCCTGCAATTGCTATTGACAAGTCACATCAATGCAATTCATCTCCAGACATAACACTCTAGAGGCTGATTTTATACAAATTTTCTAATGATTTTTGGAAAATCGAATTTTCCGAGATTTCCAACGGGAAACTTGAACTGAATTTTTTTCCTGCGATAGCTATTGACAAGTCACATCAATGCAATTCATCTCCAGACATAACACCCTAGAGGCTCATTTTATAAAAATGTTCTAATGATTTTTGGAAAATCGAATTTTCCGAGATTTCCCACTGGAAATTTGAACTGAATTTTTTTCCTGCGATAGCTTTTGACAAGTCACATCAATGCAATTCATCTCCAGACATAACACTCTAGAGGCTGATTTAATACATCCATTCCTCACTTTCGGCTGGAAACTAGAACTGAATTTTTTTCCTGCGATAGCTATTGACAAGTCACATCAAAGCAATTCATCTCCAGACATAACACTCTAGAGGCTGATTTTATACAAACTTTCTAATGATTTTTGGAAAATCGAATTTTCCGAGGTTTCCCACGAGAAACATGAACTGAATTTTTTTCCTGCGATAGCTATTGACAAGTCACATCAATGCAATCCATCTCCAGACATAACACTGTAGAGGCTGATTTTATTTATCCATTTCTTATTTTCGGCTGAAAACTTTTTTTTATTTTCCGAGATTTTCCACGGGAAACTTGTACTGATTTTTTTTCCTGTGGTAGCTATTGATAAATTACATCAATGCAATTTATCTCCAGACATAACACTCTAGAGGCTGATTTTATAAAAATTTTCTAATGATTTTTGGAAAATCGAATTTTCCGAGATTTCCCACGGGAAACCTGAACTGATATTTTTTCCTGCGGTAGCTATTGATAAATTACATCAATGCAATTCATCTCCGGACATAACACTCTAGAGGCTGATTTTATACAAATTTTCTAATGATTTTTGGAAAATCGAATTTTCGGAGATTTGCCACGGGAAACTTGAACTGAATTTTTTTCCTGCGATAGCTACTGACAGGTCACATCAATGCAATTCATCTCCAGACATAACACTCTAGAGGCTGGTTTTATACAAAATTTCTAATAATTTTTGGCAAATCGAATTTTCCGAGATTTCCCACGGGAAACTTGAACTGAATTTTTTTCCTGCGATTGCTATTCACAAGTCACATCAATGCAATTCATCTCCAGACTTAAAAGTCTAGAGGCGTATTTTATATGTCCATTTCTCACTTTCGGCTGGAAACTTTTTCGAATTTTACTAAATTTTCCACGGGTAACTTGAACTGAATTTTTTTCCTGCGGTAGCTATTGATAAATCACATCAATGCAATTCATCTCCAGACATAACACTCTAGAGGCTGATTTTATACAAATTTTCTAATGATTTGTGGAAAATCGAATTTTCCGAGATTTCCCAAGAGAAACTTAAACTGAATTTTTTTCCTACGATAACTATTGACAAGTCACATCATAGCAATTCATCTCCAGACATAACACTCTAGAGGCTGATTTTATATAAATTTTCAAATAATTTTTGGTAATTCGAATTTTCCGAGTTTTCCCATGGGAAACTTGAACAGATTTTTTTCCTGCGATAGCTTTTGACAAGTCACATCAATGCAATCCATAACACTCTAGAGGCTGATTTTATTCCAATTTAGTATATTCTTCTGATTTTCCGATATTTTCTACTCAGCAAAGTTTTACACGTAAATTTATTTACAAAATTTTTTATTTAAATCTATGTATCCTATTTACTTTCGGCTGATAACTACAAATTTTTTTATTTTCGGCTGGAATGTTATATCATAATCTGCATTATCGACTTTTTACTTTCGGCTGGCAACTTTCGGCTAACTTTAACAGTATGTTAACAAGTTAGTTGTTTTAAACATGGTGTCAAATTCATACGATCGAAGCGTAGCAGAAAATAATATATTAAATTGTGCAATTGTATGCAATTGATTTAACAAGAATACTATCCTTTAACGTATTTAAATTTTAACTGAATATGTTCGTAAGTATAGTTTATAAAATAATTGTGAGAACTGCGACAGTATTAACTTTATTAATTTAATAAAATTATTCATGTGTCGTAATTGAAAATTATAACTATACCGTTTCTTTTTTGTAAGTAAAAAAATTGATCACTGTGTTGTACGTGTTTTGTTGATTTTGGAATCCTGAACATTTTTAACAGTCTTCTGAACGAATTAATATTTCTTCTTAAAATAGATTCATAACTGTTTTTAAAAAATATTTTTATTAATATTAATTAGTTTAATTTAGGTATGTATAATATTCTATTCATTCTAGTATAGTCTTTCCAGCCAGCACGATAAGTAACAACTCCGAACTAATTAATAGGAGAAATTGCAGAAATACAGAATGCGGAAACCGTTACATTGTAAGTTTTTAATTCAGAAAATATCATAACTTGCATAATTCCTATGTATATACTCGAACCTTACATTTTTTATGCAAAAGCAACAGCAACCGGGGTTAATATTTTCTCCTTCATCAACCATTCATATTATTAATGCATTTAAATGCATATCAATATTTATCTGGACTGTACCAAAGGAAGATTAATCAAATCTTACTATGAAGTTCACCAAAGTCTCGGTCACATACAACAAACTGAGTTATAAAATCTAATAATTGAAAAGGAATTTGATAGTACAGGAAATTTTAAAATTACTTCTGAACGATTGGGACAGTTAGCCCAACAAATAAATAGAGTATTTAGCTCTGAAAATGAGAATGTTTATTTCATTCCGTACAATAAGCATACAAAACAATTAAGTACTGGCCAGCTTCGTACTGCCTATAACAAACTGCGAGCCAGAATTAAAAAATTCACGGCCCAACGCAACAGCAGTACCGTAGAGTTACAGTCAGATGACCTTAATGAAAAATCTTTAGAGTTCCTAAAATATAACCTAGAACCGTATGATGAAATAATTCGTCATTGGAAAATTACCACAGAATTTAGATTACGAGAGCTTTAGGATGAAGAAGATTTAAATATTTCAAAATATTTTGCAAAGTTTCCGTCATTAAGATGTTCTAATATATTACCTGGTTTATTTGAAATAGATTTTATGTACATTTTTATAGATCATAAAAATAAATTAATTGATGATTGGCCAGCAATTAATAAATATTCAATAGTGTTGAATCACGGATCAACAGGTTTTAAAATTATTTTATCTCAAAATGCTCAATATGCATTTTGTATTAAACTTATCTTTTTATATTTAAAATTATATTAATGTGTACATGTTTCATGTTACCTCAAAATGCTCAATATGCATTTTGTATATAAATTATATTTTTTGCACTTTTTGATAATGTGAGAAAATTAGTATATGTTATGTATATATTCTGTACATACATAACATATAGAATGTAGAATGTAGTGTAGAATGTATCACATTTTGTATAAATAGCACGGAATATGGTAAAATAAAGCAGAATTAAAACGAACGTTAAACTAGTTTAATTAAAAGTTCTCTCGAGTATTCGCTTGGCCCTTTCCTGGTAACCAGGCTAATACTCCCACAAATTCAAAGCAGAGGCTTGAGTTTTTCAAATAGAGATTGCTAAATCAAAACAAAAATGCAATGGTTTAGAACAAATTCTACTATTAAGTAATGAGCTAACCGGATTTTTTGTATTGCCATTCTTAATTAATAGTAATTTTGGTAGAAAGCGAATAACAAATGGATCGTTTAAGTTAACAAAAGTTGAAATATCTGATCAATTTTTAACAAAAGCTGCTGTAAGTAATTAATGACATCTATGTATAATAATCGAAATAGTAATCAAATCTGTTTAATTTTTAGGATGTCACACATATGCATACTAAGATTCTAGAAATTAAGGCAAAAGTGCAGAGTCTAAAAAATACTGTTCAGCATTTACCTGTTGTATTGGGCGATAGCAATCCAGTAGGATATATTTATATAGATGAAAAATTATACCTAGTTGGCAGCCCAATAAAAGCAGTTGACCTGTGCTTCAAAATTTTTCACGTGACCCACTCGAAATACCCTATTGGAGCGGAGGCATTGTGCGTTTTTATACAACAGTGCGTTTATGGAATAAAGACTGACTGGGACAAAAATTTCATCTCAGTAAATCATTTAATAAGTACAGTTAAAAAGAAAAAACGGCTTGAGCTCACTTAAAATTACTGGTATATGTTTGTTTTGGTAAATTAACTTATACGAATTGTAATTTTATGAATTAATTGAATTATATTTGTACGATAATCTGATTGAATTATTTTTATTTAAATTTCATAAAATTACTGGAATTTTAGGTTAATTTACTGATAACATTAAATGGTATGCATAAATACTTTTAGGAGTAATCTAGTAATAAGTTTTAATTATATTATGAATTGTTTTAGTAGTAATTCACTAGTTAATTGTTATAAATCGTATATCACACATATAAAAACATTCCATAAATCATTATGTGTTTTTATATGCAATAATTGTGATCCAAGGAGAGAATTCAATATTTTGACTCCTTTAGAAAGCATATTACAAAACATTTCAAATTTAATGAACAATCTCAAATTAAAGTACCTTGTAATTAAGCTAAAACAATTAATGATAAATTAGATGGCAATCCAATCAAAAACACTATGAAATTTAATCAAACGCCATTGGTTTTCAGGTAATTTAAAAAAATCCCAAGTTCAAACGGTTACTCAGGAAATAACCAATTATATTTCAAACATTTCGACTGAATTGTATAAACATTTTTTAACTAGAATTAAAGAACTTTTAGAGTCGGATAAAAATCTAGCCACATTTGAAAAAATTCTAAATTTATCCCGGTATCCATTAAATAATTTGAATACTGATTGTAAGCGCATTAAATTTCTGGAAAATAAAAATGCTTTAATAAAACCGAATTCCATAAAAGTTTATGAATACTTGAATACAAAACGGGTTCAAAACAGCCTCATTTTAAGTCCAATTAATGCCAAACTTAGCTATATTTCAATTGAGCACATTCTGCAAAATTTCTTAAAACAGGGTAATGTTTTGAAGTGCATTATTAAATATACCGAAGAACTTAGTATCGAAAAGTCTACCATAAGCAATATCGTTCAAACGACATTCTGGCAGCAAAAACGAGACCACTTCCCTACTCAATCTTTAGTAATTCCTTTGATAGTTTATTTCGATGATTTCAAAACTAATAATCCGCTTGGAAGTTCTGCTGGTATACAAAAATTATCGATTCAATTGACAGGCAAGTTTATAATAACAAGATTATATTGGCATCTCTAATTTCCGAACTAAAGCGATTGTGGGAATTTGGTTTCATTTTATCATTAAATGGAGAAACATTTTAGACGTTTGTTATTGTTGTTGCGGTTGTAGGAGATACTTTGGGAGTTAATTCCATCCTTGGTTTTAATGAAAGATTCGAACAGTTTTTGTAGAATATGTGTTTGTACTAAATCAGAAACAAAAATGTTGTGTAAAGAGGACTCCTTTAAGTTAAGAAACGTTGAAAATTATACACGTCAATTAAGAGATACTAATCATAAGTTATTTGGAATTAAAGAAGAATGCTGCTTTAATGAGGTACCGGGATTTCACTGCACAGAAAATATAAGTGTAGATATCTTTGAAGGTGTTGCAAAATTAGAATTGGCATTAATACTCTACAATTTTATAACTGTCAAAAAATATTTTAATATCGAATTATTAACTTCCGAATCTACAATTTTGATTATGGAATTAATAATAAAGTCAACAAACTGAAAGAAATGACTTTGGATGCATTAAAACAAAGAGGAATTAAGGGTAGTGCATCAGAAATATTATGTTTGCTCAATAACTTAGGCGTGATCATTGGTGATGTGGCTCCTGAGTCTGATGAATTATGGGATTTGTATATTTTATTGCGTAAACTAGAAATAATTGTTGTATGTACTCAAATAAATGATACTGTTATTTATGTCTTAGAAAATTTGATACAAGAGCATCACAATTTGTACTTTAAACATTTTGATTATAACTCAATACCAAAACACCATTTTATTACACACTATCCAAGTATAATGCGCAAATTTGGTCCTCTCATCAATATGTGGTCGATGAGATTTGGAGCTCATCATCAAGTATTAAAAAAATCGCTGCAAATACTTGATCCCGGAGAAATATTTGTTTAACAATTTCGAAAAGAAACCTTTTACAATTAAGTAAACGTAAAATTAATAATAAATATTTAAGTTTACCAACAATTTTAGGGAAGTCGGTTGAAGGGTATATTCCGCCTTGTTTGACGGCCGAAATCAAAATTTTGTTGAATACCGAGAACTTAAATCAAATTAAATTATTAAATTTTATTAAGTATAAAAATATAGTTTACAGAAAAGGTATGATTGTAATGTTGAAAATTGTCGTCGACAGTTTACCAATATATGGGTTAATTAACTCAATTTTTTCTTATAAATGTTTTAAATTTTTTATATGTCAAGCGTTAGAAACATTGTACTACAGGGATCATTTTTGCGGCTCGGTAGTAGTAATGACACATAAATTCGAAATACTTAATATTGAAGACATAATCGATACTGAAACAAAAAATTTGGTGAAATCCAATACTATTTATACGTTATAGGGTAGTAAATTATAATTAAGCTAATTAAGTAATAAGTTTATTCCAATACGTGTACATGTAATAATAAAATATTAATAAAGTGAATTAAAATATCAAAAAAACTAAACTGAGTTATATTATTTTTAAAACAGCTATGAAAATGTAGTGAAGAGAAGCTATCAATATTTACCAGAATGAGCTATTAATATTTATACTTAAGGTAATTCTAATTACTTGCTCGGTTCAACATACTATGTGAAAGGGTCGAGTTTTATATTTAATTTAGACAAAGCATATACATTTATGGGTAATATTTATTTCTGTTATCGACTAAATCTATACTCAAAATTGATATAATCAATTTCGAAACAAAGAAAAATAAAAGTCTCGACAAGATAATTAATTAACTTTTGTAGGTAATTATGCAACCTCCATAAGTATCTGATTTTAATATGTTCCGAAGATTGTAAGAGAATTCAATCCAGTTTCGAACTCGAAAAAATCAATCTTCTCATCAGGCCGCGGCGACTGGACTGATTATACCACAATTTACATTCTATATATATACAGAATGTGCTGTGCGTTAAGTACTAGCGAATCGTACTAATACAGATGAATTCTCTTACAATTTTTCTTCTTCACAATATTCACACAGCTCTATTTCTGTGTACGCTAATTTTTACTTTATTAATTTTTTGTTTTATTAATTTTTTGTTGAATGTTAATTAATATTCAACAAAAAATTAATAAAGTAAAAAACTCCATAGGTACTTTTGTAGCTTCTGTAGTAATGATTATACGATATTATTTATATGTTTTATCGCGAATTTTGCTATTCAAAATTTCCTGAATAATTACTTATTTAGGTTAATGGCAATTAATTAAATATATTTATAGCTATAAAATGTTAGCTATATTTTTCATTTTTCGGGGTATATAATATTCTTATCCCAAAACGAGTTATAATTTATAACTGAAATGATGGAAAACATAACTCTTTATGATATAATTTCTCTCAGTGTGCGGGCGATAATTTCTAATTGCCGCATAGCGAAACACTTTATTAGCGGGCCTAATTTTATAGTCACTAAATTTGTTTTATCCTTAAAACGAAAACGGTTACAATTTTTTGTTCTCCACTCTTACTGGTCAAGGTAATTTTAAGGTTCACCTGCTTCGTTTGGTGTTCAGTTGCATCGTGATGACTCTTTTCACTTCGTACAGTTTACCGGCCTTCCGTAGAATCAGATTCCAAGTGTTTAACTCCAGTTCTCTTATCATTGATCCTTGCCTTGGTTTAAATTTCTTCAGTTAATTAATTCGAATTTAAATTATATAAAATTTAAATTTTTTGTAATTTTGGATTTTTCGAACCACCAAACAGATTTTTTTCATAAGGAAACAGGTTCTTTCCATCGTTTTCAGATAGCTGGACCATTTGTTTATAGTGTTAACCAAAAGCATCCAATTGTGTTGAACATTACCATATTTCAGATAATTAAAAGTTGACTGATTTTTGATGGTTTAAATAATTGTTTAGCGTCGATCCTGCAAATGTCCCGAAGGCCCCGCACATTTCTTAGAATAGGTAAGCCATATAGCGGTCAGTGTCACCAAGCCGATCCAATTGATGCACTCGGAAAGGTCCGGCAAAATCCAAGCCAACGCAGGCAAATGGATATGTCATTCGAACTCTCTCGATGGGTAGCTCTCCCATAAGCTGTTCTTGCATTTTTGGTCTATATCGTATACACCTGATGCAATTACGAAATATGCGACGCATCAAGTCCCTCCCTCGTATTATTCAAAATTTTTCTCTTATGAGCTGTAGCAATAGTCCCGGTCCTGGATGACAATTTGTCTGGTGGTAATAGTAGACGATTCTTAGAGTTAAATCCGCCCTTGCATGAAAAATAATCGGATGTTTTCTGTTGTAATGTGCCAACGATTACTGCAATCTGCCGCCGACACTCATTACCTCGTATTCGTCTAAAAACGGAGATAGCTCTAACTATGGACTCGTTTTTGATAATGATCCCGTCCTCGTCAATCGTTCGTAATCTTCTTTGAAGTATATTTTCTGCGTTTCTCGGCATAACCACAGTTCGGCTTCGTTGACTTCTTCGACAGACAAATGTTTATGTTTAGGTTTGTTCTCAGGCCGAATAAATACCCTTAGTAAATAAGACACTGTATGAAGTAACTTGCGATATTTTGACGTTGTGGAAACCAGTCGCTGAAGAAAATCATTTGACTCCGTGCTCGAAACATGTGAAATAGCTTTTGACTTTCTTTCGTAAAGATCTTCGGTTACAGCGATGCCCTTCTGTTGCGGCCAATGTTCAATTGGTTTATGCAGAAAATCTGGTCCTTTCCACCATAAAGAAAAGTCCAGCAACTCGGCAACCGATAACCCTTTTCGTTGCACAATCGGCAGGATTGTGTTAAGTTGGAACGTGCCTCCATACATCTCTGCTGTAGTTATCCAAAATAACCGAAACTCGGTTGGCAACGAATGTTTTCCATCTACCTGGATGGCTTGAAAGCCAATCGAAAACAATGTTTGAATCGGTCCACAAACAAATCTCCCTCGGGCATAATCCAATTTGGTCCAAAACTGCTTTCATGTGATTGTGAGTAGCTGTGCTCCAAGAAGCTCTAATTGCGGCAAACTTCTTTGCTTCAGTGGAGCAACCCGTGATTTGCCACCAACAAAATTAACTAAATACTCCCCATTTCTTCTCGATTGCACATCTTTAACTGAGGCATAAGCTTTCTCACTCGCATCGCAAAATCCATGAAACACAAGGCTTTGGTTATTTCCAGCCATTTCGGGATTCTTATTGCTGCTGCATTAACTATTTCTGCTCTGATGGCCTGCCAATTTTTTGCCACATCAACTGAAAGCTCGT
This sequence comes from Tipula vernalis, assembly GCA_958295665.1. Classification (NCBI taxonomy): domain Eukaryota; kingdom Metazoa; phylum Arthropoda; class Insecta; order Diptera; family Tipulidae; genus Tipula; species Tipula vernalis. Next base: position 135,487,585 of record OY282560.1, read on the forward strand.
CATCCCAGTCAAGTTTTCAAAGCCATAAACTTTGTAATAACATCTTCGGCCTTATTAACAGCGGTGACAACCAACCATGCAGGTCGAAAATTTGACTAATTTCTGACAAGAAAGTTCTCTTTGTGTGTTTTTGGGTGACCGGCATGTCTACCGAGAACATAAAATCATCATCTTCTGGGTTCCAACGAATACCCAGAACTCGTACCGTATCTGGATGATCAGAGAGTGTCTTAGTTGACGTATCTGGTTCGCTGTTCAGTAGTTTCCGCAGTATTGCATCATTTGTTGTGAACTTCCGCAAGTTGAATCCCCCACTACTCAATATCTCCACGACATCTCTCTTGAGTTAATAGCTTGCTTGGAGACTCGGCGCCCACCATAAGATCATCTACATAAAAGTTTTGTCTTATGATCTTTGCTGCTTCTGGCTTGATATCTTCAAATTGCTGAGCCAGGTGATTTATGGTGTAAGTAGTTACGAATGACGCGGATGTCGTGCCATACGTGACAGTTTTTAATTCGTAGGCCGCAACGTCTCCTTTGGGTGATTTCCGCCAAAATATAAACTGGTATTTCTGATCCTGGTCGTGTATAAGAACCTGCCGGAACATCTTCTCGATATCTCCGGTCAAAACGTTGTTGGCCCCTTCATCAAAACTTGATTAAGCGATTTTTTGTCACCACACTTAGCTGATGCATTGTAAACGACTCGCAGCTTTGTGGTTGAACTCGTTTGTTTCAGGACACCATGGTTAGGCATGAAATACGCATCACGATCAATTGCTCTGCTTGCTCATGTGGCCCAATGATTCATATTCGTCCAAGAAATCGATATAAAGATGGCGTAGCTTTAAGTCTCGTTCAAATCGCCTTTCCATGCTCTCCAGACAGCGTAAAGCCAAATTGAATGTGCTTGATAACTCGTTGGTGGTTTCTTTGAATGGAAGCCTAGTGACGAATCTCCCCTCCTGCGTTCGAGTTGTAGTTTTTTCGTAATATCGAACACAATTTTGCTCTTCAGAAGTCATATAATTTTCCGATGCGCCAGTGACATCCTATATCTCCCAAAACCTTTTTAAGGCTGCGTCAATATCGACTGCTGTTGTATATATTGAGACTGTTTCACTTGACTCTATTAGTGCACCTCCTTCGACGACCCATCCAAATTTGGTTATCTGAGCTACGAGATGACCATCAGGAGACCTCATTTGGTCATCCTCGAGAATGTGGAAGAATACATCAACTCCTAGTAGTAGTTCGATATTATTTGAGCCATTGAAATGTGGGTCTGCAAGTGGAATGTCTTCTAATCATTGTCGATCCCCACGCTTGATGGCTAAATCCGGCAAACTAGATGAAATTGTTGGCAATATCAAAGCCTCTATTATGATTTTGTCAATTTGCAGATGTATGCCATGACGAGGTCTGATATACACGGTGACTACTCCCTTTGAACTTCCTGCACTGATAGCACCTATTCCCTTTATTACGACGCGGCTATTTCTTCTTTTGAGACCTAACCTTTGTACGCAATCATTCGTTATAAATGAGGTCTGTGAGCATGAGTCCAACATCGCACTGATTTCCCGTTCTACCCCATCTTCATCCGTGACTCGAACTATGGCTGTTGGTAAGATTCGTGTACTACCATGATCAAATAATGCTGCACTACTGTTGACCCTTGATTGGCTTAAGGCAGATGTTACTGTTATATCTTTGTTCTCAGCTTGTTTCGTCGTTTTACTCTCGTTTTCGTGAATCGCTGTATGATGACGGCGATGACAATTTTGACACCTAATCTTCGATCTGCATTCGCTTACTTGATGCCCGATGTTAGACAGTTGAAGCAGCGGTTAGTTTTGCTGATGTAGTGCCGTTTTTATTCGATGGGCATCTCTTTGAATTTAGGGCACTCCGACAACCGATGACCTCCAATTTTGCAAAGCGGATACGAACTAAACTCAGACGTCGACCAAAAGCTTTTGGTTTTAGTGGTTACTTCTTGATTTCTTTTTGAAGGGCCAGACGATGATGAAAATGTCCTTGTTGACTCGAAGGTATCTGCCCGTTTATCAAGATACTTGAGGAATTCATCAATGGTTGGGATATCAACATCAGCGGATTCTTTTGCCCATAAAGCCTTCGTGCTGTCATCCAATCTCTCTAGAAGAAGATAAATCAGCCATGGATATCTGGATTTACTTTCATTACCAAGTGCATGTAATCCTCGCACCACACACTGCGATGTCATGAGTCTTCCGGATGTTATTGGCGTTTGCACTAGAAATATTTGAAATATTCAGAAACTCACGAATAAATGAATTAATTATATATTTTTTTGCGATCATATCTTTCACTCAGTCTTTGGATCGCTTCAATATAATTTGCATTTGTGATTTTTAGATGCCGAACGCGATCAAGTGCCTCGCCGCGAAGATAACGCACTAACAATTGAAATTTTTGGTATGGCGTATAAGCTTCATTATTATGCACTCCCGAATTAAACAAGTCTATAAAACTAGTCCATTCCGTGTAGTCACCAGAAAATACTGGAATTTCGGTTTTACAGTACTTCACTACATTCGATACGTTTTGTGATATACTTTGATTAGCGGTATCCTTAAAATTGGCACTTTCTATCCCAAATTGTCTTTTTCTCAGCCACGTATTTAGCTTCGAGACTGCTGGGTAGTACGTGTTTTCGAAATCATCAATTTGCGATTGCTTCTCTGGATATCCCAAAAGTTTATCTTCATTTAAATGAAAACGATCGAGTAATTTATTGGCATATGACAAACGTTCTTTAATATCGTCTATCGTTTCTTCAGATTTATCGGTTAATGCATTTGGAAAATTCAAAATCTTCGTCATACTGCCTTTACACGCACTTCTTTGTTTCACTAACGAGTCCATCATAACGAATTTCAACGTAACTTTGTAACGATTTCTCACAAACTATGTTTATTCGAGAATAATCTAACCCACGCTACAGAAAGTCACACCCAGTTTACACAAACACTCGCGAACAAATTTCGTTTTTACCAATGACGCCTCTTAAACTAACACTGCTAAAGTTAATGACACAATTTATACATCACCAAATTCTAATCGCCACACGTGTTGCCGTTTGTATTTGCCTTAGAAAGAACTGCCCATCCGGCTCGAAGGACCAATGTACAAGACAGTACCACTTGGTGAGCAATAAACTCGCAGGAAATTATGTTTCAGCGGCTGTTACTAGATGAGGCGTTGATCGTGCCGTTGAATTGTGTTTGCTGCTTGCCCAATTTTGGGTTCAAGGTTTGTAGAGCCCAAACATTCATAACACTAAGTCGCTGATTAAGTAACACTTTTGAAAATCGTTATCTCAACAATATTCGTCAATTATCTAATTTTCCTGTGAATACTTCAAATTATCCAGAATCCGCAGCTACTTCAAAAACTTTACTGCCGTAATCATACATCCGCTTTAATTGGATCCATTTTTCCCTTCAATACAAAAAATAAAGGTGAACCCAAGAAAGTATAAAAAAAAGCCATGCACAAACATAAAAAAAAAAAAAAAAAAAATGTAAAAAACGGTATTTTTAGCTTAACAACCTAAGCAGTACAAACCTTTTTCTCGCACCGAAAACAAAAAGGATTTAATTTAACAACAATATCACATTAAAAACTGATTATGAAAAATTTAACCCAAAGCTTTTGCTCCGTTCAATCGATTAAATTTTTATTACCTACTTTTTGTTAAAATAAAATAGGGATCTCGTAAAATAAAGGGACATGACTATATTTTGTGACAAGCTTCGATTTTGTCTTTAGTACCGAATCGAAATTTCCCTCAAAAGTTTTTTTTATATATAGTATGTATGTAGTAGGTACGAGTATTAGGGTTTTTGTTCGATAATTGTCAAAAAATCCGTTTAGTACAAGAAAAACCAGACTTGTGCAAGTACTACATATTTATGAATGTGTTTAGGTAGAGGGTATAACTATTGACTCCAGGATTTACGATTTTAGTATAATACATTTTTATTTGTATAAAAACGACAGATTATCGATTTTCGTTTATTTTATTTTCATTCAATAAAACAGTAATTAACCTTTTTGTTGTTGTTATTGGAAAAAGTAGAAAAGTTTAGCTAATTTGTTCTTTTTTATTTTTTGGTTTTTTATTCAAACCTGAATATAAATTGAATTTCTAAATATTTCAATATTTAGTTTTGTTTTGCTTTCTGTATACCCACATACTACATTATACTACATATACCTTTTCAATTGATTTGATTATCGGTAAAACATTTTTTTTCCTTCGTCTGATTTTCTAACAATTTGATTTGAATTTTCATATTTAAATGAAAATACCTGGAAACACAAAACACAGTTCACAATAACATAACACAAAAATATAAAAAATAAAAAATTTTTGAATTTCAATTGTGTTGATTAAGTTTATTTTCTGTAACTGTTTGTTTTTCTTTCCTGTTATTTTGGTTTTTGTTATCTTTATTTATTTGAAATATGTATTTGAATTAAATATTTAAAAATAAAAAAAGAGGAAATCGAAAATAAAATAAAATTATTGAAGGTTGAAAGGTAAATTTGGTATTTTTCATGCTTTTATCTGGGATTTTTGGTTTTTTATTTGCTTACAGTTTTTTTTTTTTTTTTGTGCGGTTTTTTCAATTTATAAATATTAGAAGATGGTTTTTGAGGTAAGAAAAGAAAAGAAAGTTTTTTTTTGAAGGAAATATAATTTTATTTGCGGTTTATTAAATTTATATAGATTTTATTTTTTGTTTACTGTTCGGCTGCTCTTGAATAACAGTAATCAAAAGCTTTCTTTGCTGTAAAAAAATAAAAATTAATTGAAGTGAAATTATTTATTCTGGGTGAATTTCTATTTTGTCGTTTTTTTAATGGTTATTCAAATAAATTTTGATTTTTCTGATAAAATTTGGTTTTAAAAAGGTTTTGGTATGTAATTATGCGCGTCTACCAAATTAAGATAAAACTTCCGTCACCATATACGATTTGTGAGTTTTGAGCAAATTTATTTCGATTTCACCCTAATTAGTTGAAATAATAATTTCCATATCACAAGACTGATTATATTTCCGAACAAAGTAAATATTAAATTAGGGATAGTTAAAAGATGAAACAAGGCTAAAAAAATATTTTATTTTTTGCAATGTCAGCCGTTTGAATAGGGACTGACATTAAAATAATGAAATCCTTTCATACACCAAGTTAAACTAAAAAGCAAATAAAATTCCTTTTTTTTGTGTATATATGGAGCTATTCCATTGTTATCCTTTTTTTTTGTATTATATATTATTATTTTTATTATCATTATATATTATATTTTATATAGTTTTTAGTAATCGTTTGTTTTGTTGATGCTATACTGTGTAAGAGTTTATACTATTTTTTTTTTTTTGGTTTCTTGTCTTTTTAAAACACAATTTATTTTCTTATTTTCATTTTTATTTGTAGCTTTATGTATTTTTTTATCTATCCATATACACCAAAAAAAAAAAAAAAAAAAAAGATACTGAAATAAAATAATTTTGTCAGAGATATGATATGAAATATTCTATTATTAGTTTGATATCCATTCATAAAATGTTTTCATGCAGAAATTTTTCATTTTGTTGCTGGTGTGTATGGGTGTGTATTAAAGTTGGCTTGTCAAATAAAAAGGAAATAAAACGGAACCAGATAACTTGTTTTTGTTAGCTTTTTGTCGAACAAAATTTTATTTTTCTTGATATTCCCTTTAAGGAATAAAGTTTAGTTTGCGGAAGATTTTAGTTTGAGGTAGATTTGATTTTTTTTACTGGTATCGTATACAATAATCTCTTTTTATTTGGACTAACAATAAAACTATAAACCCAAAATAAAACTTCATACATTTTTGGTGTTGTAGCGTTATATAATTGTGGCGAGGTTACCACACAATTTAGTAGAGAGCCACATATATCATATTTTATTGAAGAAAATTTTATTTATATTTCGTAATACTAATTTATTAGAATTAAGCAAATTCTAATTGTTTTATCGGAAGAGGGCTTTATTAAGAAAATATTCCATACCGTAATTTGCAGGTACTTTAGAGAACCGCTAATGTTTTTTAAATAAAATGGAGTGCACATTTAAAAATTACATATTTGTTAAAAAAGACAAGTGAGACATTGTTTTAAACAACAGAAATATCTCGTTTCTAAAGCTAAAAAATAAAAATAAAAGAGTGTAGGGTATCAGTTCGTGATTAAACTTTGACGTCTGCGCAACTATGCCTAAAGGAAAGTTCTTAAATATAGAAGAAAAAGCCAAAATTCCGGCTTTCAAGAGGAACGGCCATAATATCCGGGAAATTGCTGCTAAAATTGGAAGTAGTTCAACCGTTTTGCATAATTACCTATGTAACATCCAAAGCTATAGAAAAAACAGTAAAGGACGTGTGAGCATGGCACAACAATCCATAATCGACCGGCCATTCTTAGAGAAGATTCAAATTGTTGTGAAATCCTAACCGTGAGTTAATGAACCTACACTAACTCACATTCCAAAAATAATTTCCCAACCTTATAAATTCCATTACCCAAATAGTTTCCCAAGTTTATAATTTCAATAACCCTAAACTCCTAAGAAATTTAATTATCAACAATAATTATTTAAAAGCAAAAAATATACAAAACAAGCATTGGCCAAATTTTATGTCATTGTCCATAAAAATAAAAAATATATATTTACACATTAAGCCGAATTGGCAATTTTTAAAATAAAATATTTTTAGTGTTAAGAAAAAAAGGGAGTTAGTCAAATTGCATAGACCATAACGGTCATAATTCTGAAAGTAATACATATAAATAATTAAATTCTAAAATTATCCTAATATTGTGAAAGTAATTCATATCAATAAGAAACTCTTAAATTATTCTATAATTCTGGCTGAAATCTATATAAATAAAAAAATTTATAAAAATTTTATATACAAATAAATAAATTAAATAATTATATTTATGATTATTGAGCCAATATTTAAATAATTAAACAAATCTTTTATTGGTTTTGGGCTCCTTATTTAAATTTATTTTATAGCTTTAGCTTTCGAATCCTATTCGGATTCATTCTCAAAAGCAAGATGAATTTTTTTATTTTTCAAAAATTGTTTCCTTCACACAACAACTAAAATATATGGCAATCACAAATTCCTTTTTTAAAAAACCGACTTTTCATGGAAACGCACCGCCACACAATTTTTCGAAAAAAATTATATACTAAGGCATTTTCACGTGAAAAAGGTTGTACATTTGAATAAAAATAAATTTGATGAGACAAAACCAAATTAGATGAACAAATCATATGAGTTTCCGATATAGGCGTAATCTTCTATAATATTTATTGAATTTATACTTGATTTAATGTGTAGCATTTCCAAAATCGATCTTTTTCTAAAATTGGTTTGTTTATCTAGAATTTTGATATTATCTAAACTGATTTGGTGGTTTGAATCTTTTAAATGCCGGGAAGAATTTTGATCTTTATTGACGTCTCTTGTGTGTTGGTAAAATCTTTTTTCCAAAAATTGTTTAGTCTGTCCTGTATAAGTAGCGTTGCAACTACATTGGACCTGGTAGACAACATTTGATTGTTTCTTTAAAGGTATGCTATCTTTAATTTTAGAAAACAAATTGTTGTTTAAACTTGTGGCTGCCCGTCCTACAATTTTGAAGTTATAATTTTTGAAAAGATTTTTTATTTTTTCGTAAAGACTTTTAACATAAGGAATGGCCAAATAATTTGTGGTTTCATTTTCTGGTCGAGAAACAGGATTTATGTGAAAATGTCTTTGTTTCCAAATTATGTTATTTATTAATTTTTCAGGATATTGATTGCGAAATAATGTATCTTTTAAAATTTTAAGATTTTTATTGTGAAACAACATGAAATCCGTCATGAACGAACAATTTCATCTGGCAAAACTTATCAACAAACAACATTTTTTACTGAAATGCAGAGAGGAAAAAGTTTTCTCAAAATCTAGAAAATTAAAAAATTCCTTCGGCATAAACAACGACGTTTTCCAACGATTAGAAAGTACGTTTGTTTTTGGAGTAATAAATGAAGAAATTTCGGCTACTATCAGAAATATAAAAACTAAAAAAATCAATCTAAATCTGCTAAATCAGTTTCTTCAAGAGAATTTACCAAACAACATTTACGAAGAATTTTTTAAGCAAGCAGAATCAACATATGTCTATCATTTTAATCAGATTAAGGTAAGACAAAAGTCAAAATTTGATCAAATTATAAGAGAGAGTTTAAACGATACAACAAACGGTTTAATTTTAAATTCTGAAAAATGGTTAGTTAATGTTACCAATATCGGTCTTTCATTTCACGTGAAATTCATTTTAAGTTTAGGGAATAAATTTTGTCCGCCAACGGTTAGTACCGCAATACCATTTTTCAAAATTATATCAGATGTGGAAAGTGCAATTTTTAATTTGAATGACAGTGATCGAGTAAACATTCGGAACAATTTTATAAATATTATAACAAATTACAAAAACAGTACGAATACAAGAAATTTAACACCTCATGAAAAAAGAATTACGTCATACCTAAAACAAACAAAGACTTTTTTGAAAGACAACCCAAATATTTTAGTCACAAGGGCAGATAAGGGAAATACAACAGTGTTAACTTTACGAACGGACTACAGTGACAAAATGTATAACCTTCTAAATGACAATTCTACTTACATACAGTTTTTTAAGGACAACTCGACACCAATATAGAAAAAAATTAATAGTTTAGTAAGAGACTGGGAGAAATCAGGCAACATAGATTTAATGACAAAGAAAAAATTAACAAGTTACACACCAGTGATTCCAAAATTATATGGCTTACCCAAAATTCATAAACCAAACATACCATTCAGACCAATTGTAAGTTCAATAGACAGTCCAACATACTCTTTATCATCATATTTAGGCAATATTCTAAAACCTAGTGTCGGAAAAACAAGTTCCTTTATTCAAAATTCTGAAGATTTTAAAAATAAAATTAAGGATGTTACCATTCCACCAAATTTTCAAATAATCTCTCTAGATGTTACGTCGTTTTTACCAATGTCGACAGCCAAATTGTAATAAATATTGTCAGTCAAAATTGGAGAAATATAAAGAAAAATTCAAAATCAAAATTAACGAAAGTCCAGTTTCTTACCGCTTTAGATATCGTTTTAAACAATTCGGAATTTTTTGATAACAAAATTTATAAGCAAATTTTTGGCTCTCCTATGGGTTCTCCAATAAGTCCCATCACAGCAAATTTATTAATGGAAAATTTAGAAATTTCAGTTTTAAACTCTTTAGACTTCCAACCTTTGTTCTATTATAGATATGTCGATGATATAATTACAGCGGTACCAATAAACAAAATTAATTCATTTTTAGAAGCTTTTAATTCAAAGAACAACCGAATAAAATTTACTTTAGAAAAAGAAACCAATAACCAAATTTTATTTTTAGACATTTTGTTGATTCGTGAACCAAACGGCAAAATTTCCTGCGACTGGTACCACAAAGATACTTGGTCTATCCGATATCTAAATTTTCACTCTTGGCTTCCCACATCTTACAAAATTAACACCATACAAATTTTGACCAAAACAATTCTAAAATTTTCTGATACTAAATTTCACAATAAAAATCTTAAAATTTTAAAAGATACATTATTTCGCAATCAATATCCTGAAAAATTAATAAATAACATAATTTGGAAACAAAGACATTTTCACACAAATCCTGTTTCTCGACCAGAAAATGAAACCACAAATTATTTGGCCATTCCTTATGTTAAAAATCTTTACGAAAAAATAAAAAATCTTTTCAAAAATTATAACTTCAAAATTGTAGGACGGGCAGCCACAAGTTTAAACAACAATTTGTTTTCTAAAATTAAAGATAGCATACCTTTAAAGAAACAATCAAATGTTGTCTACCAGGTCCAATGTAGTTGCAACGCTACTTATACAGGACAGACTAAACAATTTTTGGAAAAAAAATTTTACCAACACACAAGAGACGTCGACTTTCCCGACATTTAAAAGATTCAAACCACCAAATCAGTTTAGATAATATCAAAATTCTAGATAAACAAACCAATTTTAGAAAAAGATCGATTTTGGAAATGCTACACATTAAATCAAGTATAAATTCAATAAATATTGTAGAAGATTACGCCTATATCGGAAACTCATATGATTTGTTCATCTAATTTGGTTTTGTCTCATCAAATTTAGTTTTATTCAAATGTACAATATTTTTTACGTGAAAATGCCTTAGTATATAATTTTTTTCGAAAAATTGTGTGGCGGTGCGTTTCCATGAAAAGTCGGTTTTTTAAAAAAGGAATTTGTGATTGCCATATATTTTAGTTGTTGTGTGAAGGAAACAATTTTTGAAAACTAAAAAAATTCATCTTGCTTTTGAGAATGAATCCGAATAGGATTCGAAAGCTTAAGCTATAAAATAAATTAAAATAAGGAGCCCAAAACCAATAAAAAATTTGTTTAATAAATTAAATAAATTAAATTGTGAATTCCATGTGCTATAAAGAACTAATTCGTAAAGTTTAGTGTTGGTGAGTGAATAAAGTGACTTAGTGTTGTAGAAATAAGAATAAGCATAACAGTGGCGCAGCCGAAAAAAAGGAATACGTTCCCGATTTCTCAAATTTAAGGTAAGTATTCTATTTTTTTTTAAATTTATTTTTGTAGTTAAATTAGAAATTAGTGTATGCTAAATAAATCAGATAAAGATCCGTTCTTCATCCCACCATATAAGAACATACGGAAATTAATGTCCAGTGTTAACGGTGATCTTAAAACAGAAGTATCAAACCAAAATCTATTCAACCCTCCCGATTAAAACCCAAAAACAAGTGTAAACGCGAATCCGAAAACCCAGTATTCTAATCCCCCGTGTGATATAGAAAAATTAGAGATGGAAAAATTTCAGAAAATGGAAAGCCTTGCTCGCCGAATACCCGAATTTTACGGTAACCCGGATGAGTTGCTAAAATGTATCTCCTGCGAGGACAGAGTATGTGAACAGTGCACAACAGATAACGAGCGTAGTCTTCTAGTTGACTACATATTATTCAAGTTAGGGAGTAAAGTGTATAATATAATAGCTAATGCAAAACCCAATACCTGGACAGACTTCAAAGCACAACTTTCCAAAATTTATCAGGTAGAGGACACTTTTGATGATATTGAAAGAAGAATATCACAATTAAAATTTGAACCATTGTTCGAAAATGTCCCTGAATTCTCCATGAGAACTACTAATCTGGTAGAAAAGTACCACAAACTACTGAAAACACAGTGCAATGTGAGTGACGACGTTACAGCTAGAAAAATCGCAGACAAAAGAATAATTCCTAGATTTATTATTGATTATTGGCTTACCGGAATCGATAAGAAACTTCGTTAGAATTTATCAAGGTGAATCTCTCGCAAAATGTTTAGAAGTAGCAACGCAACAATTGAGTTTCGAAAAGAACTTGAACGACGAAACGAAATATTCAAGAGTAAACACTTCTTCTAGAGTACCAGATGGTAAAACTGCACCACCACAAGAAAAACAAATTAAATTTTGTCGGTATTGTAAGAGAAACGGGCATATAATACAAGAATGTAGAACTAAACGCAGAAATGATACGCGAACTTCTCAGGTATATACAGGATACTACCATAACGCCCAACCTCCCCAAACTTTTCAGTCAAATAACAACCGAAATCATAGTTATTTCTCAAATTCCCAATGCCAGAGTAGTGTGCAACCCCCTCTCTTTAAAGCACCACAAAACGTCCAAGGTTCGGAAAATTCAATGTGGCAGCCCAAGCATTCTCAGTCAGTATCATGGCGGAATCCCGTAGCAGTGTCAACACCGATAAAAAAATTTTACACGCGCAACACACCATATAACCCCATAGATAATGGTAGAATGGAAAATATTACCAGTTCACTTCAACACTTAAATATATCCGAGAACAAAACTAACAATCCTCTAAGCAAACGCAATGCCCAAGTTAACCATTATGTGAGTGAAGAAATTTGTTCGGAAAACTCCAACGGGCTCGTTAACGCACAGGAGAGAAGCGACCCACCCCTCATAGCACTATATCCATGAAAGTTTATGAAAACAACGAAGATGTCAGGAGAAATGACACTGACACGACTAATAAAATTAATAGTTTAGAAAATAACCATTGCCCAAACATAGTAGGTAAGTTGCCTCAATCCCATCCTAACTATAAGATGTTCTTGTGTTCAAAATTTTGTTCGACTACCAATTCAGTAACTCTCACAACGGAAATGACAAAAAAGACTACATTAAGTTTATTAATTGACTCTGGTGCAGATGTATCCTTTGTTAAGCATAGCTGTCTGAATAAGTCCGTAAAAATAAATACAGATATGAAGGTTTGCTTACATGGTATAGGTTCTGGTGGGACCATAACCATTGGTTCATGCTCCATAACATTTCAAATACAAAATAATAATTACATAACCCAAAAATGTCACGTTGTTAGCGATGAATTCCCTATAGCACAAGAAGGTATTTTAGGCAGAGACATGCTGAATAATTTCAAGATAGACCTGTTGTACAGCAAAAATCAATTAGAAATTTCACACGGCGACAACGCATCAACGATAGCTTTAGAAACAAATAGGAATACGATGAAGATCCCACCTAGAAGTGAAATATATATTCAATCTTTCACGCCAGCCCCTCACAACTACAGACAAAACTAGAATTCATACAAAGTCACATCCCATTTAATTCCATATCCCTAATCAGAATACCCAAAATATCCTTGAATAATATTTACAAGCTAATCAGAGTAAAGGCATATAAGGAGAAAAATATTGTAGTTTTCGAAATTGAAATACCAATCGCTGAACAAGAATATTACGAAGTTTTCAAACAGACACCTACCCCCGTGGAAATTAAAGACCAAGTATTCTCCATAATATAGAATTAAAACAAATAATCGCATTTAAGAATACAAGCTATATTATCATGGACAATCTAAGTTCCTGTTTCCAAGCAACAAACACATACTTGTATCAAAAACCCATAATCTCATATACATTGAGCACCCATCAATCGTGCGAAGTGCAGCTATTCTCGGGAATAACACTTGATCTATGCACCACACATTTTGTTCACGTAGAAAAAAATATGTGGATCATATGCGACGCAGAGAACGTGATCTATATATATGACAAACCTGAGGTGGTAGACGCTATTTGCGATAACCAGCATATTAGCCTAACAATCGAAGGGAAAGGTGTACTAAAAGTAAATAGAACAATATCCTGCGAGATTAACACCAGCGGATTCAACATTTACATCAACAACCTGGAGAAATCAGTAAATTCAAGCGTTATGATTGAAGTTCCGGGACGCATACCAGAAAGAATTTTGAGCTGGAAGAGCTACGAAAGAGTAAGGCATGATACACCCAGAGTAATATTACCAGCAATCCTGGACACAAACACAAAGTTGAGAGACATAGGAAATGAAATCAAACTACTGGAGCAGAACGAAATGAACAATGGAAGCCAAGACCATTGGTTCCCCAGCATGCACGACCTAACAACGTATGGCAAATAGGGTCAATAATATTCCTTTACGTGGCTACAAGATGTATTAAGGCGAAGAGGAATAGGAGAAGCACTAAACCTAGCAGTCACATTGTCATCAGTAATACCATACCCATGAACACAGAACATTCCCAACAAGAGGCCGATGGTAAAATCAGAAAAGTAGAGAATCAATCGGGTACCAACGATAAATGGATTTAATTAAATTAGTAACAACATGAATAACCTAGAATACAATATTTAAAACGCTAACCTACCATAACATTAGTAAATAAAAATTAAATAGTTCTTACGTTACAGAAAAATACCATTTACACATATTCATAATATATAATACATAAACACAAAAAAAAAGTTTTTTTTAACGAAACGTAGTAAAGTCATTTCCATATAGTTTTTTTTTTAAAGTCATCATTTTTATTCATTAAATTAATACAAGCTAAAGTTGAGCCAATCAGCAAAATAATGCATTGAATTTGAAAAAAACAACATATTTTGTTGTATATTGACATTTCCTATACAATTCCATTATAAGTCCCGTAATACACCCATGACCCACTTCCAAAACTAAATAAACCACAAACCTTACCCAATAAATATATCGAATAGTAGCATTTGTGACAGAAACAAGTTTAGGCTCGTTCATCTTATTTTATCTTCAAATAAATGAATATGCACTATGCAAAAAATCAAAAATATGAATAACATATTATTTTTTCATAGGGGGAAGATATGTTGTGTAATCCTAACCGTGAGTTAATGAACCTACATTAACTCACATTCCAAAAATAATTTCCCAACCTTATAAATTCCATTACCCAAATAGTTTCCCAACTTTATAATTTCAATAACTAACTCTCTCTATTTCAATAATCATTTAAAAGCAAAAAATATACAAAACAAGCATTGGCCCAATTTTATGTCATTGTCCATAAAAATAAAAAATATAAATTTACACATTAAGCCGAATTGGCAATTTTTAAAATAAAATATTTTTAGTGTTGAGACAAAAAGGGGAGTTAGTCAAATTGCATAGACCATAACGATCATAATTCTGAAAGTAATACATATAAATAATTAAATTCTAAAATTATCCTAATATCGTGAAAGTAATTCATATAAATAAGAAACTCTAAAATTATTCTATAATTCTGGCTGAAATCTATATAAATAAATAAATTAAATTGTGAATTCCATGTGCTATAAAGAACTAATTCGTAAAGTTTAGTGTTGGTGAGTGAATAGAGTGACTTAGTGTTGTAGAAATAAGAAAAAGCATAACAAAATTCTACCATGTCGATTAGCAAAATAAGGGGTAAAACCGGTGTTTCGGCCAGCAGAGCAACCGTCCATTGTATAATATAGCGTTCCTCACATTTAACATTTCAAAAAATTAAGAGAAAATCGCCGTTAAATGAAGCACGCAGGAACCAGCATCATTGCTTCGCAAGGCAACACATTAGATGGGAGAGAGAGTGACATAAGGTTGTCTATTCCGATAAAAAAAATTTAATTTGGACGGGCCAGATGGATACAAATATTATTTTCATGACCTAAGAAAAAGGAAATTATTTTTAGTAAAAGGCACAGTAAAAGGGGTGGTGTAAAGGTGTGGGGATCAGTGTCTTTTTTTGGAATATTTGATTTAGATTTTCAGATAGTAAAAATGACAGCAAATACCAATAGAACCGTTTTGGAACGAGCTTTTCCAAAATTTACCGAATAATTTAATGGAAAGCGTTGGATTTTCCAGCAGGATAATGCCGCGATTCCGGAGCAAAATGTAGAACTATTGCCTGCCTTATTCACCCGACTTAAACATAATGGAAAACGTTTGGGGATGGCTATCACGGAAAGTCTACGAAGGAGGAAGGCAGTTCGAGAATAATGACGAATTAATTGAAGCCATAAAATCAGCCTGGGCCAAAATTTCCCTTCGCTATTTGGGGTCACTGTATAACTCAATACAAATTGGACTTCTTGAAGTTATTGAACATCAGGGTGGAAATAGTCATTACTAAATGATTAAATAATAACTGAAATTAAATAAAATTTACAAACACAAAAAAAAAAAAAGATACGAAAATTGTTAATTTTAATTAATTTTACAGCTGTTCTTAAACAAGTGAGACAAATAAATATGCAATTTTTAAGGGTGCACTCCGTTTTCTTTTTAAAAAAAAGTAGCGATTCTCTAAAGTACCTGCAAATTACGGTATGGAATATTTTCTTAATAGAGCCCTCTTCCGAATCATTTTCTTGCCCCTGTATCGCGTCCACCGCCTTACATGTGCTGTCGTACATATCTGCTCAAGTAATAATATCCAATAACGTCGGATTCTTCTTTTGGAGAGCAGCTCGGGGGATTCAAGTTGGTATTTGTTGTCAGCTCCGTAACTTGCGGCTTCCACATAGATTGCTGATTCTTTGGCTTCTGAGCTAAGACACGGCGCTAAAGGAGTCAACTTTAAATAAATCAATGGGCTGGGTTAAGGTGTTACTCATATCGTGCCGATAATCGATCAGACGAAGGCCCAGTTTAAAAACTAGGTCAGCCGGTAACGGTGGATTCGGATACCTGATGCCCTCCGAATTAAATAGCCTTATCTGTGCATTACGGATTTTTGCACTGGGTGGACACCTTTTTCTCGGATGGCAGCATCGCGCCCGCCAATTGGAGGAAAGTGGAAGGGACCTTAGCCACCACCTACATGAACGTCCTGTCGAAAAATCCAGGACCTGCTCCGACTTGTTGGGATGGGGAGCTGGAACAAGAATCAAGAGAAACTGACTGCCTGTGCCGATCAGAGGTCCCTGCTTACAAGAAGGCAGTGGAGGGACCTGGCGAGGTATGGCCCGGAGTCAGCCTTGCTTTGTTATTGATATATAGAAGATCCCCTGTAGGCCAAGAGCTAGAGTGTACATTCCTTCGGAGTCTAGTGATCCGAAGGTAATACTCGGCAAGCCGGATTTGCCAACGCACAACTGGAAAGTTGCCAATCTCGAAGAACCACGAAGTCACTGACTGAACTGGAAAAAACCAACGGTTTAATTTATCTATGGTTTCAGTGCAGTTACACTCAAGGTGTACAAGACGGACGCGGACAAGTCGGAGGCTCCGAAGTCAGCTTCAGACACTACCACTGTGCTTGATAACCCATCAGCGTCGGATGTAGCGGACAGTAAAGCGGAAACTCTCTAACGTACACGGAAATGTTGACATACATGGAGTATTTAAAAAGGCTCAGACGACTTCTCATCAGGGGAGAACTCTGATGTGTATATGGTGGAGAAGAGGCTGTAGAGATGACATTGACATTTCTGCAAGTCAACCTTCACCACTCTAAGGCTGCCTCAGCTGCTCTCATTTTAAAAATTGGGAAAGAAGAGATTGATGTCGTCTTAATCCAGGAGACTTAGATCACTGGTTGTTTTCTGCTATCAAATTTCAGCATTGGAGATGTAGCAGCAGTCAGCATTGAGGTCGATAAACAACGATGATCAAACAAGCTAAGAATCTAACCATTTCCTGGTTAGAGGTAATTTTCAAAGGCAGCCTAGAACTGTGTCACATTCCTAGCAAATGGACGGAAGTGAAATTTGTATTTATACCTAAGACGGGAATTCCAAAGACCGAGATCCTTAGAGCGATTAGCTTGTCTTCCTTCCTTTTTATAATAGAGGAAAGACAAATAGAAGCACAATTGTACCGGAAAAGCTGTCTAAATCTCAACATGCCTGTTGCAAGGGGAGATTTGTAGATACTGCTCTTCGTTCTCTTATATATTTCATTGAGAAATCTTTCGAGTACAGAGACTTCGCAATGGTAACCTTTTTGGATATTGAGGTGGCCTTTAACAACGTGCTTTCAGGGAGTGGATGAAGCACTCAAAGACTGGATAGACCAAATGCTAACAGGCAGTTCCGTAAATGCCAGTTTGGGAGAATCCTCCGCCAGAAGATTTGAAAGCAGAGGTACACCGCAGGGTGCCGTGCGTACCCCCCTACTTTGGAACTTGCTCATAAATGACCTGTTACTAAGACTGGACGTCAGTGGCTTAAGGGTGGTTGCCTACGTAGATGATGTTGCTATTGGTGACTGTGGGAATTATCCCGGCAACCTTAGTGAACTTAGGCAAAATACCCTAGGCATTCTTTCAGTATGGGCCAATGGCTGTGGATTAAATGTGAGCCCACAGAAAACCAAATTGGTTCTCTTCTCTAGGTAATATAAGCTTCCTCATATCAATCCTCCCACCTTAAATGGGTTAAGCTTAACTTTTATAGATGAAGCGAAGATTCTGGGTCTCGTTTTGGATAGCAATTTATATTAGAAACGTAATATTCCGAAAAGGGTAAGGAAAGCTACAGTAGCGCTATACTCTTGCAAAAATGCCGTTGGGAAAGGATGGGGCTGGAGCCCCGCATCGTAT
The DNA here is from genome assembly GCA_958295665.1 of Tipula vernalis. Lineage (NCBI taxonomy): Eukaryota > Metazoa > Arthropoda > Insecta > Diptera > Tipulidae > Tipula > Tipula vernalis. The sequence continues at coordinate 135,505,706 of OY282560.1, forward strand.
ATTTACTTTATACCGCAGTTGTCAGACCCACACTTTCCACCAAACTGTCAACCAAGAACTGTTGACAAAAGTTAAGAGAACAATCTCTCTGTGGATCAGTGGTGCACTGAGGAGCACATTCACTCAGGCACTGGAGACTCTGCTATTTTTGACGCTCTAGATGAATACGACTTAAATCCACCTCAATGTGAACCTGCAACAATGCAGGGCATTCATCTATGTATATTGTGTAACAAAGAAATTCCCAAGACCACCGACTGTACTGTCGCGTCACAATCTTTTTACATAAAGTTCCGGACTTGGATCCCATCCATAGAGGACTGGATGATGGGTGAAATTCTGGAACCAGGAGTTATAAACTTCTTCACTAATGGGTCAAAACGGGTTGGAAAAGTTGGGGCTGGGGTTTTCTGCGAGGAACTTATGTTAAACCTCTCTTTCTATCTTCCCGAATACTGTACCATTTTTCAAGCTGAAGTAACTGCCATAAAGGAAGTAGTGGACTGGTTTAAGGTTTAATGTCATTAACCTATGACATTCGCATATCTACGGACAGTCAGGCTGCCATTAAAGCGCTTCAATCACATCTCCTCACGTCGAAAGTAGTCCAGAACTGTCTCTCATTTCTTAACGAGATGACAGATCAGTTCAATATCCATATCATATAGGTGTCAGGACATTTCATTAGTACAGAGAATACTAAAGCCGATGAACTGGCTCGACGTCAAACGGCTCAAACTGCTGCTTCAGGAAGAAGCTAGTAAGTTCACGAACAACTGATGGTCAAGTAGCACCTCATCCCTAATAACAAGCTGATCTCACTTCAGCGGAGTTAGATCAATGTGGTTGCTCATAGGCAGGCATGCAAATAGACTTAGTTTCTTCTCACATGACTACTGTCGTAGTTGCGAGGATGAAGTGGGGGAAGAGGCACTTATCCTCGTCTGGCACGAAATAGACTAAAGTTTCTAGGGGCACCCTCTTCAATGATGTGACGGACAGGATGGACTTCAGGACTATTCAGCGTTTTGTTAGTAGCTCAAAATATTTTCAATGAGTAGGAGGATAAATAATTAAATCGTGGTATGGCAACGGACTGGAACCTAACCTAACCCTATGTTATGGAGAAACCTTAAATTATGTACAGCCAATACTATAGATATTGCTTAATGTTCAGCTTAAATCAGCTGCGAACTAGTCAACTTACATTCTAACTGGCGATATTCCAGTACTTACATTTTAACTGGTTATACCGGCTAATTTTGTTAAACTGTTCCACTCAAATATCTCTGAAAATAAGCACTCTACGAAAGAAATTGTTTAGATCAAAATTTAATTATTCCGTGGGGGAAACACATTAGTATTAAAATTAGTACCCCCTCCTTCCTTGTAGGTGGGGCGGGGGTAACTTTGAAACTAAAATATGAACCCCTATTTTTTATTGCAGATTATAGAATTAACGATATTGAATCGCATGTTCCTGGGTTACGATAATGAGAAGCCATTTTCAGTAATTGAAAATTTAAGAAATACAATTTGTTTAAGACTTACTTCGAGTATTTACAATGAAACCTTGGTATTTTTATTGCAGATGTATTGCAGAATCGTTTGCGAAGGTTCTCAGTAGGAGAAATCGAAAAAAATTGAATATCGTCAATTACAGCGCCATCTATCATGAATCGAAAAAAAAATGTCAGTCAAATCCTACGTATTTTTAGGCGTAAAATCCGAATCTGCAATAAAAAATATGGGTTCATATTAAAGTTTCAAAGTTAACCCCCGCCCCACCTACAAGGAGTGTTACGGCTGTATTAATCGAGGAAATTGTTTTAGACGATTTGCGTAACGATGTACAATGTACAACGATATAAACAAACAAAATAGCAACAACAACCACCACAAATATTTTTAAATGTTTATCGTTTTATATGCTGTATCCAAGATCGGTCAATGACCTTAAATTTTGTGATTTAAAAAAAAAATCGTTTATGATTTATTAATTTATTAGTAAATAGATACACTAAACGGAGTTGCTTTATGTACAAAATATTTAATATTATATACATACGGAATACGGATAGATCGATGAGTCACTTACCTGTAGTAATTAAAATCGTACGATACAACATCAAGTCCGCGGCTTATATATTTTATATGCGTAATTTAAGTAGGGATAGAACTGGATCGATTATTTACCAATATAGGGGAATAGTATGTACCATTATTTTATGTACAATATCTATACCAAAAATGTTTATTATATTTTTAATTATCAAACCGATAACATCGAAGAGATTTCCGAGCATAATTCTTCAAATTTTAACGGATAGTTAAATAGAAGAACCATCTGGAAGCATTAATTTGTTTTACCTGATAGAAAAATTGGATCTATATTGGTTACAAAAATATTTGGTAAGCTTATTTTTCGTATTGATAGCTATGTTTTGTGGAAATATTTATAAACATATTAACTAAGGGGCTATGTGTTATTTATATAAATGTAGATACCTGGGTCATATTTCAAAGTGAACCCGTGAGGGGACGACGGGATCAGGCTCTCAATCACACAAATACCTGAGCTGGGTTAAAAATAAATACCTCAACATACATGGTGTGGTGTGTGATTATCAGCTACATACAAGATCGGATTTACAGGGTGTTAACCAAACCGAGAGCTATACACAAGTGTCCCCATATTTCAAGCCAAATTTTAGTGAAAAAGTGCCAGTTTTTTTTTTTGCTAGATTAAATCAAAGTTTAATCCTAATTAAGATTAGTGCTTATAATTGTAATTATGTAAAGTTATCTAAATTGAATTAAGTTCAGATTTTTGTTTTTTCGGTTATTTTGACCGGGTGTAAATTAAGTATATTGTATGGTTTACCTAAGTGTAAATGTACATATTTAAGTATACTATGTCGGTATATAGTACGTATTTGTTTAAGAAAGTTTAGTTAAGTGGTTGGAAATTTTAACAAAAAAAAAAAAAAAGGAAAAATTGTTAAATAGTGAAGTTTCCATAAGAAAAAAAAATTATAGTGCGAATAAGGTGTTGTTTTGTAGGTATTTTCAGCAGCGGACAAACGGAGCAAGGAGTACTCTTTCGAAACGGTTGTCTGGTGAGTTTTTTTTGATTTTTTAATTTTTGCGGACCTAAATCATAACTTTTTTTTGTTTTCTAATGGAAAATTCGTAAATAATAATTTTAATAATTTTATGGATTTATGATCTATTGCAAAGATTTTTTTTTGTGATTATTATGTTAAACGAATATTTTTCATTATTAAAGTTGTATTTGTAATAATGATGAATTGAAACTTTTTTTTATTGGTGATGATGTTTTTGGAGGTTGACCCTATTTTGCTTTCTCTAGTGATTGTTTTTTCTTCTTTTTGCACGTATAGTTTTTGTACCACCAAAATAAACCTATGTGACAAAGACCCCCCCAAGCCGTTGAGTTTATCCATCATAAAAAAAAAAAAACGTGCAGTCACATAGAATGGTCCGTTACAGGAGGAGGGAGGCTACTAATTTTAACACTAATGTATGTACCCTCACGGAATAATTAAATTTTCATCTTGACCATTTTTTTCGTAGAATGCTTAGTTTCCGAGATATTTGAGTGTATCAGGTTAAAAAAATCACCCGTACAAATCACAAGTACATTCTCAAAAACAGTTTATCTCAACACAAATTTTTAAATACTTACCAATACTAGGTACACAAATAACGAATACCAATTAAAGGAACAACTTGATATCCTACCATTTAAACGACAATTTCACCTATTTTGCAACCGTCAAATTCCAGCATATTTCCCTAGTGTTCAATACATACATATTTATTCGTTCCTACATTTCTTCATCAAATATGGAAAATATTATACAAGTTCCTGTTCATATAATCATTATAGATTTTTTTTTTTATTAAAATTGTTCTTCTCTTACGTCTAGGTACGCTTATGTAAATTTTGAAAAATATTTACAAAATTACATGGTTTGGGAAATTTCATAATGACAATAGAATTCTCAAACACCCCATTAAACGTACATACTCACTATATGTGTGTGTTTGTACATCCATATATACGCAGTTTATATTACAATATTTGTCATATCATTTCTTATGTAGATATTTTTTTTCTACAATATCATAATTTGTATTTCATTTTTTTTTTGTATGTTGAAGTTCCACTTGAATATTATGTACTCGTATCAACATCCAGCATGATGATGATGTTGATTATGCGATGATCATAATTTACGATACCTTCATTCGTGTAACATTTTTGATAATATAGTAATTTAACTTTTCCTTATTTATTTTTATTATTTAAAACAACAACAAAATACAAATATAATAATAAATTGGAAAATAAAGAAAAACATAAATTTAAATAAATAAACAAAAGTTTCAGTTCACGGTATCGCGTCATCTCCGCAATTTAAATTTAAAGAAAATTTTCATCGTACATATATCATAATGATGTTGATCGCACCGCATAATTTTAAAAGTCTTGTAGTTATGATTTTTTCTTTCTTAATAATATTTATTTGTTTCGAATCATTTCATCTTCTACCCGTACTTTTTGCGTTAGTGATACTGGGTACCTATTTTCACCATAAAAAATTAATTTCGTACCCAGCCAAATGTACACACAGTACATATGACAATTTTCCTTTTTTTATATTTTTGTTGCAAATGAAAGAAGACGTACTCGTATACGTATTGTATTTATGTACATAATATATGTAGTACAGCACAATATTTATAGGGATGATAAAGAAATCAACAAAACAAAACAAAAAAACGAATTTTGTATAATATAGCAAGAAGGTAATTGTGTGTCAAGAACATATGTGTCATGGTAGTGATATATTTAATATAAAATTGAAATGCTCAACATCTTAAATAGGGAAATTAAGGTTATAGATAAGATTTATTGCTGCGAGATGAAATTGATTTGTGAAATTTTACACATTTTATTTATTGTTGAATACGAGTATCTGCATACATTTCCCTACATTATATTATATAATATATTGATTTGGATATTATGGAAATTATATTTTGCTATTTATTAATGTAAACAAATTATTTATTGATCAACAAGTAAACCGAGCCATATGAGCTCATATATGTACGTACTCATGTTTTTGATCGGCAATCTTATGTAATAATAATTTACGAAATGGTATTTGGTGTATGTATATTTACTCTTGTTCGAATTTCATCGAAAAGATTTCTTAAACTAGCAAGATCACAACGGATTAACAGAATTGTGAAGATTGGTTCCAGCACTGAAATAAATAAACTTGCTTATAGTAAAAAACGCATTTCTTAACACAAGTATTATCCAAAATTTACATATAAATCAGTTTTTGCTTAAATCAATCGTGAAAACTATTGAATTAAATGTATTTTTCTTAAATTATGATTTTGTAACATTTGTTAAATCAAGAATACGAATTCAATGAATTATTAATACAATCAAAAACTGACTAAATTCAAGAAAAACATTTTACAAATAATTCACTTTTTAAAAAAATTCGAAAACTTTAGAAATAATGTGGATAATAACTCATATAAAGAGAGCTTTGGCTTAAATAATGAATTTTATTTTTTGAAATGTACACTCATCATTCAAGATAATTTTAGTAATTGAATAAAGCGAAACTGTCGCTGAAAACGACACAATACTTTATTGAATTAAAAAATTGCTTGTTAATATTCAGCAATTCGTTTTAATATTATTGCTGTTTTGGAATTTGAATTCATCCTAAACTTGTGGACATCTACCTATACTTGGATATCTGTACCACAGAAAGTATAAAGAAAAATACAATTTGTCTTTTCCCTAGAAAAGAAAATATGTATTTCATCTAAATATTGCTTTCATCAGTTCAACACATTTTCAAGCAACAATGTAAATTTACTCGTAGAGTTACCAAAATATGAATTTTTCTACAATTAGGTAAAGGATATAGTAAAATATAAGATGATCGATCAAAATCGCAGAATTCAATAGGGCATGTATCTATTTCTTGTACTCAAAAAAGAAATTGCACTCAATCCACCATAAACTAAGGTTTTCATTATTATGGGTGGCCGGTGACCCATGAAATGATGAAAAAATAATTGAGCCTATAGAGATTATGTTGTTCTTAATAAATTTGAATGGAAAACAAACAAATTTAGCTTTTAGTTCTGGGTTGAATGTCATAAAAGCAATGAACAACTAATGAGTTGTTCATTGCTTTTTTATGTAGAAAGTGTGTGAGAAGGTAACCAATTTATAGAAAATATTCTGTTTCTTATAAAAATTAAAATGATGGTTATCAATTAATTTGATCATAAATCGATTAATATGATAAAACCATAGAATTTTCTTTCTTAAGCTCGATAAGCTGCTCGAGCTAATTAAATTTTTAACTCGATCTCCACTATACTCTTCACGAAATCACACATATTTTAAGATCATTATTTTGACATATTTAATTTATTCGTATGGAGCAGTATACCGATCAGCGAAATTTGGCATTTTTTACTTTTAGCTTTATTTTTTTTTTAGTATTGTATGATACATTCGGTGAATAATCAGAAGATTTATAGTGAAATAAAGCAATAATTGTGGAATTGTATCGAGAAAATGAAATACGGTGTTTCTTTTCGTTTTTCAGTGAGTTTAGCGCTTTATTCTTCTCTAGTAAGTTATGAGTGAAAATCTTAATACCCGATTTTACATTGAAACCTTTATGATATCCAACACGGTAAGATTAAAAATATTGTTAAACCATTTCCAGTTATTTTTTGCAATGTGGCGAATTTTAGGTATTTGAATGTTACATTAAACAAACAGCTGTCAGTTAGCTGTTTAGTTAATGTGCCATTCAAGTACCTGAAATGAATGTATCTCAAGTGAAAACATATAATGGTTTCATGAAAATGTTCAGGGGTACGGTGATGAAAATTAAGGAAGTTTTCTTCATTTTTTTGTGGATTGACTAGGAGTGATAAAAAATACAATTTTCCTAGTGAAGGTTTGACATGTTTTATCAAGCGATCTCTCTCGAATTTTGTTCGCTCTTCTTTGGCGAGGAACAGCTGATATAATGAATCTCTTGATTAATATAGTTTTGCAATAGTCACATTACAATATTAAATTCAACGTTTAAACAAATAATTTAAATAATTTCATTGTTACATGACACTTAATAGAAAACCTAGCTAAATTATAGCAACCTTATTAAAAATAATTGGTTAATTAAGCAAGGCTTGCTAAAATATAGCTAGAATTGTCTTGGTTCTGAAAGAGTTTCTAAATGTTATTAAGTTTTTTTACCATTAAGCAAGCCTTGATTATTTTACGCGTGCGTTTAGCATCATAATAAATGCATAGTTTTAATAACCTTATTTTAAATACTTTATTTAATTAAGCAAGCCTAGCAAAAACACAGCGAGATTTCTCTTATTTAAAAACGTTCTTTCTCAATTTTTTAATTGTCTATATAATATTAAACAAGGCTTGCTTATTTTACGAATGCGAATTTTAATTTTTTCAACAAAACGCAATGATTTTTTTCCAAAATCATTTTAGTTTACTTGACAACGTTGTGAAATTATGAGCATAAAGTGAAATTTTAGTGCAATAATAATTAGGCATAAAATAATTAAACTGCGAGTTATTAATATGTCTTTAAAAGTGATAAAAGTGAAAAATACTAAATATTAATTAAAATAAAGTTAAAAATTACAAGAAGTGAAAAATTAACTAATTTTACGTAGGTACAAATTATAAATTGCGCCGTTCTTATGTGTTCTAGAACATTCACTGAGACCACATTGAAATATTTTTTGCGAAACAAAAGTCTATAGAAGATAATACAGATGATCGATACGTAAATATTGTATTACTGTTTAACTCATCAACAAATGAAGAGAAAAAACAATCTTACTTAAACTATGGTAACAAATTAATTATTTTTATTAAAACTTGGCGTTCAGACAAATCAACTACATTCAATTTAATTCAATTTTTTCTTTATCTTCAATAATTTTCTGACGAGGGGGCGAGTAGAAGAGACAGCAGAGACGCAACGATTTCAACGACAACGTCAAGCAACACTACCTACAGTTAGTACAAATTTGGGTGACCGCATGGGAACATGATGATGGAACGAAATCTCGCCCCCCTCACAACCGCCGATTGAACAAATGGTGGAGGGAATAATAATAGTTGTTTACAGCTTTTCAGAAAAAAGAGTTTGCGGCACCAGTAAATTTGTGTTGTCATTGTGTCTTTCTCTTACAGGTTGGAGCAGTAGAAGAACTTTAAAATTGTATTGTATTGTCTTGTGCAAAATTACTAAAAAAAAAATATTACTAACAAATTTACTAACTATCAACTACTTAGGTGTCTGGAACCGGGTTGAGTCTTTGTTGCTAACATTCCTTTCCCATCCCTCGATCTTGTTATATGTATAAAGGTGTACGACGGCGGCCTGGCCAGGGGCGAATATCATACTATTAGACTTATGTGGTTATCGATGTGAAGCCATTCTTTACGGGGTTTGGCTTCATGAAGAATGGTGTCGTGACATGGATATATAGTGGTGTTGTGGTATTCGCATTTATAATACGGGAGACTTGCTTAATGCTTGATCGTACATCGCAATCAATCAATCAATCAAAATCTTCAATAATTTTCTGACTTAGAGAATAGTTCGTTTAATGCTTACCAAACGCTTGATTCTGGTAACGGTAAACCCAACGAATTGCATAACTTATTAGGCAAATGGGGAGTGGAATCAACTTGGGATAATTTTCAAAGTAATTCTAGCTTCTAAGTTATAATGTGTTCTTTACTAACTTTTCAAATTCTTTTAGATTTTAACAGAATCAGATTTGGATGCTTTGTTTCCTGACGCAACAGATCTTAGCAAAAAAGCTTCGATCAAAAATTGGGGAACGACGCGTTGCAAATATAAGTTTAATAATAATTTATTTAATAACAATATTGCATTTCCGTTTGTTCGCCTTTGATTTTTAGGGATTCCCTTTACCGTCCTTTACATTGAGTAACAGCAATAGTACGTTATCTATGGATACACAGCGCATCTTTAGCGTCATATGAAAGCGAAATACAATCTGCCTTTCACTTTGTAAATTTTAAACCTTATTGGCTTTTCATGTTAAATTCTAATTCATTCAGTCTTAAATACAGAGCGAGGTAAAAAATTTACTATGCTTATATCAAAAACGGTTCTCTGGACGACGATACCAGAAATTTGTTAATCGGAAGTAACGTACATGAATTCATAGTCTGGGAAGAAAATATGACTGCTGCCCAGTTGGAACAAATCAGTCTTGAAATAGACAAATACTTTCCTGGCGAAGATAAGGCAAATATCTTCTAAATTATTTAATTGCTAATTGTATTTTATAAGCAAGGAAATGTTTTTATTATATATTTTAATAACAATATTTCAATAACAACTTTGAAAATTAGCAGATACTTAATAAACTCTTCAAACTTAGAATTTAATTTTGTAATGGTAGGCACTTTTTTATATGGGAGGAAAAAGGCCGGCCCTGAAACTCTACAACAAATACCGAAATAGTTGCTCCAAACTGAAAAAACTGGGTTTTTTTTTAAAATAAAGTCAAATTTTCATAGATACAATTTATGCCAGGAGACAGAATAATCGATCAATCAGGTACGAAATATGATTTGAGCTTTTATTTACTGTAGAAAACTCAAATTCAAATAGAGCCAGAGTTCGATGAAAACAAGAAATGCCTTTCTTACATGCAGTCACCGTGGGAAACAGTTGAGCTTAAACGGAAAGGCACTGCCAAAGGACGTCACAAGGAATTACATGAGCTAAATAACTTAAAAGCGGCAGAGATTCTTGACAATTGGCCACTATTAAAATCATCTGGTGGCTTTCGATTGTTAAATATTTTCATATATAAATATTGTTGCAGATACATACATATAAGAAAGGGCTTTTTGCCAATATATCAAAGCAAACCCGATAAAAATGTTTTACAAATTGTAAATACATTTTGTTTGTTTTAACTTTAAACAAAACATTTCTTGATACATTTTTTAGTATGTACATATGTATAAATTTGAAATTTGGAAGATTAAGATAGTACAATTGTCCTAACTTATAACCGTATTATATTTCAATAAGTACTTTTCAACATAAAAAAAATTATCAATTTGGAATTATATTTAATTTCAGATCGACACTGATTTTGAAATAATTCACCCAGACTCAACATTTGCTTTATTTGAGAAGCGGGATTCATTTATTAAAAAAAATTCTTCAGTTTTATTTAAAAAAGTCAAAAACAAAACTGTAATTCAGGAATTGAAATCTTTGACAAATGGCCTAAGTAACTTAATTATTTAACCGAGTATCTTTTTCATTTACTTTTTTTTATACACACAAATCCAGTTTTAATAACTACTAGTAACAAATTCAATGTTTTTATTTTATTTACAGACTACACAAACTATCAGTTGATCCAGTTTCTTCATTACATTCTCAAACCATCGGCAAGAGTTGCTGGTAAGCTCAAAACAACTGTTTGGAAACCTTCAATTCAAAATTCTATCAAATCGTTTGCTATAGAAGTTGGCTCGATAATAGAACTACCAAAAATTATTGAAGATACAAAACAGCATTATAAGAACTATTTTTCTATAATCGAGCGAAAATATTATTAAATTGTTGTTTTGTGTTTTCGTAAACAGCGAGTACTCTTTTAAATTGAAAAAACAAATTCTCCATTAAAGCAAAATCATTCCTTAGTTTAAGAAACACATAAGCTTGATTTTACGTTGGGACGTATTAAATTAATAAACTTATTTAATTACCTCAAGCAGGCCGTTTTCTTGGTTTTAATTATTTTGTTATAATGTTTTAAACTTAAATTTAATAAAATAATTGCTAGATTTAATACTACCCAGTCTTTCTTCGATCTAACAATTATTTCTAAAGCGAAGAAAACCGAAATTTTATTGTCCTGTAAATAAATGGGCTTGATAGGTTTAAAGTTGTAGCTAATGTTAAAGAAACATTGAAACCAATGAGATACCTATCAGCAGATAATCTAAAAATTATTATGCAACCAATAAATATGCAATGCAGAGCTCCAGACGGCTTATATCCTACCACACACTATGGAGTGTTTAAGGCCACTAGTAGTATGACGATTTTCGATACACTCTACGGCGATTTGTTGGTAGGATCAAACGTGCAATCGAGCCTATTTCAAATTTCTACGCGGTTCCGGCGTTCCGACAACACCCATATATATTAGTTGGGGTGATTGGAAACATGTACCGGCAGGTTTTGGACAACAAAAAGGATACTAAACATACAATAATTTTATAGCGAGATGATCAGCAACGTATACGTCCGTAAGCGTTAAATACAGTAACATATGGTACGGCATCTGCACCATTTATGGCCACAAGATGCCTAAAGGAATTGGCAAGATACACGCAGAAACCCATGCAGAAGCAAGTCGAGCCATTGAATATGGTATCTACATAGATGATCTAATGACCGGCGCATCAACATTACCTCAATGTAATAGAGATTTTAAGAAGCGGGGGCTCCAATTTAAGAAAAATATCACCCAACAACATAAACAATACCAATCTAACATAATTTTAGATTTTTCACCGCCCGTAAAGTTGTTAGGATTAGCATGGGATGCCAGTGCGGATCATTTTGTCTTCATACTAAATCTTAAAAATAAGGAAGTGCATACAAAGCGAAGCATTTTTTCTGCGGCAGGAAAAATCTTTGATCGCTTGGGACTTTTATCTCCACTAACTATAACACTTAAAATACTATTCCAAAGCTTATGGCTGCAGAAAGTTGAATAGAATGAAGAATTACCGCCAGAATCAAATCAGTATTGATCGATCTTCAAAACCACCTCTATCAAATGCCCTCTACGTATTGCTTCCTCAGACAGTCAAAAATTTGTTAACCTGATATGTGCGAAAACCAAGGTGACACCATTAAAACAAATTAGTATTCCGAGGCTCGAGTTAATGCGTGCAGTACTTTTGAGTAGATTAGTAATCCAAATCACAGAGATGCTACAATCAGAGTTTCATCACTAACAATGTGGACATACAGATACATATTGAAGCTACTATATACATACATCCAGTTATAATATCATCAAGGACCCCAATTGCGAAAGAAACAAGAATACATTTTCTAATGCGAGCCTCGTTCGACAAAACTATTTAATAATCAGAGGAAAGGAAGACAAATAATAGGAGAGATATCTTTAGGTACTAAAGATAAAGTGTCTTACACGGTGGGATTTGGAGCAGTAGGCCTAGTCTTTTGTGGCCTATTCAAAATCTATCCGGTCAGACGAAGAGCCTGTGCCACTCAATGTACTGCGATAATGCTTTCAAATTCTTTGGCGCAAATAAATACCTTCAAAAAGCATATTCATTTTTAAGCACTAATAATAATCTAATTTATTCTAGTCTTTCAAAGGATAAAATAAGTTAGCGATTCTTTCCACCGGCAGTACCCCATCAAAGCGGTTTATGAGAAAATGCGGTGAAGTCTATACCAAGATACAAACCACACGAAGCGTCGGCGGCGAGATACTTACATCATGTATGTATAACCAAATCAACCTAAAACCAAATTACATTAAAATCATTACTTAAGCGCGCCAAGTGTAAAAGAGAAAGATAATTACACATAATTACTAGCAAATTTGTTTCTCCATAATAATTGCAAATCACCTGATTTATCTTAATTAACTTAATACCGCTGTAAAGTAGTTCACACAAAGTGTAGCTACACAAATGAACGAAAAGTGTAAGTGTACTGAAAAAGTGTAGGCCTACATAAAAAGTGTAAATAAGAAGTAGAAACAGGTATGGGGCGATATTACTGACAAAGCGGACTGGTCGAGCTATCCGAAATAATTTTTCTTATTAAAATAAAAAGGGTTAGGTATGTGTTACGCTATTTTGAAAATTGTGAAAATCAAATAAAATGTCCAAACCTGATGCTACACTATGGCCATTTACCAAAATCTCAGAGATGTCACCAAGTGTGGGCTTATATTTCCATTAAGTGGATAGGTCAAGCTATTTGAAACCATTTTTCTTATTAAAATAAAAACGGTTGGGTATGTTCGACGCTATTTTGAAAATTGTGAAAATCACATAAAAAGACCATTTACTAAAATCTCAGAGATGCTACCAAGCGTGGGCTTATATTTCCATAAAGTGGACAGGTCAATCTATCCGAAACAATTTTTCTTATTAAAATAAAAAGGGTTGGGTATGTTCGACGTTATTTTGAAAATTGTGAAAATCAAATAAACTGTCCAAACCTGATGCTACACTATGACCATTTATCAAAATCTCAGAGATGTTACTAAGTGTGGGCTTATATTTCCATAAAGTGGCCAGGTAAAGCTATCCGAAACAATTTTTCTTATTAAAATAAAAGGGGCTCGGCATGTTCGACCCTATTTGAAAGTTGTGAAAATCACATAAAATGTTCACATGTAATGCTACACTATGGGCCATTTACTAAAATCGTAGAGATGTTGCTACGTATTACTGACTATATTTGTGAAAAAGGGCATACATTGGAGAATTTGATTCACTAATTGACATTTTGATATGAGCCTGAGGGCTCTTGCAAACATTTTTTGAAAATAAGCAAATCGAGGTATTTCGCATTGACAACTTTTCATGTACTCTCCGAAACGTTTCGGTCTCTAGCCTTTATGCAGTTATTCATCCAAAAGTGCCCCTTTATAGAGATCTTGGTTTATTCACCATTCATATGGAGCACCCAAGCCAATCAGATCCATTTCACTCACGACTTAGAGCCCGTTTATATAGGGACCATATTATATTTCCAAGAGATACGAAACGTTTGGTTTCCAGTAGTCAGTCGGTTTTTTTGCTCCATCAGGTCGTATATGTAATATTTATTAACTAAAAACCTCCTTGCTCCATACGAAATTCGTTGATTTTTTAACTTTCAAAAATGTTTTATAATACCTCTACGGCTTGTATCAAAATGGCACTGATTGATTGGATTCCTTAATGTATTCCCTTTACAAATTTTGTAGTCTTTATTTGAGCCAATTTTTGAGATTTGTCTTTGCCATAGTGTCATAGTGTAGTTACAATAAATAATAAATCTTTTAGTGAGATTTATAGATACGAAAACTATTACTATAATAAGAATTATAGCACAGATAAGAATATCAGTTAAACCAAGGATGAATGATTTTGCGGTTTTTTGAGTTGGAACCCAATATTAAATATGTCGGTAAAGTGTAACAAAAGCATAGAGTATCATGTTTCCCTTACTGCAATGTACTGAATCTGGCTGTTGATTTAAATCGTTCCCATTCAGATAGAAAGTAATCACATGTTTCGGTCACTACTGTGGTGAAAGCACCTCTCAAGGTTTCCATTATTTTTAATGAAAAAATTAGAGTTATCAATACGATTCAAGTTGCATCCTTCATCAAAAATTTCAGCTAATCTACATCAAAACAACTAATTTACTTTGTACTCACATTGGGAAACTAAATATTGCGCCAAGATTAAATAAAGTAAATCCTTTATTTACATTTTTTACTACATATGTAAACCACGTTACTAATATCTGACATTTAAAGTAATACTGAATTGATGCCAAAACTCGGACTGGGATGTTTCTTTTCCGGAAACCATCGGTATGCCATTCGATTTGGCATTTCATTATCTTACTTTATTAACCATGTCAATCTCGATACTATTCTAACCTTACGGTCGTTTTTTCTTTAAAATTTAGTGTTTTCTTCTATAAATTCACGTATAATATCAGAGCCTTCTAGAGTATAGAGCCATAATCTTAATGACGTATTTTTTAGAAGCTTTTTTAGTGGTATAACTTTTCACTGATTTCCATAGGAATCCATAGTAAAAAAGGTGTTTTTTAGCTTCAAGATTTTCAATGAAAAAAACTAAAATATTATAAAAGGTTTATATAAAAGTTTTCGACATATTTTTAAGAACAATATACAAGAAGGCCATATTGGTATTAAGTAAATATTAATTGCAGAAATATTAAAGTTAAATTATTTCTAAAATATTTTTATCGAACTTTCATTTTGAAAAATACATCAAAGTTGGCTCTGACAAATTAAAATAATACTTGCTAAATTTTTGTTTAGTTTTACTAGTGTACGTAAGATGTCTAAAATGGTAAAAGAAAAATACGAAAAAAAAATATTTAATCGCAAAATTATCACACTTTCCTCTATTTGTTTTGCTTTTCCTACAATTTTTGAACTTGAAATTTCCCCAGGTGGTAATTTTTGGTACGATTTTTCTAAATTTTTACGGCCATCACTGCCATCTATGTAATGTATATTGACTTAATGACCAAACGAATCGTAGTAAGCTTTTATTTCAATTTGACCAGAATGCTGTTGTTATGAATTTTTTTTTAATATTTTGGTTTAAATAAATCAATTATTACAAGAAAATGAAAACGATTTACTTAAACGATATTTATATATGTTGAAATTCAAACATTTATGAAAGTGTTTCAGAAATCATAATTAAGAATTTGTAACGTTTTCATTTTAAAATTTGTCTTAGGACAAAAAGTGATTTCCTATATGTTTTGTGTGTTTTACTATGAAAAGTTTCATTTTTTCCTCGTTTCTAATTCTCTTATAGAAGCTCAGATTTTTTGATTATGGCTCTATAAAATACAGGGTGTTTGATAATATCAAAGCAATTTTGATTACGCAAAGCCATGGTCTACAAAACGAAGCTTTTATAAAGGAATTAGAAACAAAAAACATATGGGAAATCACTTTTTTTCCTAAGACAAATTTTTAAATGAAAACGTTACAAATTCTTAATTATGATTTCTAAAATACTTTTATAAATGTTCGAATTGCAACATTTATGAATGTCGTTTAAGTAAATCGTTTTCATTTTCTTGTAATAATTGATTTATTTAAACCAAAATATTAAAAAAAATTCATAACAACAGCATTCTGGTCAAATTGAAATAAAAGCTTACTACGATTCGTGTGGTCATTAAGTCAATATACATAACATAGATGGCAGTGATTGTCGTAAACATTTTTTAAAACCTTACTAAAAATTACCACCTGGGGAAATTTTAAATTCAAAAATTGTTGGAAAAGCAAAACAAATTCACCAAATATAGGAAAGTTTGATAATTTTATGACTAAATCATTTTTTTTTTCGTATTTTTCTGTAGACATTTTAGACATCTTACGTACACTAGTAAAACTAATGATAAATTTAACAAGTATTATTTTAATTCATCAGAGCCAACTTTGATGTATTTTCCAAAATGAAAGTTCGAAAGGCATAATTTAATTTTATTATTTCTGCAATTAATATTTATTTAATACCAATATAGCCTTCTTGTACATTATTGTTAAAGATATATAGAAAACTTTTATATAAACCTTTTATAATATTTTTGATTTTTTCATTGAGAAACTTGTAGCTAGAAAACACCAGTTTTACTATGGATTCCTATGGAAATCAGTGAAATGTTATACCACTAAAAAAGCTTCTAAAAAATACGGCATGATGATTATGGCTCTATACTTTAGAAGGCTCTGATAATATACGATTTTAATTTTTGCGGTTTTATGTAACAAAATATGTTTTAAAATAAAACAAACACTATTTTCTGAACTAGAGTAAATTATATCATATGAAATTACGTTGTGCGGGGATAACGTTAACATTTTAGTGTTGGCTGATGATATTTTTTTTTCTGGAATGAAAGTCTTGACTAACTTTACATCGGTATAAGATGTGTAAGGTAAAACCACAGATGCCTCGATGCAAAGCTTGCATCGAAATTCCTCGCAAGATTTTCAAGTGTAATTTACAACAGTATAGAACCAACTTAAAATTAATAATAATAACATATTGATTTAAATATATCAATAATTAACATATATACAGCAGTGTACCAATTTGAACCAAACTGCACACAATTATTGTTTAAGACCTAAGGACTGTCACTGTCAATAGCTTAAGTTTCGACCCCTTCTTTTAAGAGGATAATCAGATTCAAAGTTTCTATGGAGGGATTTCTAAAACTTCACTGACGGTGATTGTGATTGTGATGGTGATGGAGATGATGTGAGTGCTAAGATAGTGTGATGGAATGATGGTTTGATGTTATGACGGTACAATTGGGTGATAATATGATGGTGTGATGGTATGGTAGTAAGGTGATATAGTGATATGATGATATGATGTGCTGATGGTAAGATGGTACGATGTTACGATGGTATGTGGATAAGGGTTTGATGGATATTAGTATGAAATCGTGATGTTTTGATGGTATGTAATGGTATAATTATATGATGGTGTGATGATTTAAATTGATGATTGTGATCTTATCATGGTATAGTAGTTTCATGGTATCATGGTATGAAGGTATGATAATATGACTTTATGTAGGTAAGAAGGTATAATTTTAACATTTTACAATGGTGTGATGTTTGATGGTATGCTGGTGTGCCGGTATGATGTTATTATTGTATGATGGTATAGTGGCGGTAAGACTCTATTATGGTATGGTGGTATGATGGTATGATAGTCAATAGGTGTTATGCTATAATGGAACGATATAATCCATGACTTATTGTTTGATTATTGAATGACTATTGTTGATAACGGTATCATTCGTAAAATCCGTTTCCGGATAAATGTCAAACAAATTTCAAATACAACACAGGAGTTTTTCTGTAAATCTTCGCCTAACCGAAACATTGACTTTATGTAGGTAAGAAGGTATAATTTTAACATTTTACAATGGTGTGATGTTTGATGGTATGCTGGTGTGCCGGTATGATGTTATTATTGTATGATGGTATAGTGGCGGTAAGACTCTATTATGGTATGGTGGTATGATGGTATGATAGTCAATAGGTGTTATGCTATAATGGAACGATATAATCCATGACTTATTGTTTGATTATTGAATGACTATTGTTGATAACGGTATCATTCGTAAAATCCGTTTCCGGATAAATGTCAAACAAATTTCAAATACAACACAGGAGTTTTTCTGTAAATCTTCGCCTAACCGAAACATTTTTATAAACAAAGTACAATTAACATTGATAACGAAGCGTTTCGCAGTACTCCATCCAACACATTGGCAGTACCTTAGAGTACCCCAGAGAACGAACCTTGTTTTCCAAGCGTTTGTAATTTTCAATGAAGAACAACAGCAGCCCTTGCAAGAAGAATACAATTTTAATTACCTTTCACCCGCTATAGCTGATATTTTGGTAATTCCATAAATAATTTTTTATTTTTACTTTAAAGTTTTAATGTGACGTTTAGTGAATAATGTAAACACGAACGAAACGACACATTGATTAAAGCTTTGTCGTTTGATTCGTGAATGTGGGGCTTAAATTCCTACAAGGATGTGATGAAAAAGAGATATTTTATGTAGTGAGCAAAAAAAAACTTGATTACTTATTGTGGGGCCGATTAAAATTTCAAAAACCTTAAGTTTTAATGTTTAACTTTTTATGTTTTCCTATAAATTCATAAAGAAAGCAGGGACGTTGTCATTCCAGAATAAGACCCAATAGCTTAAAGTAATAATTTAATTAATTAATATAGTTTTGATGATTCGAGGTCTGTTCCATAATTATAAATATGTGCTTTCATATTTTGCTTCTGCTTCTAACGTAAAGGATTCCGATTTGGTAAATTTAATTAATTGAAATATCTCAATTCTTTTTGAAATTGGTTTTAACGTAGTGAGTATTGTCTGTGGTCAGGGAGCAAATAATCGGTTTGCATTCAAAATATTAGGCGTTAATAAAGATCCTTTCTTTTATGTTAATAAGAAAAAGATATTAGCGTTATACGACGTCCCAAACTAAATCAAATCGATACGTACTAATTTAATGGACTCTGATTTTAAAATTGCTGATGGATATGTAAGTTGGAAAGTTATCACTGAATTGTATTCTCGTGACTATGCAAACTCGATTAGGTTGTGTTCCAAATTAACACCACAACACATTTCTCCAAATAAATTTGAGAAAATACGCGTTAGCTATGCAACACATATTTTCAGTTGGACTGTTGCCTGCGCCATACAAACTATATTTCGTTTTTTTCAATTTTCGGATGATGTACAAAATGTTGCTTTGTCAACAGCAGACTTCTAAATTATAAAAATAAAAATAAAAGCTCTTTACTGAAAAATAATTCTGTTTATTCAAATTTAATTCAAATGGTTTCTTACATACAAACGATATTCAATCAGTTAAACGTAAAACGATATATAGTTTAAAATGATTGTTCCAAACAATAAATGAAATTACGCAACAATTAAATGATTTAATGATAAATAATCCCTAAATATTTTTCCTATTAACAGTTAGGCTTAATCAAGATCCTATTGAACATTTATTTGGCGGTGTAGGTAATCGCCGAAATCGAACTTTAAAGGAATTTAATGATTTGTTAGGACAAATTATGTCTATAAAATTTTTAAAAAATTCAGCTTCTAAATAAGTATGAATTACTAATAAGAGACTTCTCAATAAATTCAAGTGACTCCTCTTCTACTACGGTTGCTTTAACTACGGAT
Source organism: Tipula vernalis (assembly GCA_958295665.1). Taxonomy (NCBI): domain Eukaryota; kingdom Metazoa; phylum Arthropoda; class Insecta; order Diptera; family Tipulidae; genus Tipula; species Tipula vernalis. The sequence goes on from OY282560.1 coordinate 135,525,409, forward strand.
ACCTCAGCTGACAACTTAAGTAATATTGAAGAGAACCAATCTATTGGTATCTCATCTTAACCGGAAAATCAAAGTGAAATATTAAATCAAATTGAAACAAGTAACAACGAGCAGTTAAATTTTGATGATTGCTCTGCAAAATATTACATGTGATATTCAAGTTTCAAACGAGTTGCAAAACAAAATTGCCAGAGTTGTAGAGATAAATGGATCAAAAATGAAAAAGAAAATTTAATAATTAATTCAGAATATTTCATGTTTATGGAAAATTACATAAATGATAAAAATTTTGGACCATTAAGTGCGCCTTCCTCTATGTCCCTGAGTTCCTGGAAATGGCTTTGAATAAAGTTAAGCATTCGTACATGTTTGCCACTGGTTCTATAAATACAAATTTACTTTTCTGCCAATTACAAAACTATGTTTCGAGAATTTTCTAAAGATATGAGAATATGGCGAAATTCAACAATTTTCTTATAGGAATAGAGAAGTTGCTCCTATTCGTATTCATATTAACTTTTGGACGGTAACTAATCATGAACTTACCAAAACGTCCAAACGTGTTACCAATACTGATGAAAATGCAGTTTTGGAAGGAGAGCCAGGATATAAGATTGATTTCAACACCGGTTCTGTGATCTTGGCGCAGTTTTTTTTTATTATTTTGTTTTCGACTATTTCTGAGTTTTAACACAACCTATTACAAATGAGCTCTTGCTCAAAATAGTTTGTGTTAATAGCTAAAATTTAATAAATAAATAAATAATACCATTGATGATTGATTAGTGATTTTCAAAAGTATATTCTGTTGGATTAACGACCACAGGCAAATTTATAGTTTGACTTAAAATTTCATAATTGTTAAGAAATATCCAAGTTCCTTGGTCATATCCAAGAAATCTATCTACAAAATATTTTAGAATCCCTTTTCCGTGGAACGTGTTCACGTGTTAGTCATATTCCAGAATTTCATCTGAAAATCATTTTTGAAATCCCATTTCTATCGTAACAGTCCAGTTTTGTCAAAATCTGTTATAATAGCCTACCTCTATTCTACTTGGCCACGTTCCAGAGCTACATCCTCTAATCATTTTAGAATCCCATTTCCGTAGAACATGTTGAAGTTCATTAAAATCGGTTAAGAAATAGCCAAGTTCTATTAATAGCCAAGTGATCTTCCCAAGTCGACTTCATTTAGAAAATTGAAATTCATTTATACACTCGAAGGTACAGATTCAAAACTAGATTCAGTACTTCCCTTTCTTCTATGGAACACGCCTGAAATAAATGCTCAACATTATAGTGTATATAAGCAAAATCATCCAAACTTTGTTGTTAAAAGTGACCAGTGGTATCTTTTAAAGCATTTATGAAATACTCATAGAAATGTTCAGCTTAATTCAATCAATATTCGTTTGAAAAAAATTTAACAAGTGTTGAAAGTGAAGTTTACGTAAATTGAGGAGCTTCGTTACCCTAAAATTTTGAAAAAGGGAGATTTAATTTCCAGAATTTGTTTTGCTATTTCCCTGTTTCGGCGCCATTTTGTAACTGATCTCTTGGCGGCGTACATGTTTCTCTTAATCGGGTATGCTGTAGTCGGATTATGGAAGGTTCTTTGCCGTCGAACTGAAATTGACCGTTCACTTCTATACGTGCACAAAAAAACAAAAACTTTGACTCACAAAAAAAATTAAGAATAAAGATCAGACCCACTTAAACCCTTAACACCTCTCAACATCATCATCAATAAAAAGATTTACTCGTTCATCTTAATTGAACAATTTATTTAAAATTCAAACAAATGATAATTCATTCCGTTTTAATTTAAATCTTTGCAAAAAAAACTACAAATTCCTAGTATGTATATTATACTATATACCTACTATATACATACATAAATACATATATAAATAATTTAAAAGAAAAATGTGCAGAAAATTATGCTGGAGCATATACCTTGATTAAAGCAAAAGCCAAAAAAAAAAAAAAATTAATAATCTAAGAGAAACTTACCAAATTTTGCCAAGAGTACTCTCCGCTTGTTATGGAAGCTAAAAACAAAAATTGAAAGAATATTTAAAAAAATTACTCATTCAAAGAATTAATACTATAGGAACTATTACATTGCTCTGAATAAAGACACTATAGATTAAATTTAAGGAAAAAAAAATTATAAAATTATGACTTGTAACACAAATTATTGTGAATCACTAAAGTTTTGGGTTAATTTGGTGTCACACCGCACACAACTAGACTTCCGCTGTTTAATACAAATGAGGCCCCGCTGCCGCCACTATAACGGAACTACTTTAGTATCAGGATCTTGCACTAAGAGAGTAGTTCCATTATTTGACCGTCAAATCGACCGGACGTGTTTTAAATATTTTTTGGTGGCTATAAATTCGTATGTAAATGAGTTTTAATTAATGTAATAATGTGGTGATAAAAATAAATTAATAAGTAGTTAACATATTTCATTTAAGTAAATAAATAGTTATAATATAGTTTACATAAATCAATTAAAAGTATTATAGTTTCATAATAAAAGAGCTTGTTAATTTCGTATGACATAATATCTTCGTGTGCTAGCTGTAATCAAGTTATAAAAAATGGCGATCAGTGCTGTGATTGTAAAAAATGCAACAAAAAATATCATCTCACAAAATTGTGTTGCAAATTGGATGATGACAAAATTATTAAATTTCTTAGTGAACCTAATAAAAATCAGGATTGGTTTTGTGCTCAATGTGTGATAAATACGCGAAGTGCCAGAAAAAAATATAATAATCCAAGTGATAGCACCACTTCATCAATAACTATTGAAACTATTTACAATAAATTGCTAGATATTGAAGACGAGAATAAACAATTACGTGCTACCCTTGATAAAAACAACCAGCTAATTAGTTCTGTCCTACAACGAGTTGAAATACTGGAAGAAAACATTAGAATTTTGAAAGAAGATAATGAAAAAAAAATTTAAAGAGTTGACAAATCTGCAAGGTCAATTTAACAAATTATCATTGGATACCGCAATAGATATTGATATTAAACACCAATACATCGATAACTTAGAACAACAGCTACGTCGAAATGAAATTACAATTTCTGGTTTGCCTCTTATTGAGAAAGTTAACAGCTGTGAAGTTGCATTAAAAATCATAAATCAAGTTTTTAACGTTAATGTGATTGAAACGGATATCGATTGCTGTAAATTGTTTACGACGATGAACGAAAACCCCGATAAACGTACATCTCTAATTACATTGAAGTTTATTTCTTTTAATTTTAAACAAAAAATCATGGATATTAAATATAATTCGAAACCAAAAATTCTATGCAAAAATTTCTTCCCTGGAAGTAGTGGATCCATTTATGTCAATGACAGCCTAACCAAATATAGACGAGAAATACTACAAAATGCAAAAAAATTTAAGGACAAATATAATTTTAAATATCTGTGGTGTCATGATGGAAGTAATGCTGATAGAGGTAATGCTACGTAGGGAACAAAACGGAAAAATTTTTTATATACATAAATTGAGCGATCTTAACGAAATCATAAATAATCTAAAATAATATGAATAGTGTTAATAATATCCCTAATAGCATTACTATTTCCCACCAAATCATTTGAAGTATCCGAAAAAATTTTGATTTGTACTTAACTAATATTTCTTCTTTTTTAGTGAAGCCCGATGTGATTGTATTGACCGAGATTCACATATACGACTATGAAGTCAATAGTATACAAAACTACAACCATTAGCCTAATTGTAATAACAACTATAAATGTGGAGGGGTTTCAGTTTTTGTTGAAAACAGTATCAAAAGTGATTTGTTATGCCTGAATACAAATAATGCTGATATTTCAATTACTAATATTGTTGTAATGGATACAAAAATCGCCATAGTAAGTATTTATAGACTACATTCGGGTTCCATTATCGGATTTGTTGAGGATTTATCTCACACTTTATTAAATATAAAAAAGGGGCGGAATCAAAAATACCATTATCCTAGGTGACATTAATATAAACATTTTAGACTACCCCTCCGAATGTCTTGACTACGTGACTCTATTATCTTCGCTTGGGTTTGAATGTGGAGTACATATATGAAACTACGCGGAAATTATCTGGTTCGTGTATTGATCACGTTTTTTATAATTTTGGAGCAGATTTTGAAATTAATTGCAATGTATATGATTATAGCATTACTGATCACTCCATGATCATCTGCACTATTGTTTTTCCGGACAAATCATTCCAACGAAAGTCGTATAATGGTTGCAACTTCAATTTCCGAACCATTGATTATAATAAATTAAATTCATACCTAAATTCCGAAACATGGAGATTGGCTTTATCGACTAATGATCCAAATCTTGCATTTAGCAAATTTTTACAAAACTTTAAAGAATACCTTAATTTAGCAAGTAGTGATCGCAAACAATATATAAAAAAAGAGGCACTAAGACCATGGATGAATCAACAAATTTTGCATAAAAAAAATACCAAAAATAAATTAGCTGCGCTTACTAAAAAACATCCTAATAATGAAAAGTTGAGTGAGCGGCTTAAAAAAATATCAAATTCTTTAAAGGTTGACATAGAAAATCGTAAACGTGATTACTTTCAATCCAAATTCCAATATGTTCAAGGTGATAGTAAGAAGCAATGGGCTCTTGTAAATGATAATATTGGAAGTAAATATAAAAATAATATTATTTCCAGTATCTGTGAGTCTAATAGCGTAGAAGTTACTAATCCTGCTCAAATATCTGAAGCTTTCAATAATTATTTTGCAACTCTAGCCACAAGTCTAATCGAATCATATTTTGAACCACAGGACCAAACAACTATTCAAAATACTGATCTTAATTTCACATGTTGTTCATCAATGTTCCTTGAACCCATTTTACCAGATGAAGTGGTAACCGCTATTAAAACCCTTAAGAATAAATACACCTCTAGCTCAATCGATGGTGTCAGTAACTATACCCTGAAAATGACTAGTATTAACATATGTCATATTTTGGCTCATATTTTTAACCTTAGTTTGCAAATCACTTCAAACACGGTATAGTTATTTCAATCTTTAAGAAAGGTAGGAAAACTGAGCTAAATAATTATAGACCGATTTGTCTTCTTTCATCTTTTTCTAAAATCTTTGAAAAGATAGTTAAAGTCAAAATTCTAAAGTTCTTAAACAAAACTAATTTCTTCTCTGATAATCAGTTTGAACTTAGGGAATCATTAAGCACTGAAACTGCGCTGAAAAAATTAATGAACTCCGTACATTTGAAGCTAAATAGTAAAAATTATGTTATGGCCCTGTTTATAAAACTAATGAAAGCATTTGACACAGTCAATCACTCAATTTTGCTCCGAATTTTAAATAATCTAGGCTTTCATGGTGTGGTGCTGGACTGGTTCACTTCTTATATATCGAATAGACTTTGCCAAACTAAGATTGGAGACGCTCTCAGTAGTCTTCAGGTGTATAGTACAGGTCTCCCCCAAGGATCGGTCTTAGGCCCCACTCTATTTCTAATTTATCTGAATTCTATTTTCAGTTTAAATTTCAAAGGGGAATTAACAGCATTCGCAGATGACTTAGCTATCTTATATTTTGATAAAAGTTATCAGAATGTCTATGAGAAAATCAATTGTGACTTGAGCACATTGCGATCATGGTTAAATAGTCATCAAATGATTGTCAGTAGTAAATCTAAAGTAATGGAGTTTAAACTGAAAGGTTCTTCTCGTGTGAATTTTGACTATGAAATCAGATTCCATTCTAGTGCCTGCAATAATCAGAGTTGTTCAGTTAAATGCTTTTGTATTGAAAGAGTATCAAGTTACAAATATTTAGGATTAGTTTTGGATTCACAGTTAAATTGGAAAAAGCACTGCACTATTCTAACAAAATATTTATTTATGGTTACTAGTTATATTTATAAGTTGAGAACACTAGCCCCTAAGGATGTACTAAACATGATTTATTATGCACTAGTGCAATCAAAATTGAACTATGGAATAACATTCTGGGGTTGTGCATATGATGTAACCACGAATCCTATTGCTAAATTACAAAAACAAATACTTAGGATAATGGAATTTGAGAAACCAAATCATTCATCATGGCCCATTTTTGTTGCTAAGCGTATTTTACCATTACAACACTTATTTGTCTTTAGAGTTCTAAGACTGTTTTTTGAAATGAGTGGTAATAGGTTAACTGGAGTATTGAAGAGCTACAATCACCGCAGGAATAATTTGTTCACCTCTGAAAAGCCTCGTACCTCCCATTTTAAAAAAATATTTTCTAGTAATTGCTCCTATTTCGTTTAATAATTTACCACAAAATTTAAGAACTGAAACCCGTCCTAAACAATTTCATAAAAATTTAAATATCTATTTAATGAACTTTAAAGATATTACGTTTTTGTTCAATATTTTCCGTCAGGCTTCAACTAAGTAATTGTATGTTAATTAGTAATAATCCTTATTATTCAGATTTGCTTGTTTAATTATTATTATTATTTTTATTGTTATAACTTAGATATAAATACCATATATATATGTTTATTGTTTACTACACCACCACAAAAAAATTAATTTAAAAAAGTGTTTCTTAACTTATGTCAAAAGAGTAACAGCCACTGGTCTCGACCATATGTTACTGCTACTATCAATCTTTTAACTTTAATTATAATGTTTAGAAATATGTAAGAATGATAGATTTAAATAAATAAATAAAAAAAAAAGTAACAAGACTTACCCACAAAACATCAATTATAGTCTATATGAGGCACACTATGAAGTGGAAGTTTAGATAATTCTCCCGGCAATTCTTCAGCAATCCTATGTAAGTGAAAAATTTCACATAAATATTCTATTAAATTTAAACTGAAAAATCGTGACGCTTACCGATCGGTTCGACAAGCTTTAAAGCGGCTTAATATTAATGTTAAACTTTGTTTATCATTGAAAATGTTTACTAAGACTACCTAGACCACTAAAACTACATATACTATATGTTAAGAATTTAATTTGTCTGTTTCTAATCAGTTGATTTTTCGGCATTTTTTATAGACAAATATATTAATTGTTCATGGCAATCCCAATATTTTCGATTTGGTAAATCAGAAAAATATAGAGGCCAATCGCTCATAATATATCTACTGAAAAAAAGTAGAAATATCTTCCCCCCTCCCGTAATTTTGGCTGAAGGCCCAGAGTTATACCAATGTACAACTCTGCAAAAATGAGAACCCTCCATGAGTTCTGTTGGTAGTTTGGTTTCGTACTGAAAAGTATGGTCTACTCATCAGGCAGCTACGACCAAACTACAAAAATTTCCACTCTAACCACATACATTAAGTATCTGGCCAGAACGTACTGACATAGCGAATTATTATTCAACTACATCAAATATACAAACCCATGAAGAAACCTCATTTGTGTGTGTATTATGCCCACACGTAACTAAGAACGAGTTTCCCAGAGGCGGTTTACAAGTTCTGTTTGGAGCACAAACAGAACTTGTAAACCGTCACAATTGCTGATGTATTTATTTACTTGCTGAGCCATTCCGGGCCAGAAATAGTATCTTCTTATCTTCTCGAGTTGCTCATTGTGTTCTTTTTCAATTATTTGAGATCTGAGACCAGTTGGAATCCACAATTCTTAGATAGACAGATCAGAAAGGTCCGTTTTCCTTTTTGGTTCCAACCGAATGTATATGCGATCATTATGGATGTTGAAAGCTAGATAGTTATTTGGGTTCTTTTTAATTTTCGTCAATAATTCGTCAATTGAATATCTTCAAAATGACTTGAATTAAAATCAATAATTTCCACCATTTTTCGTAAAGCATTGTCGAGTTCTTCCAGTGTGTCTCAAAAAACGCGAAATAGTAGGTACAACATTATCCTTTCCTCTCTGATGTTTGATGGTGAACCGAAAACCTTGAAGTTTAATACTCCACCTTGCCAATCTTCCACTGAGATGTTTTTGGTTCATTAACCATTTTATTCTCGCGGTGGTCGGTTATCAATGTGAAGTCGTGACCTTCAACATATCCGTGGAATTTCTTTATTGCGAGTATTGCAGCTAAACATTCTAGCTTTTTCTCCCACTAAATAGCCCAAATAACGTATCTCTCGCATCACAAAGTTGCTTTTTTGAACGTTTGTTGTTAGGCCGGCTGTCCTTAGTAGAGTCGCCACCAACTCCAACAGCTCAAAATGATCCTTCAATGTGCCGGTGATGATAAGTAAATCGTCAAGGTATACAAATATCCGATCATGTAACTCGTGTGGTATAACTTGTGTGACATCACTCTAAACTGATAGAGGGGGCGACCCGATACGGGGGCGACCCAATTTTGTCACGTGAGTCTCCGCAAGCGGTATTTGCCAAAAGGCGTCTTTAAGGTCGAGTCCTGTAATGTATTTATTCTCAGACAGCCGACCCAACAATCCATCAATAATGGGCAGAGGATATGCATCGTTCTCGGTCACCGAATGGGCAGAGGATATGCATCTTTCTCGGTCACTGAGTTCAATTTTCGGGCATCGAAACAAAACCGACCCTTACCATTCACTTTTCTAACCATAGTAACGGGAGAATTCCAAGCACTTTTGCTTACCTGAATTACTCCCAGTTCAAGCATTCATTGGCTTATGGGTTTGCAGCCTTTTATTAATTCGATTTCGTGCTCGTGAATGGTGGTTTTACCGAGACCGTTTTCTCAAAAGATGGAAATAAGGATATAATTCTATTGAGCTCTAATTTTTCGAATTTATTCAAATCACTGGTTAGTGATGGTCTCTTGCTCGGAAATCTCGCTTATTTAAATTTTGGAAGGATGTCCAATTTCTGCCAGAAATCGATTTCGAGATATAAAAACTATGCTAAATTTAATGGAATCCGCTTTATTTCCGAAAGTAACCGGCAACGATACAAAGCCTAAAACCCAAAATTTTTAATCTGTGAATAGAAGCATTTACATATAAGTTTAATTAGCGGCCTACCAGATTTTTAGTAATATCGACATTATTGGGTCATACAGAAAGTTCAGGAAGGTCCAATGCGTTAATGCTCCAAACGTCATTGTCGTTGTACCTTAATAGTTGAGGCATTCATATGTAGGTTAGTAATTAGGTTAATCGATCACATTTATAATGTTGCTAATTTTGTTTTAAAAACTTTTAATTTCCTTAACCACTCCTTGTAAAAGCAATAAAACTAGCAATTCTCAAAGGAATAATATTCTTCTTCCTGTAAATTCATCACACATTTTTAATATACACAATATAAAACGTAATGGATCAATAGTAATTTATCATATTGCTATAAACGTTTAGCTGTCCGAAACCGATTATATTGTACATTGGGGACTATTTTATCTATATAAAAAAAAAAAAATGTTTTTGCAACATATCTACCACCCGAACACTGTTTAGTGCGTGTTTTCTACCGTATGAACCTGACATGCAGAAAATAAAATATCTTGTATACATATTTTAAAACTATAACACAATGTATTTAAAACCCATAGCTAGATAAACAGATAGTAATATATATAAAAAAAAAAACTGGTGGTGTATCAAACAAGTCCTAACGTAAAATAACGACCTATAAAATATCCTTTGTATTTAGTAAGTACATCGCGACATGCTAAAAGGTTGTATAGAATATGAATTATCAAAAGCAACAACAACAAAAAACATGTTTTAATTACATTAATCATTCAACTCATTTTACAAATCATATTTACATTTGCGTGCTGTTTATTTTTCACCATCGCATATATTCTTACATACAAACATTCGATAACATATTACAGAGGAGAGAATATACTGTATGTAGGTAAGCAAGAAAATTGAACAATTTTCACAAACAACAAAAAATAAAAAATGTGGAAAATTTTAAAACATATAAATTATAAATGTATAAAACAACGAAAGCTTGACATTAGATGTATAAATTATATAATATTAATAATTAAAAATATTAAATATAATAAAAATAAAATGTATGACGGGTTTTTTTTATTTTTTTTTTATTTCCATTTTAATTGATTGGGAAATGTAATGTATTACAAATAAGTTGGTTGGTTTTACAATCATACAACAGTTTCTACATAGGTTTCAGCTCGTCTGTATTATTTCTAGACATACACGATATTTAAATTAAAATACGGGCGTATTATATGTGCATACTCGTATATACTATGACTGTGAATTACAATGTGATTTTAATATTTATAAGCATTTATAAGCTAAAAGGGATGTTTTAAGCGCTTTGGGTAGAAGTTATTGTACTTTTAGGTCTGACATTTTCGTGTAAAAATTATATTGTGTTCATTTGTTTATTTATTATTAAATATCAGGAACCTGTGTGTTATGTTATACGTATGTACAGCGTAAGAGTAATGGTTACAACAAATGAATTATCTTTATTACTTACGAATACTATAACGAAAAAAAAAAAAAAAAAATTAAATGTTATAACTATATGGCCATTAATATTTATAATAATTAGCATAAATAGAAACATGAAAGGAAATGGAAAAAATATATTTTTAATAACTTCAGTTATAAGTAATGGAGTTGCGGAATACAATTTATATTTATAATTGTTGGAAAATACATGGCATGAGTATTAATAAGTCGACAGGTTAATGAGTACACACTTCTGTTACGAAGACATAACCTCTCCACAAATCACAATTTTTTGAAAGCATGACTAACAAATAACAAAATTCCTTATTCTATTTTATAAAAGGTTGCTTTGCGGAATTATAGATAAAATGTAACATAGTTTAAGAAATGTTTCATGTGCCAATTGGTGCTTTGCTAAATTGTAATTTACCTTTACAATTACTTTAAAATAATAAGTATGAGTTATAATCAAACAGTTCTTTCTTTCAGAAAGAAGTTCAATTACCATAAATACACTGCGCCAATTAAACAACGGAACAGAAATTTTCTTCGAAAAAATACCCAGATTTGAACGCTTGTATCTTGGTGAAATAACACCTTTCAAAAAAAATTTTTGTTTTTAGTTGAAGTAAATTTTGTTTTCTTTTCGATATTGGAAACCGATTTATTTTATTTTGTTTTTTTATGACTTTTTTGAGTAAAACCAAAGGTGTCTAAAAAAAAAAAATTTGCTGCCGTTTGAAACTGTAAACGAAATTGCCCGATATTTCATTCAAAAATCCAAATCGGCCATTTTTTTTTTTTTTTTTTTTTAAACTATGCAATCTTTTCTGGGGCTCAAGGCACTCCCAACTCTTTCGCAGTTAATTTTACCGTCCTACTTTACGCAGTATAAATCGGCCATTTTATGGAGAATTTAGAAACCTTGCAAAATGATACTAGGAAAATTTCTGTGCGGTCACACTCCTTGTCGAGTTATTGAAGTTTTAGAGAAAACGTATCAAAAAGCGTATACACGTTAACATTAACAAGTACATTTTTTTATTTTGTAAACTAAGCACTCTACGATAAAATGTTGAGCCACATTTTGATCTCAGGCGTAATTTTTGTGATCCAAAATTAAAGGAGAAAATATGTTTTTACAGTGAAAAATATGATTTATTTCATAAGGTATATTGCAAACAAAATCCTTTTAAACTTTATTCAAATGTAATAAAACTGAAATCTACGATCAAACTGGAATTTTCAATAACGCGTGTTACCTCATCTAGCCCGTATTACTTCATAAATACGCCGTGGCATATATAAAACATTGCATATTTTTTGCATGGTGATTTGTTGCCATTATTCTTGTAAAGCGTCCTGAAGTTCCTGCGAATTTGTTGGTTGCCTTGTCCGTTTTCTTACACGTCATTTTAACATGTCCCAGACGTGTTCTAAGGGGTTTAATACTGGACTTCACGGAGGATTGCTTGTTAAATTAATGCGGTGCTGTTGCAGAAATTGGCGTCTGTTTAGCGCTGTGTGCGGCCGGACATTATAATGCATAAAAAAAATCCGCGCCCAATTTGTCTTTTCATGGAAAGCATATGAAGCCTTAAAATTTCTTCCACGTATCGTGCTGATGTTAAAGCTGGATGTGGTATCACTATCGAATCTGTCTTGCAATTCCAAGAAATACCCGCCCAAACCATCACCGAACCTCCATGAAATGCTACGACTTCCCCTAGTAAACGCCAAACCCTGCATCGGCCGTCTTGTAACCTATGCTATAGTGTTACAATATTTTTTTTCTATTACGACTGTGACCTATTCCAATAATTTGGATCGCGACTGTAAAATTACATATTAAATATCATGTAATATGCAAAGCTGGTTTTTTTTAAGCTCTCTTATCGGTACTCAATACCATAAAATGATTGAGATAATTAGATTTTGGATATGATGAAAAATTAAAAATTAAAAAAAGAGGAAGACTTGTATTTTTGCGATCGATGGTGAAACACTTAAATTTTATCGATCTAAAAAAGTTAAACAAATTAATTTTGTGTGAATTAAATATTTTATATTTCTAAAAGTTCTAAGTGAACTTGAAAAAGTTTAAATTTATTTTTGTTGGTTCTGCAAATATATCGAACATTTTTGGATAGTATTGTGATAAACAATTTGAACCTTTTGTTTTTTTTTTATATAATATATTGTATGATTTGATACAGTTTTGGTGATACCGATATAATTATTTTCACAAACAGTTCGTGACTTAATTTGAATTTATAAATAGTGCAGTTTTCAAAATAGTTCTTAATTTTAAGTATTAATGGTATTTTGAACTTAAATAGTGTTAAGAATATTAAACGTGATGAATTTCCTTATAAAAAGTGCATAAAAACAAAAAAAACGTTATAATAATCATAGTATCGTACAATGGTCGAATTGCTCGCTACATGTGCAAGGTCGGCATAATACCGTATAAGAACCATAATTATTAAATTTATAATAAAAGTAATATTTAAAAAAACTAAAAGTGAATTTGTCGCCCTTAAGGTTGGCGATTTCGGAAATAATAACCGAAGTGTATAGTGTAATAGTTAATTTCGTTCATAAACATTACCGGATGAACAGGGTAACTTAAAAACATTCTGAAAATACCTACTCCTAGTTTTAATACTACTAATAGATACCTAATAATTAAACTAATTAGCCTGAAATAATAATACTTGCATTTAAACTAAATATAATAAAAACGAAATTTAATATCTATAACTAAAAACTGAACTACCTACATACATACGGCGTAACGTAATTCAAACGGCGTTCATTATTACCTTCGCTTCGCTACGTATACAGTACTGTATCAACGATATTGCCTTCTAAGGATATAACATAAAGGCCATCGACCTCATATCGCGGTAAATAATTAATTATATGTTTGTAAATTAGCTATTTAATTTATTATATACATTTTTTTTTACTATTATATTTGTATTTGAAGTTTAATACTTAAATCTTAATATCTATAATATTATATAAAACCATTATTAAGTAGTATAGTAGTATGTACTTAGTTAATTATTTTTGGGGAATTTAAACTAGTTTTAATTGATTAGTTATTAATTTGTTTTTGGTTATAATTATTATTATTTTATTTCCTCTCAAGATTTATCAATTCAAATCAAGAATTTTCTCTTTAAATTATAATAAAATATTTCTTTGGTATTTACACATAACGGTTCAAATGTTTATAATTTATTGCCATTTTTCTAAATTTTTGAGAATTAATAACATGAATTAATTTTTACTTTCTTCGGGTGGACTATGGAATGGTAAGTATGTGTGAGGGGTTGCAGTGTACCTAAATCTATTAAATTCATAGTGACTTTGTCATCATACCAGCAATGGTCTATCATGGAAACAAATAATACCACGACCAATAATGAACCTCTACGATTTGAGCTACAGGAAAAGATGACATCACCTTCCATGACCCATTGATATCTTTATGTTAACTGGTTTACCAAAAATGTTGTACCACGTTACAAAAATATTGTACCACGTTACAGTCTGATGCATACAAAATATATATATATATATATATATATATATATATATATATATATATATATATATATATATAATATATATATATATATATATATATATATATATATATATATATATATATATATATATATATATATATATATATATATATATATATATATATATATATATATATATATAAAATAGGAATAAATAAAAACAAAAATATTATTACTATACGTTTTGTTTTGGTCTATTTTATAATTATTTTAAAACAGTTATGGCTTTTTTACTGACCAATTTTAATAAAAAACTTTTTTATTTTTTCGCCGATATTTCGGTATTACATACCATTTTCCAGGCTTTTATTATTCTAGTCAATCATATAATAAATTACGTGATTAATAATTTATAAATATTAATAACTTTATAAAAAACGACAAAAGTAAAAAACCCAAAAAACTTACAAAATATTTCCTTATTAAACAAACTTTCACGTTTCAATTGCTTCACAATTCCTTTTTTCAATGAAAATTATTTACAAAAATTAAAATCAAAATAAAAACAAAGTTATTTGTTTTTTTCGCTGTCCTTGACCTATTATAAATTTGAAAACTATGAACAGCTGGTTCCGAATATAAACATAAATACTTTACGTAATGAAATTTGGACTACATAAATTATCGAATGAATTATCAGAAAGGAATTTTTACTATGAATAGTTTTTTATTAAATTAATGTAATTACTATGTAATTTATTTGTGTCTACTTTATAATTTACTGGACTTTTTTCTAATCATATGTGGCATGCTTCTTTGAATAAACGTTTATTTTTCTTTTTTTCAAAACTTAACGTTTCCGCATTATCAAAATCAAATTCATGATTTTTTCCCTGGCAATGTCCGCCAAAATAGGTGATAATGGATTCCCCATTGCCAAACAAAATTTTTGTTTGTAAAAAACACCTTGATATCCAAAATAATTATTGTCAATTACACACACATCTAATATTTTAAGAAATTCATTTTTTGTTAAGATACATTCATTGGAAATTTCATCCCATCTTTCAGAGATTGCAGTTTCAACGATGCTAAAATTTCATTTTCGCCAATATTAATATTTTGTATTAGCTCCTTAAATTTAAAAGAATTTTTTAAGTTGTAATTGCTTTTTTCTGTCAATGGTTTCAGAATTTTACAACAAAATTTTGATAAAAAATATGCCGGTGAATTTATAGTAGAAACAATTGGCCTAAATGGGATATTATTTTTGTGAATTTTTGGTAGACCGTAAATCCTTGGTGGAACTGGGTTATTAATTTTCAAAGATAATTTAGTTTGATTGCTAATTAAATTTTTTTTTTTTAATTAATCGATAATTTTAAAACACTTTAAATTAATTTTGTGTGTCGGGTCATTATTAATAATTTCGTATGTGTCCAAGTCATTTATTAAGTCCGTCATCTTCTGTTGGTAAAAATTTCTGTCAAGTAAAACTGTTTTATTGCCTTTATCTGATTTAGTTACAATAATTTGGTCATGATCCTTTAGAAACTATTTTTAGCTTTTTTAAGTATCAAATCATTTTTCGAATATTTTATATTTTTTTGCAGATATTGCGTTACATGGTCTGTTATTTTTGTTATTTTCTCGTTTGCATTGTTAGCATCTATCGAAAGGATATTTTGTACTTCAGCTAACATGTCCATAACCGGGACGTTTTTTCTTTCTATCGCAAAACTAAATTTCGACCCAAAACTCCAAACCATGTAACATTCTTCTGGAAAATTCACATTCGTCAAATTCCCTACGTTATTTTTTTCAAAATTAAAATCTAATTTGCATTGTTCACTTATTAATTTTGTTATTTTTTTATTAAGAATCTCTTTTTTATTTTTACGCAAAATATTTATGTCTCTATTTTTTATTTAAAACTGTTCATAAATTTCATCCTCTAAATTTCGTCTAAGCCAAACAATTAAATCACTTACCTCATTACTCAGCTTTTGTAACGTGAAATTACAAATTTTTATTTGAAAATTGAGAATTTTCTTGAGGAAATTGTTCTTCATGCGGTTTATAATCTCCTGAAACGGATGTTTCTGTTGTTCCAAGGATTCAAAACATTTACCTTTATGTAATATA
The DNA here is from genome assembly GCA_958295665.1 of Tipula vernalis. NCBI lineage: Eukaryota > Metazoa > Arthropoda > Insecta > Diptera > Tipulidae > Tipula > Tipula vernalis. The sequence continues at coordinate 135,541,552 of OY282560.1, forward strand.
AATTTCGGTAGCACATTTTCTCTTTTGCATTGTCGTTTACAAACAAAAGTTTGGTTTGGCAATGGGGAATCCATTATCACCTATTTTGGCGGACATTGTCAGGGAAAAAAATCATGAATTTGATTTTGATAATGCGGAAACGTTAAGTTTTGTAAAAAAGGAAGATAAACGTTTATTCAAAGAAGCATGCCACCGGTTAGAAAAAAGTCCAGTAAATTATATTAAAATTTTATAAATTATATTAATAAAAATAAATGAAGTAAATTATATTAATTTTTTTTTTTATTAAAATTGGTCAGTAAAAAAGCCATAACTGTTTTAAAACAAAAATATTATATGACCAACGCCGAGAAAACCCGAACTTCTTTACATTGGTGGTTCGCTGCTATGTTAGTTTGTAGTATAGGTTCTTGTCTTGAAAAAAAAATCGTATGGCATATCAATTGCAGTTTAACAGTGGTAACAGTGACTCGTGGAAATAACATAATTAATTCGTGAAAAACAAAATTAAAATCATTTTGTCTAAAATTGTGAATATACTCGTATGTAAATATTTTGCGAAATTTCATAAAGTGAATTGTTGAAGCCAAGGTAATATTTTTTTTTGTAAACCTTGTCTACATGATTTTCCAGACGGGAATCCTTATCGTAAATAACAATTAAAACCATTAACCAGAGGAACCCGCAAGGTTAAATTGAAGTCATACGCACGGATAGCTGTATGCACAGTAAGTTACAAACTGTGAGTTATTTAATATAATTAAGTTAAATCGCATTATTCACGCGATACCAAAAATTAATACGCGAGCATAGTACCACTAATTTAGTGTGGTTCTTCTTGGCGAAAAACAGAATAAAACAACAGAATAAAAAGTAATAAATCAAAAGCCAGAATACAAAAATTAGAGGCCGATACTATAAAATATTACACAAAATTACCGTAGTAACAGGGGATATACCGTCAGGGACGAAATGGAACAAGTCGAGGTCGTCTCTTAAAAATAAAAAAAAAATAAAAATACACAAATTTAATTTTTTTATTCCCAATCAAATTATAATTTATTATTTATTAATTTATTTATTAAGTGGTAACATAGTAAAACTATTGTGTTTTAAGGACTATGGTTCTCGTGTATTATTGCAAATTCAATTTTTTTTTTTTAGATAAGTTAATTTAGTGACATCATATGTATATATTTTGCATTTCGTTACATATATATTGGATACACATATTATATAATTTAAACCTATTTATTATTATATCTAAATTATTTAAAATCATATACATATGTACATATACACACATTCAACTACTTTTCCACAAATTAAAAGTAGTTTCGTTATTAAATTTTTTTTGTACTTTCATAAAATAAGTTGTGCTTTCATTAATTATTTTTGGCAAAGTAGAGATTTAAATTGGTGATAATATTCTTGAACATTTTCTCGTTTCCAATCCGTTTGTGTGATCATATTAATAATACAGTTCAGTTCAATTGGAACAATTACGTGTGGTATAAGTGAAATCACAAAAATGAAGTGTTAAGTGAAAAAGTGATGATTTAAGATTCCGCAGGCTCCAGTACATTATGGGATTACCCCTAAGTGGGTGTAATGAAATTTAGGTTAGGGCGGGTATGACAGGTGGTCATCAACATCCGATCACCGTTAACCAGGATATTCCAGAAAACATAATACAGTAATAGTTCAATGATGAGTTGTTTTTTTTTGTGCTGAGTGACATAACCAATCGTACGTTCAATAATATTTTTGTAAAGCAGCATTTTCAAGCTCTATAGTGGATGGTGGAAAGATCTTACCCATCTGACTGCCACCTAGCCTGGCAATGTGCTGCTCCACCAACTCAATCCACATAGAGATCTGTTACCGATGAAAGCAGGTAGTTTCCAAGTCATGTTAATAAATCCGATATTCAAGACAAACTACACAACGCATCGTTACAGAGTACAGTTGCCATACTGCAACGCATAATTTCTTGTTTGTCGACGGTGATTTTCAGTCAGATACGGAACCCGTCGACATGATCTTAGTCGATAAGCTTTCAACCGATTTAATATAAACTGTTTTGATGTCTGGTTTTGTTTAGTTACATTATTTCTTATTTCTTGAGCACTGCTTGTCCTGTTTTTTCTAGCATAACGTGCTATAGCCCGATCTGCTCTTGATGTAGTTTTTCTTGGTCGACCAGACCCTTCGCGCCGGCTCACACTGGCTGGTGGCTGTTTCTAAATATCGATGCCAAGTTCGGTTCACAACAGACACACTAATACCACAGATTCACCAAATTTCCCAAAAAGTTTCACCGGCTTCAACTAAAGCCACAATTTTTGTAGCGCGAACGAGTAATTGTTCTTTTCGATTCATCTCGCTTGACTCTTCATATAATTATGCGATAAATTAAATGATTGTTTTCCATAAAATAACGTAAAATTTTAAGTGTCTCAAAATTTTATCGTACAATGCTCAGTTTACAAGATAAAAAAATGTACTTGGTAACGTGTATACGCTTTTTGATACGTTTTCTCTAAAACTTCAATAACTCGACAAGGAGTGGCCGCACAGAAATTTTCCTAGCATCATTTTGCAAGGTTTCTAAATTTTCTATAAAATGGCCCATTTAGATTTTTGAATGAAATAACGAGCAAGTTCGTTTACAGTTTCAAACAGCAGCAAATTTTTTTTTTTTAGACACCTGCTGGTTTACTCAAAAACGTCATAAAAAAACAAAATAAAATAAAACGGTTTCCAGTATCGAAAAGAAAACAAAATTTACTTCAACTATAGAAACAAAAATTTATTTTTGAAAAGTGCTATTTCACCAAGATACAAGAGTTCAAATCTGCGTATTTTTTCGAAGAAAATTTCTGTTCCGTTTTTTAATTGGAGCAGTGTATGTTGATGGAACGGGGAATGCGCCTTCAAAGTCGACGGACGGTGTTGGCAAAACATTTCACGACAGCAGGTTTCCGGCTATATTTTTGAGTGGTTTGTATATTAAACTGCCTCGAATATAAATGTTAAGAGAATGCACACGTAGAGACAAGTGCAATATGATTAATGAAGGCCCACACCAAAAAAGAAATTAAACAAGCTTAATATTATTGTTGTAGAGTACAAGAAAAGGATGATGTGTTTGTTGTTGTTGTTTCTTTTTGATTTATTTTTTACCGTCTTACTTTACGCCTGGAGTAGCCAAATCGAGGACGGGTGGCTACAGATCCGTCTTTAAAAACCACCTGCACATTGCATTGCTTCATGCCAACCTGTAGTGCTGACATGAAAGGTTGGTCGGCCCATGGATTCTGCACTCTCAACAGGGGGTCATAGATGTGTTCATCTTCATCACCGATCGTAATCAGATGATGAAAAATCCCTTTTGCATCCCGCCCCTATAGGTATTTGAACCCAGTACCTCTAGATCCAACCGCCGCAGCTTTAACCACTGCGCCGTTTGCTCGGTAAGGATGATGTGGCTGGCTACATTAAATAACTCCCAATAAAATAAATCACAACTTTTATATTTTAACGCTGTTTGATTGATCAGAGTGTACGACTAAAGCTAAGCTCGACTCCCGGATGTACACCTTTGACACGTCGAAAAAAAAAACATTTTCATCTCGAAAAATTGATGTGTTCTCGCTAAATTCAATATAAAAAGCCTTTCAGTCAGAAAAATCATAGAAAATTACTTAAAATTACACTCCATCCCGAAAAAAAATATTTACCTGACAATGAATGCGTTTTAGGGCGAAAATAATAAAAAACGACTCCTAATAACAATGCATCCCGCAAAAATTAAGTTTATTTCTGAAAACATATGTATAGGGTGGGCATCTAACTTTTTTTTTTTGAACTAGCGGTTATTTTGAGTATGGTAAGGGTTATGCCACTTTTGATTTAACAGAAAGTTAATTTTATCCTTCCGCTGAACGAAAATGTTTGTGTATTCGCTTGAACAACGCTGGGAAATATTGAAACATTACTTCGAAAATCTTGACAAAATCAATCATTTTTTCGGATAAGGCGCATTTCCATCTTGGCTGCTATGTAAACAAGCAGAATTGTCGCATTTGGGACACGGAGAACTCGCACGTGATCGTAGAGAAGCCGATGCATCCTCAACGAGTGACTGTTTGGTGCGGATTTTGGTCCGGTGGCATCATTGGCCATTTTTCTTTGAAAATGAGCAAGAAGCCGCCGTTACTGTCAATGGTGAGCGCTACCACGCCATGATAAACGATTTTTTGTTACCGGCACTTGAAGAAGAGGACATAGCAACATTTGGTTTCAATACACACAGCACACGTTTCAATTGATCTTTTGCGCACTGTCTTCGAAGATCGAATTATCAGCCGAAATGCTAATGTGATTTGGCCGCCTCGGAGCTGTGATTTGACGCCGTTGGACTATTATCTTTGGGGTGCCGTCAAAGATAAGTGTTACGCCGATAAACCAGCAACGATTGACGCTCTCAAGAACAATATTCGCATTGCCATTGAAGACATAATGCCGCATACCATCGAAAATGTGCTCAAAAATTGGACCGACCGTATGGGGTACGTCAAGGCCAGTTGAGGCAGTCATATGAATGAAATAGTATTCCATAACAGGGATAAAATTGGCATAAATTCCAAAGTACTAAAATGTTGAGCAACAGAGGACAAAATTGGGCTTTAAAGTACTTTTTAATTTATTGATGTGTTAGCATATCGTCGGCTCAGAATTATCCTTGTCCTTTTATGCATTTTGCCTATATTGGAGAAAACGGCATTTGAAAGTTAAATTAAGTTAGTTGGAAAGTTAAAGATATTCCTGAGATTTGTAAGAAGAAAGCTTAATTACGATGCTTGAAACTCAAAGAGTATTTTAACTATTTGAGTTTGAAATTTAAAGGTTTTGAACCAACTTTTCTTAAAAGGGTTGTCTATGTCGTTACGATTTTGTCTATATCCTCGATTTTTGTGAATACTAATTTTTAGCATACATCAAGCAAGCAATGTTTATTAAAATAATAAAATAAAACAAAATTCTAAAATCTATTTCTTTACATCTAGTCTCCAACTGCCATTAACATCGAGTTATACCATTACAATTCGAACAGTTGCTAGTGTAGACACGAAATTGCAACGATTTGCCACATGTGATGAATCATTTGCTGTCAAAAAGGCATAACTTGATTGTATACCAAAACGAAACCACCGTTGAATATTTCGAACGCACCCGTCAAACATTTTTATCATGGTGAATTTCACGAACGAGCAACGTTTGGAAAATATTTAAAATTGCTACCGAAATTCTGAGTCGATGGTTACAACTTTAAGAGCGCTTACTCCAATTTTCGGTCGTAATAATCGTCCCACCAGACGGTCTGCATGTTATAGTGGATAAATTCGAGTCAAAATATTCAATATTGGATGTTTTTGTCCCAGTGAGAGGTCGAATTGACGATAATATCGCAGCCTTAAGTGCTTCAGTTCAAAATGAGCCACATCAATTAAATCCACACCGTTTATAGGATTTGCATAAAGATCTTGGCTCACACTCTGCGCTAAAAGCGCTGAAACTTCTCCGATTGGGCCTTGCTAAAGTTTGGAGAAACTGAATTTTATCGAAAAATCATCGTCAGTGCTGAAGCTCATTTTTGGTTGAATGGCTTTGTCAATAAGCAACATATGCGCCATTGGACAGCAACAAACCCGCATGTGGTTCAAAAGACTCCCTTACAACCACAAAAAGTGACCGTGTGGTGTGGATTTTATGCTGGAGGTGGAAAATTGGCTCCAAACAATCGGTCACTGCAAACGTGCTCGCAATGGTCATATAAACGAGATTGAATTCCATAGTTAAATGTAACAAGTGTATTGCACCTGGAACCAATTTTAGCCCATATAAATTTGTTTTTAAAATTTCTCTCCAAAACGCTATGCGCATAGAGTCAATATCTTGTATATTGCTGTGGCCGCTTCCGAAAATTTCTGTTCAAATTTACAATGTAGATTCATACCTAAAAATATAAAAGTTGTTATAAATTCCGAATTAATATGTATAAAATTTCATTTAAAACTTCTTTATCACCATGAACCATTCCCTTTAAATTATACTCGAAAAATTGTCGCTTATAAAAGAAGTTCGAATTGTTAGCTTAAAGGAGTTGGAAAACATATTGCATATCAAGCATCACTCAAGGATACTGCAAAACTCAAGGATATGGGCAAGAAAATATAAGTGAAGAAAAAATTAGCGGATATACACCAAATCGCACGGATCATAAAACCACATCTAACAAAATTAAATCAAAATTTTTTTACGCCTTTGCTTTTTAGGTAGACAAAAAACGAATCTGGGGGTAGATTCTGATGAAATGACAATTTTTCGTGACATTTTGTTATTAGTACAAAATATTGTCACGGAAAATTTGCGTTGCTGATGAAATGAGTTATGACATTAAAAGCAGTTTACAGCAGGTACATTTCTAATTTATCGCAGTTATATTTTAAGATTAATTTTAATGATATTACACGCTACATACACATTATATACATATATAAAAATAGATAAAATATTGTTTTATTTTAATTAAAATATAAACAATTAAAATTTATAACAAGAATTATTAAAAATTAACAAAATATACTCACACATATTTTATTTATTAAGAATTTTAATTTGTCTGTCTCTAATCAGTTGATTTTTCGGAATTTTTTATAGACACATAAATTAATTAATCATGGCAATCCCAATATTTTCGATTTGGTAAATCAGAAAAATATAGAGGCCAATCGCTCATAACATATCTACTGAAAAAAAAGTAGAAATATCATCCCCCCTCCCCGTAATTTTGGCTGAAGGTCCAAATAGTTGAGTTATACCAATGTACCACTCTTGCATTGGTATAACTCTTTGGGCCTTCAGCCAAAATTACCGGGGGGGGGGAGGGGGGCGGCGGAGGATATTTCTACTACTTTTTTTTCAGTAGATATGTTATGAGCGATGGGCCTTCTTGTAACATTTTGAAAAAGTCACTTCATCAGAATCGCATTTTAGAACTCACAACTATATTGTTATTTTATAGCAGTTAAAATTTTGATGGAAAATTTGGATTCATTTTGGTCGTTTGACCATAGGTTTAACTGACGACTTTTCACTTTTATGTCACTAAAAGTAACAAAAAGGCATTTAAACATTTTTCTCTTTCGGAGGGTTCAGTTAGAAGGATAAATGCTGATTTTGTGAAGCATTAGAGACATATAGTGCGCGCAATTCGTTTAGCCCATTCTAATTTTTAGTTAATATTTTTGAATTCTTTATCCCTTCATTTTAGTTTATAGTAAATATGTGCGTATGTAATATCATACATCACACCTATACATACATACCAATACTATGCAGTGTATTTTGAAGCGTTATTTGTTTGTGAGAACTAAATGGCATATTAATATTTTTTTACCAACAAAGAAGTAAACGTATAATAAAAATACAGCAAATTTAATTTGATTGAAATCTTTACATAAAGTCGATTTTTCTTAGAAAATACCGGCAGGAAAGTATTTGTCCAAAAAAAAGCGAAAAAAAATTGATTTATTGCAGGAAAATGGATTACTAATAACCCAAATTGCCAGTAAAATTAATCGATCAACAAAAGGTGTAAGAAATTATCTAAAATTAAAAGAAAACTACGGAATTAAAAAGAAAACGAAAGGACATTATTCTCTCTGAAGTGACAAAAAACAAATTAAGTGCTGCCCAAATTGTAACTAAAATGTATTTACCATTAAAGAAACGACGTGTACAACAAATTTTACATGATACACCGAACATCGTGTACAAAAAACCGTTAAAGAAACCACCTTTGCAACAATCTCATAAGGATGCTCGCTTAGAATTTGCCAAACTGCACCGTGCAGTGGGAAAAAGTGATTTTTTTGATGAGAAAAAATTTAATTTGGATGGTCCGGACGGTTTTTCACAATATTGGCATGATTTAAGGAGAAATGATCCTTCACTCATGAGTAGAAACTTTGGAGGAGGAACTGTAATGATATGGGCTGCATCTTCATTCACCGCAAGGACACCAATATGTTTTATTTCCACATTAATGAATTCAGAAAGGTACATCGAACTCTTACATGGTGTTTTAATAGTATTCATTGAAGATTTTATACCAGGCGATGTGACGTTACAGCAATATAATGCGGCCATTCATATCTCCAGATTATCGCGTGCGTGGTTTGATGATCGAAACATTACATTAATGAAGTGGCCAGCACGTAGTCCGGATTTAAATCCAATCGAAAATCTGTGGGGAATACTCTCACGTAAAGTTTATCAGAATGGAATGCAGTATGATACAGTAGCTTCCTTAAAGTCAGCAATTAAGGATGCTTGGAAAAAAATTGTACCAGATGTATTGTCCACATTGGTCAATTCAATGCCGTCACGGATTTTTAGTGTCATTTAAAAGAATGGAGGTAACACCAAGTACTAACAAGAGGAACTAAGGAAAAACACTAAGAAAAATCAAATTAAAATGGGGTAGGGCTAAACGAATTTCGCACCAAAAAACATTGTTTTTTTATCAAAATAACCTGACACTTATTTAAAATGAAATTAATAAATCTAACTCTTGTTAACTTGTGTGACTTTTTGAATTGTGTATTTTATAATAATTATTAAAATAAAATTTTAAAAAATGTATACAATATTGTCTTTATAATGAATTGGGCTAAACGATTTGCGCGCACTGTATGTATATGCATTTGTTAAGAATTAGAGGCTATTCACATCAAGCATGAATTGCAAATGCGAATAAACATTTTTTTTTAGAATTACGATATAAAATCACTAATACATATGTAGTATACATAATATTAGTGTGATGTTTTCAATCAAATTAAATTTAACTAAAACTGAAAACTACTTCAAAATTAGAGAAAAAAAATTCGCTCGTAGATAGTATGGCATATTACATTTGAATTTCGTGTTTCTCTAACTTTGAAGTAATTTTCGGATTTAATTAAGTTTAATTTGATTGAAAACATCGCACTAACATTATAAATGGACAAACATTTTATATCAAAGTGTTGTTTTGTATCATGATTTATCCATTTTAGTTATTTATAAGTAATATAATATAGATACAACTATATTCCCCTCCCACTGAACGGTCACAAGTTACAATTACAAGAACAAAACCATTATCCTTGCCCACCAAAAATACATGAAAAAACGTTATTATTTACTAATTTAGTTACTTTCCTGCAACCTTGCCTCGTTGCGTCTTTGCATCTGAGAGCTTTCAGAGGAACCTCCCTATTTATTATCACGCACCATCACAGCCGAAGCAAGCGTTTCCTTTTCTTTAACCGTCTGATCTGCCAACGGTATTCGTTTCAACATCGGTAAAACTTTCCATACCCTCCTACGGGTCTGATAATTTGATACTCCGAGACCTGTTTTGGTAGATCTGTTGTCTTTTCCCAAAGAGTTATAAGTACTGACTTTATACGAGCTTATGTCTATCTTAATTCCTACTGTTTGTAAAGCAGACCTATTGGCTAAAGCTCCACTAGCAGGGGTGTTGCATTAGAATAAAATAAATCATTAAATTAATGATCCGATCACAATAAATTATGTATGTTGAAATAAACCTCTCGGATCAACTAACAATAAAATTTGTTGAAATTTTCGCCGTAATTTTTCAAATTATAACCATCATAAATTTCAAGTATTTGGTTGGTTTTGGCCTTACTTCGGAGTGTAGCAAACTCCATCTATACAACATTTTTGGAATTTAATGAAAAGTGCTGCGGATAATATTCCAATTTTAACGTCAGCATAAATTTTAGCGGAATTTTATTTTAGCGGAAATCACAAGGATGCACGAGGGCGTTGAAATAATGCATTTTCTTTTCGCCCCCCTGCACACTTTTTCTTTTTATTGAAAAAATATTTGTCTAGAAATTTTCCTGTTCTGCAGATAATTGAGCAAGTCTTGCTTATAAATTATGTCCCGCAGAATAAAAATAAAGCAAAATTTTTCGAACGGATTTCATATGCAGATTCCAATTACCAATCCTCTCAGCCTTAATAAATTACAAATAGCTCTGCAGGTTGCATGCTATTTCCGAGTAAGAAGACATATCAGATGATATTTAATTTTCTAGTAGATCATAACAGATTTCAGAGCTTCTGAATTATCCATGATTAAATTGAGTAACGCTTAAACTTTCTAAATATGTGTTTGAACAGCACTGAAAAAAGCATGTCCACTTATCAGACGTTCAACTGTTGCGTATTCCAAATTCCTCTGGCCAAAACTCGTAACCGATAACTCCTCTGGCCTAAATGAAATTCTCCTAGACGTATAATAACTTCAGGTAGGCCACTGCTATTTCCTGCTAGTTCGTGATATTATGCCACCTACGGCATGAAATGTGTCACTTGTTTTAGTCTTATACCTGTAGAATTCAATAAATTAATGACATTCCTTAAACTTTTTGGCCATTTGGCGTTTGGTCTGCAACTGTATACCATGCAGTGGTTAATAAAAATTTTCATTTTAGTCTTCTTTGTTGAGGAGGATGCATTTCGTTGCTCATCTAATCCATCGGTAAATATTTTCAATATCTCTGGTAAAAGTTCTTCACCGTCATTTTTAATTAATTCAAATGTGGATTGGACGCCTTCTACGATGATTCATCTTCTTTAGTTGAATTGCATTTTATTGAAACTCAATTACGCGATGAACCTTAAGTAAGTACAATAAATTCGGGAGGTGATGAAGGACACAAATTTGAACAATAAATTATATGACGGCAAATATCCTACTGATACCTGTAACCTTTTATAGAGATAATCAAGGTTGTGTTGTAAAATTAATCGTTTTGAATTTCACTTATAACTTAAAAACTATTACCCACAAATTACTCAAATAAACGTTTTCTTATCGCAAATTAATTAGTTTATCAAACGCAGAGCCAATAATAAGGTTAAATTGATAGGTAGGCCAGTTCCTTATAAATTTATTGCATTGAAAATCACTTACGTAATAAATCAACAAATTTACTCATTTTGCTGCTAGAAATTGTCGACACAATATCTACATTTAGCGTGTTTTTTTTATTAGCTCCGGATAGCAAGCTATCGGGAGTACAAGGGAAATTTCTATTGAAAGTTGTTCTATTATACACATGTGTCGCTAATAAACAAAAAACTAAAATTTTACCTAACTTCATGCAGTTGTATGACATTTCTTCCGCATAAAAAATCGGACTAAAAATATCTAAAAATCATCGGGAAATTGTTGAGGAATACGGAAATGTAGTGGCTGACAAGAGATTTTTAAAAGCTGGAAAGCAAAAGGATAATCGAGATGCATCATTATCGGAAGGTGACGAAGATAAATAATATTTTGATGAAAGGGACATGCCTGGTACAAAAGTCAAGTCGATTCAAAACAAAGAATTACTGTACGTATTCTACGTATACGTGAAGACACAGCTTAATATCACGGAAATCTGAACCCCATTTCGGCATATTATGATCCAAAACACGTTCTATGAGGAATATTCCTGATCCAAAATCACATCCTGAAGAGTAAATAATTTTTGTTTATTAATTTTATTATTTTAGAGTTGAGTTGTGTACTGGAGACATGGAAAACTATTCTAAAGCAAAACTATTTGCTTCGGAAGCTTATGGAAAAATATTCTCCAAGTGGAAAAATCAATAAAGGACAAGATAAACAAATCATTCGAAGCCGATATGAAAAGATGTACATATATTTGAATAATCACTGAATATATTAAAAATAATCCAACATGTATTTATGCTTCTTAAAAATTTTTTATCTTTCAAGATTTGCAGTAAGACTAATTTATTTTATTCAAAGATTTAGTTTTATTAAATCACAATTTGTATACTCCTTCGAATATAACTTACAAGCTTAAATCGTTTGCTTGCTGTTCGTTAAACAATCTTGACATGTTACATGACCACAAATTAAAATTTTGTACAAGGTAATTCCGCACCCGCTAGATAGTAAACATTTTCCATCAATCTTCACCTATTTCCCCTTCTCAAACTCTAGCCGTTTTAGTCTTGCTTGAACCCCATTAAATTGGCCAGACATAACTGCGGCGTTATCCGATCCTAGATAGGCCCATTCTGCACCGGGATTTGCAATAAATACAATTGGTTTAAAATACTACTAAAAATAGAGAGTCCCTTTTAGTTAGATTGAAAAGACCTGAATACCTATCTCTTGGTGAACATTTTCTCCGATCAAAAACGCGAGCTACCAAAGCCAATGATTTTGGCGCACCACTTTGAATAAATTCCATCCGCTGTTTATCGTTTTTTGACTATCGAGTATCTATTTCTTAAATTATTAGTATTAATTGCCATGAAAAATATTAAAAAGGCTAGAATTTGTGGAAGGTAAAGGGAAATAGGCGAAGGTTGTTACTCGGATTGCTGTAAAATGTTTACTACCTAGCGGGTGCGGAATTACCTTGAACAAAATTTTAATTTGCGGTCAGGTAACATGTCAAGGTTGTTTAACAAACATCAAGCAAACGATTTAAGTTTGTAAGTTATATTCGAAGGAGTATACAAATTATGATTTAATAAAACTGAATCTTTGAATAAAATTAATAAGCCTTACTGGAAATCGTGGAAGATAAGAAGCATAAATACATGTTGGATTATTTTTAATATATTCAGTGATTATTTAAATGCATATATGTACATCTTTTCATATCGGCATCGAATTATTTGTTTCTCTTGTCCTTTAATGATTTTTCCACTTCGAGAATATTTTACCATAAGCTTCCCAAGCAAATAGTTCTGCTTTAGAATATTTTTCCATGTCTCCAGTACACAACTCAACTCTAAAATAATAAAATTAATTAATTTATTTAATTCTAAACTTAGTGAACAAAAATTATTTACTCTTCAGGGGCCCTATTCTCGAATTCCACATCCATTTTCCACATGTGGACATCAGTCAAAATTCATAAAAATGGAATTTTTTTGGTACTAAGGGAATATTTCCGAATGGATATAAGCAGGTGGAAGAAATTCTCCATATAGGAAAATGGCCATGTATCAAGTGTTTTATATACCAATTAAAATTTCCGAACGTTTTGATGAATTTTGACAGATGTCTGCATCTGGAAAATGGATGTGGTGTTTTGGATCATAATATGCCGAATTTTGGTTCAAATTTCTGTGATATTATTCTGTATCTTCACGTATACGTAGAATACGTACAGTAATTTTTTGTTTTGAATCGACTTGACTTTTGTACCAGGCATATCCATTTCATCAAAATATTATTTATCTTCATCTTCGTCACCTTCCGACAATGATGCATCTCGATTATCGTTTTGCTTTCCAGCTTTTAAAAATATTTTTGCAGCTTCTACTTTAACGTAGTCCTCATCAATATCCCGATGATTATTTTAGTTGGAAGAAATGTCAAACAACCATATGACATTTGAATTTGACATCCATCAAAATTTGTAAACCAAAATGAAGTTTGCCACAATTAGGATTGTACAAAAACTAACAAAATTTCAAATTTCCCTTTGCTCCTGATAGCAGCTCCGGATAGCAGCTCCAGATAAATAGGTAGAGCTAAATATTTTTTTATATATTTTTAGTTAAAAAGTTGAATTAAAAATTATAGATTAGTTTTAAATAAATTATTTATACGTATAAATAGCTTGTCAAACATTAGTTGTATAACAGAAAATTAGCTGCTCCGGATACCAGCTATCCGGAGCTAATAAAAAAACACGCTAATTGTCGACATTTTTTGAATTGTCTACATACATATATCGTCTATACGAGCAGACAATTCTATAGTTACTTTACGTAGACTACGCGGCACAACACTGATGTTCTCTCTTAGCCTCTTCTCACTAAAAATACCTTGTTTGTCGCCACAATATTTAATCATGTCATTCAAAAATATTTTTTGTACTCTCATGCGTTGGACTAACCGATTACTACTATTTAGTCATCGAAAATGTTTGAATAATTAAAACGCATATGATGGAGGATGAAAATTAATATCTTTACTGCTAGCTGAGGGTAAATTATGAAAACAAAAACCATTCCTGATTGTGCGTGGTAATGATGTTTTGCTATTGGTTTGGCATGAGTGATGATAATTATTCCGATGACGGTAATTTAATAAAGCAAATGAGGAATGAGAAATTTAGATGGAAAATAAGATAATGGTACACACATAGAATTTATATAAATTTACTTTAGGGAGAAGACCAGAAAGAGTGTAATAATAATATCATTTTCTATATACAAACATTAATGAAAAGAAATATGGTTCAATGGCTGTTAGTTTTAGGTTCATACTCATTCGCTTCGTCAAATACAAACATTGACTTGATAATATTGTTATTCTTCTTTCTTTACAGGGTGTTCGGCACATAACAGCATTTTATTGGTTGGTTGATATAAATTACAATTTTGAGTAAACAATAATGTTATTACGGATTTTACAAATTCGGCAACGGCTGTTAAAATCTGCCGAATACATAAAAATGTATTTCAATATTTTTACTTTACCTGAAAGCGTGAAGAGGGAATTGAAATAAATGACCATGTCGTTTTCACGTTGCCTTGAATTTAAGATTTAATATGATTTTATTCAATTTCATTCATTTTCTTACATTATGTTGATTAAATTTTTCATACCTAAATTTAATTAACATAACATTTTCTTAGGATTATGTATTTTAATTCGTTCGATGTTGAAAGGCCGAACGCCGAAAGGCCGAATATGTCGGAAGGCCGAATGTCGAAAGGCCGAATGTCGTATGGCCAAATGTCTCGAAAGGCCGAATGTTTAATAGCTAATTAGGTCGAAAGGCCGAAACTGTTGAAACCCGAATGTCTAGAGGCCGAATCGAATGTCTAAAAGCCAAATGTTTCGAAAGGCCGAATGGCTTGAATGGCCGAATGGGTTGAATGGCCGAACATGTGAAAAGGCCGATTGGGTCGAAAGGCCAAATTTTCATTACATTTTCCTTCACTTAATTGATTCAAATCAATATTTAAAACCATTGAATTTTTTTCTTAATGTAAAATGATTTAAATAAATTGAAAATACGTGCTACTAAATCCTGTGTATGTAGCATATTAATGTGATCAAAGTTTTCTTCCTCCTCAATTTTTCCTTTTTTTATTATAATTAATTAATATTTATTTATATGACAAAAAAAAAACGTAAAAATTTTAATATTTAAGGCGATTTACTATTAAACGTTTTTATATCAAAATTTTGATAAAAATATAAATTTTGAAAATTTTCATTCATAAAAAGATGAAAAATTAAAATCAAATTCCTCACAAACGGCCTTTCGACATTTATTTGGCCTTTGGACACATTCGGCCTTTCGAATATTCGGTCCTTTGACTCTCTCGGCCTTTCGACATTCGGCCTTTCGACACATTCGGCCTTCTAACACATTCCGCCATTCGGCGCTCGACGTTTCGACATTCGGCCTTTCGGCCCTATTCCTCTTAATTTATTTCAATTTATAGTTTTATTTCAAGTTCATTACTTATGCATCATTAATTATGATTAAATAGAGAGGATTCCCGATTTAGAAGGCTATAGAGGGAGCAAACGCATCTGTTTACCCTTTTAATTGTTGTTGTGATATGTGTTTGAAATGTTACTTTAGAATCTAATGTTATCGCAAGTTAAAAAATTGAATTTTGCCGGTTAACTTCATTTCCTAGTAAATTTAGTTTTCGTTGAGGAATGTATCTATCTGCTCGTCCCATGGTAAAGAATATGGCTTTGGTTTTGTCCGTATTAATTTTAATTTTCCAGGAAGGGTAAAAGGAATTGAGCGGGACGAATTTTTTTTCTAAATTTATCATTATTTGATAAGTGTCTATTGTTGAACGATGATGACGTCATCAGCAAATGACGCTACCAAACAGTTATCTAGTATTGGTAGATCCGAGGCGTAGATATTATAGAGAATTGGACAACCTGCAACAATGGAAATCCATTCAGATCATAAAATAACTTCTTTCATGTAGAAATCCTTAAACAAGCTTAATCAGTTTCAACGGAAAATTTAGTTGGAATAATTTGTAGACCAGCTCATCATGCCCTACAGTGTCAGGAACCTTCCCTATATATAAAGCTATGATCCCCCCCCCCCCCCGTTGAAAGTTCTGTTTCTCTTTGAGTTTTTATATATTACAAAGCAGTCTTAAATTTTATGATTGCAAGAATGAGCTTCAGGGAATCCAAATTGGTAATTTGGGATGATTTTCTCTTCAATATACGAGAATATATTATCCGTTCATATAACTTCCCGATAGAACTTAATAGGCTGATTGGCCCGTAACTATTATATCATTGGTCGGTTTAGGAATAGCTATGACTTTATTATTTTTCCAGATTTTTGGAAAATATGAAATATGAAAATTAGCATTATGTTAAAAATAAACATTAGGACACCAACATTTTATATACTGTTAAAGTTAGCCGAAAGTTGCCAGCCGAAAGTAAAAAGTCGATAATGTAGATTGTGTTGGTCCAGCCGAAAGAAAAAATGTTAATGTAGATTGTATAATCCGATCCAAAAGTTTCCAACCGAAAGTAAAAAGTCGATAATGCAGATTATGATACAACATTCAAACCGAAAATAAAAAATTTAGTAGTTATCAGCCGAAAGTAAATAGGATACATAGATTTATATTCGAATATAACGAAATATTCGATTTTCCGATTTCGGAAAATTTTCTAATAATTTTTGGAAAATCGATTTTTTCGAGATTTCCCACGGGAAACTTGAACTGAATTTTTTTCCTGCGATAGCTATTAAAAAATCACATCAATTGAATCCATCTCCAGACATAACACTCTAGAGGCTGATTTTATATACATTTTTAAATAATTTTTGGAAAATCGAATTTTCCGAGATTTCCCACGGGAAACTTGAACTGAATTTTTTTCCTTCGATAGCTATCGACAAGTCACATCAATGAAATCCATCTCCAGACATAACACTCTAGAGACTTCTTTATTCATCCATTTCTTGCTGTCGGCTGGAAACTATTTTTAATTTTCCGAGATTTCCCACAAGAAACTTTAACTGAATTTTTTTCCTGCTATAGCTATTGACAAGTCACATCAATGCAATCCATCTCCAGACATAACACTCTAGAGGCTGATTTTATACAAATTTTCTAATAATTTTTGGAAAATCGAATTTTCCGAGATTTCCCACGGGAAACTTGAACTGAATTTTTTCCTGCGATAGCTATTGACAAGTCACATCAATGCAATCCATCTCCAGACATAACACTCTAGAGGCTGATTTATTTTCGTCTGGAATATCAATAACATAATCTGCATTATCGACTTTTCACTTTCGGCTGGAAACCTTCGGCTAAAACAGGGTGTACAATATACCCTTGCGAGAGAGATAGATTATTTACATTTCGATTTCATTATATGTCATATTTCACTATTTTTAATCTTATTCAAAGCCTTTCGGATTGCGCGCTCAGAAACTTGTCTGGAATTATAATAATTTGTGATTATTATGAAGAAACCTGACCAACTTACCTCATCTAAATCGTCAATAAAAAAATCTAACCAAATACCTAAGTTGACAGTCGATTATTGTTTTGGTAGATTTGACATTACCGATTGATTAATGAAGCGATCTACTTTATCGATAATGTAATAATTTGTAATTTGTATAACAGCTGATCTTACTGTCATCTATGATTGAATAGTTAAACAATTGTTTATTCAGCTCTTTTAATTATTTAATATTGCCGCGGTTTTGTCGTATTTGCTACCTTTAGTTTTATGACAAAAAATGAAGCGAATTTTTTCTCGTCGCCCTTTTTTTCCAATGATAGAGTTGCAAACATCTATTATTCAAGTAATAAGAAATTGTGCTCTCATTTTGTTTTCCAAATAACAAACTGAATAATCAATTCAATTAAAAATCATTGTGGAAATAATTAATACATTAAAATATTAAATTAAAACAAAGTTGTGTTTCTGTTCTTATAAAAGTGGAATTACAATCTATACATTTTTATTTGGTCCTTCCAGCCGGATCTGGTGAATTTATTGCCGAAACTAAACCGCGTGGGAGATTGCTGTACATCATTGCCTCGCGGATAACCTTTTTGGAGAAGTTCGCTGAATCCTTAAACCATAGAACCAGCCACTGAGCAGCACACAACTACATACAACAAATAATTGATGAAAGGTAACATAGAAGCTCTTGTGAAAAGAAGATCAGTCATTAAAGGTCAAATAACCAAACTGACCACCTACGCAAAAGCCTGTACGGATATAACCCCATTCGATGAGATGCAAACCAGGTTGGAAAAATTTAAAGAGCACTATAAAAGTTTTGTGAGCATCGAGGACGAAATTTTTTCTCTCGATGCTGCAGTACAATCGGATATTGATGGCGTCGATGAAAACTATTATTTTTGCGTAGCCACATTGCAACGACTAATGAGATCGAATATTCAAGGTCCAGCTGGGTGTTTGAATGACAGTGTCCTCAATTCAAGCTCTTCAAGTGCTGCAGCAGATTTTAAGCTTCCGCGTTTAACATTACCAACCTTCAGCGGCAAGGCTCGAGAATGGCAGTCATTTTACGACTTGTTCAAAAGCGCCGTACATAAAAACACAAGTTTGTCGCCTGCGCAAAAGTTTTAATATCTGATTAATCCGCCACTTTCGTGTAGACGACGCTAGTTATATTGAAGCGTTTCAAAAACTCGTCAAACGCTATGACAGAAGCGATGCATAGTAAATGAATTCATAGAGACCTACATCAAGCAAGTACCAATTACCAAACCTTCTGTTGAAACGGTAGGTCAAATGTACGACACTTGTGACGAAGTAATTCGTGGCCTAAAAACCCTTGGCCCCAGTGCAGAGTCGAGAGATTACTGGTTAGTTTACCTGGCTGAAAAAAATTGGATGACGTTTCGTTGCAGTTATGGCGACAGGAATCGTCAGAGCAAGATTTCCCAACGATCGAAATCTTTCTCAATTTCTTAAACAAGCGCATGAGTTCACTAGAAGGTTTCAAAGTTCAACCCAAACCGGCCCAAACTAAGCATTGTTCGCCTGCGAAAACATTTCACACCGATACCAAACCGCTACCGAATTGTACACTATGCATCAATCAACAGCACCGTATATGCGATTGCCCTAAGTTTATCCAAATGAACTTAGAACAACGCAGGCAATACATAAATTAGAGTTCCAGATGTTTCAATTGTCTAGCGGAAGGGCATGGTATCTTCAAGTGCAGATCTAAAGGAAGATGTCATCAATGTCAAAAGAGGCACCATTCACTAGTTCATTCTGAACCAATCATTCCAACAGTTTCGTCGGAACCAGAACCATCAAGCAGCACTAACATTACCACACTGTTATCAACCTCTGATAATACTAAACCAGTCGATGCAAATATAGTCAAGAGTTTGCATTTATCACATCATGGTAAAAGTAAAGATGCATTGCTACCGACCGCAATGGTTGAAATTCGCGATGGATTCGGCAAATGGCTACCCTGCCGCGCTCTGCTGGATTCCGTATCAACGAGGTCATACATCACTGAAAACTGTGCAACCCGTTTGAACGTTTCACGATCCAACGCTAGATTCAACATCAACACGTTAAATGGCGGAAAGGCCGGCTGTTCAAGAGGAGTATCCTCACTCTTGATGAGATCCAGAACAAATACACAATTCACCATCGATCTTACTACTTATGTAATTTCAAAGATAACGTCAAATCTGCCCTCTAAGCCCATTAACCGCGACCAATTGACGTACTTAAATCAATTGCAACTAGCCGATCTTAATTTCCATATGCCTGGCACAGTTGACCTTTTAATTGGGTGCGACAGATTTCTAGTTCTCTAATCTGATGGTCAGATAACAACTCGAGCAGATCAGCCTATTGCCCAAAACACAAAGTTAGGATGGATTGTAGGAGGTATTTACGAGGGAGGCGGTACGTCACACAAAAACATAACCTGTTTGACTGCCCAAGATGAAATTAATATCGACCGAACATTGAAAAAGTTTTGGGAGACGGAAGAACTACCAGCCGTCGAGCAATACACCGATGAAGAGAAATTATGTGTGAACATTTCGACCAACACTTAAAAATTGAAAGTTCGGGAAAATTCACAGTCTCATTACCTTTCAAGCCTAACAAACCATTGTTAGGAAATTCATTCGCCCAAGCACTCAGGCGGTTCTACTCGCTGGAGCAAAAACTGTGAAAAAGCCCTGAACCCCATAACAACTATTACAAATTCATGACCGAATATGAATCGCTGGGTCATATGGAGCCGATACCAATAAATCAAATCGACCTACCAAACCACAAAAGGTATTACTTACCGCATCATCCAGTAATAAAAGAAAATAGCACGACTACCAAGCTGCGCGTAGTTTTTGACGCGTCAGCGAAATCAACTTCAGGGGTATCGTTGAACGATTCATTGATGGTTGGACCGACTGTACAACAAACACTGCTAGAGATTTTAATTAGATTCCGGAAGCATCGGTACATTTTCACAGCAGACATTGAAAAAATGTTCCGTCAGCTGTGGATCGAAAGATCAGACACGGACTCAATGTTGTCGAATATACAACAAAGCGGAAGACAAATCGCTGGCAACTGGCAATGTTTTTTAACATTGAAGACATAGCGGCACTAGCAAGTTATATAATTTATATTACAAATAACACGTCCAACCAACAAATTGTAAAAACTAGTCGTCGGCGAAAATTTTTAGAGGACCTGGGTGAAAACTTTTGCATCCCACTAATGAAAAAGAGAGCCCTACTTCCAAGAGTTGTAAGCCATTATCCTACCAGAAGTGCAATACAATGCATTCTAGGCCTACCAATTGAACAATTACAAGGGCCTAGTAATACTTTGTTTACACCAGACCAATTATTTGATCGAGACGCATCCGGTCGATTAACGCATAAAGGCCCATGCTTTATGTGCTATAGTATAGGGAAAACAAAGAGAACCACAAGAAAAATTTTTGGTTGTTGCAAAAAACCAATCTGCCAGGAACACAGCCTTACTCAAACCCAGTATCAATAACTATGTCATATGAGCCAATAGTTCAAAATTTTTAAGATATTTTCCTCAATTTAATTTACTTTTATTTAATTAATTTTTATTTGCATAATAGAAAATAAAATGTGATATATGTACAATGATTATTATTGAATATTGAATTGTGATCTGATATTTGATCATATCAATGAAATAAAATAAACCAAAAAACAAAATAAATCTTGCTTGTTTATTGGTATAGAACATGCGGAAAAATATCTTTACCGGAGTAATTTACTCATTACCATATTAGTAACCAGAAATAATTTTTGAATTTTCTGAAAAATTTGAAAAATTTAATCACTGAGTCGAAGCGATTTTAAAATTCGCCTAAAATTCATCTAATTATTCAAAGGAGAAAATCAGGATCTTTACCCGGGTAAATACCGACAAGATGAAGGTTAATAAAATAATATTATTTAAATTGAAAACGAGATTAAATAGGAATGTGTTTCCTATAATAATATATTCTATTTTCACTAAATTTGTATTTGATGCGTACGGTATGAAAGATCGAATCCAACTCTGTTACCTTAAATATTTCTTACTTTTTCGGCTAAACTAAATTTAAAATAATAAAAATACGAGTGATAGTAGGAAAGCTCTACCACCTATTTCAATTTCACATCGTAAGTGATGAACACCCTGTATTCAATATGCATTATAGTATAAGTCTGTTTATTGATAACACTCTGATTATGTCGTTCATGAAAAATATGAACATAACATATACAGCACAAACAAAAATTACTGGTAACATGTATTGATTTTCAGCTTTTCCCCGTTATGGTTTTCCATTGTATTTATATACTCGCATATTACAAACATATAGACAAACATACACATTACACATATACATAATGGGATGATGGAAATAATTTTTCTTTTATATTTCGTTAATGTTAACAACAGAACAATGTGCGGTTGTATATACTCGTATAATTACAAAATAACAAGTGTTTTGGTTTTTCAAGTTTCCCAACTAGGATACATACTTTCTTCTGTTTTTTTTTTTTTTTTTTTTTTTAAATATATGCATGTTGGATGAAAGAAATGGTAAAACATAATAATGTATCACATCTCCTTCCGTATATACCAAAACACAATAAATCTTAATTAAATACCGCAACCGACTCAAGTTGAAAATCACTTCAAAATGTATAATAAAATATTTTAATTAGAGTTTAAATGCTCATTTCTAATTTCTGTATAATTTTGTTATTTAGGACCAAATCCAAACAAATTTTAATTAATTCGTTTTTTTTTTCTCTCCATTTATTTATAATCCTTGTTAAAGTGAGCCCTAATTTAAAATCACTTAACACTAATGCTTGAATTATTATAATTTGTTCCTATAGAACAAACATAACACAAAAAAAAAAAGAAAAAAGTATCCAGCAAGATTTATTCTGACTTCAAAGTTATGAGACAGAAACGGGGAGAACAAAACAATAAATTCATAAAAAGGAGATTAGACACGGAATACATTGATAGAGGACCGAACACACAAAAAAAAAAAAAACACCAGCAAGACCATAAAAAAGGACAATTTTGTTTCTATGTACTGCTTTAGTCGTATATTGTTCCCATAAAAAGTGTTAAATTAAATGGAAATAAATTAATTATCACGACCACTTTGTGTATTGTACTATATTTTCATACATTTCCACATGTACATATGTATATTCATCATTTTTTATTATACACGAACACACACACACACACAGACAAGGCATGTACGAGGAGTATTGTGCCACTTCTCGTTTACGGTCTGGTGGAAACTCGATATTTTTTTGTTTTTAATTTTTTTGGATGACTGATTTAAATGATATCAGATTATTACTCGAGTATAACTTGATAATTGAGATAAATTGATAGAATTTTCAAGTGTAAAAATTTTCGATAAATGTGTACAGATAAATTTATTAAATTATTACACTCGTGTTCTATTGAATAATATATTATTGAAGTATATATCTGTAAACGGATAATGAACTACCCTCACGTCTCAAACCAGATATTCGGTACATAATACTTCATACCCTTAAATATAAAAAAGCACCACGGGAATGAAAATTAATTTCTTTATCTTTAATATTCAATCTCCCCGTTTCGTTTCGGTTCGTCTTTTTTTATTGTTGTTTGGAAAATGGTTTGTATGTTTTAAAAATGATTGATTTACTGTATACATATAGGTATATCACGTTTCAATCAACAAGATGTAAAATTTATTAACGCTTAAATTATTGAGTTTGATTTACAAGTGTGTAGTGTGAATAATTTTATATATGGATGATATTTTGAGCTCAATATAAAACCGTCTCTTTCTAAATTATTCAGACTTAAAATATCATTAGCAGTCAACCAAAAAAAAAAATTTAAAGTTGAAAATGAAAATCGTTACTTAATCAATCGTGCTTGTCTAATTTATGTGTCAAACATTTTTTGTAGCTACTCGTATATACATAATAATACGTATATTAAGTAAGTAATTTTTCATAAAGTTATGGCGCAAAAAAATAAATGAAAACTGCGATCGTCGAAAACAAACAAAACTTGGAAAACTCCAAAATCCATCAAACACCAGAAAAGCAAACACACACACATAAAAAAAGTCATTTTTCATTTTCCATAATGCAATTTAATAATTTTCTTACATTAATTTTGTTTTTGCTGTTTTCTAACAAAAAAAAAAAAATTCATTTTTCATCGCTGAATATATGATTTTATTTTTTTTTTTTGGAAATACATAAAAAATAATTTAAGAACGAACAAATAATAAAATTATTATTTTTATTGTTATAAAAATGACATTCAAGAGTCATAAATAAGGAATAAGAAAATTGAATTAACAAAAAATTCCAAAGTGAAGGAAATTTGTTAGAAATTTTCAATATCGGTGTACTTGTGTACGTACACAAAAGTTAAGTTTGTCGGAAAATTCATAAAAAAAAAACACACAGAACCACAACACAAAATCCAAATGAATATTTTCGCCTTGATGCGATGATAAAAATCATCAATCAAATTGTATATTTATCGTGTCGCAGAAGTTTTGATGTCAATCCGTGATGTTTTAACGAGATAAGGACAAATGTGTGTATAGTACAAATATTTTAGTTGCTTATTGATAATATATTATTAATCATGCCTTATGATTTTTTTATTAGTATGAAACTATTATATTAATATTTAAATATTGCTTAAGGATTTTTTTGTTTTCGATTTAAAATATTATCGCAAATAATAAAAAAGGATATAGAGGTTATATAAATATAAATAGACGGGTATGTCTACGTTGGAAATTTGTATGGGCGCTATTAAATTGTCATATAATATGTATTATACATATTTTGAAAATGTTGTTGCGCCAATCAATTGAGTTGGTTAAAACGAAACTTAAATAATATGGATTGCATGTGGGCGATTTTCTGCTATGTTCGACACAAGAAAAAACATAAATAAATTAAAAATGTAAATTTCTGTTTGTGCTTCCTTCAGACATAACAGGAGTGGGTATAATGGGACACTGATATAAAATTCGTTGAATTTTTAAGGAAATATTTAATCGTTCGCGAACAACATGGTTAATGAAAATAGAATTCTACGCTTATTTCCGAACGTAATGGTTTGAACAGCAATATCGCGGTTATATGATTTGAATTTCAGTGACGAAATTTGCAGATGATAGGGTAACTTATCTTAATTTGGTGTTTTCCTCTAGCCGAACCCTGTTTGAGTTACGATCAACGGAAAATGATACTCTCATTCACAAGTAAATGGTTTCCGTCTTAACTAAATAAATGTAATTGCTACATTCCGCTTAATATATTTACACACCAAATAAGTTACTATAAGTAGTAAAAGCCCGTTAATCTATGTATTGTATAAAGAATCTATAAAAGATTGGGAGAAACAAAATTGTTCTAAGAACAAAACAACTTGGATATTATTTCGCGAATTCTTTGAAAAACGATGCAGAGTATTAGAGTCTCTTTCAAATTCTATACAGTTATTTAATAAAATTTCGGGTAGTATTCAAAGACAAAATAATAAGCCATCGGTTAACAAATCTGGAAGTCAATCATTCACGACTAATAAATTAAATACCAACCAATCAACATCGGTGAATTGTAAAATTTGCAATGGAACTTCCCACGCATATTTTAATTGCCCAGCATTTTTGAAATTAACTCCTGCTGATCGTTTTAACAAAATAAAAGAAGTTCGAGCTTGAATTAACGGTCTAAACCAGTTTCATATTGTCTCAGATTGTCGTTCTTCTGGTTGTAGACTTTGTAATAAGAAACATCATACACTGCTACATTTTGATCAACGAAATTCGAATACTCATGATATTAAATTGAAAAAAAATCAAACGATTCAACCGCAGAATTTCAGTACACAGATGAAACCTGCAAATACCGGAACAGTCATTTTGCCAACCGCAATTGTTTTGGTAAAGCGTCCAAACGGAAAATACATCGAGTGCCGTGCATTATTAGATTCAGGCAGTTAATCTAATTTTGTAACTAGAAATATGGCAAACAAAATTGGGCTGCATAATTAACAATGTAAATTCAATTCAAATTACAGGAATAAACACAATGGCCACAAGTATTAATGAAATGGTCTCAACTCAAATCAAATCGCGGTACCGAAATTCCATTTTTAATGTAGATTTATTGTTGATTAATAAAATATCTAATAACTTACCACAAACCCATGTAAATATTAACCATTGGTTTATTCCATTCAATATTCAACTAGCTGATCCAGATTTTAATGAAGTTCATCAAATTGATATTTTACTAGGAGCAGAACTTTTTCCAAACATCTTATTACCGAAGAAAATTCCATTAAACCGAAGTTTGCCTATTTTGCAGGACAGTCTGTTGGGTTGGTTAATTTTTGGAAAATACGAAAATATTAGTGAAGAAACGCTAAGTTTATATTCGTCATTTATCCAACAGGAAGATAATATTTCACAATTGTTAACTCGATTTTGGGAAATTGACAATCTTCCAAATAAACGTTTTTTGTTAGAGGAAGAAGAAAAATGTAAACATCTTTTTCGAACAACGCATTATCGTGATTCTAATGGAAGATTCAATGTGTTCCTACCACTATGTGAGTCTGTCACTTGGCGATTCAAAGAAAATGGCTGAGAAACGATTTTTGTACCTGGAACGCAAAATAGATGAAGATCTTGAATTAAAAAAAGAGTACGTTTCATTCATGAGAGAATATGAATTTTTAGGTCATATGAGAAAAATCAACGAGTTCGATCAAAGTGATAACGTTAATTATTATATTCCTCATCATGCAATTCTGCGTCCTAGTAGCTCGTCTACCAAACTTCGCATAGTGTTTGACGCTTCGGCGAAAAGCTTAAATGACAAATCACTGAACAATAATATGTTGGTCGGTGCAACCGTGCGATCAGGCCTATTCAAAATAATTTTGCGTTTCGGAAGCACCAATACGCTATGACAACAGATATAACGAAAATGTACAGACAGGTGTATATTGATCTTAGTCAAACGTGTCTTCAGAGGATTCTTTGGCGTGAAAGTTCTCAAGACACCCTTAACACATTTGAATTAGCAACGGTTACTTAAGGGACCGCATCAGCCCCATTTTTGGCTACGCGGTCAATTCAACAGTTGGCTTTGGATGAAGCCACGGGATTTCCTTTGGCGTCACAATCGTTAATTCACGACACACAGGCAAAGCAACTCCAACAACAACTTCGTCAATTAACCAAGCAAAGTTGTTTCCACTTGCACAAATGGTGCACAAATGACGATCGTCTTTTGGATGGAATTGCCATCGAGGACGGTGAAACCACTAAAATCAATGAGTTTAGGTCGGGTGAATACATTAAGGCACTTGGTTTGCTTTGGCAACCTCAGGAAGATTATTTTCTATTCAAAACGCCAGAGTTTGATAATGAGTCTAGAGCTACGAAACGTAATATTCTCTCAGAAATCGCGAAACTTTTTGACACTTTAGGTTTATTATCGCCTATCATAGTAACAGCCAAACTTTTAATGCAGGCGCTGTGGAAAAACAATTCAGATTGGGACGATATTGTTCCAAGAGAAATAGAACAAAATTAGTTGTTATTTAGAAATAATTTAAAAACGATAACGAATATTCAACTACCATGATGTGTGTTTAAAAAATACTCCGTTTTGAAACGTATAGAATTACACGGGTTCGCCGACGCTTCAGAGAAAGCCTATGGCGCGTGTTTGTATGTAAGATCCATCGATATGAACGATGAAATACATGTGAATTTGCTGTGCAGTAAGTCACGTGCGGCTCCGTTAAAAACAATAACGTTGCCGCATTTAGAGCTATGTGCTGCACATTTATTATCGAAATTAGTGTCATCGACAATTGAAGCAATGAATATAAATTTTCAAGAAGTGGTCCTGTGGACTGACTCAACAATAACTTTGTTTTGGATTGCAACACCGCCATACAAGTTGAAAACATTTGTGGCAAACAGAGTCAACGAGATCCAACAATATTCGGTTAATTGCAGATGGCAACATATTTCAACTCAAGTAAATCCTGCAGATATTATTTCACGCGGAACAATGCCTGAACAACTATCTAATATGAATTTGTGGTGGAAGGGTCCACACATTCTTCACTTAAAGGAGATAATTACTGAAACTCAAAATATAACTTTAATTGATGTCGACCTCGAATTGAAGCCTATAAAGTCAATTGTGACTCTGAAAGTGTTGAATGAATTTACAAACAATAAATCTATACAAACATCAATTTTTAACCAAATTAGCTCATACAATAAACTCATTCGAGTTACCGCGTTGTGTATACGTTTTGCCAACAAATGTAGACGAATGGTAAGCTACAGCAACGAATTAACCGCCCAAGAATTGGACGCAGCGTTAATAATTTTAATCAAAGTTATACAAATGAGTGTATTTGAAGCGTAGATAAAAAGTTTATCATCTAACAAAGATTGTTCGAATAATAGCAAACTAAAAGGTGTTAATCCATTTCTGGATAAGAACAAGGTGCTAAGAGTCGGTGGTCGTTTAAGGCATGTAGACATTGAATATGACACAAAACATCAAATGCTCTTACCATCAAACCATAAATTCGTGAATTTACTCTTTAAACATGAACATAAAAAGCAATGTCATGCAGGTCCACAATTACTTTTGTCTTTGATTCGTCGAAGATTTTGGCCGATTGCGGGTACAAAACATAGCTAAGAAAATTGTACGGAACTGTGTGATATGTGCACGCACAAAACCTACGATCATCAAACAAATCATGGGTGATCTTCCTCAGCAGCGAGTGGCGCAGACTAAACCATTCTTAAACACTGGAGTGGACTATTGTGGTCCGTTTTTTATACGTCACAAATTTAACCGAAAGTTTTCTCCGTATAAAGTATTTGTAGCATCGTTTAAATGTTTTTCGACCAAATCTATGCATTTGGAAGTCGTAAGTGATCTAACTTCATAGTCGTTTGTTGCCTGCTTGAAAAAATTTTTATCGCGTCGTGGAAGAGTTGAAAATATTTGGTCAGACAATGCAACTAACTTCATTGGTGCCAACCGTGACCTAAAGCAATTATTCAAACAATTTATTTCTCAAACTGAGCAATTGAAAATCTCGTACTTTTGTGCTAGTGAGCAAATTAATTGGCATTTCATACCTCGACGCGCTTCCAATTTCGAAGGGTTATGGGAAGCTTCCATCAAATCATTTAAATTTCACTTAAAACCCGTGACGAAAGGTACTGTTCTAACATTAGAAGAGTTTGAAACTCTAACAATCCGAATTGAGGGGATACTTAACTCTCGACCTTTGACTTATTTATCTGAAGATCCAAACGATCCGGAGCCATTGACCCCCAATCATTTTTTGACAGGTGGTCCCAGTATGACCATCAATGAACCTTCTGTATTAGAAATTGCGGATAATCGTTTAACAAAATGGCAACGAATCACAAAAATGATAGAATCATTTTGGAAACGGTGTTCGATCGAATATTTGCATACCCTGCAGAAAAGAGTAAAATGGAAACGAGAACTTCCCAATTTGAAGGTTAACGATATTGTTATGCTTGTAGAAGAAAATATCCCGTCGATTAAATGGCCATTGGGTAAGATTATTTCAGTAATTCCAGGAAAGGATGGTAGGGTGCGAGTTGTTGAGGTTCGAACTAAGGCTGGAATTTTTAAACGTTCTGTTTCCAAACGTCTGTTTTGACCGCCTATGGCTGTATACAATTTTATCCATTGTACTCGTTGTACAGTGCAGTGCAGCGACTTAAATGACTATTGCTGTGCGTATTTCCTTAATTTTATTTCTGAAAGATCTTGTCTTGTGTGAGAGCCATCATTCATTAAAAAGACGTTATTAGCTGTGATTATATCTGCAATTTTATCGCCCACTCTGACTTACGACAGGGGGTTAATGAATCATCCCATAGACTATTATGAATATTTATGTCTCCCGCTCATTAATGATTTCCTGAGGTCTAATAACCGAGTTATTATAAAAAGATAAGATATTAAAATCAGTCTTTTTAAATTTGATGTTAATTTTGAAAGCTTGAAAACGGATGTAATTAATAATCTTCCAAGAAAGTTTTTTATGTATTAAAAAACCGACACCGCCAAAACCATCTGGTCTGTCATCAGTAATAAGATTGTAATTATTAAAAATTAAATTGCTATTTGGGCTTGTCCAGGTTTCGGATAGAATAACGATATCAATATGATTGGATCGAATATAATGGTATAGTAAATCTTTGTTACTATTTAAACTACGAATATTAATTTTTAAAATTTTTAAAGGCTGCATAATGAATGGATAAATGAAATTCAAACGAAACTGGGAAGAAAAAATTTATTTTTTAATGAGTTTATTTAATTTGATTTTGCGACAGTCCATACTAGCCGGATTTTTATTAAAGTCATCGGAATTTTCTAAAAGTAATTTGACGTCATTAAAGATTGAATCTCTTTTGCTTATTTGACTTCTTAACTCTTTTACTAATTCATTAAGGACATTAATTTTTCTAGCGTCAAAGTTTATTAAGTTGTTATTGGGCCAGGCTTGATTATTAGTACATATATCGTTGTTGAAATCTATAGGTTTGGGAATATTTTGTTGTTTACCATAAAGGTGGCTTTTAGATTCTCTAAACTTGATTTGTTTATTATCATATGCTCTCTAATTTGTTTCTGTTTACATCTTTCATTACACTGTAAAAAATTAGTAGCGTGGCCCGTTCCACAATACTTACAAGACAATTTCTTGTCACAATCGTGCTCGGCCTCGACAGTTTTAGCACATGTTGTACATCTATTAATTTTTGATCTACATCTAGTAGCTGTGTGTCCGTAATTCAGGCATTTTTTGCAGAATAACGGATTTAGTATAAAATATTCAACTTTTAATAAAATAGTGTCGTATAGAGTGACATTGTGTGGAATAATTTACCCTGTTAAAGTTAGCCGAAAGTGAAAAGTCGATAATGCATATTATGTTATCGACATTCCAGCCGAAAATAAATCAGCCTCTAGAGTGTTATGTCTAGAGATAGATTGGATTGATGTGACTTGTCAATAGCTATCGCAGGAAAAAAATTAAGTTCAAGTTTCCCGTGGGAAATCTCGGAAAATTCGATTTTCCAAAAATTATTAGAAAATTTGTATAAAATCAGCCTCTAGAGTGTTATGTCTGGAAATGGATTTAATTGATGTGATTACTCAATAGCTATTTCAGGAAAAAAATTCAGTTCAAGTTTCCCGTGGGAAATCTCGGAAAATTCGATTTTCCAAAAATTATTACAAAATTTGTATAAAATCAGCCTCTAGAGTGTTATGTCTGGAGATGGATTCAATTGATGTGATTACTAAATAGCTATCGCAGGAAAAAAATTCAGTTCAAGTTTTCCGTGGGAAATCTCGGAAAATTCGATTTTCCAAAAATTTTAAGAAAATTTGTATAAAATCAGCCTTTAAAGTGTTATGTCTTGAGATGAATTGCATTGATGTGATTTATCAATAGCTATCGCAGGAAAAAAAATCAGTACAAGTTTCTCGTGGGAAATCTCGGAAAATTCAAAAAAGTTTCCAGCCGAAAGAAAGAAACGGATGAATAAAAAAAGCCTCCAAAGTATTATGTCTGAAGATGGATTGTATTGATGTGACTTGTCAATAGCTATCGCAGGAAAAAAATTCAGTTCATGTTTCCCGTGGGAAATCTCGGAAAATTCGATTTTCAAAAATTATTAGAAAATTTGTATAAAATCAGCCTCTAGAGTGTTCTGTCTGCAGGAAAGAAATTCAGTTCAAGTTTGTTGTGGGAAATCTTTGAAAATCCGATTTTCCAAAAATTATTAGAAAATTTGTATAAAATCAGCCTCTAGAGTGTTATGTCTGGAGATGGATTCAATTGATGTGATTACTCAATAGACACTGCAGGAAAAAAATTCAGTCCAAGTTTCCCGTGGGAAATCTCGAAAAATTCGATTTTCCGAGTTCTAATAATTTTCTAATAATTTTTGGAAAATCGAATTTTCCACGGTTTCCAACGGGAAAATTGAACTGAATTTATTTCCTGCGATATCTATTGACAAGTCACATCAATGCAATCTATCTCCAGACATAACACTCTGGAGGCTCTTTGTATTCATCCATTTCTTACTTTCGGCTGGAAATTTTTTTGAATTTTCCGAGATTTCCCAAGGGAAACTTGAACTGAATTTTTTTCCTGCGATGGCTATTGACAAGTCACAGCAATCCAATCCATCTCCAGACATAACACTCTAAAGGGTGATTTTATTCATCCAATTCTTACTTTCGGCTGGAAACTTTTTTGGATTTTCCGAAATTTCCCACGGGAAACTTGTACTGATTGTTTTTCCTGCGATAGCTATTGATAAATTACATTAATGCAATTCATCTCCAGATTTAACACTTTAAAGGCTGATTTTATAGAATTTTTTTAATAATTTTTGGAAAATCGAATTTTCCGAGATTTCCCACGGGAAACTTGAACTCAATTTTTTTCCTGCGATAGCTATTGGGTAATCACATCAATTGAATCCTTCTCCAGACATAACACTCTAGAGGCTGATTTTATACAAATTTTCTAATAATTTTTGGAAAATCGAATTTTCCGAGATTTCCCACGGGAAACTTGAACTGACATTTTTTCCTGCGATAGCTGTTGAGTAATCACATTAATTGAATCTATTTCCAGACATAACACTTTAAAGGCTGATTTTATACGAATTTTCTAATAATTTTTGGAAAATCGAATTTCCGAGGTTTCCCACGGGAAACTTGAACAGAATTTATTAATTCGACAACTATTGACAAATCACATAAAAACGATTCAGCTTTTGATATATACTCTAGAAGCTGATTTTATTCCAGTTTTGTATATTCTTCTGATTTTCCGATATTTTCTACGAAGCAAAGTTTTACACGTATTACAAAAATTTATATTTATAGATTTCTATGTATCCTATTTATTTTCGGCTGATAACTACTAAATTTTTTGTTTTCGGCTTGAATGTTATATCATAATCTGCATTATCGACTTTTCACTTTCGGCTGGGATTAGACAATCTACATTACCATTTTTATCGATTTTTCACTTTCGGCTAACTTTAACAGTATGAATAATTCCTGAATCGAAAGTTTTTTTTTTTTTTTTTTTTTTTTTTTTTTTTAATAATTTTATTTATGATAACAATAAATTTTTTTTACAAAGTAACTAGTCATTTTTGACTAACAGCGTTTGACTCTGACAATATAATAATAAAGCACTCATATGTGTTCTTTACATAAAGTGTTGTTTTGGTTGATGTTGCATTGTGCGGACTATTCAGGCAACTCAAAAGGTTTTAGTCTTTTGAGTCTTCTTATTATACCCTCTTGATGAAGTAGTCTTGCAGCTTCGATGTTAGGGTGATGATGGAGCCTCTCCTGGTGTTTTTGAGCACATTTCTTTATTTCACTTGCGACTGTGTCTATTCCGAGATCTCTATGAAGGTCACTATTACCAGTGTACCAAGGGGCATTTACAATTCCTCTGAGGACTTTATTTTGAAATCGTTGAACTATCTGTTGATTGCTGATTTTGGTGCATCCCCATAGTTGAATACCATATGTCCAGACCGGCTTGAGTACTTGTTTATAAAGCATAAGTTTATTATGAATGGATAACTGAGAGTTTCTTCCAATTAACCAGTACATTTTTCTATATTTTAACTGAAGCTCTTCTGCTTTCTTTTTCACGTGTACTTTCCACTTTAACTTTGCATCAAGGTTCATACCAAGGTATTTTGCTTGATTGGCATGTGGTACAGAGATATTATTGAGAGTCACAGGTAGTGGTTCTATTGATCTATTAGTGAAGTTAATGTGAGTAGACTTCGATTCATTCACTTTAATTCTCCACTTAGCTAGCCAATCTTGTATATTATTTACGGATATTTGTAGTTTGAATGTGACTTCACCGATTGTGTCACCAACAGCTAGAATTGCAGTGTCATCTGCAAACGTGGCGATAGTTGTATTGCTCGTCTGCGGTATGTCGCTAGTAAACAGCATGAAAAGGAAAGGCCCTAAGACACTCCCCTGCGGGACTCCTGCTTTAGCTTCTTTAATGGTGGAGTAAACTCCTTCCTGTTTAACTCTAAAATATCTCCTTTTCAGGTATGACTTTAGGAGTTCGCAATACTCAAATGGCAGAGTTTTCTCCAATTTAAATATTAAACCATCTAGCCAGACTTTGTCAAATGCCTGCGCTATGTCAAGAAATATGGCTGAACAAATCTTTTTTTCCTCTAAGGATTTTTCTATTATATCTGTTATTCTATGGACTTGGTCGATTGTGGAGTGTTCCTCTCTAAATCCAAACTGATGGGACGGAACAGCTCCTGATTTTACAACTTCTGGTTTAATTCGTTTTAATAACAATCTCTCAAATAGTTTTGACATAGTTGGAAGAAGTGATATTGGCCTGTACGAGGCCAGTTCACTTGGTGGCTTACCTGGCTTAGGTATCATTATCACTTCCGCAAATTTCCAAGATGGAGGGACATAACGGAGTCTGAAGGAAGCATTAATTATGACCGATATTTTTTTAATAGCTTTATTAGGTAGTTGTTTTAGAATCTCTCCAGTTATCAGGTCATATCCTGGTGATTTTTTAAGTACTACATGGTTCTTTATTACTTGTTTTACTTCTTTAGCATTAGTTAATGGAATTTCCTGTCTCAGGATAGTTGTTTGGTTTTCGAACAATATATCCTGTTGGTTAAGTGTTGTTAAATTTGGCTGAAAGGTACGCTCGAGATGATCCGCGAATTTTTCTGCTTTTTCTTCTTTGCTTTTAGCCAGGTGACCATTATTTGTTCTTATTGGTGGTATATGCATAACTGGCCTTTTCAAATATTTGGTTGCTTTCCACAATGAATAATCACTACCTTTATCATAGGTGAGAGATTGTAGGTATGAATTTATTGATTTATTTTTAAATTCCCTTATTTCTCTACGTATTCGTTGTGTTAGATTATTTAATCTATTTTTGACGGTTGGGTCTCGTGTACGTTGCCACTCCCTACAGTACTTCTCTTCTCTATAACTAGTGATTTAATTTCCATTGGATAGCATTTGCCAGCTATTTTTTTGTTTGTTGTGTTAGTATTTTTCCACGCCGCTACCTGTATGTCCTTGACGAGCTTCTCCACCTCCTGTTCTAATGTTTCTTCTGATGAAAGTTGTGTGTTTAAAATGATGCTATTGTTTAGTTCATTCCTGAACTTTTTCCAATCAGTATATTTATTTGTTAACAGTGGCTGTTTATCATTAGTAATTATTGTATCACTTATTATCATTAAAATAGAGGAGTGGTCAGATGTGGAGTCCAATTCTTCCTGCACTTGTATTTAATCAACCGGGATTTTTCTTGTTATAAAGAAGTCAATTAGGTCTGGTATTTTATTTTGATCACTGGGCCAATAAGTTGGTTTTCCAGTAGAATGCCAGTTGCAGTTGTGTTTAATTATTGCTTGATGAAGCTCTTTCCCTTTAGTTGTGGTTAGTCTTGATCCCCAGTCAGTATGTTTAGCGTTGAAGTCACCTCTGACTACAAATTTTTCACCGAGCTGCTTGAAGAACTGAGTATAAGCATTCTCTTTGATGTTATATCTAGGTGGGCAATATATTGCGGATACCACTAACTTGTGGTTGCGGGTATTGATGCTAACGCTAATTGTTTGTATTTCATCACTTTCAAGTTTTTGTTGCAGATGGTATTTAATATCTTTTTTAATAATCACGGCACTGTTCCCTCGTGCATTATTATTAGGATGAACTGCTGAGTGAACTTCGTAGCCGCGGATTTTTATATGACTTTGAGTAGTAAGGTGTGTTTCAGATAATAAACATATATCTATTTTTTCTAAATCAAGAAATAGTGGTATTTCATTTTGTCGTTGCAATATACCATTGCAGTTCCATGCAAGAATTTTTAAATTATTGGCCATGTTTTTCGAGTAGAGTGAGCCTTTGTAGGATTGATATAAGGGCTTTTTCTTGCTTTTCTTCTTGTGAACTAAGTCTATCAAGAATATCTTGTAGTATTTTATTAGTTTGGTTATTATTTGAATCATTTAATAAAAGAGAACTATGTTGTCTTCTCGAACTTCCAGTAGATAGTACATCAGCAAATGTTACATTTGGGTTAGTTCTTGATGGCTGGATTAATGTTTGGTGTGGCCTTAAATTTGTAGGTATTCTTGTTGAGACTGAGTTAATTTCTGGCCTGGTATTTATTGAAGTTTCCCTTGTTTTGTTGCGAATTTTTTGCAGCTCTTTTATAACAATGCAACCTCTGTAGTTGGCTAGGTGTGTCTCTCCACAGTTAACACATTTTGGTGGGGTGTCTTTTAGTTTCGTACATTCAGCCGTACGGTGTTTTCCTACACATTTCACGCATCTGGGCTCCTTATTACAAAAGTTTTGCGTGTGTCCGTAGACTTGGCACTTTTTGCACTGGGGGATCAGCTTAGATTTTTTAACTGCTTCTATTTGCACTTTCATATGGAGTATTTCGCTGATTGCATAAATATTTTTAATGTCTTCTGTTCTTTCAAAAGACAACATATATAATGGAAGAGGTGTTTTTTCACCTCTTTTTAGCAGCTGTGTAACTTCTTTAATTTTGTATTTTTTCTCCAAAAGATACTCTTTTATCTCTTCTGGTTTGCATGAAGCGTGTAGCTTCCTAGCAATGACTTTGGTTTGCCTTGTCTGCTTATCTTCGTAGGAATACCACGCTGTCTTTTCTACGTTAAGAGCTCCTGTTAACTTTCTATAGCTATCACTGTCTGTGACATTTATTTTGATATCACCACTATTTAACGCTGTAGCTTGAAACTTTATATGATTGTTGTCCATGATGTTTCTAATACTCTGATAATTATTGCAATTAGATATTATTACTGGAGGTGGCCGTGGCACTTTTTTCTCTAGTTGTACATTCTTACTTCCGGTTGGGCGTTCATTACTTGATCGTTTCTGTTCCGACGGAACCTGAGCTTTATCCTCCTGTTGCACGTGCCTACTTCCGGTTGGAAGCTGCGCAACTGATTTTTTCGAATCGGGTGAAATCTGTGGTGATTTACTCATCTTACGTTTCTTATTTTTTTTGTTACGGTTCAGAATCCATCCCGTTTCTCTATTGAGTTCTTCCTCATCTGTTTCATACATAACCTCTATATGATCATTGGTGTTGTTTATCTTAGTGGTTTCTTTCTCAGACATTACTGCATTTAGGGCATCTTTTAACTCCTTGTTTTCTCGCTGTAAGTTTTTGAGGTATTTGTTTAGATTTAACGTTAACTTTTCTATTTCGTAAATCTTATTGCGCAGTTCTGCGTTATCCCTTTCTAAGGTGTTCGCTATTGGTGGTGGTGATCTACCCACCCTAGATTGTTGTTTAAATGGGTTGGGTTGCCCAACAGGGCTGTTAAACAATGATTGGCTCACCCCAGAATCCTTTGAGCCAGCCTCGTTAGAGGGTGGATTTGCCAGCTGATTAGCTGGGTTACCACCTGGGGTACAATTTCCTGAATCCGTTGTACTCATTGTTTATTTTACTGGTCATAAAGCATCTACCACTCTGACCAGTACGAGTTGGTAGTGGGTCTGGTTTGAGAAGATCATTTACTAAATTCTCGATAGTCAGTTATACCGCCGTATCTCGGTCGCCAGAGCCTCGTTAGTTATCTAGCAGGGTGCACCACGTGCAGGTGAGAATGACATTTGGACTATTTGTAGACCAATTACTTAAGCCCCCTTTCCCACCCCGAATCGAAAGTGATTTTAACTGATTCGATATGTTCAACTGTTTTGGTGGTATTATTCCATTTCTATATTTGAGATATTGTATTTCGATTAAATATTTCCTTTAATTTCCTTAATAGAGAGTACAATAGGAATATTCCTAACAATGCCGATTGAGGATGTTTCGGTATATAAGTTGTATTATTGTCAAATTTCCTAAAGGCTTCTGATTTGACACAGTTATTTGCGTCTTCAAATTTGTTAAAAATAATAAGAGAACTTGTTGAATTTGATAGCTTTACCTAATAAAACTAGATTTAAATTTTCTTTACTAACAAATACGGCAAATGGGCCGATATCTAATTTGTCATATAAATTAATTTTGACTTCAGTGCTAGGCGTCATGTTTGAATTATTAGATTGATCCATAAACATATCTGAAGAAGGTAAAGCAGGAGTTATTTCATTATATGACGCATTTGCGACTTGCTTTCTATTTTGTTTCCTTTTAATGTCCTTATTACGCATATTATTACGCATATTATTATATTCACTGTTTTCTATTATGTTATTATTAATTACGATTTTGGATTTTTTATTTTTATTTATTACATTTTCAGAATCAGAGTCAGAAAAATCACCAGGAAATCGTAGAGGTGCAAAGTACTGCGTACTTTGCCCCTCCTCGCTTGTATTATGTGGATTTATTATTTTGTGGATGGAAAAACCACTATGAAAAGACTTAACCGAGAATAAACAAACAGAATCAGAATAAATTATTAAGATATTAATTTAAATGAAAAACTGATAATTTATAAAACACTTCACTAAAAAGAGACGCTCACACAATAAAGTTTCGAGAAAGAATGAATGTAATTCTTGTTACGATTTTACGGAATTTGTACTACCATCACTGCCATCTATGTAATATATGTGTAGCCTAGAACCAAACCGATGACTTTTCCACATTTTACAAAAAAAAAACTTAATGATGAGGTTATGTTCGTTTTGTATAATAAAATCAACTTATTCAACTGGATTTTTCCAAAACAGTTGTTTTCCCTTTCAAAACGAAAACAAAAAATAGATCTGGTTGCAAACCAACTCTATTCCTTCTATAAGTGCAAGTCAAAACCATTCTTTTACATTCGAGATTTGGTATGCAATTATTAAAATTTGTAGCAAAATGATTAGTTTCCTTTTTGGCGCAAAAATTGTTAGACTTCAAAAAATTTCTTTAGCATAAAACTGTTTTGAATAAGGAAGTTTGTTGGATAGTTGTGTTGTGGCTAGTGCTTTTCCTAGAAATGAATATTTATGAAATCAAATACGAAACTCGTAACCTAATGTTAAATCAATTTATTACTTAATAAATAAATGTTAATGCTTTAGCTATAGATTCGCAAGAAACACCAATTTTAAAGCAACCCAAACACGGAAAAGGAAGTGGGAAAGTGCAAGAGTCCGAAGGTAGTTTATTAATATTTTTAAAGTTTAATAGTGCTGATTATAGAAAATAATTATAATTTTAAATGTTTAGATATTGGGCTACTAAACTTCCGAAAATGGTAAAATGGAACCACAAGGAAAAAATGTTTGATTGCCATAACCTAAAAGGTAGTGATGCACCTAATTTTGCATTCCTTCTATGTAAATAAAAGCAAAATTACACATGACGCTTTTATTTTAAAATTCTGTACAATTGAACTACCGAAAAGATCAAATCATGCCAACAGGGGTCCAAGGAAATTGATAACAATTAAACATTTTATGCGATCGCGAAATAAACATTTATTGTCAGTGTGTCAAAAAGTATTTTTGAACGTTTTAAACATTGGTAGATTTCGACTGAAATGAAACGAGGGATGATTTGCTCACAGTTTCATTTGGCTGTCAAAAGAACATGGTTCTACCCAAAATAGCTGATCAGGCTGCTTATTATAGCAGACAACTCTATTTATACTTATTTGGGATGGTCATTGGCACTAGACATTCCAAATTAACGAAAGATAACGTATTTCTAAACCACTGGACGGAAAATTTTCATCGAAAAGGATCCAATGAAATAGTTTCGGCGGTTTTTCATAGATTGTGTAATAAAAACTTAGAGGGAAACATTACTGTTCATTTGATATGTGATAGATGTGACAGGCAGAATAAAAATTCGATCATGGTAGGAATGGTTTCCTATTGGCTTGCTACAAAAGCTCAATTAAATGTTACATGTGTGAAATTAATATTTCCAGTAGCAGGACGTTCTTACATACCATCTGATAGAGTCTTCCCACAGATTGAATAGAAAGTTAAAGTAAAGGATACCATCGTGGAGGTTCAGACCGCAGTCACAAAAGGCGATCCAATTCGCAAGATACATTACAAAATATTTTCAAATTTTCACGTTCTGCAAACTTGAACGATTTAATAACGTCATTAACATTTAAACAAAATAGCAAAGGCCCTAAATGACTGCCTTGAGGTACTCCTGAAAAAACTGTGAAGCATTTATATGATCACATCAATTTTCACATACATTCTACGATTCGATAAGTAAGATCTTAGCCATTTTAACGGTAAAACGTCGTAGTTACATTTAGTAAGATTATCCAACAAAAGTCGGTGATTCAGTCACAGTTTTCAGATAGAAAAATTAAAAGTGCATGATTTGATATTTTGTGGATTGTACATAAAATCAAATTTCAATTTTTAATTACTAAAGTCTAATTTTTAGATAGTATTGAAATAAATTTTAACTTATATAAAATAAGTCGTAGTAAATTTGGTATTAGATTTTATTTTTACGCCCATTTATTTGTATTCATATGTTTGATTTTGTGTACATTGTACAATCGACACTAATACATACTTATAATTTGGTATATAAAAGGGCCAACAAAATGTTTGTGTAGCTGTCTCGTTTACTCTTTGCACGGTTTCTGTGAAGAAAGTGTGCGATGTTTTGTTGGTTTTTGTATTAATGCTTGGTCGTACACTCACAATCAATCAATCAATCATTATCAAACCATTAATTAAACAATTTTGATTTGGTTTAGGGCTCTTTTTATTTCTCTTTTAATTAATTAAAGCTTTAGCTTTCGAACCCTATTCGAGTTCATTTTCAAAAGCGTAATGAAAAATATATGAAAAATTCCTTCTTTTATACATAAATCAAAAAATAAAGCAATCACAAATTTTTAATAAAACCGACTTTTCATGGAAACGCCCAGCCATGTATTTTCGAAACAAAACTTTGCTAATGCGCTTTCATATAAAAAATGGAGGTGTGGCCAACACACGACTTTCTTTTACGAACAGAGAATTTTGAGAAATTTTTTTTTTTATAACTTTTTTTTTAAATTTTTTTTTTTTGGAATTTTTGGAAACATTTTGTATCAAGTAGTTTTTTGTAAACCTTATACTTTTTAAGATATTTGCAAAATAAATTTTCTGGACCAAGGGAGTGGCCACTTCCGGTTAGCCGATTTGGAGTAAAATTCACTGGGACCTCCCAATTTATCAAAAAAGCTTAAATCTGAAGTTTCAGTTCGATTAGTTAAACTATCTGGGCTGTAGAGAGGACACAGACAGACTGACAGACAGACAGACAGACACCATTTCGAAACCCACTTTTTCGGACTCAGGGGACCTCAAAACAAATAAATCTCTAAAAATCTCAAGGACCAAAATTTTCATGATTACTATACTTTATTTTACTAGAATAAAAGAAAGTAAAACGGTTGTACAATTGATTAA
The DNA here is from genome assembly GCA_958295665.1 of Tipula vernalis. Classification (NCBI taxonomy): domain Eukaryota; kingdom Metazoa; phylum Arthropoda; class Insecta; order Diptera; family Tipulidae; genus Tipula; species Tipula vernalis. Next base: position 135,582,868 of record OY282560.1, read on the forward strand.
AAATAAAATTGCATGAGGCAAAAAACAATTTAGATGAACAAATCATAAGAGTTACCAATATACGCGTAATCTTCAATGACATTTGTTTTTGAAAATGAACTCGAATAGGGTTCGAAAGCTAAAGCTTTAATTAATTAAAAGAGAAATAAAAAGGGCCCTAAACCAAATAATAATTGTTTAATTAATAAATATTAATTGGCTCATACAAATAAAACACTAATTTATTATCAAAACACTTCTCGCGTAAAATATTCGTAGTACTTTATAAACGTATTGGTATCGCAATGGTAAAATTTGCGGTGTTTTAAATAATGGAAGTGAGGAAACTGTTGATTATTTAATAAAGTTTGATTGAAAGGCATATTTCTACAGGGTAACAACCGGTCTCAAATTCTAATAAAAGATACCTCACCGTACTGGACAGCCAACCCATGTTCAAGTTGGGAGTTAAACAAAGTAAAATATAACAGCATCAGAATATGTTCTTCATACGTTCATTCAACGCATTTTTGTCATAATAAAGTCTACATGCTCGGAGATTTTCAACTTCTTATCTAATATAAATCCTAGGTATTTAGAACTGGATACTCTTTCAACTTATAAACACATGTAATTGCCCACGGAATGTGAGCAACTTAAGGAATGACCAACAAGGCTGTTCGAAGCTCATCAACACTATTGAGATATATAGCGTGATATATGGTAGGTGATTTTGAACTCATTTTGATATGGTGCGAATTAAACCATCTTCTAAGAATAAGTAAGTCACATTGTATGTTTTCAGAAATATCTGACCAGTTATTTGAATAATAAATATAAGTGGTATCGTCAGCAAAACCACTAGGGTAACTATATATTTCAATTTTAAAAATGAAATTTATGTAAATTAAGAAAAGAATTGGACCAAGAACAAAGGATCACTATACACATTATGTATTTTTACTGATTGGATTCCGTTTCAAAGATAAGATTTAAACCATTCCAAATTGGGTCACCTAATACCAATATTGTGTAGTTTGTCAAATAAAATTGAGTGATTCACGGTGTTAAATGCCTTTGTTATATCAATGAAAAGTTCGACGACTTTCTTTTCTTTATTTAAACTATCATAAATCTTATCTAGGAAACAAAGAAAAGCATCTTCAGTATTTAAGTGATTTCTAAACCCAAAATAGGCCTGTAATTAGACATGTCGGTACTAACACCACCTTGGTATAACTGAACTATGATAAAACCCTCTTTAAGTCGTTAGGAACCTTTACCACACTGATGCTTTAAGGTTGCAAATGAAAGACAAGGAATTAGCTATGTCTTGAGCAATCTTTTATTTTTTATTTTTTAATCTATGCAATCTTTTCTGGGGCTCAAGGCACTCACAGTTTAATTTTACCGTCCTACTTTACGCAGTAGTAGCCAAATCGAGGACGTACTGCTATAGACCGGCTTTGTATAAACCACCTGCACATTGCATTGCTTCATGCCAACCTATAGTGCTGACATGAAAGGTGGGTCGACCCATAGATTCTGCACTCTCAACATCAACAGAGGGTCAAAGTTGTGCTTCTGAACCCTTACCATGCCCATATGGGTTGGTAGTTTTCAATTGATTTATCAAAGAATATATTTCATCGACCGTTAAAGGTTAAAGAAAGCAATTTGTCGAGACAAACTTATATTACCACTGTCAATATTTTCAGCCGATAATGTTATTGTAATCATTGTCAAAAAGGTGTTCAAGAGAGAAACTACTTTGGGAGGATCATCGTGAATGTTTCCTTTCGCATCAGATACTTTAATTATCCGATTATTATTGGTGGTTCTTTAAATTACCTTTTGTATTATTAACGTTCTTGTTGAATTCATACTCGTTATATTGATCTCGAGTTTTGTTCAGCAGATTATGAACAAATTTTTTTCTTTTAATTTAGAGGATTGCTCCAAGTTTTTGTTATTCGGGTGAAACTTGAACTTTTTATATGAATCAATTTTTTTTTTCTTTATTTCATAACTTAGCTTTCTCGACATCCAAGGTTTTAAAAAATTATCAATAGGTTTTAAAATTCTTTTTGGATTATTTTGAATGTGTTTTTAGCCAATGTAGACGTAAAGCTGATATAAGCTTGTTGTAGCTCATTCATTCAACCTTCGCCACAATTATTTCGTCTGCACACAACAAAAACAACAACATACGCTTATGATTCGCAAACAAACGCACCTATTATTAAGCAATCATACCAACTGCGCAACAAAACAAAATACAAAAAATTTAATTTTTTGTAAATCAGTCTCGTCTCGATATTCCTAACGACAAAACTTCGCTCTTAGTTGGTGTGACCAAAATGGTGGTGATTAAATTTAAATAAAATTTAATTACAAAATATTTTATATACAATAAATTAAATCAAATTAAATTAAACTTATGTGTGATAACTAAAATAAATTCCAAAAATTAAAATCTAGGATTAAATTAAAAGCGGCTTTTTTATTGAACAAAAAGTAAAGTGCAACGCTAACAAGCTGCATCCACAGACACCGAGTTATAAACATTTAGCCAATTCTTTTTGGCTAAAGAATTAGAAAGTATGTCAAAATTAATAGACAGGTACTCGATTACATTTTTGTTTGTGTTAATTTTAGGAACGTTTATACAAAATATAGCTGCCGAATAAAGGCAGGGATACGTGCAAGAATTTGTTCTTTAATTCTTAGCTGTCACTTTTTCAGAGGTTATGTAATTTTGCCTGAAAGGCAAACAAATTTACCGTATACAAAATTGAATCATTCTCAATTTTTTATTTTTGCCTTAAAGGCATCAATGACTGACATAGCTGTTACAGTCATAACCTCCATTTAATACGTCAATATTGAAATCACAGAATTACTTATTTTATTTTGATTGTTGAATTTGGCTAACTGAAATGGAATTAGGTTATTCTTTAACCAGTTATGACGGAGTTCTATAATATCAATAGATAATTTGTCAAATCTGGGTAATTTTTTCAGAGAACCATTATTTATATGCTACAATTTGGCTAAACAATTTTGTTTCAAATCTCAGCTGATATGTAAACCACCTGAAGATTTAATATGTTTAACTGATTATTTTCAGAAAAAATTGAGGTAACTTGAAGTTGAATACTTTTACGCAACGCTCGTGTATAGCGCTGCCTTGATGTTTATGAATAATTTCACCAATGTGGAAATTGAAATGCAAAAATTAATTGCTGGAATTGGTTTTAATTATAAACCAAAGGCTATAAAATAACCCCTTCGTACAAAAACTAATTAAAACCGAATAAACACATTCGAAAATGGGGGAATAAATGCTTTTATTATCTTAACCTCACGTCATTTGCAAAAATAAAAAACGTCTATAAAAAATATTTGACATCTCATATAAGTTTAAGCGTTTATTATACTTCCCACACAATTTTACTTCAAAACACTTCGTATGAATGTATACATAATGTATTTGTACTTTTATATAATAAAAAAATTCTAATCACTAAAAATAAAAATCCTTAGTATTAATTTTTCATAAAATTATACCTTGACATATGCTAAAGATTCCATGTTTAATAAATAAACACAAGCAAAATTAAAAATATATCACACACACAAAAAAAAAGGAAAACTTCATAATGTTCGCTTAAAATGATTACAAATAAAAAATAAAAACACAATATAAGGAAAATTGAGTATGTATGAAGAAGCTTAAAAATGAGTATATGGCGCAGGGAATAAAACGGTAAAGGGGACACTAAAAAAAAAAATCATAAAATTAAAATATATAGTATTATAAAACAAGGACTGGAATATGAACGATGAATGAACCAAAAATAGTACAAAAGTCCTTTTATGTAATAAACAACAGCAGTAGAAGCAGCAGCAGCAACAGCAGCAGGAGCGAAGGAGTACAATAGGTTTACAACGAGCACACAAACAAAAACCATTTCAGAAATGAAAAAAGGGAGAAAAATAAGAAAAAAATTACATAATAATAAATGTCAGGTGCTAAAAAGTATTTCTCTTTTTTTTGTGTCATTATATTTATTGTGATTGTCATACACCTTTAGTACTTGTTGTATGTGTAAGAAATGAAATAAATTTTCATCCTTCTTTATTTGAATAAAATACTAAAAAAAAATGAATCTTTTATTTTATATTTTTGGTACTTTAAATTATCTTTTAACAAAAAAAAAAAAAAAGATGGAGATACTCCTCGTTTTACAATTTCCAACTTCCTTCTTTTTCATCTGTTTATTGGACTGAATTTTCTTCGTTTCAGTATTTTTATTAAAATTGAAAACAGATTTTTTTGTCATAAAATTTTTATATTGGGAACATAATTTCGTTGTTTTATGATAACAAAAAAATAAATGTTTTCACTCAATTTTCTAAATTAATTTTTTTGGAGATTTGTAAAAAATTTACCTTATTGCAATTGTTTGTACAAGAGAAATGGGAAAAAGCATCTTCTATTCTATTTACACAAATATTTATTGGATAAGGAACATTTTAAAAAATCTCCTTTCATATATTATTTAACTATGTCCTGACAGTTTGTTAATATTACCGATGTGGCTGCAATTAATGGGTTAATATGGTACACACACATCTATGTCTATAGATGAACAACTTAAAATTTTATACAAAATACGAAATTTTCATTCGACTCGACTGCTGTGTACTTTGTATTGTTATAGCTGCTGAATATATAAAACAGAATGGTAGAAAAAATTGTAAATGTTGTAAATTAAATACACACAATTAGATTGAGTTTATATAAGAACAAAACAACACAATTACTAAAAATAAACTGTAATTGTTAAGCTAATAAAATACAAATGTGTCGGCAGTTTTTGTTTTGTTCGAGTTTTTATTTTTGGTGAACCGTAAACAATTTAATACGAATTACTTACAGTTGAATACAATTGGAAATTATTTATTTAATTAGGAGTTGAATCGCAATGGGTTTTAATTTTTGGAAATCAGAATATCCTTTTATACAAATTGAAAGAGCTCAGGTACGAGTTTTATTGTTTTAATTTTGAACGGAACAATTGATTATTTCTACAGATGAGTGACAATTGCTGAACTGCTACAATAAATATTTATGGATTATTGATCATCGTAACTGTAACTGAGTTTTTGAATAATTTTGCTTGCTCGTCCTCTGTTGCTGCAGGTAACAATTACTTTTCTTAGACTTAAGAACCCACAAATGGTGCATTATTTGTTATTGTTGACAATAATGTTTTTCTATTTTACTCCACTCAGTGGAGTTAGCAAAGCCACATACTTCAATTGCCACAAACTTCATTTTTTCGGCGATTGAGGGAGAAATGTTACACGGTAAACCAGAAATAATTTATTGTTGTAGTTGTAATTTTACACTAGAAATTATTGTTGTCACACGACGTACAATGGCGAAAAAGTGTTTTTTTTCAAACCAACTTTCCGGTTCGTGTTTCAACTCTATCGAACTTGTTTTCTTTTAAATAAACATTTAATTTTCAGTCGAATTCTCGGACGGGTGTGAAGTTTGTCCTAAAATTAAACGTTTTTCCTAAAAATTGATATTCCTGTGAATGTATTAGTAAGAATAATAAATCTCTCGTTATTATGAATTTGAACATAAACAATTATTTTAAATAAACTTAAGTCTAAATTTAAATTGTCCAAAAAAAATTTAAAAAATCAAATTTCAGTAGAAAAGTATCATATAAATATTATTCAATCTGGTCCAAAAGATCGTAACTTAGTGGACACAAGTTTAACAAACAGTCGGAGAACCCCTCTTTCCTAAAACAATGATAAAGACGTCATTCAGAGAATAGAAGATAAATGACTTAGGCAGATGTTTTGCTTCCCTATATTTATGTAAATTCGTATAAAGAAATTAAGTAGTATGTATGTAGTATATTAGCATTAAGTTTAATATTAAAAAATGTCTCCGTCTGGTCCAAATATCGTACCCAAATGTACATGAGGTCTCCTCAATAAAGGTAGAGGAAAATCCCCTCAGAAGATATTAGGACAGTGCACCCAAGTGGAGATACATCAATAAGGATAAAGGGCAATCCCCTCTATCTTAGAAATGTTACAACTTTCAAAAATCCAGAAGATAAGTGACTTAGGATAGACGTGTTGCGGCCCTATATGTTAGTTCGTATAAGGTTGGATATTAAAAAAATTCTCAATCTGGCCCAAGATCGTACCCAAGTGCACATATATCAATAAGGGTAAAGGGCAATCCACTCTATCTCAGAAATATTATAACTTTCAAAAATCTAGATGATAAGTGACTTAGGACAGATGAGTTGCGTTCCTAAATATAAGTTTGTATAAAGTCAAAATTCACATTCTGGTTCCAAGATCGTACCCAAGTAGAGATACATCAATAAGGGTAAAGGGCCATCCCCTCTATCTAAGAAATGTTACAACTTTCACAAATCTAGAAGATAAGTGACATAGGACAGACGTGTTGCGTCCCTATATGTAAGTTCAAATAAAGTCGAATATTAAAAAAATTCTCAATCTGGCCCAAAGATCGTACCCAAGTGGACATACTTATTTATTTATTTATTACCAACTTTTACATAACTGGTTGCATCACTTAAATAAGAAATTTAATAAAATTATATAATGTAAAGATTACAAAGATTACCAATAATTCAAAAAAAGCTTCGACATCAATTCCTTAAATGCATTTCTAGACAGATTAAAGTCAAAAGCCGGCCGTACTTTATTAAAGGAAGCACAAGAATGATAAACCTGCTCACATTTACCGTAGTTTTGCCTACAAAACGGCAACTTAATTTGGAAATCTTTATCGCGCAGCACACGTAATGGAGTATATATATCAAGCAAACTCAAAATTTCCGAACTATCGATTTTAGACACCAATAAATCTCGAACAAACATTGCGCTAATTTCAATTCTACGAATAAATGGCGGCTCCATATTTATTAATTTACATCTATCTCGATACGCTGGGAGTATGAAAGCAGGTACATTTGCATCTCTAGGCAACCTTCGTAGTGCGTACATTAAAAATCGCTTCTGAACCCTTTCTATGCGATCTGAATAGTTAATATAAAACGGATTCCATATTACAACACCATATTCCAACAATGAACGAACAAAAGAGACATATAAAGTTTTAATCACGTAAGGATCATGAAAATCCTTAGCAAACCTTTTAACAAATCCAAGCATAGAATTCGCTTTAGAAATGCAACCTTCAACATGTTTATGGAACTATAAATTAGAAGTAAAGGTTATACCTAAATCTTTAAAAGTATCAACAGTTTCAATACTACAACCATCAAAGAAGTAATCGTAACTAGTGGGTAAGACTACGCGGGTGAAACACATTGTTTTGCATTTGGAGATGTTTAGAATCAAATTATGCGATGTACACCAAGCCTTGAAGTTTGTCAGGTCAGACTGAAAGTCAAGTGCATCATTGGCGCAAGAAATAGTTGTGAAGATTTTTATATCGTCCGCATAAATGAGAATGTCGGAATGACTTAGACAGTTGACCACATCGTTTACGAAAAGAATGAAGAGCATGGGACCCAAATGGCTGCCTTGAGGGACTCCTGAAGAAACATCAATCACTCTTGAAGTGAAGCTGCCAATTTTCACAAATTGAGTTCTGGATTTTAGATAAGATCTAATCCAATCAACTGGCAAGTAGTTACAATTCAATGAAATAGGTTTCCGCAACAGCAAGTCATGATCGATCTTGTCAAAAGCCTTACAAAAATCAGTGTAAACGACCTGCACAATATTACCATTTAATAGAGCCCTTGAAATACAATTAGTAAACAAAACTAAATTAGTAATAGTTGACCTACCAGGGAAAAATCCATGCTGTTTGGAAGAAATGAAAGTCTTAACATGAAAGAATAATTGATCTTTAACTAGTTTCTCAAAAAGCTTTGGTAAAACTGAAAGAATACAAATACCTCTATAGTTCTCGACATCGCTTCGAGATTCGGATTTGAAAATCGGCCTAATAAGTGAGCGTTTCCATGCAATAGGAAAGCAACCCTCAGCGAAACGTTTATTAAATAGTACGGAGATATGGGAAGAAATTACCTTACCGGTTAATTTTAGAAAAATGGGTGGAATAGAATCGAAACCGGCACTTTGGTTAATATCAATATTAGACAATTCGGATAAAATAGTATCCACTTCCAGACGAAACATTGAAAACTTAGAATTACTTGCAACATTACTGAAATTACCAAGATTTGATTTCGAACTATATACACTCTGAAAGAAATCAGCAAATAAATTACAAGTATTCTGTATGTTATCACAGGAACGGTCGTTCAAATACATCGTAGAAGGGTAACCATTAGACTTACTTTTGTAGTTAACAAAATGCCAAAAATTATTTGGCTTCGATTTAATTAATGATTCAATTTCCAGAATATAACAGCTGTAAAGAAATCGGTTTAGACATATATACTTCTTACGTAATACATCAAACGAGTTGTAATTAACAACATTAGGATGCAATTTATATTCCTTGTGAGCCTTGTCCTTTCTATTTTTTAGATTTATCAACTCATTATTATACCACGGTTCCTTCTTAACGCTAAAAGCTTTCAGTCTAGGGATAAATTTCTCAATACCTAGATTAAATTCTATAAAATTCGATTAACATGTCATCAATACTATTACAAGCATAAAAAAACGACCAATCATACGTATCCAGAAATGCATTTAAAGAATTGTAATCGCCCTTTATAAAGTTGTAAGTCCATGAATTAACATTTTATTCGACTAACTCGCAACATTCAAACATAACTGAAATATTCAGTGGAGAGTGGAAAATACTAGACGATCCAGCCAAATCCTCGCACGTCGATACGGTCACCTCATGATCAAATGGTACAAAAGCCAAATCCAACACATTACCACTATTATTCGTAACACTGTTACATTGCTTTAACCCCAACAAAAAAATTTCCGAGATGAAGTTATCCATTTCATCGTTCATGTTAATAGGAGCCAAATTGTGATCAACATACTCCCACACAATATCCAGAATGTTAAAATCTCCAAAAATAAATAGACGATCCTCCGGCTGAAGAAGTGGAGCAATATTTGATTGGACAGTGTCCACAAACCTTTGATAAACTGGCATACTTGAATGGCAGGGTATATATGTAACACAGATGATCAGCGAATATGAATGGAATTGTATACGTACAGCAACAATTTCGGCAACGCAATTAGCCAACGTTATCAGACTGGATAAATATTTGTTATAGACTGCGACTACAATACCGCCACCCTTTTCGTAAGTGTCCCTTTGCAGATGCCTGTCCCTCTGGAAAACAGCATAAGATGACGGAAAATACTCTTCAGTTTTAAAGTGGATTGTTAACCACGTTTCAACAATGCAAATAACATCAAAGTCTTCTTCTAAAATTGGCAACAACAAAGATTTTGATTTGGCTCTGATTCTATTTGAATTATGGTAGTAGATATTTAAGAAAGACCGCGGCTGGGGAACTGCTTTACTGCTACGAAGAGTATACAATGGTGTCTTCAGTAACGGGGAAGTTACTTTAGATGTTGAAACACGGTTCCTGTCCGGTTTTTTGCTATGCGTGGATAATTAGTAAATGGCCGGATTATTACACCAGGAGGCCAAGCATTGGAATTATTTAGCAGGTCGAAATGGGCCTCCTTCAACCCAATTTTAAAGGAAACGAACGTGAGTGAACTGCCCAATATGCGGTCTTTGGAGAGTAACAGTTTACAATTAATTTCCTCAGGTGAGCAATTTTTCAGTTTTTCACAGATGTAGTTAACAATCAGATCAGATGAGACGGATGGATCAATACGACTGATATATAAATATTTCTTATCAGGTATAGAAACAGTTTTAATCGAATTGACAGGTGTGCCTGTCCCTACGACAATTTGCGCTAACCTCGGCGATTCGCAATTAACGGAGTTGGAGCCAGACTCTACAACTTTTGACAAAAATGGTTTAGTGGCGTTATCGTCACCCAACTTATTTATCAATTGATCAATTTGCGGTTTTCAGCAACCTCCGTTTCAATATTCTTTAATTCTAAATTTTCAGCGGCTTTGTCTATAATGACGTCAATTTTCTTCAGAATCCTGGGCATGTTGTCATTCGCGATCAGTGGTTTGCAGCAATCGCCAAGATAGCATACATTGCCATATTTTTTAATTGAATTGATCCCAGCACGGTCAATTCCATTGCAGTCATAGCAAAATTGGTTCTCGCAGAGACTACATTTAACGATGTCAGTATACGGAGCATTAAACATTTTTTTGCAAGTGTTGCAGGACATTATCGGTGTATGTATTATATTAAACGTTGGCAGGACTGTATTATATATATTATTTAATTATTTAAATTGATAATTATATTACTTCTCAAAGTGAAGAGGGCAATTAAACCTATATAAAAAATATTACAATTTTGGAAAATCCAGAAGATAAGTGACTTAGGACATACGTGTTGCGTTCCTATATGTAAGTTTGTATAAAGTTAAATATTAAAAAAATTCTCAATCTTGCCCCAACAACGTACCCAAGTGCACATATATCAATAAGGGTAAAGGACAATCCTGTCTATCTTAGAAATGTTACAACTTTTAAAAATCTAGAAGATAAGTGACTTAGGACAAACGTGTTGCGTCCCTATATGTAAGTTCGTAAAAGGTTGGATATAAAAAAAATTCTCAATCTGGCCCAAAGATCGTACCCAAGTGGACATACATCAATAAGGGTAAAGGGCAATCCGCTTAATCTCAGAAATATGATAACTTCCACAAATCCAGAAGATAAGTGAATTAGGACAGACGTGTTGCAGCCCTATATGTGAGTTCGTATAAAGTTTGATATTAAACCAATTCTCAATCTGTCCCAAGATTGTACCCAAGTGCACATATATCAATAAAGGTAATAATAGGTAACCCTCTCTATCTTACAAATGTTACAACTTTCAAAAATCTAGAAGTTAAGACATTTAGGAAAGACGTGTTGCGTTCCTGTATGTAAGTTTGTATAAAGTTGAATATTAAAAAAATGCTCAATCTGGCCCCAAGATCGTACTCAAGTGGACATACATCAATAAGGGTGGAGGGCAATCCGCTCTATCTCAGAAATATTATAACTTTCAAAAATCTAGAAGATAAGTGACTTAGGACAGACATATTACTTTCCTAAATGTAAGTTCGAATAAAGTCGAATATTAAAAAAACTCTCAATCTGGCCCCAAAATCGGACCTAAGTAGAGATACATCAATAAGGGTAAAGGGCAATCCCCTATATCTTAGAAATGTTACAACTTTGAAAAATCTAGAAGATAAGTGACTTAGGACAGACGTGTTGCGGCCCTATATGTGAGTTCGTATAAGGTTGGATATTTAAAAAATTCTCAATCTGGCCCCAAGGTCGTACCCAAGTGGAGATACATCAATAAGGGCAAAGAACAATTCCTTATATCTTAGAAATTTTACAACTTTCAAAAATCTAGAAGATAAGTGACTTAGGACAGACGTGTTGTGGCCCTATATGTAAGTTCGTATAAGGCTGAATATTAAAAAATTCTCAATCTGGCCCCAAGATCGTACCCAAGTGCACATATATCAATAAGGGTAAACGGCAATCCCCTTTATCTCAGCAATTTAATAACTTTCAAAAATCTAGAAGATAAGTGACTTAGGACAGACATATTACTTACCTAAATGTAAGTTCGAATAAAGAAGAATATTAAAAAAAAATTCAATCTGGCCCCAAGATCGTACCCAAGTGGAGATATAGCAATAAGGGTAAAGAACAATCCCCTATATCTTAGAAATTTTACAACTTTCAAAAATCTAGAAGATAAGCGACTTAGGACAGACGTGCTGCGGCCCTATATGTAAGTTCGTATAAAGTAGAATATTAAAAAAATTCTCAATCTGGCCCAAAGATGGTACCCAAGTGGACATACTTCTTAAAGTGTAGAGAGCAATCGCACCTATATAAAAAATATTACAACTTTGAAAAATCTAGAAGATAAGTGATTTAGGATAGACGTATTGCGTTCCTGTATGTAAGTTTGTATAAAGTTGAATATTAAAAAAATTCTCAATCTGGCCCTAAGATCGTACTCAAGTGGACATACATCAATAAGGGTAGAAGGCAATCCCCTCTATCTCAGAAATATTATAACTTTCAAAAATCTAGAAGATAAGTGACTTAGGACAGACATATTACTTACCTAAATGTAAGTTCGAATATAGTCGAATATTAAAAAAATTCTCATTCTGGGCCCCAAGATCGTACGTATATAGAGATACATCAATAAGGGTAAAGGGCAATCCCCAATATCTTAGAAATGTTACAACTTTGAAAAATCTAGAAGATAAGTGACTTAAGACCAACATGTTGCGGCCCTATATGTAAGTTCGTATAAAGTGGGATATTAAAAAATTCTCAATCTGGCCCGAAGATCGTACCCAAGTGAAGATACATCAATAAGGGTCAAGGGCAATCCGCTCTATTTTAGATATATTATAACTTTAGAAAATCTAGAAGATAAGTGACTTAGGACAGACATATTGCTTACCTAAATGTAAGTTCGAATAAAGTGGAATATTAAAAAAATTCTCAATCTGGCCCCAAGATCGTACCCAAGTGGACATACATCAATAAGGGTTAAGGGCAATCCTCTCTGTCTTAGAAATGTTACTTTCAAAAATCTAGAAGATAAGTGACTTAAGACAGACGTGTTGCGGCCCTATATGTGAGTTCGTATAAGGTTGGATATTAAAAAAATTCTCAATCTGGCCCCAAGATCGTACCCAAGTGGAGATACATCAATAAGAGTTAAGGACAATCCCCTCTATCTTAAAAGTATTATAACTCTCAAAAATCTAGAAGATCAGTGACTTAGGATAGACATATTGATTACCTAAATGTATGTTCGAATAAAGTCGAATATAAAAAAATTCTCAATCTGGCTCCAAGATCGTACCCAAGTGGACACACATCAATAAGGGTAAAGGGAAATTCTCTCTATCTTAGAAATGTTACAACTTTCAAAAATCTAGAAGATAACTGACTTAGGACAGACGTGTTGCGCCCCTATATGTAAGTTCCTATAAGGTTGGATATTAAAAAAATTCTTAATCTGGCCCCAAGATCGTATCCAAATGTTTTGTAACATTTCTAAGATAGAAGGGATTGCCCCCTACTCTTATTGATGTATGCCCACTTGGGTACGATCTTGGGGCCAGACGCAGGCATTTTTGATACCCAACTTTATGCTAATATACATACATACTACTTAATTTCTTTATACGAATTTTCATATAGGGAAGCAAAACGTCTGCCTAAGTCATTTATCTTCTAGATATTTGAATGTGTTTTTTTTTAGGTAGGGACATTGCCCAATATCCTTAAGTCTTTATCATTGTTTTAGGATAGAGGAGTTCTCCGACTGTCTGTAAAACTTGTGTCCACTTAGTTACGATCTTTTGGACCAGATTGAGTAATTTGTATATATTACTTTTCTAATGAACTTTGATTTTTTAAATTGTTTTTTTGGACAATTTAAATTAGGACTTAAGTTTATTTAAAAGTTTTTTTGTAAATTTAAATTAGATAAGTAAAATAATTGTTTACGTACAAATTCATAATAACGAGAGATTTATTATTCTTACTAATACATTCACAGGAAAATCAAATTTAGGAAAAATGTTTAGTTTTAGGACAAACTTCACACATTTGTACAGTCGGGTGAAGTTTGTCCTAAATTTTGTTTTTGAAATTTTAGGACAAATTTAGGACAAACTTCACGCGAATATCTTTACGAATGTAAAGTTTGTCCTAACTCTGTCCTAAAAACAACAAAAACAAATAATATGTATATGTGTTAGTATACAAAGCAGAAAGTCTCAATATAACGCATTTTAGCATAAAAGTTTATACGATTGATAAAAGAAAATTTGGAAAATAAAGTAAAAAACAAATTAAATGCAATGTGATGTATTCCTAGACTTATCAATAAGGGAAAATATTAAATAAAATTTACAAGAAATTATAGTTAATTATTATTCATGGTAATATCATCAAACATAAAATAAATTTCTTAATTTTCCTGGGAAAACCTTAGGAAGCGCGCCTCAAAACGGCTTATATCATAAGACGCTTCTTAACTTTAGCTATCTAGGAAATATTACAGTTTTGGAAAAAGTGGGGAATAGAGGGTTAGGACAAGCCTTCTTTCATATAACGTTCATAAAAATTTTTGAATTTTCCTGGAAACCCCTAGGAAGCGCGCCGCAAAACGGCTTATATCACAAGACGCCCCTTAACCTTAGCTATGTAGCAAATATTACAGTTTTGGAAAAAGTAGGGGAATAGGGGGTTAGGACAAGCGTTCTTTCATATGACATAAACCATTCTGAATATTCCTGGGAAAACCCTAAGAAGCGCGCCCCAAAACGGCTTATATCACAAAACGCACCTTAACCTTAGCTATGTAGCAAATATTACAGTTTTGGAAATAGTAGGGGAATACGGGGTTAAGACAAGCCTTCTTTCATATGACGTTCATAAAAATTTTTGAATTTTCCTGGAAAACCCTAGGAAGCGCGCCGCAAAACGGCTAATATCACAAGACGCCCCTTTACCTAAGCTAGGAAGCAAATATTACAGTTTTGGAAAAAGTAGGGGAATAGGGGGTTAGGAAAAGCCTAATTTCATATGACGTTCATAAAAATTTCGGAATTTTTCCTGGGAAAAACCTAGGAAGCGCGCCCCAAAACGGCTTATATCACAAGACGCCTCTTGACCTTAGATATCTAGAAAATATTACAGTTTTGGAAAAAGTAGGGGAAAAGGGGGGTTAGGACAAGCCTTCTTTCATAGGACGTTCATAAAAATTTCTGAATTTACCGGGAAAAACCTAGGAAGTGCCCTTCAAAACGGCTTATATCACAAGACGCCCCTTAATCTTAGCTATGTAGCAAATATTACAGTTTTGGAAAAAGTAGGGGAATACAAGGTTAGGACAAGCCTTCTTTCATACGACATTCATAAAAAATTCTGAATTTTCATGGGAAAACCCTAGGAAGCGCGCCCCAAACCGGCTTATATCACAAGACGCCCGCAAGCCCCTTAACCTTAGCTATCCAGGAAATATTACAGTATTGGAAAAAGTGGGGAATAGAGGGTTAGGACAAGCATTCTTTCATATGACGTTCATAAAAGTTTTTAAATTTTCCTGGAAAACCTTAGAAAGCGCGCCTCAAAACGGCTTATACCACAAGATGCCCCTTTACCTTAGCTATCCAAGAAATATTACAGTTTTGGAAAAAGTAGGGGAACAGGGGGTTAGGACAAGCCTTCTTTCATATGACGTTCATAAACATTTTTGGATTTGCCTGGAAAACCCTAGGAAGCACGCCCCAAAACGGCTTATATCACAAGACGCCCCTTAACCTTAGCTAAGTAGCAAATATTACAGTTTTGGAAAAAGTAGGAAAATACTGGGTTAGGACAAGCCTTCTTTCATAGGACATAAACCATTCTGAATTTTTCTGTGAAACCCCTAGGAAGCGCGCTCCAAAACGGCTAATATCACAAGACGCCCCTTGACCTTAGCTATCCAGGAAATATTACAGTTTTAAAAAGTGGGGGAATAGGGGGTTAGGACAAGCCTTTTTTAATATGACGTTCATAAAAATTTCGGAATTTTTCTGCGAAACCCCTAGGAAGCGCCCCCCAAAACGGCTTATATCATAAGACGCTGCTTGAGCTTAGCTATCCAGGAAATATTACAGTTTTGGAAAAAGTAGGGGCATAGGGGGTTAGGACAAGCCTTCTTTCATATGACGTTTATAAAAAATTTTAATTTTTCTGGGAAATCCCTAGGAAGCGCCCCCCAAAACGGCTTATATCACACGGCGCCCTTTAACCTTAGCTATCCAGCAAATATTACAGTTTTGGAAAAAGTAGGAAAATACGGGGTTAGGACAAGCCTTCTTTCATACCGCATTCATAAAAATTTCTGAATTTTCCTAGGAAAACCCTAGGAAGCGCGCCCCAAACCAGCTTATATCACAAGACGCCCCTTAACCTTAGCTATCAAGCAAATATTACGTTTTGGAAAAAGTAGGGGAATAGAGAGTTAGGACAAGCCTTCTATCATATGATGTTCATACAAATTTCTGAATTTTTCTTTGAAAACCCTAGGAAGCGCGCCTCAAAACTGCATATATCACAAGACGCCCCTTGACCTTAGCCATCCAGGAAATATTACAGTTTCAAGTGGTCAACCAATTTTAACATTTTATTATTTAAAGGTTGCCGTCACATTTAACAAAGATTTTAATATTTTATTATTTACAAGAATTCACAAGAATATACATTTATTATTAATAATTTCAATATTTCCTACGCATTCGACATGCATGCATTGATTACAGGTATCACATTTCATATTGGCCGAAGTAGCATCTAATTGGCCAAAACAAGAAAAACAATTGCCTTGCATCGATTCTGAGTTTTCTGCAATAATGTTTTTGAGATAAAGGCGATAGTCAGATATTGCAGAACTATTCACATCTGGATCATCTAAATTCAGTTCCTCGATTATTTTACCAGTAATTATATAGTCGGTAGCGTAAATAGCTAATGGGCCACAGTTATATCCATCGTTTTGATGTGGCAATGAACTTCTTGAAATAATTTCAAAATTTTGATGATGCTTTCAAAAGTACTTTGAAATTTTATTGGTGAAATGCTGCACTTTTTTACCAATTTTAAAGAGGCGTTTCCCAGGATTCAGTGGATCATATGTAATAATTTTAAATTCCTGGAAGTCTATTATTTCTAGATTCCAGTGATTTGCTTCGCATATTGGAATAATGGCAAACATATGATGATTACATAACTGAATTTCCGGCTGCTTATCTTCTTCAGTCGCTTTATAGCTATTCGCTAGTATTTTATTTACTTGGTAAGGATCCAAGCAAAAGGAATTTGTTCCCTTAATGATGATGCTGATTGCAATATACACCACCTTTGTTGTTAAAAATTATGGTCATTCAATGAATTGTAACAACCGTTGTATAAAAAGCACCGCAAATTATTGAAGGTGTATTGAAATATAATCACGTTTAATTACATTTCCGACATTTTATCATAGTATCGGTACTTATTGGTGTCACATGTGTTGTCAACATTAATTTGTTTAGGTGGATATAACCGCTGCAGTGCTAGGTTCCCCACAAATCTTGCAGTACGCTTTCTTTGCGCTTCTTAGGGTTTTCCGAAGAAAATTCAGATTTCTTTTTCACACATCATATCAGAGAAGGCTTGTCCTAACCCCCTATTCCCCTACTTTTTCCAAAACTGTAATATTTCCTGGATATCTAAGATCAAGGGGTGCCTTGTGATATAAGCCGTTTTGGGGCGCGCTTCCTAGGGTTTTCCCAGGAAAATTCAGAAATTTGTATGAACGTTATATGAAATAAGACTTTTCCTAACCGCTATTCCCCTCCTTTTTCTAAAACTGTAATATTTCCTGAATAGCTAAGGTAAAATAGCAACTTATAATATAAGCCATTTTTAGTCGCTTGTGTTATATAATTTTTTTAAACTTGTTACATTGTATTAATAATTATTCATCTAGTTCTTCTTAAATGTACATTTAAAAGCTTAAAATAAAAGGTTATAATGTATTTTCATAAATTTATCAGAATAATATAAAAATTCATGATAACGAGACTTTGAAACTAATATATTTACACAGAATACGTTTTTATTTGTTTTTAGGACACAGTTAGGACAAACTTTACATTTATATATCGGCGCGTGAAGTATGTCCTAACTTTGTCCTAACTTTTTTTTTTTTTTTGTAGGACAAAGTTAGGACAAATTTCACGTGAATTAATCTTTGCCATCTTATTTAAACAACGTTTAAAAAATTTCAAACTTTTATTACCTAAAAATAAAATTCGTAATAACGAGACATTCTGATTTTTTACTAGTACATGCACACACAGTATGTTTTCTTTACGTTTAGGACAGATTTAGGATAAAATTCACATACGTGGGCTTTCGAGGGTACGAATGATTACGAATTTGGTGTCAGATGTTTTAAGTTCAAGATGGAGAATCCAATATGGAAGGCAAAAATTAAAAAAAAAAAAAACAAATTTCATGAAAAACGGTATGTGGTAGTTTTCAAGGTGGCCGATTCGAATTTGCTGTTAGATATCAGGAATTCAAAATTGTGGATGCTTGCTATACAGCAAATAAAATATAATTTACAATTTTTTTTTTTATTGATTCAAAAAAGTCTGTAGTAGTATTTCGTGGTTGTCGAATCCAGATTAGCAATAGGTCAAATTATATATACCTTATGAACTTAATGCTAAATCTTACTAAGCTTAATTTTACTAGCCCTAAACTATAAAACCTACTAAATGTATTATTATTATATCTTTCAATTTAATTCGATTTAATAAAACCGATTTAGTGCATTTTTCGAGATTAGTCGCAGTGTTAAGTATAAAGTGTAAGTTATTTATGAATTTTAATTTTACGCCTAAGTCTTACTGTGTCAATAGAACGATACAGACGTATTTGTTTACAATTCAATTGTTGATTTCGATTTATACAGACGAGGTTTCAATATACCGTTTGTGATCACAAATAAATTTAAAACCCTTAAAGTGTATAATAATAGTTTAATTTTCTTTTCCTTAAGTACAAAGTGAATAAAAAAAACATTCTAAAATAAGTGTGTTCGATAAACTAAGTTAGATTTATCTAACTTATGTTTAAAAGACTATGTAGTGACGTTTGTCGCACGGAAGAAGACAATAATCATAATTATAAAATTGCAAGGTGGGATAACAACGTTATTCACAAAAAACTTGAAATGTATATAATAATACAAAACATAGCGGTTATCCGCTATCATATTCGATTCCAACAACAAATATACCTTTAATAAATTTTTACCACATAACAATTCTGCTGACAACATCAATGCGAATGAGGGTAACGGTGTCCTACCAAAGCAGCACAAAACCACTAAACTACCGTCAATTGATTGATTGATTGATTGATTGATTGCGATGTACGATCAAGCATTAAGCAAGTCTCCCGTATTATAAATGCGAATACCACACCAACCCATGTTACACACAACACGACACCATTCTTCATGAAGCCAAACCCCGTAAAGAAAGGCGCCACATCGATAAATACATAAGTCTAATAGTTGTGATATGCGCCCCTGGCCAGGCCGCCGTCGTACACCTTTTTACATATAACAAGATCGAGGGAGATGGGAAAGGAATGTTAGCAACAAAGACTCAACCCGGTTCCAGACACCTAAGTAGTTGATAGTTAGTAAATTTGTTTGTAATATAATTTTTAGTAATTTATTTAGCACAAGACAATACAATTTTAAAGTACATCTACTGCTCCAACCTGTAAGAAGACTCAATGACAACACAAATTTCCTGGTACCGCAAACTCTTTATCTGAAAAGCTGTAAACAACTATTATTATTCCCCTCCACCATTTTTTCCATCGGCGGTTGTGAGAGGGGGGCGAGATTTCGTTCCATCATCATGTTCCAATGCGGTCACCCAAATTTGTATTAACTGTAGGTAGTGTTGCTTGACGTTGTTGTTGAAATCGTTGCGTCTCTGCTGTCCCTGCTACTCGCCCCCCTAAAACCACTAAACTACCGTCAATTTTGACTAAACTAAAATCCGATCAAATAAGATTGATTATGAAAGAATTAAAAATCAATAAGTTTGATATGAAAATCACATCAATTGGATTGAAAATAACATTATATGATTCGAATCATTACAAAGAATTTTCAGAGAAGTTAAAAAAACAAAACTCGCAATTTTACACGTTTACGCTCGAATGAAAACAAAACGTCAAGATATGTACTTTTCGGATTGCCATCCATGCCCGTTGATGACGTCGAGACCTACATAAAAGAAACCGGGTTAGTCCCTTCAAAAATAAATAAAATTGAGCCTAAACAGGGTAGATCCAAGGACACCGCAATTTACTTTGTATCATTTCCTAAATCGATTACACTAAATCATCTAAAAAACCATCGGTTCATAGGCCATATTTCATGTAGATGGGATATACCATTTAAAAAACCAGAACGCCTCACTCAATGTCTGAAGTCCTGGATGTATGGCCATACTACTAGTAATTGCAATATGAAATCGAAATGTAAATTTTGCGGTACTACACATGTCGATGATGCAGAATGCATGTGATTGTGCAGTGATACCGAAATACAACATAAATGTGCAAACTGCGATGGTAATCACACAGCCAATTCCGTAATTTGTCCAAAGCGTACGGAATTCCTACAAATTAGAGAGCAACTCAACAAGAAGACGAGCAACACTGGAAAGTCGTTTACATTTTTATCAGTAAACTTTCCAGAAACACAACATTCATCGCTCACAATAAATGATAGTAATGCTCCACAAGCAACTTTTTCTAGCTTGTTTAATCGCAGTACACAGAATTATAATTCACTGCAACTTAATTCGCGTAATGCTAACAAATTATATTCCTCAACAGAACTTCTTTTGATTTTGGAAAGTGTCATGGATGGACTTAATAAGTGTACTACGCCAGCAGAACAAGTCAATGTTATCCTTACAACCGCGATTAAGTATGTCTGTAAGTAATTCAATTAATATATGTACCTGGAACGCTCATAGCATAACAAAGAAGAAACACGAGGTAATTAATTTTTTAGATAAATATGACATTGATATTTTACTTGTAACAGAAACCTACCTCAAACCTAACGTTGCCTTCCATATCCCTCATTATATTATACATAAGAATGATGGAGTATATAAAATTGGCGGAGGTGTTGCTATTATTATAAAAAATTCAATTAGTCATGCACTACTCCCACTTTCGAGGTTTCAAAGCATCGAATATATATCGATATTGTTAACATTACCAAATCATACCTTAAAAGTTGGCTCCTGTTATGTTTTTAATTCTAATCATTCTAACTTTAGAAGTGATTTGAATAGACTCACCACTTGTAACTATCCTTAAATAATAGGGGGCGACTTCAACTGTCGGCATTCCTACTGGAATTGTGTTAGATCAAACAAAGGTGGACGCACACTCTTTGTTTTTCTAAGCTCTAGAAGGAATTGCATTATACATTTTCCCAGTAGTCCCACCTACCACCATACTACCAGAAGAAGCAGTACATTAGACTTCTTCCTAGCAAACGAGGCTGTTCCAGTAAATTTTATTGGAGCTAAGAATGAGCTTAACTCAGACCACTTCCCAGTGTTGTGTACTATTAATTTGGCTATGACATATCATTCTCCATCAAAGACATCATACAATTTCAAAAATTCGGATTGGAGTACGTTTCAACACATAATAGACAATAATTTACAGAACTCTCATTTCAACGAAATTTACCCATCTAACAACCATATTGACGGGGCTATAGACTATTTTACGTCAAGCTTACAACAAGCGGTAGATCTGTCAGTTCCAACAATTACGTCTACGAGTGAATATAAATTAATTCTTTCGGATGAAATTTTATCTCTGATTAAATTAAGGAATGCCAGAAGGAGACAATGGATAAGGAAAAGGGACCCCTATCTTAATAATATTGTACGACTACTCAATACCGTGATTAGAGAAAAAAATAAACGAGATTATTAACGCTAAGTGGCAGGATAAACTGAGTAAATTAATAAAAGGGTCAAAGCCTTACTGGCATGCTATTAAATGTATCAAAAAAAAATATTCATCCATACCTCCATTAAATAATCCGGACGATGATAATGTTAGAATTATTGATACTGGTGATAATGGCAAAGCACTTGGTAATAGTTTCCAACAAGCATGATATTTCCTCAAATGTAGTTGAAACCGAAGAGGTCAGAAACAGCATACGAAAAATTGTAGACCATATAGAGCTGGATTCCGAAAAGTTTATAGTAACAGCCCATGAAGTAAAGGGTATTGTTCTAACTAGCCGCCCCTTTAAAGCACCAGGTCCAGACCAAATTCAAAATGTCGTACTTAAACACTTACCAGAATCGGGATTTAAATTCATGGCAAATTTATTCTCTCGTTGCTTTGAAATTTCATACTTCCCTTCTCGTTGGAAAACCGCCAAAGTGGTCGCAATACCTAAACCCAATAAAAATCCTGCTGATGTAAACAGTTATCGGCCCATAAGTTTGCTTAATTCAGTAAGCAAAGTTTTTGAATGTCTCATGATAATCAGGCTTAATGATCATATCGAAATAAATAATATATTAGTGCCTCAACAATTTCGTTTTCGTTATCAACACTCATCAGTTCATCAAGTTCACCGCATAGTTCAACATGTCAAAACACAAAGGGTATTGGGAAAATCAACAGGCATGGTGCTCCTCGATCTTGAAAAGGCATTTGATTCGGTCTGGATAAACGGCTTACTGCATAAACTCCAACAATATGGGTTTCCACTGTACATTTCAAAGTTACTGAAATCCTATTTTGAGAATAGGAAATTCTTTGTACAGATTGGAAATATTAAATCCCAGCTTATCGACATTAAATCCGACGTGCCACAGGGTTCAGTAATCAGTCCTGTTCCCTTCAGCATTTTTCTTAACGATATACCTCAGATGTCGAACTGCGAGATTGCATTGTTCGCTGATGACACATCAATTTATACATCTCAAATCTATTCTCAGAACATCATAAATAGACTAAACTTGTATTTGAATGTGCTGGTAAAATATTTTTACAAATGGGGTCTGAAACTAAATGCAGACAAATCGCAAGCTATTTTCTTCACTCGATGTAGGATGAACTCGAAAATTCCTAACTCTAGTGTCCTTGTTGACGGCCATCAATTAAAGTGGATGAAACAAGTAAAATATCTTGGCGTCCTGCTGGATCCTAAAATGACTTTCCAAAATCATATGAATTTTGTCATTGATAAAGTTACTAAATTGTTTTTTATATTGTATCCATTGTTAAACAAAAAAAACAATTTGTCCTTCGACAATAAATTATTACTATATAAATGTATTATTCTGAATGTAATTTTGTATGGATCACCAATTTGGAGGAACGCGGCTAACACTCACAAGAAAAAAATTCAAATTATCCAAAACAAATTTTTAAAATTAATCCTGAACGTCCCAAAACGGTATCCAACAATAAGGTTACATTCTGAAACCAAAATTTATTTAATAAACGATCTTATATTGCAATATTATAGTAAATATAATATTAAACTACGTTATAGTAATAACAACTTAATCAATTGTCTTAGGTAGTTAGTTAAAATTAAAAAAAAATAAAAATAAAATATGTATAATAACAATAATTATAACCTTAGTTAATTTTAGATAAGATAGTTATAAGTTTCGTGAAATATTTCATATACTGTTAAGAACACTATCTCTTTTTTTTGGCTTATGCCGTATTGTACTTTGTTTTCTGTAATATTCACTAATTCCGTAGCAAAGAAATCTGAAACTCGGATAAATTGTATTTGTAAAATAAATTTCTAATAAAGCGGAAAAAAAAAAAAAAAAAAAACGCCTATCTATGTTACAAATAAATGGATTTAAATGTATTGACCAAAAAATTACTAAACCCCACTTTAACGGACATCTTCTTCAACGGACAAATTAAATTGTAAGGTCCCAACGATGTCCGCTGTTGTGAGGTTCCACTGTAATTCGTTCTGAAAAAAATCTCCCCAAAATACCGTTATTTTTCTATAGAAACCAACTAATTCATTTTCCATAAAAAAATCCACTCAACATTCCGTTATTTTTCCAAACAAACTAAAAGTGAATTGGAAATGATTAATGAATTGGAGAATCTCTGCCCAAAATGTATTGAGCTTAGAGGAGAATATACTAAAGAATAAAGATATTTTCAGAATTAAAAGCATCTTTTTTTTCATTTCCGTTACATGAACGTTTTAAATCACCTATAGTATGCCGTTGAAACTTTCAATAAAGATATCGGAAGACTTTCAATAACTAACCTAAAATTTGACACCCTTTATATTTGAAAAAAAAAAAATCTTTGTAAGGATATGAAACTGCAACTGCAACTATATATGAATTAATAATTACCGATCACGTACGTAAGTACTAAGTGGCAAGCTCCTTTGTAAACATTATGAGGTAGCGATATTTTGGTTTATATGATTATAAAGCAGGTGGTATGATATACTAATAATACGTTATTAAATATATGTTTTAATGTAAATGAACGATTTAAGCTTTTTTTACAGGAACAAACTCTGTATAACCTAATTTAAATTATTCATACAATCTGGTTCTAATCAGTTTTCCTCATTGACGACCATGCCAACACTAGACATGTGCACTATACAAAGTAATAAACACCCATACTTCAATTATGTACATGAACGTGTTTATAGAAAGCAAAGTAGCATATCTTTCAATCAACTCCTTTTATACTGAATATTATTTTCAAAAAGTAACAAATTTCCCATTCCATTTTTGAAAGGATTATCCTTTCATGCATTCATAAATATTTTATGATTATTAATTCTTTATAAATTTGAAAATTATTTTATATTTTTATTTATATTTTATGTTTATGCTTGTCAATAGATTGATTGTGTATATAATATTGAAAATATTCTTTATGCACAGAATACAAAGCATATAGAAAATCTGCAATCTATCAAAGGACAAACATACACACACACACACACACACACACACACACACACACACACACACACACACACACACACACACACACACACAATAAGGATATAAACATGTATGTATATAAATATCTTATACATATATGCTAATAAGCGGCTATACTAGAGGTAGGTTGAGTGCTGGTGAATATTGAGTGTACAAAGTATATTTTAATAGAAAGGTGGGGATTTTAAAGATTTAAATTCCCTTTTAAAATGAGATGAAATCTAAGTTTACGATTGAAAAAATTGTACGAGAAGCTATCCAACAACAATATTATTTTAAAAGTAACAAAAAATCGAATTTAAGCCATAACAAAAAAAAAATCAAATTCTTATAAAAAAAATGTAATTGGCCTTTAATTTTTGTTGAAGCCAATCTAAATAAAATGTACATTTACGAAAATAATAAATCGATCTGATTTCAAAAATGAAATTAAATTTAAATCGAGATACATACATAACTTGCTGTGCTGTTTGTAAAATTTATTTACGCTTTTGATTTGGAATCCTCCGCACAACTTTATATTTAGCTAGTTATTTGAAAAATAAAATTTTCATCAATCGATATTTATGATCACCACCACCACCACCACCCAGAGCACATACTCTAAATGCCATTAATTTTCAAAAAAAAAAAAAAAATAGATAACAACGGGGATGAAAATGTTTACTTACGTACGTTAAAAGAAAAATATTTATTTAATTGTACTAAAAATTGGTTTTGTTTGTTGGATTTTTTTTATGATGATTTCGTTTTTGCGTGTTTATCTATGAATGTTTAGTTTGAAAGAGTTTTTATTTTTATTTTTATTTGTATTTTATATTCTATTCAAAAATGTATCTCTGAATAGGGATTTTTTCATTTCCTATTTTTTTGTTCGGCAAAATATAATATACACTACCGTCCGTAAGTTTAAGTCCAGATAGTCTTGATATGAAAATTAATCGGTATTATAATAACCACTTATTCCAAGTAGGTTATTAATAAATAATAGATTTGTTACCAGTCTGGGCATTCTGTAAACCAACTTTCCTGTAAAGTACGCTATGTTATTCCCACATGTGGTAAATAATGCCACTAATTTTATGTTGTGGAAGAATTTCATTCTCCTCATTTCTTGAGCTTCTTTTTGTTCAAGACAAATCTTCGGACTTAACCATCACCTGTTTTAACCAAATTCTGGAAAACATTGCCTGTCCCACGATATGAGAAATATAACAGCACCTTTCTATTCTTCTCTTTTTGAATTAGTAACACGGATGTCCTTCCGCTTGTTCGTTTTCATTGGACACCAATTTCTCTGATTTTTTATAATTTTTAAATTAACGGAATTTTCCTTTTAACATTGACCATAATTATCTACAATGAAAGAAAGATAAAGGGGCTAATATACTCTTGTGACATGTTTTAGTTGCAAAATTTTAAAAAAAGGAGACTGTTGGGATATTATCGCAGAGAAGGTTTGGGACATATCAGTGCAATGGCCTACCAAAATATTCAGATCTAATTTGTCAACAAGTTGTTGGAAAAATCTGTAGACGAACAATTAAGTGGGTGCTACTAAACTTATGGACAGTAGTGTACATACATGAACTGAAAAGATAAACAAATAATATAAAAATTTTGGTTCTGCGTTATATAGGCAGCCAATAAAGTTTAAACAGTAGATATATAAAAATATACATTGAGGGTATGTATGTGTGCACTTTGAAGAACGATATAATAAATTGACTGAACCACAAAGTTTTTTCTATATCTTCTAAAAAATAAAAATTTTAGTCCAGTTCAATAATTTTGTTTTCTAGAGAAAAATAATACATAATTTGAATAATATTCAATGGTTATGTTCGTATATTACGATAACTAAAAAAAAAACTGGTCAATTCATCTAACTTTTTAGTTAACATCTATTTGTGACAGAATTGGTGATATAAGTGAACTTTTATTTTGTGAGAAGGGAAGTTTCAGATACGATGCGAAGCGAGTTTCCCAATCCTTGGACGCAAAGAAAATCAAATTTCACACGTTCTATTTTAAAAATTTCTGCGTACGCTTAATGCGATTCTTAGATATTAGTAAGAAATTTACATATGGGGTTTTAAATCACTGCAAATTTCAAAGTATTATAGCGTTAAAGCAAATTTTATTTTATTTGGTCAATAATATCGGCACTTGTTAAAATAGCAGATCGAATTAAAATGAATTTGTATAGTAAATTCACGACCAGCTCAGTACCAAGCAACGCAAAAGGAAAAACCCGTAAAGCAGGATCTGTTTTATTTAATTTTTTTCGGGGAACATTGTTTGTTCACGAAACTGTTTGTTAGGGTCGAAAGGCGAAATTTAATTTAGACAGACGTTCACAAATCACAAATTATATATTTTCTTATGATCAGCTTCATTTGATGAGTTAGTTTTAGTTAGAGAGATTGCGTCAAAAATGATGGCAAATTGGTGTTAAGCACAAGCTTGTCAATCGCTAGTTAAAGTGGGGGCAAACAATTTTTACCTAATTGCATTTTTTTTATTTAATGTGACATTCCATTTGTGTTTTTGTAAGGAAGCTGTCAGTTTTCGAAGGCCATTTACTTAAAATTGACATCTATGAAATTTTAAAATCTGACCAGCAGGCATTTTACACTAATCAGGCTAAATTTCTTGTAAACGTTATTTAAAATCTGTGAAGTACGAAAATCCGGTTAGCAGACGTTTTCCACGGTTTGGTGTTCGTCCGTCAATATAATAGATACATTTTCTATTTGGGAGACAAAAATTATGGTTCCTAAGTGATGTCAGACAAAAATAATTTACTATTTAAATGGTTTTTTTCGGTTAGAACTGATTTGATAGGGTTTTATTCCACTCGAAAATAATATTCATTTGAATATATTATAAAAGTCATTTTAAAATATTTACCTTGAAACCCAATTTTCAAAAACGAATAAGTTCCAAATTATTTTTTCCCTCGGAAAATTCTTGAAAATTGAGCCCTGAATTCCAAGTAATCCCTTTTTCATCATTATTTCATTGTTGCTTTTATTAACAATAAAAAATTAATTTAATTTTATTAATATTCTTAATGAAAACTTATTTTGTAAAGTTATTCTTAATCCGCATAATCATATTAAAAAGTTTCTCTCTGAACTACAAATTACAAATAATGCGTTACTAAAACTGCACACTTTTTTCGGGAAATGTTACAGAAATTCAAAAAATGTTAGCATTGGTATGCCGACCTTTTCGGCCTCAGAAATAACTTCCGATTTTAAGAGAGATTTTCGTAATTTTTAAGTATTTTAATTTCTCGACACTCCTAATCGAGATTATTCGAGATTTTGTTGATTATTATTCATTTGTACGTGTTAATTAACTTATGACTCACGGAAAATGTTTGCCGATAGCATAGCAAGAATGGATATTAACAAGGCCCTGTCGGGCACATGGACTGTCCAAGTTCAAACGAATAATAAAATGGAATTGAAGCAACTTGATGCATGCGTAATAATATCAGACCAGATTTTTAAAATATTATGATGAATACACATAAAGAATGAACTTTTAAAACATTGACATATTGCCTAAAGAACGGCCATACATACCTGCTTCCGTACTCTATTTCAGATTGCCGTTGTACAGAATTTGTTCGATACTTATTGTTTCAATAATATCATGATTAAGCGAAAATGTTAAGGGATTCTCAACCAAATTTTCGGTTAGACAAAATTGAGACAGTGTTCGCTGACGTTGAAAAATTAAAAGATGAAAATGTGGAGCTAAAAAATCGGACCTTCAATACCAAATAAATGGCTTGGATAAACATGAACATAGAAAGCGGCATTCCAATTAAGACGATGTTAGCAAAACAATAATTGATGCGTGTTTAACTGGTATAAAATTACCAATTACCTTTGATGACGTTGGTAATTATGTTAAAACTTATAAAAACAAACAATCTAAGAGAATTTACATAAATAATAACCTATCCCCAGCGCAAAATAAACTAATCAGAGAGCCAATAACAGCAAAGAGAACAAAAAATTATAAACATCGGAGGATATCTGATGAGAACGAGTTAGAATTTTACAATATACCTTTGTATTTCGCTCTTGACGGTTGCAATGGTGGGTACAGATCTGATGGAGTTGGGGCTTTTATTAATGAGGACGTCCTGCGATGTATACAAGGTGGAATTAAACTTAGGTTCATATAGTTTCAGTGTTTTTTGTTTTTATAAGTCTAATATTGGTGACTTAAATACATATTTCGATGAGATGTGAATATATTAGGGGCTAACAGATCAAATCTAATTCTAATAGGTGATTTTAATATGGATATTATTAAGGAAAATTCCGTTCCAACTGAATATTTAATATGGTTAGCTTCATTGGGAATTAAGTCGTTAATTAATATGCCTGCTAGATTCAGAGGAGACACGTCATCTTGCCTTGATCATGTTCTTATTAGACTAATACCTAATTGTTTACTTACCTATGAAGCCGATGTATCAAACTATAATGTTAGTGATCATCACACAACTTCGTCTCGAATATTACTAATACAAAAAGGGTGTCTAGTAAAGTTGATTAAAATCACTAAATAAACTCCTATTTAGTGAAACTTGGGATTGTGTATACAGGGAACATGATATTTCTGCAGCTTATAATATGTTTGCTACTAAGCTTAATAACTACATACAGATATGTAAAAGCACGGTAACTACAACTCCAAATAATAAACCAATAATGAATCTAAAATCGTGGTTGACCGCATATCTTGTAAAACGAATACGATTTAGAAATTGCCTTAGTTCTAAACTTTCTAAGAATCCAAGCCAAAGTCAACATTAAGTAAGGAGTTGAATAAATATAAATATATTCGGAAGGAGTGTGAGCAAGCCCAGAAGGCTTACTTTACTTCCAAATTCTCTAGCTTAATAAAAGTTTAAAATGTCAAAAGTTTAAAAGTTTAAAAATTTAAAATCTCAAAAATTTAAAAATTTAAAAATTTAAAAATTTAAAAGTTTAAAAGAAGCTTAATAAAAGTTTAATAAAAGCTTAATAAACGTTTAATAAAAGTTCAATAAAAGTTTACTAAAAGTTTACTAATAGTTTAATAAAACTTTAATAAAACTTTAATAAAACTTTAATAAAACTTTAATAAAACTTTAATAAAACTTTAATAAAAGTTTAATAAAAGTTTAATAAAAGTTTAATAAAAGTTTAATAAAAGTTTAATATAATGTTTAATAAAAGTTTAATAAAAGTTTAATAAAAGTTTATTAAAAGTTTATTAAAAGCTTAATAAAAGTTTAAAAAAATTATTAAAAGCTTAATAAAAGTTTAAGATCTCAAAAGTTTAAAAGTTTAACAATTTAAAAACTTTAAAAATTAAAAAGTTTAAAAATTTTAAAATTAAAAAGTTTAAAACATTAAAAGTTTAATAGAAGCTTAATAAAAGTTAATTAAAAGCTTAATAAAAGTTTAATAAAATTGATTAAAAGTTTAGTAAAAGTTTAGTAAAAGTTTAATAAAAGTGTATTAAAAGTTTAACAAAAGTTGAATAAAAGTTTATTGAAAGCTTAATTAAAGTTTAAAAAAAGTTTATTAAAAGTTAAATGAAAGTTTTAAAAAAATATTAAAAGCTTAACAAAAGTTTAAAAGAGTAAAATATTTAAAATTTAAAACTTTAAAAAATTAAAAATTTATAAGTTTAAAATTTTAAAAGTTTAATAGAAGCTTAATAAAAGATTAATAAAAGCTTAATAAAAGTTTAATAAAATTTAACTAAAAGTTTACTAAAAATTTAATGTAAGTTAAATAAAAGTTTAATAAAAGTTTAATAACAGTTTAAAACCTTAAAAGTTTAAAATGTTTAAAAAGTGTTTAGAAAGTGTCTTATTTATTTATTTATTTTATTACAAAAATTTTTCAACCATGCCCATACCAATCTATTTTGAGCACGAAGCTCATTCACAAAAGATTGGGTAGAATATGGTAGGTCGCGTTTAACAGGACGAAAAATTTGAAAAATTACAGCTTTAGAATTACAGAATCGTCATCAAAGCTCGGTCGTTAAAGGGACAGCTTGGTTATCAAAACTCATTAAATTTTCACAATTCATCAATAATGCTAGTGTTACTTGGAACACAATTCGTCAACGCTATTACAGGTTTTATTTTTGCATTTTGCAGACAATTAACTTGAATAATAAGTGTTGAAAAAGTGTTAAAAAAGTGTTGAAAAAGTGTCGAAAAATTGTTAAAAATGTGTTGAAAATGTGTTGAAAAAGTATTGAAAATGTGTTGAAAAAGTGTTAAAAAAGTTTTGAAAAAGTGTTGAAAAAGTGTAAAAAATGTGTTGAAAAAGTGTTGAAAAAGTGTTGAAAAGTGTTGAAAAGTGTTGAAAAATGTTGAAAAAGTGTTGAAAAGCGTTGAAAAGTGTTGAAAAGTGTTGAAAAAATGTTGAAAAAGTGTTGAAAAGGCATTGAAAAGTGTTGTAAAAGTGTTGAAAAGTGTTGGAAAAGTGTTGAGAAAGTTTTTAAAAAGTATATAAAAAGTGTTTATAAAGTGTTTAAAAAGATTAAAAAGTTTAAAAAAGTTCTAAGGTTATCGTAATAATCAGAAATAATAACAAGTGATACATCATAATGGCGACATCAGTAGAACAAAAAGTAGATCAAATCCAAGCTGCATTAACCAAAATAACCGGAGCCCTAAATGCTCAAATTGAGTTCACAAAACAAATCGAGCGGAGACTCGAAGTACTGGAGGAGTCTATAGTTCTGGAGAAATCCTAGTCGAAAACTACAGGAATCGAGCTTTGGAAGTTTTTGTCTGAGGGTTAAATGGAGAACTGTCAAGAAGCCTTATCATCTAAAAACCGATCACACTTCCGGAAGCATATGGATCCCGCCTTGAGATTCAAAACATGAATTTCAAAAATTTGACAATTCATAAAAAGAACGTTAATAACTCGGTAACAGCTCCAATCAACCAACTTTCGTATATCAACCCACAAAATCCACGAATTAATAACTCGATCAACCAAGTTTCGTATACCAATTCATAAAACCCACGAGTAATCCATAATTCAATATCACCGCAACGAAAAAATATGCGGTATACAACAGTCAAGACTATAACAACCAAACATCGTAGGTTAGGTTAGGTTTGGGTGGCGGTCCACTAGGAGGCATAGACACAAAAATGGTCCGTAGCCATAAACCAAACATAGTCAATTCAAACCAAACGGGTAAATTACATGAATAGACCAGCATATCAAAATAACCAGCCACCAAAAGTAAAACATCGCAGCTAAGGCGAATCCAGGGCAAACGATTTATCATTTAGAGACACAGGAGTAAAAGGAATATAATCAATTTGTTAATGAAAATACAGATATTGAGACATTCGAAGACGAACCTGAGGAAATAAACTCAGAAGTAAATTTTATGGAGAAAGCCTCTCTAGCCATACCATACCTAAAGTACAAAACAGCAAAAAACAACAACCTCAAATTTTTAATAGACACGGGGGCCAACAAGAACTTCATCAAACCTGAACTAGCTAAAGGAGAAATACCCACTAACGTCCCGTTTAACATAAAATCAGCGGGAGGTGATCCGGATATTCCGAAAATATCCGAACGTTTTTTCAAATGCATAGGAATCAACACATTAATAGAATTTTTTTTACTACCTAGTTTAAAAACATTCGACGGAATAAAAACCTTCAAGAAATTTTGCCAAAATTCAAAACACTATTTAAACCTGTCAACAATACTGAAACAATTGATATTAATGTGAAGGCAAAAATAAAAACCTCAACAGATGAACCAATTTATACGAAATCCTATCCCTATCTAGCCAGCATGAAGCAAGAAGTGAAGAAGCAAATAGATCAGTTTCTAAAGGATGTACTCATAAGGCCGTCTAAAAGCCCATACAACTCACCCATTTGGGTAGTCGAAAAAAAGCTGGATGCCTCAGGCATCACAAATAAAATATAGGATAGTCATATATTTTAAAACAATAAATGGTCACAATATTAGACACACATCCAATACCGGATATATCAAATACGTTGACAACGCGGTTTCACCAAATGAGGATGAAAGAAAAGGATATTCCAAAAACATCTTTTTCCAAGATGAATGGAAAATATGAATTATTAAGACTACCTTTCGGACTAAAAAATGTGCCGGCTATATTCCAAAGGATGATAGACGACGTATTGACAGAATTCATCGGAATCATCTGCTATCAAGAATACCTCACCAATGTCAAAAAAATATACTCGAAACTTGAAAAAGCTAACCTACGTGTCAATCTTGACAAAACGGAATTCATTAAAACAGAAACAGAATTCCAAGCAAGAATTCATAACAAACCGAAGGAAAACGCAAAGAGAAATAAACCAAGAAAATATAAACCTAAAGAAATACAATAATATATACTACAATTAAACAAATACAAGGAAAAGAGAAAACTAGATTTAAAGAAGAAACTGTGGCCAAAGATAATCGAGTCCCAATTACCACAACCTCCGGGAAAAGGGTCCACAAGAGACAAATAAAAAATTTATCGCAATAATTTCTTCTTTCCAGTTTCTGGATATTGGGCTTGACAAGCTCAATTATCATCTATAAATATACTACACCAATAGTAACTCTCAAACAAGGAAATGAACGAATCATCAATGGAAATTTCAAAATAATCCATGTCATCAACTTGACCGATTATGAGGAAATAAGCAATAGAATTAGAACTTCACTTGACAACATTAACCTAGAAAGCAGTCTTCGACATCAACTGATTCACCAAATGAACCAAACCAAGCAGCTAATATCAAAAATTTAAGGTCAAAAAGCACGATGTCGCCGATTAATCAACTGGATCGTCTCCACATGGAAGTGGATTGCAGGATCACCAGACGCCACAGAATGGGATCAAATGATCAAAAGTCAAAATCAAATCATCGACAGCACAGTAGATTCTCAACTAATACAACAAAATTGTTTATCATTTACACGAAAACTCAGATGAAAAAATCCAACAAATCTTATTCAACTGACCAACCATAATCAAAGGGGAGATAAAAGAAATCATCCGAGCCGCACAATTAGCAAAAGGAAAAATAATCAATATAAATTTATTAAGTAAAGGGGAAATCAGTCGCCTGGTTGCAGAAATCGAAACCCTTCCATATTCTAACGATATATGTAGAAGCAATAGAATACGCAGAACCTATGATGTTGGTGGCTAATGAATCAACAATACTATAAGTTATATCAATACCAAAAAGGAGTAAACGGGAATACAATCACGTCATGGTAAGATCAACGATTGAGAACAACAAACAAATATACCTGGAATAAAAAGAACTTCTCGTAAACCAAGAAGAAATGACTTTTTCGACAAACCATAATTTGCGAGATCAACAGTCTAGAAGAATTAAAAGCCTCAATGTAGCAACCAATTCAACAAGAATCAGATAATAAACACCCTAAACGTCAATACGATTTTTCTGAGCAACTTTTAAAGGAGATATATTTTACAACAACACGGATAAACACCTGGAGGGAAACTTTCTAATACTAAAGATCAACAATACTACTTTTACCAGCAGAGATATTAGGAAATCACAAGTATTACCAATAGTACTACAACCTAATATAACAGATAAAGGTGGAAAAATCGACCCAGGATACCGTCATAACTTGCACCTAAATAATGAATATCAACTACAAAAATTATTCACAAAACATAAGGAATAATAATAATAATTTTCATCATAATACTGTTCCTTTTGTTAAGAACCAAACGCAAAAAATGGTCAATTCCAAGACCATAACCAGAAGAAGTCATCATCAATAAATCCGGAGTCCAACCAATTAGCCTGAAGTTCTGACCCACAGGACGCGAATTATGTAAGAGGGAAGAGTTAACACAACTAGAATTGCAACTAAACATAAATTGCAAACACGCGCATCTCCTAAGAATGCTAAATTAGTTTAATAGGAAAAAATATGCAAGAACATGCGCAAACATGTTCTAGTCATTTAATACTATTGTAATTTACTTATTAAGCACATATTTAAAATATTAGTTTGTTTTAGTTTGAAATGTAACAGATAAACATAAAATAAATTCATTTTTTTTTAAATAAAACTTTGAACAAAAATTGTTCACTTACATAGATATTCGCCACTTTTATTCACCGCTGGTCCGTTCTCCATGGCAGCTCAAAGGGAAATGAAAAATTTATTTGACGTTCGTTCTTTAGAAGTATTTTCTCCTCATCGCAAGTACTGCCATCTATCGTTACCGGTCAAGAATAATTTCGGTAATATTTTGAGCAACAAATATAATAAACATTTTTTAAAAAAAAAAAAATTTTTTTTTGAAGCGGAGTGACGTAAGTGATCTTTTTATAATTAATATTATTTCGTATAATCACAAAACACCAACAGTTTTCACTTACTTAAAAATAAAAAAACCAAAATTTTATTTTTGAATTTATTTACTTTTATTTATTTAAAATTACAACTAGTTTCGATCTTGTAAAGATCATCTACAGGTAATTTTTTGCAATTGAATTGCAAAAAATTACCTGTAGATGATCTTTACAAGATCGAAACTAGTTGTAATTTTAAATAAATAAAAGTAAATAAATTCAAAAATAAAATTTTGGTTTTTTTATTTTTAAGTAAGTGAAAACTGTTGGTGTTTTGTGATTATACGAAATAATATTAATTATAACAAATATAATACCCCTCTCACACGTTCATATATTATTTCGAAAAAAAAACTGTATTTAGAAGTATTTTCCCCTCATTGGAAGTACTGCCATCTATCGCTACCGGTTAAGAATAATATCGGTAATATTTTGAGCAACAAAAATAATACCCCTCTCACATATTTTGAGCAACAAAAATAGTACCCCTCTCACAAAGGAGAAAACCTTGACAAAAATCCTAATCTAAGGTGGAACAGCATATGCCGATGGATGAATGGCTAATAGGTCAATCAGTCTAAAATATGCGGACTCTGGATACCAGGCACCCTCCAGTTTTATTTAGCCTTCCTGTAGTAAAGCTGGGTGACCTACACGCGATTTGCAATTCCCAGCAACTCGTAAGAGTAAAATCAAACGGAATACGAGGAACATTCAACAAACATTCAATTTTCTGGTGATAGTGGGGTAAATACTTGGTAATTTAGCAAATCGCAATTTGTAAGTCGAAAAATATGACAACTAGCTAGATATATTTTAACAAACAAATTTTAACTTCGATTAATAAAATATAATTTTATTCTAACATTTTTGCAAAATACCACGATATATTGCTAAAATAATCGATCAAAATTGGCACGCAAATACTTTGTTTATTTCCCATAATAAGGCCCCATAATAAACAATAAATACTTAATTCATCATTGCATTGCAATTTTTAGTTCATCTCACAATCAGAGAGCGTCACTTAATTCGATTACATCCCCAGGCTTTTGCTTGGCTTGGATTGTTTTGTTTTATTTGTGGAAATCAAAAATATTTCAAATTTTTTGCGTCGAAATGTTCGCATCACAAAGCTACTGTACCACAGATATTTACATAAAAGTTCATCTTTGGCCAGGATATACTTATACGTTTATATAAGTACATATAATAAAATGAATTCAAAAAGATGCTAATACTCGAAACATGTTAAAATTTCATCCCCGAAAGCTAATTATGGTAAAATTATCTCCACCATAAATCAGCATCCATCTTTATGAGGAATATATTGTGTGTGTGTGTGTGGGATGGGAAATATGAAAAATGTAATGGAAAAATTAAATTCTGAAATTGTATATAACAATATTTTACTTTATAGGTATACCGTATTATAAATATTATACTTAGGTATACCCATTTAATTCATATTTTATCTTCTAGTTGGTATTCGCTAAATGATGATAGCCTTGGAAATTATTTTTTTATGATTATTTTAGCAGAAATGGGGAAAGTTAAATTATAAATTATGAAAAATATTTTAATTTTTACTATCATCGCACGACAAACAACGAAGAATAATGAAGGAGTTTGTAATTAAAAGCTCTCCTATTTTTGTTTTTTTGGATGATGTTCGTATAGTCGGCGTACGAATATTTATAATTATTCATCTATAACTAAACTTAAAACCAACAATGAATTTTTATTTCTGTATTTTTATGTTTTTATATTTCATAATAATTAAGTTAATTATATTTTAGTTAATTAAAATATTTTTTCTGCCTTCTTAATTTATAATTTAAATATGGCAAAAAAATTAAACTGTGATAAATTATGATAGAAGTAAAATAAAATTTTGCTGAAATGATTTTAATTTTTTTGTTTGTAAAATTTTGATGTTACTGTTGAAGGAATACAAAATTGAGATTATCAGAGATAAAACAGATTTATAAGTATAATAAATTAGAGAATGAAATCGTAGGCTTCTGGTACTTTAGTACGTTTAAAACTCATTCCTCTGTCAAAGCTATTGAAAGCTAGATAATAGTTAATCCGATTTATTGTTCGAAAGAAGGAGACTGATTAATATCTAAATATTAGAGTAGAAATTATAACCAGAGATAACAATATTGAGTTATTGCTAAGAAATACATGATATTCAAAATATGATAAAATCGCTGGCTATGGTTTAGTGATGCCATCTATTTTTAAATAACTAAGTTTTATCCTATGTAGTCGGCAATCGTAGTTATAGCTGCAGTCCAATAAAGTGGCTCCCGATTAATGTTTATATAACTCAACCTTTTTCGTAAGCTCGAGCCCGCGAGCTTTTTGGTGAAGCAAGCTCGAGTAGCTCGAGCTACCCGAGCTTTTACTAAAATTAAAAATTTCTCTTAAAAGTATGTAAATATAAATTAAACAACCATATAGTGTCTTCTCGTGTTAATCGAAACACAATTAAAATGGTCTAATCACTAGTAGCATATTATATATTACATGAATTAATTAATATTCAACAAAAAAATTAATAAAGTAAAAATTAGCATACACAGAAATAGAGCTGTGTGAATATTGTGAAGAAGAAAAATTGTAAGAGAATTCATCTGTATTAGTTATGATTCGCTAATACTTAACGCACAGCACATTCTGTATATATAGAATGTAAATTGTAGTATAATCAGTCCAGTCGCCGCGGCCTGATGAGAAGATTGATTTTTTCATAATCATAAGCTCATCAGTTCGAAACTGGATTGAATTCACTTACAATCTTCGGAACATATTAAAATTATATAATTAAATAAATAGAATTCTGTCTATTAGTCGGTTTCGTTGAATTACTGTTCGTAAATACTAATCTACTTCTCGTGTTAATCGAAACACAATTGAACTTATATTACATTTAGTCCTAACAATTGTAGTGATATAAAGTGAATCAATAACCGCTAAATTAATAGCGTGGTTATAACACAGTTGATGAGTTATTGATGTTGGCAGCATGAGACCTAATTTTACTATTACTGCCGCTCCATTGCATCCAATTAAATCCGTAAACCTTAAATCAAAACTTTTAAGTTTATTGGTTAAAAGTTCTAGCGCTGTTTCCGCGGGACAACTACCCAAGATTCTTGTTAATCCTAAATTATAAACCCCGCCATTAGAATCATGAATGTTAACATTTAAGTAGCGTCAATTGCGCTTACTGGTCTTGGGTCTGCATTTTAATTTTAGATATCAACTGGTTTTTGCGACATCGTAATACTTGTGAACTAATTTCATTACTTCCGTTGAATATTTGGGTAAATATAGATTTCGTCTGTTTAAAGAATCACGAATAAAACTGCTGTTTGTGATGGCGTAAATAGTAAAACCATCCAACGCCGCGAGTTTTGCTACTATACATATATTCCAAAGATTTATTTGTCAAATATTTGTCAATTGTTAATGTTTTTTTTTGCTGCGAAAAAGTTCCGGGCAATTACACTTGCTCATTAGTTGGGCCGTTAAAATCTTGTTTACTTTTTTTTATGTTCAATTGGTGCGTACTCTCTAAATGCCGTATTAAACTAGAAGTTGTTGATCTTTTGCATGACAACTTTTCCTTACATATTTTGCATGTAGCCATTGTCTCTTTCGTACACCTTGAAACATGTTTCCAAACTTCAGATTCCAATATTTTAAATAAATAACCAAAAATTTGAACGACTAACCCGACAGTTTATTTCACACAACTAAAAAAAAAATTTAAAAATCTATTTTCTTCATTGTTTTGGTTTATGTCAAAATTTATAACGGTACTATGCATTTCAAACCATACCATACTGTAGTACTGGAATTAAAAGAGTGTGTTCAATGTATGGAGGAAGAGTGCGTTCGAGAAGTGAATAAAGTAAATTATTATCGTACTAGAATCACGTCGCAGAGAAAATTAAAAAATTGCGACATAAATCGTTTTAATTATTATTATTATGCTAGAGCTGGCTCGATCCATAAACTCTACTCCCGATAGCGCTCCGTATAAATGTGTAGAGCCAAATATTTCTTATATCAAGTTTTCTCTAAACAATTAAATTAAAAATGATAGTTTTATGATCAATTTTAGATATGACAAAATGAAGGCTTTCGATACCAGCTATCGGGAGCGAATAAAAACCACAACTAATATAATTTTTTTTTTTAAATCGTTCGACAGATAGGAAAAATTGGAAAGCATGCGTTTATTATTCTTTATGACGAATAATTTTAATTGAAATTCTTTTTGGTGGCCAGTGGCGTAACTAGGTACCCGCAGCACCCGCAGCTGCAGGGTGGGGGGGGCACAGCTATTGGGACCCATGAGATTTATCGAGCGTTTGAATATTAGTTCAAATTCAAGATTAGATAGATTGTAACTTAGATTAAACTTAAAGTAGAGCACTATTTCAAATTTACAAAACGGGACATTATTTTAGTGTTTGCTGGGTTAATTTATTTGTAATATACGTGTCGCACTCCAAGAACTTCAAATTTAACGTTTTATAAATGAAATTAAGCATTTAACAAATCAAATTAAAACTTTTACCATTTTGATGTTCATAAAATCAAGAAGAAATTCTTGAAACTTTCTTCTTACAAAAATATCTAACCGCGACTGGAAACAATTTCATGGTTCCTTCAATTGCCTGTATCTTTAGAAAGGGAATTAACAGATACTTGAGCCAAACCAGTCAGTTTAACACGGAAATGAAATGTTGATGTTATTCGAAATTTTCGAGATTATTCGAGTATAGTTCGATATTACTGAAGAATCTTAGATATTATTTGAAGGTTCCCTTCTTATTGCATATCGTTTTGTTAAGCTTAGCATTATCTCCCTGAGTAGCATTTTGCTTGGCAGTATTAGTAACATTAAGTTATATTTAGACAAATTTTCGAAATATTTCGAAATTTTCGTCGGTTTTCTAAATTTTGACAGGCTTTCCGAAATTATTCATTAATATGCATATTTTTTGGTATTATTGAAATTGTTCGAGATCAATCGAGATATACGTAATATAGAGATTATTCGGATTTTTCTGAGATTG
This sequence comes from Tipula vernalis, assembly GCA_958295665.1. NCBI lineage: Eukaryota > Metazoa > Arthropoda > Insecta > Diptera > Tipulidae > Tipula > Tipula vernalis. Next base: position 135,623,223 of record OY282560.1, read on the forward strand.
TTCCGCATTATATTCTAGATTTCTTAAGTTTTCCGACATTTCTAGGATTAATAAAGATGGTTAAAGTTTTTCAAATTTATTCGAATTTTGTACACAGTTGAAAAAATATAGCTTATGTAATGCAAATTGCATTACATGTAGGTCCATTGCAAGGCTGTATTACAAAATGATACAATGCTTGCATTAAAAATTAGTTTAATACAATTTGTATTGATTTGTAATACAGCAGTTAGAATAAATTTTAGTGCAATATTCCATTAGAATATAAAGGAAATTGTAGAAGAACCGTCAAACAACTGCATTAAAATTTATCAAAGACTGCATTAATAAAATATTTTACAAGTTTTAAATTTTCAAGCAAGTTGCATTAAAAGTTCCGTAATTTAAGCGATTTTTTTTTTGTTTTTTTCAGGATTGTTCTTTGTTTTTGGTGCCTTTAGGTTGAGGGTCAAAATCTCAGAGAGATAATAACCTATAAATTAAGAACTGAAAAGCTTACCTTAAACATAATAGATATTTTCGAATCGGGGAAAACTAAATTATTAAAGATTTATTAAGCTGCTTATATGTCATGTAGTCGGTTTGATCTAGTGAATTTTATAACAGTAATGCAAAACTCGTGCATGATCTTATTATTCATATATACATTTAAGTCCGCTTGTTTTAGCGAATTTTATGTTGGTATAATTTTTAAATTTGAGAAGGTTGCTATAAAATGTCTAATAGTTGTATTAAAAATATTTTTTAATGCAAATACTGCTTTAGAAATCCTCATAATTGTATTAAAATTCATTTTAATGCAATCATACTTTACAATTTAATAATAACTTGCATTGCAGAAGTCGTAATGCAAGACTTACATTAAAAATTATAGTTATTTTTTCAACTGTGTATGACAATGTTCTGCGGTTAATTTTAAGTTTGAGGACTTACAGAGTTGCATATATAAATCTGAATAGTGATATGTAGAAGATTTTTGAAAATTATGCCAACATTTCTATATTTCTTCCTAGGCTATTCGAAATTATTCAAGAATTTCCAGGTTATTTTCGTTTTACATGGCGAGGATTTTCTTTCGTTTTAAATATTTACGGATAACTCGATATTTGAGAACTTTCAAAAATATTCAAGATAAGTACTTTGAAAATTCGACATTTTTGAGAATATTTCGATATTCTTGATATTTTTCAGTCTTGCGTTGCAAGATGATTCGTTTTACTTGAAGCCAATGAAATGAATCACGTACTGTTTCGTCTAGGCACGAAATCAGATACTTTTAAATAATGCGAGGCTCAGCAATAGGAAGAAGTATGTTTTTATCTAAAAGTTTTACTTGTTCATAGGTACAAGAAATATTTTTAGGGCCCAATAAAAATTTTGCGGGAGGGCCCGTGGTTTGTAGTTACGCCACTGTTGGTGGCTCAATTCGTAATTTTGTGAAATATGTATGTTAGTGTGATACAAGAATACAACTTTTCCAAATTTTGGTATCGCGTTCAGTTCATCTACAGGTATGTGTGTGTGTGTAGTGTATTTTTATATAAGTATTTGTGAAGTGTGTTTTCATAAATCAATCAGCACAGAATGCGTTGTACATTTGTGAATTGTGAAGAAAGCAAAAAGTGACAAATTTTTCAAGATACATACACACTATTCGGTAAATAAATATTTTGAGAACCATTTCTGAATCGTTGGCAGTCTTTTTGTAGCTGCGGTTAAAAGGAGTAGCTGTAAGGACAAAATATCTAACCGAGTTAGAAACAAGGAGTAATGGTGTGTTTATGACATAGGAAGATACCATAGTATTGATACCATAGTATTGAGTTGAAGTTCGTCACTAATGATTTGCTCAAAATAAATAAGTTTATTTTGCGCCATTTTATTTATCAAATAAGGAGAAGGCTTTGAGTTTCATGTCGGTTGGACATAAAAATTTGAATAAAAATTTGTAATATATACAATATAAATAGAAACATGGCCCGCGAATGTATTTCGGCTCCACCAAATTAATTCCGCGTTGGAATTATTTCGTTGATATAATTGAAGACCAGATCCCTCCATGCGAAATTTATGTTTGCCTTTGCTCCAATAATGCATGATATTTTTATTATTTCAATTTTTGTCAAAAATAAAAATATTTAGGCGACTAGCGAAAGCAAAATAATTTTATTATTAATTATTAATTACCGAGGGTTAAATTCATTATTGAACAATTAATTAATTGTTAAATAAAAAAAAAATAATGAAATTTATTTTCTATTACGAAAAAAAAAATGGATTTTTTTTTTCATAAAGCTGTCAAAAATTAGCAAATATGGGTAAGATTATTGCTTATAATTTTGAATTTTGGTTTCTTCTAGTTGGTAATTCTGTGACACCTTTTGCTCAAAGTAAGAAATTTTTCAACTCGAGTGTGGAACTAGTAGGCGGGGCTTGTGACATTTTAAATAATTTGGTTGGTCATGTCAATCTTCCTATCTTCTTAACTTCCTATCTTCCTATGTCATAAACGCACCATAAGAGACAACGAATTTTGCGAAATTTGTATAATTAAAACTCATAAGTATTCTTTCGTATGGGAAAGGGAATTTTAACTTATCAAATTTTTCAATAAATTTATATGTGGAAACAGCGAATGACTCGTTCGACATTTTGTTAAGTTGAACAGCGGTTTTAATTGCAGCAGCGACGCTTATACTAAAATTTAAAAAAAAAAAAATTTAAAACAAAACATTGAAAAAGTGCTATGGTTCCAATCCATTACCGGTAAAACAACATTACCGGTACTTTTATCACAACTCATTCTAAGGTTTCGTAACTTTCAAAATTTCACTAAAATAAATCACACCAAAATCTATTTCGTTTTCTTAGAATCACAATAAAAATAAAATGTTGGTAATATGAGGATTGTAAATACGAAAACAATGCATTCAAATGAGACCTTTAAAGCAGAAAAAAAACTAATTAGGAATAAAAGGAGATTAAGAAATAAAACAAATTGTACATACACATAATATTCCTGTATATAAATTTTGGTCCCAAATTTCCTCACTGCCTCATGAGAATTTTGTATACGTACAAGGAGTATAAGATACATTTTGTTATTGTGTTCTGTCATTTTCGTTGTTTGTATTAGTGTGTCGTTTTGTGACGGTAAGTATCAAAAATAAACCAATCGGTTGAAATCGGGAATAATTTTTTATGCTTATGCTCACGTGTGAGAATATTTCACTTGCTATGAAGCAGGAGAATTAACAATACTGTGTTGTTCGTTGTAAGTATTTTTTAAATATTCTACTTTTAGTAAAGTTCTATTATTGTATAATAAAAAAATGTATTTCCTTAGTTTTAACTTAACATGTTTGTTTATTAATTTTTTAGGTTTCGTGTTGCAAAAGCAGATTATTTTTTTATTAAAAACTTAATTAAATCAATCAAATATTGTGTAAGTACAGTTTACATTATGTAAAGGTTACTAAAAATACTTACACTCAAATACATTCAAAATACATAATGTAAACTGTACTTTCACAATATTTGATTGATTTAATTCATTTTAATATTAAAGCCATCAAAAAATTCTGTTGAAAATTTGATAAATTTAAACAAATCGAGAATAATCGCAATTTGTTTTAACAAGCTGTATTTGAAATTGATAATGATGTTTTACGAAACCTTTTTTACGTACTCGTATAGCGTCACATACATAATTATGTATGTACCTATTATTAAAACTCTTTTTTCTTGTTCCTTTATTTTCTGTTTATCTTGCTAACTACTACATGCATTTTATACATTTTTCCAATGCCATATGGAACCTAACAAAATCATATGGGATTTTCAAATTCATTAGTTTACATCGTCTTTATTATCAATTTAAACGAAATTTTTTGTTTATAAATATAAATAATTTGAAATTAAATATATCGAATTGCAGGTTGTACACAATTATAATTGAAATTAATAAAATTTTAATACACAATTTTGCATTTTAGTCAATTGATTTTTTTTTTTCAAACATCGTCGTCTTCGAGTCCCTTTAAAAATTTCATTCGTATGAATCGTATACTAAACCCTAATCTCAACAAAGAACACAAAATAACTATACGAAAAACTAAAAAGAGCATGAAGAGCATGAATAATAAAAGAGCATTCGAACACACACACAATAACTAATACCATTACGATCCGGTAATTCTCGCCTCACCGACTCATGAGACGACCAAAATTTATGTCCAGGGAAATAAATTATGTCTCCTTTCCTCAAACATTGTTGTATGGGTTGAAAACTCGATATTGGGTATTCGCATTTGTAAAAGGTTAACTGAAAGTCTTTCGATTTCATTACTAGGACCGGATTGTTGCCATAATATATCCTTGAGAGGAGTCATTTCGGGGTCATCTCAATGCTTACATTTATAATTAATATTATTTGCAATAGCCGATGCTCATTATGGTGTTCATGCTTCAATCATAGCAAGTCACGTCAGGTAATATTGAACTGAGGAACTTGCTTGCTGTATCGCATACAGATTTATGTCCAATTCAAGAACCGTACCTACTTAATGGTGCTTAGACAGAATTGTTCTTGGCCGCATGGACTACCCCAGAGAAGCATAAGTGAATCTGGCTTTACCGCCGAAAGAATGGGAGAAGGATCTTAAAAGAAAGGGAACAACACAAGCATCACATCCTCAATCTATCTCACTTTACTTTATACTGAAAAATCACGAACGAAATCAACAAAATCAATTTTATTTCCACGAAAAAATTTGATTTTTATATACGAGGGCGGATTGAAAATGAAGCTACCTAAGTAGGAAAACAATTTTTTTTTTTGCCAAAAACCATTTATTTCTCAACATAGTCTCCATTTAATTCGACACACTTAGTAAGACGATATTCCAACTTTTTTATACCATCTGAATAATACGATTTCGGGAACCCCTCAAAATACGCGTTAGTTTCGATAATCACTTCTTCGTTTGAGATGAATCTTTGTCCTGCGAGCCATTTTTCCAAGTTTGGAAACAGGAAAAAGTCACTAGGAGCTAAATCTGGACAATAAGGTGGATGATCAACCAATTCGAAGTGTATTTCACGTAATTTTAGCATCGTATCTAATGCTGTGTGAACCGGTACGTTGTCTTGAAGAAAGAGCACTTTTTTCTTCTTTAAATGTGGTCGTTTTTCCTTGATTGCATCAACCAATTGATCCAATAATGCACGATAATACTTTCCTGTGATTGTGGATCCTTTTTCAAGATAATCGATGAGCAATATTCCGTGTGCATCCCAAAATATAGTGGCCATAACCTTGCCAGCCGATTTCACTGCCTTCTTCGGAGCACTTCCACCAGCTTCCACCCATTGTTTCGATTGATTTTTGGTTTCAGGTGTGTAGTGGTGGACCCACGTTTCATCAACAGTAATTAATCGACGCCAAAAATCAACAGGATTACGCTTTATCATGTCCAAACACCGCTGTGAAGTGGTCTGTTGAACTCGTTTTTGTTCGACACTGAGCAAACGCGGCACCCATCTTGCCGATAGCTTTTTCATATGCAAATGTTCATGCAAAATGTTGAACACACGTTCATATGATATGTTTACCATTTCAACAATCTCACGCAACTTGACTCGGCGATCATTCATAACGATATCGCGGATTTTCTTGATATTTTCTTCAGTAACCACCTCTTTTGGCCTTCCTGTTGATGGTATTGTTGCAGTGCTTCTTCGGCCGCGTTTAAATTCAGCAATCCAATATTTTACCATGTAATCTGACGGAGCAGACTCACCGTAATGTTTATCGAGCTTTTCTTTTGTCTCTTTCGCCGTTTTCCCTTTCAAATAATAGTGTTTAATCACTGCATGAAATTCGTTTTTTTCCATTTTTCAAGAAACACAAAAGTTGCTTACTTCAAACGACTACAACAAATAAACTAATCGATGAATTTGGGTGAAATTTTAACAGCTGAAGTTTGACAGATCGCAATTTTTAAAAAACAAAAAAATTTTGTATTTGTGCTGCCATCTAGCGCTAGGTAGCATTTTCAATCCGCCCTCGTACGTATACAAGTGAAATATTTACAAAAGAATAAATCCTAGGCACGAGATTATGGATTAAACTTTATTATTGTGAAAAACTTATTCGTCTATTGTTGTTGTGCATTTGCATTGAGCTTACACAACTTATCCAAGATTGAGAGCTAATAACGTAATATTATAAGAAAATTTAGTGGAAAAAACCAACTAAGCATGAGTTAGCATATACATTATCTATTGAAAATAAAAAAAAACTCGACAAGAAAACATTCACACAGATGCTTGTCGAACCTGCACAACATACCCTGGCCATAGTAAATTACCCTTTTAATGGTTATTACTAAAAGCTAAGAGAAAAAAAAACTAAATACTTGAAAACTAAGATTTTTAATTTAAGAATTAGAGGAAACAAATTTTGGAATTCAATTTAGAAAATTCTTAACAGTAGCACTGTGATCAAAGAGTAGTAAGACTTTTTAAATAAAACACAAACAGCTCATTATTCTTTCAAACTTATTCCATCCCTTTCCTGTTAAAGTTGTTTTCCGGAATTGCCTTCGAAACCGTCTTCGATTCGGCTTGTATCTTTTCAATCGAGTTAGAACGATTTCGAGAATAGTCAGTTGTCAGACGGAGTTAAATCAGGCGAAAAAGAAGAATTTTTGGCAAAATAATCAGGTACAACTAATGCTGGGTCAGACGGCTCATTATATCATGATGCGGAAACCAAGGGTTGTCTGCCCAAAATTCTGCACTGAGAAAAATGTGTATTGGGGTTAAGCAAATAAAATATAGAAAAATAAGATTTAGGAGTTTTTCCTGAACTTAAAGTAATTTTCCCAAGTTGTAAGAAATAATTTCTAACCAAATTGTTGAAATCGATATAGTGTACAGATAATTTCCCATTATATAGTATATTGGATATTCTAGATAACTTTTTATTTTGTATAGGTATTACATTATTTAGATCAAAGCCCTATATGAAATTGGTTGTCATCCAATTAATATAGCAAGTTCAGAAGAATATTTAATAAGCATGATTAATTTGATATAAATTTTACCTATACATATAGTTTCCAACTCTCTTTTAAAGTGGGCTTTAATAATTATTCAAATAATAAAGTTTAGTGTTTTATTTTGGTTATGTAATTGAGTGCTGCTTGTGTTAAATTAAACAGTGCAAGTTAAGAGAAAAAATTTATCATAATCTCATAAAGTTATGAATGCATTGCGTGCGCTAATGAAGTTAATTTCTACAGATACGAGTAAGTATAAATAGTAATTAGTAAAACTATAGTTTATAAATTTCTAAATTAAACAAATCCTCTATTTTCAAGATAAGTAATAAAAATGTAAGACGCCATTGAGTCTTCTTTATGAACAATTTACACTACATTGACTCCTTATTTAAACAGTTAACGTCAAAACTATTAATAATTTTGATTTTGGTAGAAGTACTGTAGCAGTACCGCAGTACTGTAATCTGTAATCATTAACTAAACTTATTGGTTGGGTATTTCATTTAAAGGAATTGTTCAAAGCTTATTGGTATTTTTCCTACAACGTAGGCAAATGTAGAGTTTTTTGCTTAATTGGAAAACAATGCTTGTTGCAGCAAAGTTTTTATTGTGATTTTCGGTCGAACAAGTACACCATATTCTTTTTGCTTGATTTTTTCAAAGTAGTTTTGTTCATTAAATATTAAGTTTCAGTATATTTAAAATTTGATAAACAATTATTTTAATTAGGTAATTAATATCAAGACCTCACGAAGAGTCAAGATAATCACTTCGACATGAAGTCTAACTAAATTTAGCCATATTTTTAAAGTTGACATACAAAGTATGGTTCCGATTTCAATAGCTGTGCTTATATATTTTGTTGGTTTGTATAATTTTGAGCAAATGTAACCTCACCACTTTCCCTTCTGGTTTTTTTGTTTGCTTTACTATTTCTTTGCAGATGAAGAAAAAGTTGCCGGCTTATTTGTTGTATTATACTAAACTCGTTTGTTATAATATGCTAATAAAGTGGATCCCAGAGCAAAGTTGTTGAACACATTTTTCAGCAAAATTTAGGAGGAAAGTTCTACTGGTAAGGGCGGTTTGCGCACTGACATTCTTTGCATAAAAACGAAATGTATAAATAAAATTCCTTAATCTAACGTTTTAATTTTTTCGATTTATCTCACATATCACAGTATCATCGAAAGACAGCAGTTCTGATATAGTTAATTATTACTACTCTCTACACCAGCTCAACTTTTGTGCAATTTAAGTGAAACGATATTTCTTGAAGTCATTTGTACGCTAATAAAGGCGTTTATTAATTCGATACGAGGAGAATATTGAAATACATATATCTAAACATACAGTTTAATGATTTAAATTTGGGATACAAAGTTTGATTCATTTGGGTTTAATAATTAATTTAGTTTGTGTGAAGTAGATTTTGTATTTTGGTCAAATAAGTTTAATAAAACAATATTAATAAAATAAATGTATTCAGCTTTTATTTCAACATAATTGAGAAAGAAATGTGTGCCTGTCTCTGTAGGTAATCATTCAAAAGTATTAACATACTATCTATAATATTCTTAAGATTATAGTAATACCACCATTTTGTCAAGACAATTCTATATTATCTATATCATTCCGTGGTAATATAGCAATTTTTCCAAATTGGGTTCTAAATATGTGCAGAATAATTGGTAGGTCACCTGCAATGTTCCTATTTTTGTAAGACCAGGGGTCAATCGCTAAAGGCTTGTTGACAGTATAATGGGATTTTGATCAATTACTGCTTTTGCTTTATTGCCCAAATATTTGAGAAATTGCTATACATAAGGGGGTTTCAATTATATTATTGGTAATTCCTTCTACGTAAACTACTTTTCCTTCGAATGTGTAAGGTATAATCGCCAATACTGTTTAGTTAAAATTCCATTTAATTCGTTACATTACATTTTTTCAAATAGTTTAATTTCCTATACAATTAAGAATTTTGCACATTCGATTGTTTGGAAAAATAAAGAGCATATAACTAGAATTTCTTATTGTCCCAAAAACGCCTATAACTATGGTTAGAAACTACGTAAAAAATAGGGCATTTTACCAATAATTTTTTTGATAATTTATTTGTCATGACCTAAACGAAATTTACGCAATGTGAACGAGGTTTCTAATTGTCAATCGACGATTTTGAAGCACCAAATTCTTAATATCGAAGCATAGCAAGGACGTACATCGTCTATGAACAATTTATACTTTATTCAGACAGGCTTAGCCAATCATCAGTCAATTTTTATTTTTTATTACGTATTAATTTACATATATTTCGGTTCACCCTATTTTGAGCATATGAGCTCATTGACAATAAATTGTAGCAAAATTGGTGGATATTTGAAATAATTAAAAAATTGACTTGTTGGTGCAGCAATTTTGGTTAACGCCAATTTTGGAACATCACCATTTAGCTGAATCTCTTTTAGAAGCCCAAAATCACCAGAAAACATCATTCACACGAAGAAGATTTTCTTAATCGGCTGCACAATTAGCTCGTAAATGTAAAAATACTAATCGAAAACACTAGCTCTGGCTGGACAGTGCATTATCACCAAAAGCCATTTCCAACTTTTCTAACGTTTTGGAAGTCGAAATTCCATTTTTGAAAAAAAAAGAAAAAAAAAAATGATGCCAACTTCTTTGCTAATTTTGATTCGATATTACTCTATAACTAATACCATAGATCAAAATATATATATTTTGATGTTTGCTAATACTAAAGATATTGACACCAATTTTTACACAGACAACTGCTAGGGTGCCACCAACCTAAGAAAAAATAGACTTCTCTTTTAGATAAGTCCGCGTGATTTAAATGAAACATATATTTACTACTTTTGGATCACAGTGGTATGTCGCACATGCATGGAGTAGTGGCAGAACTCAAACAATTTTATTTAGAAGTTTTGTTAGAAAGATGCATTATGGGAATGGTGTGATATTTAAAACATTTATTTTTACAAAGCGTAAGAGGGCTTAATGTGCTGTTATTCCTTTTTTGGATGCACTTAGAAAATAGTGTAGTAAAATCGAAGTTTCGGCCTACTCTAGATTGGTGCCTACAATACAGTACTTGAGACAATATTTAGTTGAATTGCAAAAATTTAACTAAATACGACTCGCAAGGCTTTGCGGCCATATTTAACCATGCTATCCTCATCACAAAATTCTGAAAAAGTTCCATAGTGCTCACAATTCATAGGCCTAATCAAAAATCTTCCGGAGATTAGTGCCAACTAAACAGAATTTGATGAAATACTCAGTTGAATTGCGAAAATCTAATTAAATGCGATCCAAAGCGCTTTGCGGCCATATTGACCATGATAATTCATTGCATAGGTTTAGGTACTACGTAAACCATAACATTTTTTCAATGTGTTGCGTTTTTTATTTTTTTGTTTTAATTCCCTTGAACAAATTTCTGAAAAAATGTCAGAGTAATGGCAACTGATAGGCCTAATAGAAAATATTTATGTGATTGGTGCCAACAATTTAGAACTTAAGAAAATAATCACTTGAACTACAAAAATCAAATTAAATATTACTCACTAGGCTTTTCGGCCTTATTTCACCTTATACGAATTAGTTTCCTTGTAAGGATTTAATGATAGTTTGATTTTTGGCTGAGAGTCTGCCGTGATAATTTTTGTTATAGTGACAGTAATTTTTTTGGCCTGCTGACAATATAAATTGTATCATGATACCTCTTTTTTTAGGCTGACACCAAAGTATGAAGATTTTTTTTGGGCTGACACTTACATATGAAGAAAATTTTTATTTTAGTGTTACCGCTGCCAACTTCACATTCATTTGGAATTACTCAATTTTCAAGTTGCCCCGTGTTTCAACAGGCCCCGGTTCCCCTAGCCACTTTTTGTTTTTTTTATATCCAATCAAAACAATGTTAGTGCTCTACAATTTATGGTGAATGTTTTAAGATTTCTTCACAATAAAGTAGACGTGTCATTATGAAATGAATTATGAAAATGATTGATTTTAACATATTTGACTTTGACATTTAATCATTCGTATGTGACAGCAAAACAAATAATTAATAACAAACCGAAAAATCGATTTTTTTTGTAAGTAGTTTACTATACAGTCGGTGATGAAATTATTATAACCGATTTGTAGAAAATTTGTACCAGTAAAAATATTTAGTACACAAATAGAAATTATTTTTTAAGTATACCTAACCAATCTATTATTGGTACTTTGAATATTATTTTGCTTGTGTACTAAATATTATAAATGTTAAATTTAACATCTACTATTTTATACTAAATTTGCAATAGATGAGATCAATGCAATAGATGAGAAGATTACATTTGTAAGAAATGTAGAACAAGTTCTAGAGAACAATTCGTCCTAGATATATAGCTAAATTTAGTATTTTAAATTTTTTGTACTTACATAAATAATTTAGTACATAAAACACGTAATATTTATAACAACAATTGTAAATATATTGCCAGAGTTTGCATTAGGAATCATCTTCAAAAATAAGATTTTTGAAGTCTAAACTCCCTAACCCGTTTACTCTGCATTTCCTTTTCGGTAATACTGAGTAAAACTTACGGTCGAACTTTTATACAAAAAGTCTTTTCAAATTATGTTTATTGCTACATAACAAGCAATCATTAATATAAATTACAAGCAAACGTGCAGTTGTTGCAATTTACTCGTAAAACTGCATAATAAACTATGGTATTATAAATAAAACTAACCAACACTTAACAGCGTTGTAATAACTGACACATGGAACATAATAAAAAACAGAAAAAAAAAATTTATTCAATTTTAATTCTAAAGGTTTTCCATATTGTTTTGTTTATTTTTTTATAAACGAAAACGACTATATGGAAAACAGGTTGAATGCACTTTTAACAACAATTTTTCCCAACTTTTTTTTTTTTATTTTGTACAATAAATAGTGTACTGAGTTTGTACAGTGTATGTACAGCAGAGTGTTTAAAATTTAACAACTTTTCTTTCTTTATTTATTTATTTTTATTTTAAACGACAGAATGCTTTTATTTTATTATTCTATAATTTATTAGTTTATTTTAATAGAAAAATTGTTTGTGTGTATGTACGAGTACAAAATACCATAAATATGTATGTATATTCTCGGGAAAATTACTTGTAAAATTAATTTAATATTACGATTTAATAATTAATGAATTTACGGGTAGCTAAACGGGTACATAATATTTAAAGGTAGAGGTAAAAAAAACGTCGGGAATTATAACAAATGGATGGCAATTTTTAAATTATGTAGTGCCGCTTTATATATTATTCATTGACAATGTCTATTTGGATTTGATGTTTTTGTTTTGCTGTTCTTACGACAGACGAGGGTGTTTATGGTGCGGGTCAACCTAATATAATGTAATGAAATAATATTTGATTTATTAGGTTTGAAAATTAGCCAATGTTATGTTGAAATTGCATGTTTCAAATATATATATTTGTATTTCACAGCTGATCGTTTAAATAAAATTCCCCTCATTAAATATTATTAGCTAAAGTGTTTTTGTAGCCAACTTTTTAAGATTGCGTTGTAGCTTTGTCTAGTTTTTTAGTTGAAATAATGTCTTTATTTTTTCCATCTCGTTAAATGCTTTAGAATCCTTTTTTTTTTTTTTTTAAATAATAAAATTTATCCAAAAAATTTCTTCTGCGGATAAGTATGAAATCTCTGCACTAAACCGGTATAATGTATATCAGTAGCTAATATTTTTTTAAAAAAAAGTATGATCAGACTGGAGTCATCTATTTTTATCAAAAAAGCTCTTTCCATAAAAACTGCTTAACCAATATAAACAAACAAAATATTTTCATGGTCTGTGCATGAAAGGTATAAGATAATATTGATGAAGGATGATTCTGATCAAAATAATATCATTAAAAAGAAATATTAAAAAATAAAATAAAAATGTAAAATCCAAAGCACTATGTGTTCCTCTCTATTAAACTTCAATTAAGGTTTAAACAAATAATTTTAATGGAACAAACAGCAACAACAAAAAATATGTTGCAAAATATTCTAAATAAATTGAATACGTACATCGTTTCACTGCCCCTGCTCTCTTTATACATTTACATATGTACTATGTATACCATGTTGAGCATATATATATATTTTAAACGTACATTAATACTTGCTTACATATTTCATAAATTTATCATTTCAACCACCACCTACCAATGTTGTTGTTTATAAGGATTATAATTTTCCTATTCCCACCTACCGATCCTAAATACACTATACAGGGCTCATTCCACCTTCGCATTTTTATTTTTCCTAAAAATTATTCATCCAATACAAAAAAGTAAATATCTATAGTATGTACTACTATATTGACGAATTTAGAGTCTAGCAAGTTTTTCATAGTTTGTTTTATCTCGCTCTGTATATTTGTTGTTAGTTCGAGTGTTACAAAAGCGAAGGATTTTCATTGCATATTGTCTGTCGCGGTAGATTTAAATTATACATAACACAAAATGCTTGCAGTTAAATTGAAGGAGGTCATATGGGATTTATTCGAAAATACTCAGATTGTGAGACGATACATTTTTATTATTTTTCACGTGGTTCTTGTTGTACAAATTTATAGAAAATTTTAATGTCTGAATTTAACTCATCAATCTCAAGAAATACTAAATGTATATTTTGCATATCTAAATATAAGGCGAAAGATTGGTGGTTGATATGGTATAATACAAATATATAACAAACATGTAACACACGGTTGAAAATGTGGGGAGAAACGAGTTCCAAACACGGATCGTCTTTTTAAAGTAATAATAGCAATAACAGCATTCAACACTAATAAAACCAGTGTTAAAAGAAAGAAGTCATTTTTAATTTAATTTTTTATGATTTTTATTTTTATGATATTTTATAGCGAATAATATTATTATTATTATGCTATAAAACGCTATAAAAATAATTTTTTGTTATCTTTAACTACCAAAATACCATCCAATATTTGCTCGTGCTGTTTTTAATGTATATATTTAGCTTTAAAAAATAAATAAATAATAAAACAATAAAAATTACTTTCAGACGATATTGTTACTTTAGAGGCCAGCGATATAAAAACTGTAATGTTTTTGTTATGGTGCGACGGTATTTTCGATTAGGAAAATTGCAGAAAGTCACACTAGTGTATTTTAAGGATAATATATAAATTATTTTCGAACAAATTTTACTAACCAAATAAAGGATTATATTAAATATGGTTAAATTCTTAAAACAATTAATTGGATAAAAGTATCCTACACATACGAATCCAATTGAAAATGGACCATTTTAAAATTACGGAATCCATATATCTGAGTTTTAATATATGTACTGTCTAATTATCAAATTACAACTGGTGTTGATTGATATTTGACTGATTGACATTTATAATAAAAAAATAAGTATGTCCTACAAACCCTAAGCGAAGCTTAATGATGCATTATTTAGAACTGCGACGTGTTGAACAGCAATCAAAATTTCATTCGAAATTTTTCATCTTGAGATTAACAATGTTCAAAATGATTTTTCCGAAAATTTGTGTCGTTTGAAACATTCTATGAGCTACTTAAAAATTGGTAGATATAAATTTTTACTAAGTCTGCAATATCATTTGGACCATTCAACCAAGATAAACAAATAAAATACCAATACAAAATAAAATTAATTATTGTCAATTATCCGCTTCTCGCCTGAATTGTAGTACTCACCCGCCACAAACCAAACTGTAAAATAACTACGAGTCACAAGAGTAAAATTCCTTTAAAAATGGAATGCCTTGGCGTTTAAATCTATTTTTTTAAGGTCCGTAAAAGTTAAACTTTTAAAACTATTACAAAATATTTTTATATTTAATAAAAAAAATCGCAAAAGCATGCAACCTACAGATAAATATATATAGGTAAATATACCAACAAGCCGTTAGAATGTCTCCCGATAGCTGCAGGGCCCACCGTGTACCAGTTTTCCACATAATGAAGTGGAAGGTAGGGAAAGGTATGTAAGAATTATAGACTTACCTGGAACTTTCTGAAAGCTGAACCAAGTTCCTCGGGACTTCCTGAAAATCAAAATCGAGATTAATTGGTTATTTCTAAACTTTACTTACTTAAATAGAGTAGAATTTATTTAAATTCAAGTTTGGAATTAAAATTTAAAACTTAAAACTAAAATCTAACCAATTTCTAATTCAAAATTTAAGAAACAAATTATAAATTAATAAATAGATTCAAAGTTGTTAATCAAACCCAACGACAGTCCATCTCCCTAAAACCATTACCGTCAAAATCCGTTAGTGCTACATAATTCAACTGAATGATGCCATAATTACTAACAGAAAGTGTCAAGTGGAGATCTTTTTATTGAAACCTTCTGACACATCTACACAAATTTTGTCTACGATGAAAATATATTTTTCGCATATACCTCATTTTTATCGTAAAGATTTTTAATTTAAATGATTTTAATACGTTCCGAAGATTGTAAGAGAATTCATACCAGTTTCGAACTGATGAGCTTATGATTATGAAAAAAATCAATCTTCTCATCACGCCGCGGTGACTGGACTGATTATACCACAATTTACATTCTATATATACATAATGTGCTGTGCGTTATGTACTAGCGAATCATACTAATACAGATAAATTATCTTACATTTTTTTCTTCTTCACGACATTCACGAATGATTGTTCGTAAATACTAATATATTTCTCGTGTTAATAAAAACACATTTAAAATGGTCTAATCGCCGGTAGCATATTAGAAATTACATGAATTAATTAACATTCAACAAAAAATTAATAAAACGTAAAGATTTGTTTGATTTTTTTTTTCTTGGATGGAAAATAATCGAAAAAAGTAATTCTGATAACAATAATGCTTAATTTGTTTAATAATTGTTGGTTAGGTTTTCGTTTGCTGTCAAACTTTACACATAAAATCTTCAAATAAAAAAAATAAAATTTGTCTTTGTCACTCTAAAGGAATTTTGGTTTTTATCTTTTTCCGTTTTCTAGAGCAGTCAGTAAATTGGTGGTACGAAAAGGAAAAGATAATGACTACAATATGTCTGCACTTATTGGGTTTTGTTAAATACTAGTATTTGTTTTTTGGGTAGAGGTGGCAGCACTTACCACTGAACGAAGACAAAGGGTTCGCTATTTTTTGTTTTGACTAGATGTGTCATTGTCATCTAATTTTTGGGGAAATTGTCCATTTTCCAATATGAATATCTAAAGAAATATAGTTCAAATCTAAAATTCTTAGAATATGTTTCTAAAATTGATTCAATATTATTCAAAAAATCCCAACTTTAGTTTGTCTGCCAAAATATGAAATTGAATTTTTTTTAATGAAACTGAATCAATTTTCGCGGAACATGTACTTATTGATTTTAACAATATTTGTTTTGAATTTTCGTATTACAAAATGGAACAATTTTGTTAAAAGTTTTGTTTAAAAGTCAAAAATTCCAGTTGCAGCTAAGTATGCTGCTCTATAAATTTTTCGTGCAAATTTCACGAAAAAATCAGCTAAAAATAAAAATTGGAAATTTCTCTTACGATTTCTCTGATCTATCTGGGCTCTGCTCAATGCCAGAAAATTTAAAATCTAAAGATAATAATCCACACCAAGATCATATATAAATACGAATAAACTATATTTAGAAAGTTATGACATAAATTCGTTTATAATACAAAAAATATCCATGTTTATACTAAATCTGTTCAATTGAATTAAATTTAATTAAGTTCAACAATTATTTTAAAATTAGAGCAGAGCGAAATTCGTTTTCTCTAATTTTGAATTAATTTTCGGGCATAATTAAAATTAATTTGATTGAAAACATCATATTGTGACGGTGACACCTAGTGTGTAATAGAAGAAGTTAAATGAATAACTCAATGTTTAACTGTACTAAAATGGAATTTTCCATGATAAAATTGTTACGTAATGTTTGTACGCTATTCTAACTGGAAAAGTAATGAGCTTTCTAGAAGTTTGGTTTGTGTATATTAAAAGGCGAACGAAGTCGAATTGGATTATAGTAATATTTGATAAGCGACAGTGTGAAGATTAAAAAGTAATTAAAAAGTGATTTAAAAAGTGCTGTAGTGCGAAATAAAAATTATAAGTGAACAGTAAAATTTGAGAATAATTTATATAAAGTGATTTTGTGAATTTTTATTGATAAACTGTGTTGTAATAAATTTTGTGAAATAAATAATTTCGTTGGAGATAAATTAAATTGATTTTGTATTATTCACAATCCAGTGATACGAACCTTGAGTGACAAGGCAAAAACGTAAAAATTGGTGACAACGGTGGGATTGTGAATAAAAAGATAAAGAAAATGATTCTCAACGAATTAAAAGTTCCAGAATTAAAGAGAGAACTAGAGAACTGATGGTAGTAAAGCAGCTTTACAAGCGCGACTACTTGACGCCATGAAGAAAGAAGGGTTGAACGCTGACCATCATGATTCTGGCGTAGAAGTAACGGATGCGGAAACTGTAGAGAAGACAAGAGATAAACAACCGTCAGCCGAAACAACACAAACACCATCTGAAAGCTTCGATTTGTCACAGTTAATGGCTGCTATGAAGCAGATGATGGCGCAACAAGCAATGCAGTTAAACCAAGAAATTAAAAATGAAATGGAACAACAAAATGTGCGGCAGTTGGAGACTATAAACCAGTCAAACGAAGAAATAAAACGACAGTTGGAACAACAAAATCAGTCTAACCAAGAAATGAAACAACAAGGAGAGGAAATAAAAGACCAAATTATAGATGGTCAAGAGAGAATGGACGAGAAACTTCTCGAATTATCTACTAACATACACGGCGAAGTGGAGAAGCTGCAAATGGAGATTGAAACGGTTGACGAAAAATTAGAAACGAAGGTTCAACATGTTGAAGAGAAATTGCAAACGGAGATTCAACAGGTTGAAGGAAAATTAGAAACGAAGGTCCAACAAGTTGTGGAAAAATTTCAAAGTCTCAAAAAAGAACTAAATGATGTCAAGGCAAGTGGAACAACGATGCAAGTGGTACAAACCGTTCAATCAGTTAAGTTAAAACCACCAAACTTCGACGGTACAACATCTTTCGGCCTTTTCAAATTTCAATTTAAAACGGCAGCCAATCAAAACCGTTGGAATGATGAACATCTTGTCGCAGCGTTAATAGTGGCCCTTAAAGGTGAAGCTGCGGAGGCCTTACAAACAATTCCGGAAAAAGATCGCAACAGTTATCTCGATATTTTGAAGGCGCTGGATAGGAAGTACGGCAGTGATCACAAGCGGGAAATCTATCGAATGGAATTGAAAAGCCGCTACCAAAACGGAGGAGAATCACTTCAGGAATTTTCATCGGCAATCGAGCGATTAGTACATCTAGCACATACCAGTACATCAGCCGATTATATGGAAAGGCTAAAAATTGACGCATTCATTGATGGCATTCGAGATCCAGAGACACGCAGGGCGGTGATGTTGTCACCTAAAGCAACCTTCGCGGAAACCATCGCTGGTGCGTTAACAAATGAAACTGCACAAGCCATCACCAAACCATCAATGAAAATACGCATTCGAACTTCGGTCAAAGACGATATAGGATGTACTCCAGCGAATCTTGTTTTCGGACAGACACCTAAGGTCCCTGGAGGTCTATTATTGCACCCCGAGCCCGCGACATCAACTGATCCTATGTCATTGATCGGAAAACTTATAGGTGGATGCGTAACGTCGTTCCTAAAAATACATGAAGCCCTTCTTAGGACAACATTTTCATTCATAAAGATTTGACGGACTGCAACTATGTTTTCGTCCGCGTGGATAAAGTTGAAATTGGTTTGACTGCTCCATATGAAGGTCCATATAAGGTGTTAAAAAGACTTCGTAAAACTTTTATTGTAGATAAAAATGATAAAAATATTTCTACCTCAATTTACTAACTTAAACCAGCTTACGTTACAGAATTACTACATAAAGAGCCTCCAAATCAAAGCTATAACCATGTTAGATTTTGTAAGACAACGTAATACTAGAACATTTTAATTTTATAAGGGTTCATCAATTTCATTAATTTTATAAATTAAAAGTTTAAATAATTTTGTTTTTATTAAGTAATAAGATTGTTTTTATGAAGTGATAAGAAGCCACACAAAATATTAGCCTACTGGCAACCATCATATTCAAACATTTTTAATATAAAGAAAAAAGACCGGAAATATTATTTAACTGCCAGTTGATCCTTTTTTAACCAATTACAATGAAAATATTAACTTCAGAATTTGCTACAGCACGAATAATGTCATCCACATATCTAGAAAAGCAAATAATACCACCCTAGACGGCTGCTCTTGAAAGCATCGTATTGCACTGAGTTTTTACGATAATAGTCAAATAATTTTATTACTAACATCACACACCTACCCACTACCAAACCAACAACAGCTACTCCTCACTTGAAAATATCTCATGCCAATAAAAGACATTCCAAACAATAACAACGCTCATTTGTCGTAAAAATTAGTGCAATATAATGATTTTGATATAGAAGGAATATTAAATGTTGACTGCTATTTGGCGTGAGAAATGACATGACTAAGCGAAGAAAGCCCGTCTCGATTAAACTAATAGTCTCTATGTCAAAAAGTTAACTTTGCTGTGGGGATAAGTCGCGAACCCAAGAGTGAACCAAACACAAGGGTTTGAAGCAACTTGCGTCAAAACTAAATTCAGTACGACGTTTCTATGAAAAAAAATGGAGGTGTGGCCAACACACGACTTTCTTTTAAGAATAGAGAATTTTGAGAAATTTTTTTTTTTTTTTTAATTATTAATTTTTTATTTTTATTTATTTTATTTGTTTATTTGTTTAAACCTTATACTTTTTAAGATATTTGCAAAATACATTTTCTGGACCAAAGGAGTGGCCACTTCCGGTTAGCCCATTTGGAGTAAAATTCACTGGGATTTCCCAATTTATCAAAAAAGCTTAAATCTGAAGTTTCAGTTCGATTGGTTAAACCATCTGGGCTGTAGAGAGGACACCGACAGACTGACAGACTGACAGACTGACAGACTGACAGACTGACAGACTGACAGACTGACAGACTGACAGACTGAGAGACTGAGAGACTGAGAGACTGACAGACTGACAGACTGACAGACTGACAGACTGACAGACTGACAGACTGACAGACTGACAGACTGACAGACTGACAGACTGACAGACTGACAGACTGACAGACTGACAGAGTGACAGACTGACAGACTGACAGACTGACAGACTGACAGACTGACAGACTGACAGACTGACAGACTGACAGACTGACAGACTGACAGACTGACAGACTGACAGACTGACAGACTGACAGACTGACAGACTGACAGACTGACAGACTGACAGACTGACAGACTGACAGACTGACAGACTGACAGACTGACAGACTGACAGACTGACAGACTGACAGACTGACAGACTGACAGACTGACAGACTGACAGACTGACAGACTGACAGACTGACAGACTGACAGACTGACAGACTGACAGACTGACAGACTGACAGACTGACAGACTGACAGACTGACAGACTGACAGACTGACAGACTGACAGACAGACACCATTTCGAAACCCACTTTATCGGACTCAGGGGACCTCAAAACAAATAAATCTCTAAATATCTCAAGGTCCAAAATTTTCATGATTACTATACTTTATTTTACTAGAGTAAAAGAAAGTAAAAGGCCTTTAAGATAGAATACTACCGGGATTTAGTCGGGATGTTTTTTTTCTGGAAACAATCGGTACGCCATTTGGTTTGGCGTTAAGTTATCTAATTCCATTAAAAATATGAAGACGATTTGCATGTTGAGATTGGCGGCATATGTATTTAAATTAACATAGTGCCAAAATTTCATGCAACTGGATGGGATTTGGCCCTGGGATGATAGGGATATTTTTTTACGGAAACAATCGGTACGCCATTTGGTATGGCGTTACGTTATCTAATTCCATTAAAAATAATCGCATAATCGCTTCCATTTGTATGAAATTTTAAATTTATGGTAATTTAAATTATTATAGCACGAATCTCAACATGCAATTCTTCTTGATATTATTATTGGAATTAGATAATGTAACGCCAAACCAAATGGCGTACCGATAGTTTCCGGAAAAGAAACATCCCGACTAAATCCCTGTAGTATTTTATCTTAAAGGCCTTTTTCTTTAAAATTTAGTGTTTTCTTATTATATTCCTGTATAATGTCAGATTTTAATTTTTGCGATTTTCTTTAATAAAATATGTTATAAAATAAAATAAAAAATATTTTCTGGGCTAGAGTAAATTATATCATATGAAATAATGTTGGGCTGGGATAACGTTGTAATTTTAGTGTTGCCTGTTAATATATTTTTTTTTTCTGGGATGAAAGTCTGGGCTAACTTCACATACATCACTTTTAAACTATTTTTCTCACTATTCTTAACAATTGTTCTTTAATGGATGCCAGTAATGTTTGTGATTTCAGTTTACTTTTCTATACCAAATAAATCCAATTCCTTTGTGTTACATAAATAAACTAATGAATTTTAATTTTATAGTTTAGATTCATCATCACCAAGAAAATATTTTGCATCGTCATCACATTCCAACAAACTAAACATCGATAAAATGATGAAAAACTATTTTAATTAATTTTATTAAGTTAATGAAAAAATGTTGCCTCCTCACACAATGACACATAAATATTTGCGGTAGAAAACGTTTAGCCCTGGCTCCGAAGTCGGCCAGTTGGTTTCAAAAAAATACCTTTTTGAATCACTTCAAAATATAACAAATTAAGAAATGACCTACAAATAATAAATCTTTCCTCAATTATTACAAATTCTGACCTGCTGCTTCGTTAAATATCAATCTTATAAAAAGCATAATGGGGATTTTCTTGAAAAAAAATAAATTATATTTGTACAGCTTCATTTCTAAAGAAAACCTCTTTTCTACACCATCCATTTTAGCTATTTCACATTAAATCACGTTTCTTCTATGTGTGTTGGTTATTTTTTTATTGAATATTTCCATTTACGTTTTATCCAATTTTCCTGTAAACTCGTACTTTTTTTTGTAAAAATTTAATCAAGTGAAAATTAGGATAATGAATTTTCATCCCATGTATATTTCAAAAAAAAGAAAAAAAAAAAATGATAGTAAAAAGGAAATTTATTGACGGAGGTAATACAAGTTAACAAACAAGAAAAAACAAAATCGGAAGAATGGATGAACAAAAAGGAAACCAAAGGAGTCGGGAAAATAAACGCAAAAAGTTTGAGAAACTCTAATTGAGTTAGTTCTAATTTGACAACTTTGGTGAAAATAGGATGAACAAAATATGTTTCCAGTTCATATATAAATAGATATAACGACTTAGTTGAAAAGTTTATTTTTATTCTATTTCACAGACTAAATTATGTATGAAAATTCGATAATTTTGATGAATTTCCACAAAATAGCGAATGAAAAAAAAATTATTTAGATCAATGGTGTTGATAACACAAGTTGCTGTAATAGAAAAGTTTTTTTTTTCCATCAATGTCAGTATGGAAGATGGAAAAGTTTTTTCTAATTAAGTTTTTGTTGTTGGTATATCAACAAAATCACTTCCAAGCTAATATTATTTTTTCCTTCGTCTTTTCTCAAAAAAAAAAAAAAAAAAAAAAAATGAAACCAGATAAGGTAGATAATAAATTTCTTTTATTAAATTTTTGGAAACATTGATTTTCATTTCCTTATTTTTCAAAATGTAATTTCCGACAAAAATCTATTCATAAAATTAAATTGAAACGAAAAACTATCAATTGTTCAAGGGCGAATATGATAAATTTTCATTCTCACTCTAAACCACCCTTTCTGGTGACTTTTCACGTTGAAATGAAATAAAAATTAATCGTCAAGGAAAGCATGCAAAATTGTCCTTAACTTTAATATAAATTTCAAAGTAAAAACAAAAAAAGCATTGTAGGGCGATAATTTTTATACCAATCATGAAGAGTATAAAAATACAAGAAAATTAAGAAAATTTTTATTGCACGACTGATTTTTTTTTTTTTTTTTTGGTTGTGTGTCATGGAAATATTACTTTTTAAAGGGCGGGGGGGATGAAGGCAAAATATTTTAACATTTTGTATTTCATTTGTAGTTAGTTTGTTGTTGAAGGATATATACTATGACACTAGATATTTATGATGTTAACACAGATGTTTAGGCCATTTCAAAATTTATTATCGAAAAGTGCAATTTATATTTGTGTATATTTGATAAAAAAAAAAAAAAACAATTTGAAAATGGATGATGGTATCATGCCGTGATATTTTTTAATTTTATTTTGCTATGCTCAGAATATTTACGTTTTTTTGATATATAGGAAATGTTAAACAACGCACACGGATGTTTAGTTTTCTATGAATTCATCAAAAACATAGAACATGTAATATTTGGTAAGGGTAAATATTTTTATGACAACAGCGTTAGCCAATGTTTGTGAATTTGTAAGAATGTTCATGTAATAAATTTTTATGTTATTTTCGGATAGTGAAATTTATGTGCAGTGTAGTACATACAAACACATGTTAATTTATTTATGTAGGTATTTTCATTTTTATTATTTTTTTTTTTGAATTCCGATTTTTAGTTGGATTGAGGAGTAAAAATATTAATTAAATTATGTATTATGAAATACTTACAAGTGTGAGAATTTCTGCATCATTGTAAACATAATATGTACATAAATAATGGTATCCGATCACATGGCCGACAACCATGTCGCTGACCAGCCACTTCGCCGACAACTACAATGCCGACAAGAACTTTGGCCGACAGGCCAAATGGCCGACACAACCACATCGCCGACAAGACAGTTGGCCGACAAAATCATATCGCCTACAACAGATGGCCGACAACTACATCGCCGACCAGACAGATGGCTGACCACTAAATTCCAAAGGACACAACACCGTCGTCGACAAGACTGATGACCGACACAACTATATTACCAACAGGACAGATGGCCGACACAACTACATCGCAGACAAGACAGATGGTCGACATAACCACATCGCAGACAAAATAGACAGCAGACACAGCCACATCGCCGACAGGACAGATTGACCATCTGATGCAAATTAGTTGTCCAAACATGTGGCAGCTGCAACAAGTATTAGAAGAAGGAGGACCTTTTAGCGAATTGTTTCTGAGATGCAAAAATTACCCATGGAATTCAACTTGAACTAGCACAGG
This sequence comes from Tipula vernalis, assembly GCA_958295665.1. Lineage (NCBI taxonomy): Eukaryota > Metazoa > Arthropoda > Insecta > Diptera > Tipulidae > Tipula > Tipula vernalis. The sequence continues at coordinate 135,647,669 of OY282560.1, forward strand.
AATAAGTTATACAAAAATGAATGTATTATACATAGATGCATGGAGTAATGATTCATTGTGCCTATTTTGAAATGAGTTGACCAAAGAGTCAAGGCAGCTTTATGCTTATTTAAGTACCGTATATTCCATCATTAACTCCTACTTCAAAGGGTATATCGAAATATTTGTTTAATTGAAAAGAGGAAAGTTACTATTCTTAGTATTACAAAATATTTATTTAAATTAAATTACAGTTTATTACAGTATTTTCTGTGGCGATTGCACTTACAGAGTTTTCTTCAGGAAACATAATTTTTATTTATCTGATTAAACCCGTATAATCAGACGTCAAACCTCTAGGTGTATTCTCATCGTATAAAGTCTTAATTCGCGCACCATTTGTATTTTCAAAAAATTGATTTAAGTAGCTACTTAAAAACGTAAAAAAAAATTGAGGTGTGGCCAACACACGACTTTCTCTTACGAACGGAGAATTTTGAGAAATTTTATTTTATTCTTAATTTTTTTTTTTAATTTTTTATTTTTTTAAATTTATTTGTTTTTAATTTTTGGAAACATTTTGTATAAAGTATTTTTTTGTAAACCTTATACTTTTAAAGATATTTGCAAAATAAATTTTCTGGACCAAGGAAGTGGCCACTTCCGGTTAACCGATTTGGAGTAAAATTCAGTGGGACCTCCCAATTTATCAAAAAAGCTTAAATCTGAAATTTTAGTTCGATTGGTTAAACCATCTAGGCTGTAGAGAGGGCACAGACTGGCTTACTGACAGCCTGACACTGGCTCAATTATTTCTAAACATTTCTTAGAAAATTCAATTTTATTGAAAATCAACTGTGCTACAGCCCACATGTTTTTGGGCGGCAAAAATATAAAATGGTCCGATTACGATGGTTGATACCTCTATCAGTAGGTCTCGGGACCTGTAATTGCTGTGACAATTTTCATTTTGATTGCTCGATTATTTATAAAAATTTCTTAGGAAATTCAATTTTATTGAAAATTAACTGTGCTATAGCCCACAAGTATTTGGCCGGCAAAAATCTAAATTGGTCCGATTACGATGGTTGATACCTCTATCAATAGGTTTCGGGACCTGTTATTGCTGTGCCAATTTTCATTTTGATTGCTCGATTATTTCTAACATTTCTTAGAAAATTAAATTTTATTAAAAATCACCTGTGCTATAGCCCATAAGTATTTGGGCGGCAAAATTCTAAAATGGTCCGATTACGATGGTTGATACCTCTATCAATAGGTTTCGGGACCGGGACGGAACTTGACTGTCAGCACAAATCGTGCGCAAAGTAATCCATTTTATAGAGGCCTCATTCTATTTAATGAACTCGCTGAGACCCCAAAAACTTAAAGAAGCATTTAAAAATATTAATTGCTTTTAAAAACACATTTAATCACAAAGTGAATAAAGGCATAATTAAAGAGTTATATTATTGGTTAGAAAAAGAAGAGGAAAAAGGAAAAAGAAAGGGAGAGAAAAATAAAAGAAAGAAAAAGAACAAAGGGAAGACAGAAAAAAAGTATAAAACAGCAAAAACTAAGTAAAATATTAATTTGATTAGTAGTAGCCACATTACTTGACGTTTGATCTGATCCAGATCTTTCTCGTTTCGTTTTGAATCTGCCTCTTCATACTGCTACTGTATCCTTCATATTCTTTGTCGCTTTACAAAATTAATGTTCAACTAAATTTTATTCTTCTCTCTGTGCATTGGAGTCAAATTGACATCAATCAATGAAAAGAGGGCAGAAACTACTTGTAAATTTGGTAATTTAATAGATTTTATTTTCTTTCTCTATGAAATATATAAAGAAATCCATGGGGTCAGATTGACCCATATACACAGACAACGTGATAGTAAGCTAAGCACAGAGTGAAGGGTAATAGCTCCTAGTATGTATATCATACAATAGCTGCATTTCTTGACGCATAGTGATCCGGATCAGTTCAAAATTTACATGTGAAGCAACAACAACATTTGATCCAACATTGATTTTGGATCACAAATGGTGAACTAAAAATTAGTTCAATTATGTTTTAATGGACTAATTTTTAGATCACCATTTGTTATCCAACATCACTGTTGAGGTTGTTGCTTCACATATAAATTTAGATCTGATGTGGATCACTATGCGTCAAGAAATGCAGCTGTTGTATGACATACTAGACGTATGATGTATTGAGTAATGCAACTCGCGGCAATGTAGTATTATATAATAAGCAATATTGTTACAAGCTTAATTTCCAATTCCGAGTCAAACAAGGATCTTCATGATTTATTGCAGGATGTTCAAATAATGGGCGATTTGACGTGGGCAATGTGATGATTTTCGATATATTTTGGATTTAATATTTCAATAATTTATATTAAGTGATATAAGTCCTTTAGATACACAACACATATTAGCTCTTTCATTGCGGTTCTATTAAGTTCATGTTATTATACGTCAAAAAGAAAGTCACTTTTTTTATGGCAACTTGGAAAATTGAGAGGAAAAATTGTTGTCCAATCAATTATTTTGAAGCAAAAGCAACGAATGTAAATTTGTATACACAAATTTTATTTAGATTGCAAGTATGTGATAAAACGTGATGATGAATGAATTCGATACAATACATTTTAATTTTTTTTACATAAATACAGTTAGGGGTTAGGCAAAGCGTGTACTGTTCATTATTTCATATTTTATTTATATTTTATTATAGCTACACCATACATCATACTAAGGTTTCTCTGAATTTAAATAAGTAAAATCGCCTTTAAGAGAAAAAGAATTGTTAACCAAATAGAATATTTGGAATCATGGGATCGTCTGCTTTGGTGCTTACTAATCTAAAGTTTGTACTGTAAGATTTTTGGATGGATGCGAATATTTTAATCAGGAAAACATCATGAAATTTTTTATGTTTCGTTGAAGTGCTTAAATTTTGCGAGGATTTTCAATGGGTTTGTCTCGAGATTTTTTTTATATGAATTTTTATATCTAGATAGTGTGATAAGGCAAACGTGGATAATTTAATGTTGCCACAAGCATCGTTCTATACACATGTACGGGTATATTTAAATAATTATAATAGAATATTGATGTTGTGAAAAAATTCATAAAGAGAATAATTCGATTACTAGATAAACCCTTCTGGTCAAATAATCAAAAATGTGTACATAACTTTTAATGAATTCTGCACTTAGCAAAGAGAATATTTTAATGTATATAAAAGGGAAACAATATTCTATTTACATACATACGTATATTTATTTAAAATTTTAATTATCTAAAAACGTATATCAAAAATTGTATATATGGTATAAAGTAAAAGTTTATGTACAATTGTACATACACTGTAAAAATATATAAATAGTAAACTAAATCAATTTTATCCCCTAAGGCAATATGAAAAATAATTTTCATTTGATATTAAAATAAAATTAATAAAAAAAATGTTTTTTGAAAAATTATTTTTCCCAAAAATTATTGAAAATTTTCGAAATTATAGAACAGAAATAGAAATATCTGTTTATGTATATATAATATATTTAACTAAATATAGATTTAGGGATCAAATTATAATAATCGCACATTAATCACTGTACATACAACATAATCTGATATATTGAAAAAAAATTATTTATTTATGTATACATAAAATTGAAAGCATAGCAAAATGCCAATTAGATTTGGAAATTTTGTTTTATACCATTAATGTAAATGCTACAAATATAATATTTTTGAGGAAAATTTTAATTAAGAGATTTACATACAATAAATAATAAATTATATAATTTAATAAAATTCTAATATGTTCTGTAACGTATTTCAAGACATCAAAACAAAATACACCTAGTACTTTAATAAGGTAAAATATGCTGAAATTTGATATGACAGAGGTTGCACCAGATTTTTCCTTGTCGCTGATGTCTTTTCCATCCATTTCTTCTAAAACATAGAAGTTGATAATCTTACACAACATTTCACTTTAACATCACTGTACGCAAGATAAAACTTTCAGACATACCTCAAAATATGAAGAATTATCACTTAAATCTGGAATTTATAGTCAAGAAGCTAACTAAACGAATTTGTTGTGAGTTTTTCAATGATAGAAAAATTAGTGAAAAAATCTGTATTATACCCAATCATACAGATAGTCAAGATATACTGATATTCAACTGGTGGTGAAAGAAGAAGAATTTTTTCATTATATAAAATTTTACTAACAGTCAAAACTGGCAAGTTCTTTTTCGTTTTTAACAACTTGTTTTGAAAAATTTGCAAATCATTTAGATGAGCTTTGCTGGAGGAACCTCAAATTTCAATTAAATGTGCTAGTACGTACGTAGAGAATCCGGAATGAACCCGTCTTAGAACTCGTTATAGGTCCAAGGTACTTGTGAATTAATACACAACCCAATATAATTAGTAGTTTTTATCATTAAAAATTTGGTGGTTTGTGTTTAAAATAAAATATAATGAAATTAGTTATAGCAGCATTTTATACTAATTTATTTTCAAATAACCAGTTATTAATAATAGCCAAATCACTTTTCATATTGTGTTAAAGTTTAACATAAGTATCGGAACTGTATAAGAGAGGCATCATCTGAAAAAAAGTTGAACCTTTCCTTTCAGATTTACAGGGAATATTTCATTGAAATATATCAAAAACAGAAATGGACCCAAAATGGATTCCTGTGGAACAGATGTCGAAATATTGATGTCCGAATATTCCTAGTTACCAATACGAACAGTTTATTTTCTATCTCTAAAGTAATTTTACAATAATTTTAAGGCATTAAGCTTTTAATTTTATCTTTTAAGATAACATGATTGGCGCAATCAAATGGTTTCCAAAAATTAAGACATAAGTAAGAAGTAGAATTAATTCTACAAAATTGAGTGCCGCATAAGTAGTGCTACAATACAACCAGTACTAAACCAGTTGAGTGAATAACCAGTTCGAAGATTTTAGGAAAAACTGGAAGATGGAAGAATAGAAACTGATCCATAGGTTTAACATTTTAGTTAATAAGAGAGAAATAATATCGGCAAGCTTTTTAACCATATGAATACCGTGATCATAACCAGAAGAAGACGTTGATTTTCATCAGTTATTGGTACAATAGCTGATAACTTCCTCTTAATGTATCATTAATGTTCAACCAAAAACAATATTAGATTTCAAAGAGACGTCTTATGACAAATAACCAAAAATTCAAATTAGTTGGGTGTAGAAAATACAATAAAGTCAGCCCCGATGGAATATACTTAAAACCACATAAACATAATTCTCTCTTTGAGTAAATTTACTCTCCGACCATGATGCAATTCGACATGTACGTTAGAAGTGGGATCCTCAAATGATTTTTAGATAAAATTCTGGAATATGGCCTATCAGGAAGGAACTCGGGTAGTTCTCAACCGATTATGGTGAAAATTCGACATGTAGGATGAAAATCGGTTTCTAAAATAATATTTAGAATGAGCTTTGAAATATAGTCAATTAGGAAATAACTCGGTTATTTCTTATCCGATTATGACGAAATTCGACATCTAAGATGGAATTGGGTTCTGAAATGATTTTTAGGTGAAGTTCTGAAATGAGGCGAGTTGGAATATGGCCAAGTAACCGATAAGGGTAAAATTCGGTATGTGTGATAGAAATTAGATTATCTAATGCTTTTAGGTAAAGTTCTGGAATATGGTCAATTATGATGAATTTTTAGATAAATTTCCGGAGTAGTAGAACGGAACTTGGTTATTTCTTAACAGATTATGGTGAAATTATATTTAGAAGATATTCTGGAATATGATCTATTAAGAAGGAACACGGTTAGTTTTCAACCGATTATGGTGGAATTCAACATGTACGATGTAAATGGGATTCTAAAATGATGTTTGAAAGAAGCTCTGGAATATGGCCAATTCATAAGGAACTCGATTAGTTCTCAACCGATTTTGTTGAAATGGTTATTAGATGAAGTTCTGGAATATGGACAATTAGGAAGGAACTCGGTTATTTCTTAACTGAAAATGAGATTCTAATATGATATTTTGGAGCAGTTCTGGAATATGGAATTCTATTATTTCTTAACAAATTACGATGAAATTCGACTTGTATGGTATAAATGGGATCCTAAAATGATTTTTAACTGAAATTCAGCAATATGGCCAAGCAGGATTAAACCATCAAGATAATTATAGCAAATAGTCTCGCCAATCCTCCGCTTAATCTTTGGGCTGTGTTTTTCGAGTATGATTTCTGTCAGAGTGGCAAGATCGACCGTGTTAAAGCTATATCCGGCTGAATAAATACTTTGTACCTTTTGTGTTTTAAAATTGTGACAACTTTGTTTCTCTAAATGCAGAATGATTGATTCTCGTCACATCTCTACAATTTTGGAATAAATTGTTATAAATTTATTTTTAAAAAAAATCAGGTTTTCCTAATGGAAATGGTACAATTGTACCTTCAGATAAATATATAAAGAAGGAAATAAATTTAAATGAAAAACAATGGTTTACCATAATAATGTATAGCTTAATATCATTTTATTACAAAAAAATCAAATTCATTTTAGTGGAGGTGGAAAGTAAATATTTAGGCTGATTGATTGCAATAAATTCATGTGGTTTTATGAACACTATCCTGATCACTTACAGCTATTATGCAAGCATTTCAAGATTTTCGAGTTTTCCTTTATTTCAGGTTTAATTCCTGGCGGATTTAACATCGGCAGCAGGACGAAATCCTCGACTTCCATGAAGCTTTTGACAGCTACTTAGGGCTTCAGTAATAATCATAGAAAGTTTTCATTCAAGAACCATCTATATATATTTTTTTTTTTTTTAAACCATTGTTTTTAATTTAAATTTATTTTATTAAGAAAACTTGATTTTTTAAATTAAGCTATAATAATCGGCTCTAAGATTGTAGAGATGTGACCAGAATCGATCAATCTGATTTTGGAGAAACATAGTTGTCGCAATTTTAAAACACAAAAGAACAAAGTATTTATTCAGCCGCATACAGCTTAAGCACGGTCGATCTTTAACTCTGACAGCAATCATATGGAAAAACATGTTCCAGAACTTTATCCAGCAATCATTTTAGGATGACAATTCCATCGCACAAGTCGAATCGCATCAAACTCGTTCAAGAAATAGCCAAGTAATATCATACTTCACCATATTTCTGATTCAACGTACATGTCGAATTTCATAATACTCAGTTAAAAAATAAGAGAATTTCTTCCTAATTGGCTATATTCCAGAACTTCATCTAACAATTGTGAAGCGCCTCGAAATTACATAAAGTTTATTTACATAAATTTATAATAAACTTCATGTAAAAAATTGAATGTTCAATTTTTTGTGGCCATTTTACAATCAGTAATTTGATTTATAAATCAACGTGTAAATTTTGTTTACTGAGCATTTCATAGTTTTTTATATGGCGATTGTTATTTTATACATTATATTTACAAAAACATAATTGATGACGAATTAGAGCGATATACTATAGAGTTGCCATTTTCAAACTATTTTTTTATAGAGCTAATAGCTTTAATTGTGTGATTTGTTTCTAAATCGTAATCGAACCTTGATTCTTGTACCATTTCGAACGGATCCTCATTTTCCTTGCATATATCGTTAATAAAACTTCCAGTATTTTGCTTACGGTTTGTTAGTATGTTTTGAGTTGCATGAGTTGTTTCGGAGTTTTGTGAGGTTTCGGAGTTTTGTGATTGAAAATTTGGTGTTCTCTCTACACTTGTAGGTTTATTAAATATAAGCCTTTGGTTTTTCCGAATTTGAGACCTACCTATATGCACTACTCAGTTTATACGTTTTCCACGATTTGGAATTATACATTTTAAATATTTTAAGTTTTACGTTGAGATGAAATTTATGTGATCAGATTTTGACAGTAAAAAATTAAATTTCTTTTAAAATTATGAGAACTCTTTATTATATCATGTTACTACTTTAAATCAATGCAAAATATAACTCAAAGCTTTATAAAATTTTCTTTTTTATTTAGAATTAACAAATTAGCAATAAATGAGCCACAATTTACGCACGATTAGAGGTAATAAATGTAAAGCTAATTGCATTAAATAAGATACGTTGTAGATGATAGTGCTACTTACTTGCTTAATAAAAACTATAAGTCACTCTTTAATTTCACGTGCTTTACTACGGTATTATTTTGAGCTCTAAACTGGCTTAGAGAGCTATTAAAAAGAACTATCAGCTCTTAAAACGATTAAAGCTAATAGTACTAAAAAATTACCTTATAGAGCTTTTTTTATTATATTAAAGCTTAGGGTATCAATTGCTTCTAATTTAGTGCCAATAGCAACCCATGTGCTTTTCTAGAACTACAGTAGAGCAACCTCGCAACTATCAGCCTAACGAATGTTACTCGAGAGTCGAATTCCTTCCTAATAGGCTATTTCCAGAACTGTTTCTAAATATTATTTTAGAATCCCATTTTCATCGTACATGTCGAATTTCACAATAATCGGTTAAAAACTAACCGTGTTCCTTCCTAATTACAAGTTCATTTCCATCGCACATGCCAAATTTAATCAAAATCGATTAAGAAATAGGCAAGTTTTATACGACTTGGCCATATTTCTGAACTTTATCTAAAAATCCATCGTAATTTTTCATATTCCAGAACTTTACCAAAAAATCATTTCAGAACTCTATTTCCATCGCCCATATCGAATTTTAACAACAGCGGTTAAGAAATAACCAAGTTCCATCCTACTTGGTCATACTCCTGAACTTCATATAAAAATGTATCCTGCTTATGACCAAGACCAAATCGGTGAAGAAATTTTCAAGTTCCATCCTAATTAGTCATATTCCAGAACTTCATCTAAAAGTTAATTTAGAATGCTACATTTATACAGTATCATAATCAAATGTATACTCCTGGCTGGGCACAACAAATAACCCATAACGCAATGAAAATCTATTATTGCTATGGTAAATTCGCTTTATTTCTATATAAAACATTTGTAGGTACCATTGTAAATAACCAGCCGAAATATTTTGTTTTTTTATTCAGCCGATTAAAGGTAAGATAAAAGTAAAAAAAAATCCAAAACCAATAACACTAACTATGTAATTAGGAAACTATCCAAGAAGCGTTTATTTTCTATCTAGCTTAATATTTTTTTTATTTATTTGTTGCAAACAAGCACACATTTTGTTTGTATGTATATACTACTCACACATACAAATTGCAAACATAAAAAATAAACACAAATAAATAGTATGTAGTGAAAATTACGAATTATGTTCGGTTTGCTGTGTTGTTTTTTATGTTCTTTATAAAGCAAAGTCAAAAACAAATTTATGGAACGGAGAAATTAACAACAGAAAGTCTGATTTGAAGATAGTAAGAAAATAAAGTTTATACGGTTCTACTGTATTTTCTATTTTGTTGTTGTCGTTGTTTGATTTTGCCAAAATAAATGTTCATGAAACGTCTTTATGTAATCTACTATAGTTTTTGGTTCAACTCTACAGAAATATTATGATCATTCCGCCTCTGAGCAGTTACATTATTAGTGGGAATTTCGTTTATTAAATTCCACATTAGCTTCGAGTTATTAATATTACTACCCAATTTAGTAGTGTAATAGGATTTCTGAGCATTTTCAATCGATGTGTTCCGTGGATGCGCCTTGTGGAATTTGTAATATTTGTCTCTAAGAATCGCTTGTTTGGAAAGCTGTACACTAAACCACGGCTTTTTATAAGCGAATATTTTTAGTTTAGTAGTAGCAGTCCTTGTATTTTTTATGTAATTGAATTATTGAAATATGGATATATATGGAAATATAGAATTATTTAAAAACATTATGGAAACATATGGAATTATTTTAAAACATTGAGATTGAAATCACCTACAATAATATGATTTTTAGAACTAGCCATCACGTATCAAAGAAACACAGAAAAGTTTGATGGGAAGTGTGTGGTGGTTTGTAGATACCAGTTACAAATAAATTTAGGAGTTTAGAGTGAAATCAAGATCTCGATGAACATAATTTTGCAACACAACCACCAATTCGAGTATCACGAGCTTTATGATATGTTATATAGTTAGTTAAATAAAACGGTTTCTTTAAGTATAATTACCTCAACTTTTGAAAGAAGATAATAAAATGTCAAACTCTCCTAATTTAGACCATAACCTCTTGGTATTAATCTATAAAATATTTAGACTTAGGAGGTTATTTGATTCCTTACCAATTTCAAAATTAAATTTAATTTAGTGATGAATAACGTCATTCTTATCATTGCAGTTTTTAGCTGGGGTATTTAATTCCAACACCTCTGTCTTCGAGTAAACCGTTTTGATTTCATTCTTCATTTCACTCACAGACTTTTCAAAATTTTTTTTAGTATTGATGGTAGTTAAGGTTAATTTGTTTTGATTACACGAATTCGATTCTACTAGATTGGCAATAAATAGCCTGCATGATGGGTATTTTAGATGGAGTACTAATATTCAAAATACTTAGCAATATTAGAGCAGTTACTAGTTTCAGTTTGTAGTAATTGTATGAAGAATACAATCCTCAATAATTGTCTTAAATAATAAACTAGAATTTTTATTACTATTTAATGCAAAAGCATAAAAATAATTTCCGTATCAGCAAAATTCACAAGATCACAATTTTATTAACTTCTGGAAATGAACACTTGTTTACATTTTGTGTACAATAAAGCTTTTTTTATGTTCTAACCTTATTAATAAAAAATTGCAGTAAAAATATTTTACATAGTTGATTACGATATATTTTGATGAGTCAAACTGTTATCATTTTATTCTATTAATGTGCACTATCATTATTAAGCATTTTTCGTAAAATATATTATTAGGAACCAAACACACAAAGTTTTTTGGTAATGTGCAATATGAAATTTAGTTATATTAGCACTAGAAAAAGCAGTATACTTATTTTCAGAAATATTCAGAATTATATTTTCAACAACACTTTTCAGACAACCTCACTCATTTCACAATCAAACATTAAACATCAAAAAAAAATTTCTGAATACAACATATTCGATGAATGTTCATATTGTGTCCGACAAAACGATTTCATGTATAACAACTGTTGCAGATGTTATGTACTGTACTGTTGTATACATATTTACTGTGTAAACTATACAAACTGCAAACGGCATGCAGGGTGAGAGTCTGGCATTGATCAAACGACGCTATAAATAAGAACACATGTATAAAAAGGAAAGTGAAAAAGTGAGGTTAAAGTAAATTTATTATCTGCCGCGTGTTACCGTATTACCACATATAATGGAAAAGCATCTGATGGAGTTCATCAAAACGCAGTCCGAGATGATGGAGAAAATGGTAACACATCTTAAAAATATATCCGTTGACCCTAAAGATGCCGATATAACAGTTTCCAACAATATACCGTGGCCACCTCCATTGAATGTTGAATTTGGAGATATTCGAGATAATTTCGAGAATTTTGAGTCAAGCTGGAACGACTATACCATAGCCACCGGTATAAATCTTTGGCCAGCAACGAGAAATAAGCAGAAAGCAAGCACTATGCTTTCCGCGATTGGTGTAAGAGCCAAAGAAAAATTTATGGAATTTGGTTTGACAGACGCTGAAAAAGAGTCAGATATAATTGCGCTGGCGGCAATTCGAAAGTATTTGATTGCCAATTCAAATGTGATCTACTATAGATATATTTTTAATACGTCTAACCAAATGGAAAATGAAAGCTTTGACACGTATTTGATTCGAATAAAACGACTAATCAAACTATATAATTATCCGACGAACATGTCAGATGAGTTACTGAGGGATCGCATCGTTGTCGGTATTCGAAATGGGTCAGAGATGAAAAATTTTATGGAAAATGGTGATTTGACGTTACAACATGCCATTGACACGTGCTGAATCAGCGAAGCTACTCAGTGCAGGGTAAAAAATATGATGACCGAAAACAATGTGCAAACTAGTGTTCCGGTAAATAAAATTTCAAACACAAGGGGGCAAGGGCAAACAAGCGCAAGTAACGTTCTTAAAACATGTCGGTTTTGTGGTGCGAAACACAAGTTTGAAAAGGGATGTTGTCCAGCTTTTGGTCATATTTTTGATATATGCAAATATAAACACCATTTTGAATCGTGCTGTAGACGTAGAAATAAAGAATCTGATAAAAATTCAACATTTCAACGTTCTAATAAAGTTAATCAAATTGACTGTGATGAAGAGGAAGAACAATTCAGATCCAGTGATGAAAGCTTTAAAATATGCAAGGTGATGATATCATTCAATAAAAATAAAGTTACGGCAATTTTTCGTTTAAAATTTAATTCAGTTTGGGAAAAGGTCGAATGCATGCTGGACACAGGATCTAACGCATGTCTCATGGGCTGGCAAACAATATTCTAAGCTCATGAATAAACCTAACCCAGAAACGCTTCCAACACAACAAGTACTAATAGATTTCAATGGAAATCCTATACCATCTATTGGAGAGGCGCATATTCCATCTAAAATCGATAACCGAATAGTATCTATAGTTTTTCAAATCATAAAACGCAACCACCAACCATTATTTTCTTTAAACGCTTGTTCAGCTCTTAAACTGATTGCATATAGTACTGAAGTAAAAAAATGTCCAGTACCGTCCAAAGCTGATTATCTCATTGAATCGGTATCAGCTAATGCAGTGGAAAGAACTACAGACAATCATAGGTCAAAAGCGAATGCAGAGCGAATAGTGAACAAATATTCGGATATATTTGAAGGATATGGTACAATTCCCGGTGAAGTGGAATTAGAAATTCACGAAAGCATTAAACCCGTCATTCAACATGCGCACCGTATTCCCGTGACGTACCGTCATCGTTTAAAGACTGAGTTAGATGACTTGGGGAGGGATGGGCTGATTGGACGTGTAGAGCATCACACTGAGTACCATTTTAATAGTTCAACGTAACAATTCCTTTCGAATATGTTTAGATCCTATACCGTTGAACAAAGCTTTGAAGATACCCAACTATCAGCTCACGATAATTGATCAAGTCCTACCAGAGTTAGGCAGGGCTAAAGTGTTTTCTACTTGCGACGCTAAAAAATGATTTTGGCAAGTGCAACTGTCGGAGGCAAGTAGCAACTTAACATTCGGAAGATATAAATGGTTAAGGATGCCATTTGGTATTACATCGGCACCATAAATTTTCCAGATGAAAATATACCAGCTCGTACACGATCTTCCAGGCGTAGAGGTACTCGCAGACGATTTATTGATATTTGGTGAAGGAGATACAGTCGAAGAAGGGAGAGCCCATCATGATAGAAATCTCGAGAATTTATTCATGCGTCTCCAAAAGAACAACGTTAAGTTAAACAAATCAAAACTCATTTTGTGTCAATCATCAGTTAAGTTGTTTGACACGTCGTGTTAAGTAAGGAAGGTTTGAAAGTCGACGAATCAAAAATTATGGCCATCAGAAATATGAAAACACATCAAATATAAATGACATATAAAGATTTATTGGTATTATTAACTATTTATTTAGATACATAAGAGATCTAAGTACTCAGTGTGAACTTATCCATGAAAATACTCCATGGAAGTGGACTTAGTCGGAGGAAGACGAATACCAGAAGATTAAGTCCTTAGTGTCGGACATAAGAACATTAGGCTTTTTCCTGCTTCCAGAACGCCAACGGCTACAGAAATAAACTATGCGCAGTAAGAAAGGGAACTGATCGCGATCGTTTTCGCCTATGTCAGATTCGACCAGATGATAGTTGGTCATACTTAACTGCAGTTAATGCGTATGATACTACAATGTTGTTCTTTGAAACTTGAATTCATTGAAGGTAAAAACAACATTATTGCGGATACCCTATCAAAAGCAAATTATGAAGAAGATCCGGATGAAAACCAACAAGAAAATATTTTGTCGAAATCAATTATTTGCCGAATAGATGTAGCTCAAGTGTCAGATGCCGAAAGACTAGTGCAAAGGGTCAAAATAATTAGCAGTCTCAGCACCACAACAAATCGTCTCAACATTATTAGAGAGGAAACTGCAAAAGATGTAAATTTTCAAAAGATAATTACATTAATAAATAAGTGGCAGAAAAATATACTTGATTTACCCGATGATATAAAAATTTATCATAAATTCAAACACGAGCTTTCCACGGAGAATGGATTGCTACTACGGATTGATAAAGTCCTGATTCCGTATAGTCTTCGTGGATTATTGATTGAAAAGGTACATACCAGTCATAATGGCATCGAAGCAACAATAAATCTTGCTAAGCAAAACATATTTTGGCCCGGAATGACTTCCGAAATAAGAGATAAAGTGAAAGATTGTTATATATGTGTCAAATATTCCGATTCCCAAATAAAACCTCCAATGCTTACACACGAAGTTCCAAACTATCCGTTCCAAATAGTATCAATGGATGTTTTTTTTGAACATATCAAAGGGAAGGCGCGCACAAATTTCTGATAACCGTCGACCATTATTCAGATTTTTTGAAATAAATAAGTTAGATGATTTGAAACCAAATTCGACGATAAAAATGTGCAAAATAAATTCAGTCGACATGGTATTCCAGAGACTGTACTAACAGATGGAGGAACAAACTTCATATCCAGTGAATTCAGAGAATTTGCCAGCAAATGGGGCTTTTCGCATATAACATCTGCGCCCTACCATCAACAGGCTAACTGCAAAGCAGAGTCCGCGGTTAAAATCGCAAAAACGAATCATAAAAATATCAAATGAAACAGGAGAAGACTTTTGGTATGCCCTATTACATTTTCGGAATATTCCCAACAAAATAGGTTCCAGTCCAGTTCAACGACTTTTTGCAAGAAAAACACATACCGGAATTCCATCAATTATCAAAAATCAATCAAGATCAGAAGTCGTTCCAAATGTTTCAGATAAAATAATAAATCAACGACAAATAAATAAGTATCATTACCATAAAAAAAACTAAACAGCTACCACTTCTGGAAGTAGGACAGCCTGTCGTAGTCCAAATACATCCAACAGAAGATAAGTTGTGGTCGAGGGGAACTATACAGCAAAAGCTCTCAGACCGATCGTTCGTAGTTAATGTTAATGGATCTTCTTATCGCCGAGATCATGTGATTCTCAAATTTCACTGTATACTTATAATTTTGATTTCGCACTTCAACACTTTTTAATACTTTTTAATTCCTTTTTAATCTTCACACTGTCGCTTACCAAATACTACTAATAATCTTACCAGTTTACACTATCGCGTTCCAAAATCAAATAATCCAATTCGATCTTGTTCGCCTTTTTATAAACAAACCAAACTTCTCGAAAGTACATGACTTTCCATGTAGAATAGTGTAGAAACATTTAGAACTGTTTTATCATGGAAAATTCCATTTTAGTACACTAAACCATTGAGTTATTAGTTTAACTTATTCTATCACACCTTTGGTGTCACCATCACAATATTATCAAAAAAAACTTTCGGTGTGCACCCATTTTAAAAAGCAACATATATTTTCAGTCTAATTCGATGGTGCTTTGTCCAAGAGCAAAAAATTCACTTAAAAATATTTACCCATGCTATGATAAATTTACGTGGTGCTAGTCTTAAAGGAACTTAAAGTAAGCAAATCCGAATTTCTTTTATAACAACTACATTTCTGGAATCGTGGAATGAGAAGTGAACACGGCTCCATACTGGGTTAAAACCGATTAATTTTCTTCAGGCCAAATAGCTTGTCGTTACGTTTTAACAAACTTAATTTTTGAAAAAATGGAGCCCCCAACTTGCTAAATTTGTGGTACCTATTACGGAAACTGTTACAGTTTACCTTCTTTTAACAAAACAAGAAAAATTGTAGCATTATGTGTGTTATTAGAGATTATTAAGAAAAAGCGGTTAATTTTCTACTTAATTTATTTCACACTTGCAGCATTGCTAACATTGTCGTAATATTTATATGTAACATGATATGTATATGTAACATTCCTAAACTATAAATACTTAATTTAACAATCATCCAACTTGCGCTACTGTTAAATTTTTCGTTTGTTTTACAAATCTTAACCAGAAAATAATCAAAATGAAGAGAATTAGTTATATAAAATTAAAACCATCATAAATAAGTATTTAGAGAAAAATACAAATTTTCAATTTTTCCGTGTTAGTTTTCGGTTTCTTTCCTCCCTGCTCATATCCTTTATAAATATTCATAAGAAACGAAATAAGCGTGAAGGTAAATTTAAAAAAAAAAATACTTTAGTAATATGGAAAGAATATAATATTGAAAAATATTTATTATTTTAATGTAATCGGATATACCTGTTTACGTTATTATTTCTACCTTTATATTACCGTCTTATGTATTAAACTACACGAGACGTAACATTTTTCTTTTTAATGTATTAAGAAAATCAACATTTTATCAGTTTTCATATCCTGTTCGGAATAAATTTATTATTAATATTATGGATTTATGGGAAGGTTGATAAGAGAATTTAAATTATCCGGATATACTGTTTAAGTTTTTAAGATATAAGAGATTATCTGTTGCTGTTTTTTATAATCTCCGGTATATTCCACCGAATCAATTAATTAATGAATGTCTGGTTTAAGTTATAAACTCGATTTTTTAATTGATTTCTATAAAAAATAGGGTTGGCGAACTTTACGAGTATCGATCAAAATTAATATTTGTGTTAAATGTAGATCCAGATTAATTCTTATAAAATAAATCGCTACAAATTCTTAACAGTAAACAATTTTTGATTACCAAACAATTGAAGAAATAAAAATTTGGAGACGATTTTATTAATTTTGATGTTCTTATAATTTTTGTGAATTTGATTTAATGTTTAAATTCAAATTTATCTAATTTTGTCAAAATTACAAAGTGCATACGATATGTACATACATATATCTGGTTTTGACAATGATTTTTTTTTAGTCATCTTTTCTCATTAGTGGTAAATTCTACCTCCATATAAATAGAAAATAATTTGACTGTGAAATTGTTTATTGAGTTACAATAGAAAAGATAATTCTGTGCTAATTCACAAGCTCAGAAAATGAAATTAAAAAAAAAATTAAAAATATTCGCAATAAAAAACTAATGTGCTTACGCTGAACTCGCGTAAGATTTATGTGAAAATGTGTAATAAATATGTGCCTTCATTAATTTCTCAATGCGTTTCTAGGTAAATGTCGATTTATGAAACAACATAAATTTTCAGAAAATACATTTTGTACAGTTAGAATATTTTCTAAACACGGTGTTGCTGCGATAGAAATCCTACTACTAATAAGTGATGAAAGATGGCTAAATTATTTTTCAACACTTCGCAGTTCTAAATGTACCGTATCTATAAATGTGAATATGTAACGGTTTTAAGGAGTATAGGGGGGGAGGGGCGGGATTAAGATTCAAAGTATTTGAAAGTTACGACGTATAAACAAATTCTTTTACATATTATACCCTAGGGGAAATTATCGTCTCTGTAGTCGCATAGCTCTATTTTGTTTTGTTATCAATTGAATTTGGATTTGGGAGCTATTACTCCATTATTTCAATCAGGGATCTCAGAATCTAAAATCTGTACTGAGGGATAAAACAAAATCGCCCTTAGCGATGGCAAGATAAAACAATAAACAAATAAACAAAATTAGAGATGATTGATGATGAGGCAAACAACATAATTTGGTGTAAATGACTATAATTAAAAAATTATCTAAAAATTCCGCCCCACAAAACAGTTGATTTGAATATTTTCAAATTTTTTTTAGGTATTTAGAAATTTGTTATTTGAGCATTTTGTTTAGTTTTGTATGTTTAAGATTTTATTTTTTTAAGATTCTGGGATCATAAAATTTATGTTATATTTTTTTGCAACTACCTCCTGTATGCATTTTTATTAGAAACGCAAACACAACTTATGAAATTGTCGAAATCAGCATAGGAACCAGGCGCGATATATTAGCAAAAATCTTATTAGTATACTTATTGAAGGTACTTATAAAATATAGAAAAGTCATTTATATATTTTTTCACAAATATACACAAGTTATGCGTGCAAAATTTGAATTTCTATTTCTATGTCAGCTACCAAAGAAGACGCTACATATATAATTTAAGTATACGACTAGAATATTTGTGATTACTTATTTTAAAGCCAAAATGGTACATGTTCTAACGTTTGCTAAATTAATTTAGTCAATTAGTTGAAGAGCATTTTCTGTTTATTCAAGGTATAGCTGCATTAATAAATGTACACGCGAAGCCACTTAACTTGCGAAAATTTGCAATGTACTAATCGTCCGGTGTACGAATTGATGTGTGTGCAATTTGTATCTTATACATAGTAACAATAATTACCCAAATACATATACCGTGTTAAGTATCCATTGTGCCATGATTTCACCAGCTAGCCGAAATGAAGATGTTGTGATGATGCCATATATCATGAAATCGCTTCTCTCATTAAATTAAATTATTAATGTATAATTTGTTTTATTATAACAAAATTAGTATTATTTATATAGTAATTGATTCCTCTCAAATTATTTATCTATTTCTGAAATTGTAATTGTGATTAGGGGAGAAATGTAAGAATAAACAAATAAATAAATATTTTTTAGTATGAATAGGAAGCTCGAACTATATTGTAATTTTAAATAAAAATATTGTTTAATATTAAAATTATTATTAAAAGGTGCTTCAATTAAATGGTGAGATTGGCCCCAAATTTGTTTTGGTAACTGGGAAGTCATAATAACCCATAGTGGTGACCCCGACGTGATCGGAGATACAAAAAGCTGTAAGCTTTAAGGTCACGATTACGAACAAATAATAATATAAAAAGAAAATAATAAACGTCGATTAAATTAAATTGGTGTAGTATATGGGGCGGTCGTATCATACGGTAGTTCTGTGATGTGAAGCAAGTTAAGCCAAATTCTCATATATATATATATATATATATATATATATATATATATATATATATATATATATATATATATATATATATATATATATATATATATATATATATATATATTTATATATATATATATATATATATATATATATATATATATATATATATATATATATATATATATATATATATCTATATAAAACATAATTAAGAGGTTGGTAACACAAGAGCTACAAATATCAATACTGCCGGGAAAAATTCTTCGCTAATTCCGAGTTATTCATTCATTGTAAATCCAACATCGATAATTGGCGGTATACGGAAAAACGCCTTTGAGCTGTAAATAACTGTCATCATTCAAGCGAGAAATAAAATTAGCGGTTTTAATTATCATTAGTGCTACGTCCATGTCAAATAAAGTGCAACGTTTAGTAAAAACAATTAACGAATTGCGTTCAAAATTTGATTGGTGGGAAAAAAATAATTACGGTTTTCGTTCTAATAATAAAAATGTCCGTATTGATAATTCAAGAGACCGAAACCATAGAAGAAGTCTTTCGGAAAGTTGAGATTCTGATAAATATCTGTGTTGGTATCATCATAAATTGAGGAATAAGGCAGCCAAATGCCAATGTGGTTGTACTTGGAAAGCAAATTCCAACTCATCAATAAGTTCGGAAAACTAAATCGTCCTGTCGTAAATTCGACGAACCATGGGATTGTAGCAAATCGTCGATTATTTGTTAAATGTCTAAAAACTAAGATAATATTTTTAACATTCAAAACATTTTAACGATTTGCTTCCTGATAGAGAACCATTACTTTTCGCAGCAAACAGCATCACCCCAATAAAAACTTTTGGTACGCGGCTAATTGTTGTCGATTTAGGCCTACGTCGAGAATTTAAGCACCCTTTTGTAATAGAAAATGTATCGAAACCAATATTAGGTGTTGATTTTTTAATTAAATTCGGATTAACTATTGATTTAAAAAACCGAATTTTGAAAGATACTAAAACAAATCTCTCAACTAATACAATTGTTAAATGCGATGGTTCGTTTTCACCGCGGTTACACATTATTAACGGAGAATATGGTAAACTGGAGATATGATGTACCGGTTAAACACAAAGTCGTTCATAAAATCGGTAGGAGGCTGGACTCTGAGCGACATAAAATAGTACATTCGGAATTTGAGTCTATGTTAGGTTTATGTAGACCGTCTGATTCTTCGGTCTCCTCACCATTGCGCTTGGCGCCGAAACGGGATAGTAAGGATTGGCGACCCTTCGGAGATTATAGGCGACTTAATGCGGTGACGGTGTCTGAACGTTACCCATTGCCCTATATACATAATTTTTCTCTAATTCTGCGTGGTTGTCTATTTTCTAAAATAGACTTAGTGCGAGCCTACAACCAAATACCAGTAGCAAAAGAAGATATCTACAAAACGGCAATTACAGTTCCATTTGGTCTCTTCGAGTTTGTTAGAATGCCACATGGAAGATATTTTGGTGGCTGGTCACTCGTACGAAGAACATAAATTACATCTAGAAAAATTATTTAGCCGATTATCGGAATATGGTCTAAATATAAAGCCCTCGAAATGTGAATTTGGAGTAAATCGGATTGAATTTTTCAGTCACGAAATAACGAAAGACGGAATTTTACCATCATCTAAAAGAATAGTGGCAATTAGGGATTTCCCTCAACCTAGTTTTGTACGACAGGTACAAAAATTCGTTGGTACGGTAAATTTTTACCACAGGTTTATCCCACACTTAGCAGAGTTACTTGCTCCAATTCATGAGCACATGAAAAATTTAAAACAAGTGAAGAAAAAGATTATTTTCTCATGGAATCCTGAGTGTGAGGTGGCTTTTAATAAAATTAAGTCAGCCCTCGCCCAGTGTTCACTTTTGGCACATCCAATGGATAATTGTCGAATAAGCATCATCACTACAGATGCATCTAGCGCGGCTCTAGGCGGTGTATTGGAGCAACACAGAAACGGTACTCGTGAACCAATCGGATTTCATTCCAAGAAGCTCTCTCCTGCTGAGAGGAAGTACTCCGCATTTGGTAGAGAGTTATAAGCCATTTGTCACAACAAATGTCTTACTTTTCTTCGTAATTTCATAATAATAAGTCTTACTCATTGGGAAATATACAACCGACAAAACGACAGAAGAATGAAGCATGTCTGTTTGATTGTACATGCCGTTATAACCGTAAAAGTGGTAACAAAATTCGGTGCAGATTGGCCAAACGATGTTTTGAACAGTCGTATTAAATACAATTTATTTTATTTATTTTTAATTGCAAAAATATTAAAATCGCGCCAACCAAAAGTATCCGCGTCTAATTTTTATGCCAAAACAAATTTTGTCAAAACGCCAAAATATTTTGTAAACATAGCAAAATGAATACAAATTGCACAGGCATCTGCTGTAAACGAAAATTTTAAAATTGAACATACGTTTTTCTAGCCAACTACAATAAATTTCAGAATCAGGACAATTAGCTTTCACTTTGAGATTTTTATTTTAAAAGTTTCGTTTTAGACAAAAATCGGGCTTATAAAATAAAGAAATAGGTCTTTAATCGATGTATTTTTTAAAGTTTGTTTAAAATTTGATGAGCCCCGAGGTATTTTGGATTTATGGAAAATCAAACCCAAAAGTTATTCTATCGGAAATTTGTTATCGATGTACATAGTTGGTTATTTAATTCATTAATTTTAAACAAGGAAATTCGAGTAAAAAGAGATTATCCAACCGATAAAATTGATCTTTTGAAAGAAGGAAATTGGTCAGAAGCCTTTTTTTTGTTGAATCGAAGATTAAGAATTGTATAAGTCCTGAGGGTGGCCAATTGGGGAGTGGGGCGAAAAAGATACTTTTTATGGGGTCGCGGTTATATTTTTACAAAAAACTCTGTTGTTTTAAATTTTAAGAAAAAATAGTGCAACTCAAAGTTGTTCTACGGAAAAGTTCCTATCGGTATACATATGGAATATTTTAGGAAGAAATTCGAGTAACAAAGAGATGCCAGTTTTGAATAAATTAGATTTTCAGCAAAAACTGAATTATTTTGAATTAAATCGTCAAAGGACAAGATAGAAAATGGGCAAAATGGACCGATTTTTAAGTTGTCTTAAGTTAAAAATTATTTTGAAAAACAAAAATTCGAAATGAAAACTAAAGGAATTTTAATATTTTATTTAATAAAAATGCAGACAATAATTATAAAAAGAATTAAATAACCAATTATTGTAGTGTTTTTTTATTCGCTCCGGATAGCTGCTATCGAGAGCCGTCATATAAAAAATGGCTCTCGATAGCGCTCCGTATAAATAGGTAGAGCCAAATATTTAATTGAATTAAAAATTATAGTTTGATGTTAAATAAGTTTAGTTTACCAATAAACAATAAAGCGAACAATAAAGAACAAGTACGAGGTTGATGAAGATGAGATGCGATTGCAACTTGCAGATTGCTTAGAGGACCGTGCTCGTAATTGGTTTTTATGTGACCCAAACAATTTAAAATTGAGTATCGACGAAATACTATCGGAGTTGAATGATTTATTCAACACCAGAAAAAGTAAATCCAAACAACGCAAGTTATTCGAGGAAAGAGTTTGGAAACATTCAGAAGATGTTTACGCCTATTACACCGACAAGATGATTTAGGGTGGTACCATTGAAGTTCGAGGACGACGAATCGATAGATGGTATTATCGATGGTATCCAAAATATTGTATTACAAAATCAAGCACGATTACAGTGCTACCAAAAGCCAAAACAGTTATTGTTGGCATTCATAAAAATTATAAAACCGTCGAATACAACGGTGAGAGGTAAATTTGAACTGTTCGATGATAAATCAAAGAGTGAAAAACAAGCCGGTAGTGGTTTCAAATCAGAACAACGTGAAGGTGGTAGTGTTAAGCAGTCAACTAGTTGGGGAATACGATGTTATAATTGCGGTGATCGAGGAAATCTATCGAAAAAGTGTGAAAAACCGAAACGCGCGAACAATTCATGTTTTCGATCCGGAGAAATAGGACACAAATTAGGGGAATGTCAAAACGAAAGGAAAAAAAGAGTGAATAACATGAATGAGGGTGAAGAAATTGGGGTAACGCAAAACTGTTCCATATTTGCGGATGAACATCTAATTCAAATGACGGCATTGATCGATTCTGGAAGCCCGGTAACTTTAGTTAAGGTGTGTAAAATAGTGAAACCTGAATTAATTAAACCAATCGAAGATAAAAAAGATTTAACTGGTATTAATAATAGTAAAGTCAAGTGTATTGGTATTATAAATGTCAATGTTCTAATATTTGGGAATTTATTGTGTATTGTGGTTGAGAATAATACTATGATGGTAGAATTGTTGTTGGAAAGAGATTTTCTTCGAATCGCAAAAGCTAAATTAAAAATTGAGGATCAAAAAATTAATTTTGAAACAGAATTTTGTCAAGAGGATATCTTGGAATTTTTACATAACAAAAGATTTTTTACATCACTGGACCTGAAATCGGGATTCCATCACGAAACAATTGCTCCAGATTCGATACCATACACATCATATGTCACCCCTTTTGGTTAGTAGGAATATTTACGATTACCATTTGGATTAAAAAATGGGCCAGCAGAGTTCCAGAAATATGTCAATAAAATTTTTGCTAAATTGATTGCAGAACGTAAAGTGGTCATATATATCGATGTCATTTTCATCGCAACGAAGGAGATTGGTGAACACTTGGAAATCTTGTACCAAGTATTAAAATTGCTTTCCGCAAATTTGTTGGAATTAAGAATAAATAAATGTGAGTTCCTGTATACACAAATTGATTACCTGGTATATTCTATTAATGAAAAGGGTATTCGTCCCAATGACATCAGTACTATTGAAGAGTATCCGGTGCCAAGAAACAACAAGGAGATCCAGAGTTTTTTTGGGTTTATGCTCGTACTTCCGGAAATTTATAGAAGGGTTTGCATTGATTGCCAAACCATTACAAGATTTGTTGCACAGGAATGCGGAATATATATTTGGACAGGATGAAATGAACTCATTTGAATCATTGAAGAGGAAATTAATTGAAAGCCCGATACTTGCGATATATTCACCTAATGACGACACACAGCTGCATTGCGATGCCAGCAGTATAGGATTCGGTGCAATTCTACTACAAAAGAAAAAAGATGGAAAGTGGCATCCAATTAGCAATTTCTCAAGACGCACAACAGAGAATGAATCGAGGTTACACTTTTATGAATTGGAATGCTTAGCAATCATATACGCATGGTCGAGAATTTAAGGTGTACACAGATTGCGATGCAATTACTCTGACCTTAAATCAAAAGGCTATTCATCCAAAAATTGCACGGTTGGCCTTGGAAATGCAAGAGTATAATTATACGATTCATCATCGAAAGGGATATCAGATGAAACACGCTGATGCATTGAGTCGAATTCAGAGTGTCTTAGTAATTCACGATAATCCTTTTGAGCAAACATTGGCCTTTTTGCAATCACAAGATAAAAAGCTTGAGGAATTGCGAAAGCAACTTGAGTTAGCTGAAAGTTCGCTTTATGAGCTACGAGGTGGATTGATCTACAAAAAGATCAATAAAAATAAAATGCGTTTTTTTGTGTCAGAGTCGATGCAAAATCAAGTGATTAAAAACTCTCACAATCTCATGGCGCATATTGGATTGAACAAGACGATGACCACGAGTGCTAAAGATACCATCGAGTGTTTCCAGCAATATTTTAGACAGTTTAGTCGTCCCGATAAAGTATTTACGGACAGAGGCATTAATTTTACTTCGCATGAGTTTAAAAACTACTTAATGTAAAATTGTGTACAACATATTTTGGTTGCTAGTGCCGCGCCACATGCAAATAAACAAATTGGACGATTTAATCGCACGGTAACGCCTATGATAGCAAAGTTGAAAAATCGAGTGGGACCAAGTCCTGGAACAAGTAGAGTTTGCGTACAACACTAGTGAGCATAGTACGATGAAATTGACACCATCCTCGATATTATTTGGAAGAAATCTGAGGGGTTGTGGACATGGTGTTTTGCTAATAATTTAATAGTGCTTAGAGTATTTTATATTAAAAATAATAATGGACGGAAAAAGGAAGAAAAACCATTCAAAACAAAGACGATTGGACAAAAACCAAGGAAAAACATTTAAGGTAACATACTATTATTATTACGTTGTTATTGCATCAAATAATTTGTTGAAAAAATTATTAGGCATGCTGCGAAAACATTACCTTCTAAACCAAATTGTAAAAATACAACGTTGTCGAGTTATAAATGCAGCGATTTATCAATGGAAGATATATGAAGGTTTCATCAGAACTTCTATAAAATAAAATTAAAAATGGAACAAAACAAGTTTCAACCAATTATTTTATTCCAAAACTTGAAGGTTTGAAGACCAAAAAAAGTTAAGGTATGCCAAAAATATATTTTAGAAATTTTGAAAATTACTCGGTTCCGCCTTCAAAGGATATGACGAAATGTTCAAACGAAAAGCGAGTTACCAAAAGAGAATCGCGGTGGAAAGTAATTTTCGCCAATTTACAAATCCAAATCCAAATTATTTCACTTAAGTGAAAATAAGTTAAAATTCCAACAAGTTTGTTGGTATACTAAAATCAATTTCAGTTAATTCAAATTTACAATTCCACTAAGTGAACATTTTGGAAGTATACATCATTCCAAGCGACGGCAACTACAAGTTTAATGGAATAATACTCAGCCGGTGATTTCCGGTCTGAGATTGTTAATTTCATTTCCGTTAATCTTACTAATTATTCCCCCATAATGCATCTTAATGTGAAAGAATGTGTTCAACATCTCTTTCTCTCTTGTGTAAAATATCTCTTTTAGTTAGCAATCCGACGCTTTCAAATTTTTCTAGTTGTAAAGCAACTAAATTAACAAATTTCGCAGATTTCCTTGTGTCCATCTTTTTAATTTAGGGTTATTTAATTTATTTTAATATTTTATACCGGCCTCGCTACTATCGTCAGATTCGAAAGAATATGCCAAGTCGCTGTTGCAGATTATTCTATAGGTCTATAGATAATTTTTTATTTTTTGTGACCGTTTTAAGAAAGGATATATTTTACAATATAACATTTTAAGTTAATTTTCTTGGCCTACGTAGCCACAAGAATTCAAAGCTTTGACTATCGTTTTATTAGTTTGCATCAATCGCAGCATATTTTTAGGTGTTTTGGTTGTAATCTATAAAGGAAATCAGAAGCTATTACTAGTGCGTACGGTGAAGCAGAATTTATAGTTTTGCAATTTTCCATTTTCCGGTAATTTAAAATTAATGAATATTTTGTTTAAATTCGATATTGAAAATGTGATACTCAAATCTGAAATGAAACAAAACATAATTCATTTCCATGGTCTCGAATAAAACGAAACATTAGACAATCTACTCCAATGCTATGAAGATTTCTAAATCAATAGAGTATAATAAAGAGTATAATTTAAGAAGAATCAATAATTTCGAAATGAGGGCCCGAAATAGGAAGCTCTCAAATATCGAATTATCCGTAAGTACGTAAAACCAAAAAAAGTCATACGCCTTAATCACCGCCATATGTAAACCGTAAATGAGCTGAACATTCTTAAATAATTTTGAATAACCTAAACCCGAAGAAATATCGAATTTTGGAAAATCTTCCAAATCATCTAAATATTACGATTCAAATTTATATGAGTAAATCTGCAAAATCCCGCGACTGAAAGCTAAGCGCAGAACATACGGCAACTCGAATAAATCCGAAAATTTCGAGTAGTCCTATAAAAATGCCGAAAAACTTTCGAATTTCCATTAATCCAGAAAAAATCGGATAATCTCTATGAATCTCGAAAAATCTGGAACACCACGAAAATTTCGAAAAATTCCTAAGTTGTGAATTATCGAATTATTTGTCGAGCTTAGCCTTAACATGCTACTAACAAAACGTTATGCAACCCCTAAATAGAATCGGATAATTTTGCAAAAATCATACAATCAAATACATATTTCGATTAGGCTCAAAAGTTCTCGAGAAACGTCGAACAGTCAAATACACTCGATAATCTCGAAAATCTCTAATACTCTGACAGTTTTGAAACACTGAATCACTAGTTAATGCTCGAACATCACGCAGCTCACATCTCGAGAAATTATAAATCACTTTTAAAGAAAGTGATCGAAATCCGATACAAGAGGCTAGATTCTGATGAAATGAACATTTTTTGTGGCATTTTTTTAGTACAAAACAAATTCCAAATAGTAGATGGCGGTTCAGTCTGTGCTAAATTTAAGAGAAGGCGACTATTTAGTTACGTCATTTAGTACATGTAGTAAGTACCAGGTGTACAAGAATGAAAGGCGGACTTTTTTTCGAAAAACACACGTTAAATTCGGAGGAATGATAAGAAGTTGTTTATCAAAGGTTGCACCCGAAATGGAAATGTAACTTTAGTGAATACACATTTAAAAAAAAATACATGCGATGCAGTTTTTATGTGCATTTTTAATACAACTGTTTGATGTCAATTTACATTTTATTTAACCATATTTATCGATTTATTAATTTGGTTTTGTCCAATTTTAATTAATTTTAATTCGCATTTCGGACTAACATTTCGGGAGTATATGCTCCACATTTTCATTTCTGTACACCCCATCATTCGAGCAATTTGTGGATACCACGGCAGCAAAAAGCTTCCCCTTATGGGCTGCTCAGCAATTGCATGACCCATCCATGTAAACAGGTGCTAATCAGAAGGAGCCAGGTCTGGTGAGGAAGCAGCATGGGCTACACTTCCCAATAGAGTGCTTCCAACGTGTCGCAAACCGGTTTTGCAGTATGTGATAGAACGTTGTCATGGAGAAAATGACCTTATGTTGCGTTTTTTGATATTCTGGTTGTTTTTTAAGCAGCGAACGGTTTAAATCGAGTATAATTAAGTAATCGACATAAAGCTTACATGTCTAATGAAAAAACAGATAAATTTAATTATGAAACTAGAATATTAAAAAACTCAGTTTTAGTGAAAAACTCCGTAAAATAAATGGTACATGGATTTATTTAACTTGTTAGATGAATTTTAGCGAGAATTTTTAGCTAAATTTTATTTTTATTTCAATGCGCTGTTTTACATACTCAAAATTCATCTCAGATCTTTTAGTTCATCGTCTTGAATACATACTTTTTTCCTAAAAATTTGTAACACACAAATCAAAATTAACATGAAAAGCAAAAGAAAAATATTGATTTTATAAAATCTACCTCAACATGTTTCGCGATTAAATTAATTAATTATTTTTCTAATTTATAATACAAGTCGTGGTGGATCTTGGTCAGTCAATATTGTAGTATCTAATTAAAAAATATAAATATAAACCGGCGCATACACGAGAATTGTGCAGCCATCAGTGTATTTAACTTGTGATTTTTCATTGCCGTCGCGCCCCAAACAAACAATGATAAGTAAAGAAAAACTATTATTTTCTTTTTTTAAATTGGTTTTAGAGACTAAGGGCTAAAATGATTTAAGTGATTTAAGTTCCGCCAAACTCAAAAGTTCAATTTAAGCTCGTAGAGCTACTCCCAAACTTAAACTGTTATTAATTTTTGGTTTAGTATTCCTCGTTTTATCTTTTCCAGATTCAAAAAAATCGTATTCCACTAATCTTTTGTATTTTTGGACTAGTCTAAATTGTTCAGTCTAAGATAGAATTTCCCTAACCTCGGAAATTGAAAAAAATCTGAATTCTGTTTCAAGGTTTATCTCATTTTCATGCTTGCTTGCAGCCACTTTTAATTGCCTTTTCGCTTGTGATTCCAAATTTTTAGTTGAATTAATATCTCTGGTCGTTTTAAGAATTCTGAGAATTTAGATTTGATTTCGATTAAAATTTGAAAACATTAACAGTATTAAAAAAAAATCGTATTGTTTCGTTACTCAGTAAGTTACCAAAAA
Organism: Tipula vernalis; assembly: GCA_958295665.1. Classification (NCBI taxonomy): domain Eukaryota; kingdom Metazoa; phylum Arthropoda; class Insecta; order Diptera; family Tipulidae; genus Tipula; species Tipula vernalis. The sequence continues at coordinate 135,676,723 of OY282560.1, forward strand.
TTAACGTACAGCAAATTTGTCCTAAGTTGCCTTAAGTTGTCCTAAGTTGTCCTAAGTATGTCCCAAGTTTTTTTAAATGTGTCAATTTATTTAAATCATATTGAAATAATAAAAATTATACTTAAGACCATTTACACTTACAAAACCAATATAGATTTTTTCTGTGGCGCAATATATTCTGATGGTGAATGTATAAAATCAGATCATTTTCTAAAAACTGAGGAACTGGCAGAAAAACCGTGCTTTTTCTTGAGAAAATGCTAGGAAGCGGCCACAAAAATGTCCTATATTCGATATATAAGTATATGATGTATGATATGAGATTATGTCAAACATGGTTGTCCTAAATACCGTAATCTTCTACTTTTTTCAAAACACATCGAATAAATGTATAAATGATTTTCAGAATTTTCTTGAGAAAATTCTAGGAAGCAGCCAACAAACTTCTTTATGTTCTATGTTTTCACAAGGTCCTGTCTATTCAAAAAATACTTCACGTTTGGAAAAAGTAGAGGATTATGGTATTTAAGACAACCATGTTTGACATAATCTCATATGATACATTGAATTTATGTAAGAATGATTTTCCGATTTTTCTTGAGAAAATTCTAGGAAGCGGCCACCAAAATTCTCTATATTCTAAGTTATCGTAAGGTCTAGTCTATTCGAAAAATGGTTCACTTTTGAAAAATGTAGGGGATTAGGGTATTTAGGAAAACCATGTTTGACATAAACTCGTTTGACATAATCTCATGTGATACATCGAATTTTTGTATCAATGATTTTCCGATTTTTCTTGAGAAAATTCTAGGAAGCGGCCACCAAAACTCCTTATATTCTAAGTTATCGTAAAGTCTTGTCTATTCGAAAAATACTTCACTTTTGATAAAAAGAAGGGGATTAGGGTATATAGGACAACCATGTTTGACATAATCTCATGTGATACATTGAATTTATATATCAATGATTTTCCGATTTTTCTTGAGAAAATTTTAGGAAGCGGTAACCATACGTACTTCTCTATATTCTATGTTTTCACAAAATCCCATCTATTCGAAAAATACTTCACTTTTAAAAAAAGTAGGGGATTAGGGTAGAATATAGGATATTTTGGTACTCGCTTCATAGAATTTTCTCAAGAAAAATCGGAAAATCATTGATACATAAATTCGAAGTATCACATGACATAATGTCAAACAAGGTTGTCCTGAATATCCTAAACCCATACTTTTTAGGAAATTTTGCTAGCCGCTTCCTAGAATTTTCTCAAGAAAAATCGGCAAACCATTCAATGTGTCATATGAGATTAGTTCAAACATGGTTGTCCTAAATACCCTAATCCTCTACTTTTTTCAAAAGTGAAGCATTTTTCGAATAGATAGTACCTTGAGAAAACATAGAATATAGAGAAATTTGGTGGCCACTTGCTAGGATTTTCTCAAGAAAAATCGGAAAATCATTGATACATAAATTCAATGTATCACAAGAGATTATGTCAAACATGGTTGTCCAAAATACCCTAATCCCCTACTTTTTATCAAAAGTGAAGTATTTTTCGAATACACAAGACTTTGCGATAACTTAGAATATAAGGAATTTTGGTGGCCGCTTCCTAGAATTTTCTCAAGAAAAATCGGAAAATCATTGATACATAAATTTGATGTATCATATGAGATTATGTCAAACAAGGTTGTCCTAAATATCCTAAATCCCTACTTTTTAGGGAATTTTGCTGGCCGTTTCCTAGAATTTCCTCAAGAAAAATCGGAAAATCATTGATACAAAAATTCGATGGCTCACATGAGATTATTTCAAACAAGGTTGTCCTAAATATCATAAACTCCTTCTTTTTAGGGAATTTTGCTGGCCGCCTCCTAGAATTTTCTCAAGAAAAATTGGAAAACCATTCAATGTGTAATATGAGTTTATGTCAAACATGGTTTTCCTAAATACCCTAATCCCCTACTTTTTTCAAAAGTGAAGCATTTTTCGAATAGACTAGACCTTACGATAACTTAAAATAAAGTGAATTTTGGTGGCCGCTTCTTAGAATTTTCTCAAGAAAAACCGGAAAATCATTGATACATAAATTCGATGTATCATATGAGATTATGTCAAATATGGTTGTCCTAAATACCATAATCCTCTACTATTTCCAAACGTGAAGTATTTTTCGAATAGATAAGACCTTGAGAAAACATAGAATATAGAGAAGTTTGGTGGCCGCTTCCTAGGATTTTCTCAAGAAAAATCGAAAAATCATTGATACATAAATTCGATGTATCATATGAGATTATGTCAAACATGGTTGTCCTAAATTTCCAAGTCCTTTACTTTTTTCAAAAGTGAAGTATTTTTCGAATAGATGGGACTTTGTGAAAACATAGAATATAGAAAAGTATGGTTACCGCTTCCTAAAATTTTCTCAAGAAATATCGGAAATCATTGATACATAAATTCAATGTATCACATGAGATTATATCAAACATGGTTGTCCTAAATACCCTAATCCCCTACTTTTTATCAAAAGTGAAGTTTTTTTCGAATAGACTAGACCTTACGATAACTTAGAATATATAGAATTTTGGTGGCCGCTTCCTAGAATTTTCTCAAGAAAAATCGGAAAATCATTGATACATAAATCCAATGTATCATATGAGCTTATGTCAAACATGGTTGTCTTAAATATCATAATCCTCTACTTTCTCTAAACGTGAAGTATTTTTCGAATAAATAGTACCTTGAGAAAATATAGAATATAGAGGTTTGCTGGCCGCTTCCTAGGATTTTCTCAAGAAAAATCGGAAAATCATTGATACAAAAATTCGATGTATCATACGAAATTATGTTAAACATGGTTGTCCTAAATACCCTAAGATCCTACTATTTTTAAATATAAAGTATTTTTCGAATAGATAAGACCATACGATAACTTAGAATATAGGGAATTTTGGTGGCCGCTTCCTAGAATTTTCTCAAGAAAAATCGGAAAATCATTGATACATAAATTCAATGTTTCATAAGAGATTAGGTCAAACATGGTTGTCCTAAATACCCTAATCCCGTACTGTTTTTTAAAAGCGAAGTATTTTTCGAATAGACAAAACCTTATAATAACTTAGAATATAGAGAAGTTTGGTAAACGCTTCCTAGAATTTTCTCAAGAAAAATCGGAAAACCATTCGATGTATCATATAAGATTATGTCAAACATGGTTGTGCTAAATATCCTAACCCCTTACTTTTTTCAAAAGCGAAGTATTTTCCGAATAAACAAGACCTCACGAACACTTAGAATATAGGCAATTTTGGTGGCAGCTTCCTAGAATTTTCTCAAGAAAAATCGGAAAATTATTTTAACATAAATTCGATGGATCATATGAGATTATGTTAAACATGGTTGCACTAAATACCCTAATACCCTTTTTTTTTCAAATGTGAAGTATTTTTCGAATAGATAGGATCTTGTGAAAACATAGAATATAGAGAAGTTTGGTGGCCTCTTCCTAGGATTTTCACAAGAAAATTCGCAAACAAACACGATGTATCACGGGCTCTCGGCCAGTTCATCAGTTCTTAGAAAATGATTTGATTTTGTATATTCACTATCAGAATATATCGTGCTACAGAAAAAATCTAAATTTGTTTTGTAAGAGTAAATAATCTTAAGCATAACATTTATTATTTCAATATGAAATAAATAATTTCGTAATAACGAAAGTTTTACAACAATACATTTAAAAATACTTAGGACATACTTAGGATAACTTAGGACCACTTAAGGCAACTTAGGACAAATTTCACGTAGGTAAAAATTTAAAAAAATTTGGTTTATGATAATTAGATAAATTCGTTAAGCTGGTTTAAACAAGCATATGAATAATAACTTAATAAGAGCTTAATTAATAAGAGCTATTTAGAGCTTTTCAAAATGCCTTTGAATATGTGAATAAGCAAACTGTGTACAAAAAGAAAAATCAAAAAATAGATAGAATGGGTTAATAGAAGCAGATATAAATGTTTAAGATTTATTATGATGTCATGTCAAACAAAATACTTTGCTTCAAAAAATCAAAAGAAAGTATTATGTGTAGAAAATCTATTTACTCTATGTGTGTTTATGTATTCCATCATAAGCTAAACTAAAATATTTCTAATATGTAATATTTATTTCGACCCGATTTTTTTTTTTTCAATCTATTAAGTAAACACAGATAAGAATACAATATATCCCCCCATACATCATATGCCCCCCTAGTTTCGTTGTACAATGTCACATTAATCTTTTTTTCTGCTGTTACTATTATTATTGTCCAATATTTATCTAATGTTTAGTTTACGAAAATAGAAAAAAAAACGAACTTAAATATTTTTTTTTTCTATCTTCCAATGTTTACCTTCTGCTTTTTCCATTAAATTTATTTATTTTTCTTTTGTTGTTTTTCTTTTTATTATTGTATGACATTCATTGAATACTCCAACAAAAACAGCTACAACGATGTCTGAATATAAAAGCTCTATTTATCCACACAGTGTATATATACACGAAAATTGGACATTTTGTAGGAACAATAACAGCAAAGTTAACTAACAAAAAAAAAAAATCGAAAATTTTAACTTTAATAAAAACGAAAACAAGGAAATTTTGTTTGGGTACATTTTCCGAAAGTTTCACAAAACAAAAAATTATAGAAATGATATAAGAACCATGAGAAACGTTCTGTATTTTTGTTTTTTTTTGTTCTTCGCATGTGTATCTTATGTGTATGTACATAAATTTTACTTTACCATTTTCTATTCATCATCAAATTGTATAATGAAATTGGATGGAGAAAAATGGAAATGACAAAATAAGAGTCAAAATAATAAATAAAATAAGAAAAACAAACGAGAATGTTAGCAATATTTATATAAATTATTTTTTTTGGTGGTGTCGTGTCGTGGCGGTGCGGTGTTAGTAACACTGGGTGATAAAAGAAAATTCGTAAGATGAACGACTGAATAGGAATAAGTTTATATCAAATGCTCATGACATGTTCAAGCTTACTTGTTATTTACATACATACATGTTTGTATTGTATATTTATTTTAACGCTCACATTAGAACGTAACATTAGAATGTTACAATGGCAATATATTTTTGTATTGTTTTAATGAAATACAAAATGTTTATATCAGAATTTTGACATAACTAAATAGCTTGATTTTTCATTCTTAAGTGTTCTAATAATATTAGAAGCTGTCAAATGGTTTTCCTTGGCACTAAATCTACCACGTTATTATCTACTGTGCGCTCTGAACCATAATTCCAAATTTCTTTATGGCAGATTAAGAATTTTGAAAATTATTTATCTATTTTAAGCTTTTATACTTACATCTAGATTTAACATTCTACTCAAATTTTTGATCTAAAATTAATTTTTTTCGATTTTGAAAGTTGGTGATGGTTTATAATACCAAATCGACCAATGTATATTCAGATCTCAGTCAAGTAGTTTTTCAGTTTTTCTTGTAGACGTTTCTCTAAAAAATAGTAAATATAGTTAAGCGGGTTCGTAACAGTGTTGTGGGATTAATAAATTAGAACAATCTCTTGCTTCAAAAGTTTCCTAGCATATGTTCGTAATTTGGGCCAAGATACACCAAATTAATTAAAACGTTTCATTGCCTAACATTCAATGTTAAACAAGGCAATCTATATTTACGTTTACATTTTCTTCATTATACATTTTTATTCGTAATTTTTTAATCTAATACAAAAATTGTATTCTTTATAAAATCAACTCGAATTATTTATATATAAAAACATGTAAAAGCAAACCTGACAATGAAAAATAAACATAAAAAGCGTACGCTACCGCTAACAGACACTAGCCAACATATAGGCGAGAATCAAAATTAATTTGGTATTAACCAAAATAGTACTCATAAGTCACGATGTGAGGTTTGACTTTGAAGGTTTCCGAGTTAAAAACAGCCCGAATATTCACAGCAGTTTTAAAGCGATTAGCAGTTTACATTTTGATGATTTTTTAATCTTCTTGTCATATTTTTTTTGGTAGTTCATCGGTAGAATGATTTTTTTTTAAAAACGACTCACACTCGAGTAAGTGAACCCAACTCAACAGCAATCTACTTTGATGACATTTTAGGTGTCCTGGACAAGGCCACAATTCGATTTTTGGGAACCATAGTTAAATGAGTGTATTTTATGATTTACAACAAATTAAAATTTAAGTAAGCTTCTCATATCAAACTGATTAAAAGTATGAAAAACGATTGAAATTATACTACTTTACCTGAGAAATGTTTGTGTTGCACATTCTATTCTCGTTACTGTATGTGTTGTTTGTTTAGAAAATTTTTGAGAATTTGTTTAAAGCATTTGTTTCATAGTTCGGTTTCTTTTCAAATTTTAATTTTTTTCCAGATCTATCTCAAGATGAATCTTTTCGCTACATAATATTACCATAGATTTAGATACATATACTTAATTTCCTTATCGTAACTTCCCACGAACTGATGCTCATATTGTTAATTACGTTAAATTTCAGACAGTGTTCAAAGTTCTGATGTTTTTTTTTTTTTTGGACGTGTTCATATTCTTTGGCACATTGAGAAGTTTTAAATTTTAAAAGCGTTTGCCTGGCTTTGATTATTGCAATTTGATATTTTCGCCAAAATCTTTCTTTTCTGTTTTATTGTTCAAAATCCTCTATAACTTCAGTCTAATTATAAAATAAATTTTTACTAAGACTTTGCACTGCATGTGTGCCATTTCCAGAATTACTATTTTCAATTTATCGTTAAAAACTAGTCCCAATTAGTGCCAAATGGCATTCCACATATTACGTCTTGATGTTATTAGAAACGCCTACAAATTCAATAGAGTGGAATCATTGAGGTTTTTTTTTGTCAGAGATAAACTAAATTTTGCTCCTGCGACAGGTATTGACAGATCACATTAATGCAATCGATCCCCAGACATAACAATGTAGAGGCTGCGAAAAAATTTTATAGAAATTTTCAAAGGATTTATGAAAAATCGAATTTTTTGAGATTTCCCACGGGAAATATGAAATAAATTTGTTTTCTGCAACAGCTTTTGACAAATCACATCAATACAGTCAATCTCCAGAAATAACACTCTAAAGGATGATTTTATACAAATTTTAAAGATTAGAATATCCACGGGAAACTTGAAATGAATTGTTTCCTTGCGATGGCTATTGTCAAGTTATATCAAAGCAATCCATCTCCAGACATAACACTGTAGAGGCTGATTTTATACAAATTTTTTAATGATTTTTGGAAAATCGCAATATGCTATTGACAAGGCATATCAATATAATCCATTTCCAGAAACAACACGCTAAAGACTAATTTTATGTAAAAATTCTACTCACATAAATGCATGGTCACAAGTGACATCAATGCAATCCATTTTCAGACATAACACTCTAGAGGCTGATTTTATACAAATTTTCTAATGAAGGATCCCATTGAAGTCCCAATACTTTCACATTATTCGCAGATTCTTCAATTGACTTCAGGGATATATCTACATCAGATTGCGGTAAACCATTAAGTATAGTTGGCGAATTAGAGATCCACTTCTTCAATTTCATTTTGTGTCCACTAAATATTTTCAACAGATTGTCGCGTATTTCAGCTAGTTCCGATTCAGTTTTGCATCCTGTAATGATGTCATCTACATATGTATCGCGCTCAATCACTTTCGCAGCTTTCGGATATTGTGTCCTACTCATCATTGCAATTTCGGCAATTTAGGCGCAGACGTTGTACCGTAAGTCAAAGTTAATAACTGGTAATAATCTACTTGATTTGTACAATCATCACGCCATACTATCTTTTGCCATTTTGCGTCTTCATCAGCAACTTGAATCTAGCGGTACATTTTTTCACATCTGCAGCTATAACAAATTCATGTACACGAAACACATGACTTAGTGAATAACCTGTGCTACTCTTGGATGATGCGTCGAATACAACCCGCAATTTCAGCCCCTTATTCGATTGCCGCAGATCACCATGATGTGGCATAAAATATGACCCAGCAACAGCAATTTCCTTCAACGAAATTTTTCGCATGTGTCCTAGTTTTACGTAGTCAGCCATAAACTGCTTATATTGCCTTTGAAATTTATGATCCTTAGCAAACCTGCTTTCAACAGATCGTAACCTTCTGATGGCTTCATATGTGTTGTCATCAAAATTCATTAGAGTAGCTTTAAAGGGAATTCTGACTATAAACCTGCCCTCATTATTTCGTGTAACGTTCGTCCTGTAGTGCTCTTCACAGATTTCATCCTCAAATGTTAAATGTGCCTTTGTTAGCACCCTCTCTATTTCCCAGAACCTTCTCATTGAACGATCGATTGACTCCATTGTACTAATTCCAACGAATGTAGGCAACGATAACGATTATCGCAACTGCCCCTATATGACTGAACCAAATTTGGTATGTTGAGCCAACATTCGGTTTTCATCGCTTCGGATTTGCCCATCAAGTATAATGTTAAAATTTGGTCAACTCCTAGTAGCATTTCAATAGTACCAGGAACATTGAAACTGGGATCAGCAAGATTTAAATTTATAAATTGTCTCATTTGGTCATGTAGTAAATGCCCGTTGCGGTAGTGGCACTGTCACCTTTCCCAGAACATACGCTTCTACCGATGTTACGAAATCATATTTAGAATTAAACAACTTTATCAATACAGAACCCCTCGTTTTACCCACGGCGGTATCACTCAAACCAGCAACAGGAATTGCCTTTTGCTTCAATCTCAGCTTACATCGTTGCGAGATCCGCAATCGAGTAGAGCACGGCAAGAACCTATTACACGACCATCACTGCCCGAATTATAAACAATAGCAGTTGGTAGTACAACTTGATTATAGCCTTGTGACACTTCGACACCCATAACAATTTTATCTTTTGCCACTTCCTCATTTGACTGCATGTCTTCATTTGCCACATTAGATTGGATAGACTTTGGCCCATTTGCAAATTCTTCATGGAGTAACGTGTTATGTTTTCGCCCGCAGGATGAACATCGAATATTTGAAGTACATCTAACTACTCCATGATTTGATTTGAAACAATTATAGCATAATCTTTTCGACTGGAACTTTTTTCGTCTTTCTTTTCGTCTTTCTTTTCTGTAACAGACCAACCAGTAAACGTTGGACATTTATACAACACATGATCTTGTTGTGCACACACTGGACAAAACTTCGGCTTTGATATGACATGACCTGTTATTGTTGGGTTAGAATGTGGATTCACACGTTTCACGGATTGTTGTACCGACTGAATATTTTCTAAATCGTCGACCCGATTTTGCAAAAACTCAAGTAATGTTTTGATTGTGGGAAAATCCTCTTCTCTTGATTGTTCCATCCATTTGGATTTCGTATCATTATCTAGCTTATTTAAAATGACCCGAATGATCCACGGATCTCTTTTTTCGGCTTCTGTACCAGTCTCAATATTTTGTCAGATGTGTCCAACAACTTGTGGATACTACCAGCTAATGGAACGCCAATTGTAGGTTGGTCCAGAAATGTTCCGACAAATGAATTCACAATTTGCTTTTTGCGAATGTAACGTTCACGCAATTTTTGAATTGCCTCCTTGTAATTCGCATCAGTTATCCTAAGATGCTTTTTCAAGTTGCTTGCTTTACCTCTTAAATATCCTCACAGAAATTGAAAATTTCTGTGATAGGGTTAATCCTGGTCGGTCATGAATATTAGCACAGTATAAATCGTAAAAGGTGTGCCATTCCGAATAATCACCGGAAAAAATTGGTACTGAAGACTTAGGTAATTTGAGCTCCTGGGCCCCATTGTGACACATATGTGATCCATTGTGAGACATCGTAAATTCATGCTTGATTCAGTTGAATTCATTCTCAACCATAAACCCAGCTTCGCCTCTATATCTAAACATTTCTCTTCGACCCCGTTGATTTCTAACGGTTCATCTGGATTCGTTGTAATTAAATCCCGTTTGACTTCTTTAAATTCACGTAGGGTTTCACGCATTGATATTAAACTAGCTTGAACACCTTCCAATATTGCCTCGTCAGATAAATTATTCGCGAATTCCAGTAGCAAATGAATTTTACCCACAAACGATGTATGTTGTGTTTTTAAAGATTTTAGCTTTCGTTCCATTATTTACAATAAATATGTTTACACCACCGGCACTTATGAACAGTTCACATAACACCGTTACACCGATTTTTATCGAACAAGTTTTTGCGCGAGTTACGTCCTACGCCTCCACCTATCACTTCCATATCAACGGAAACCAATGCAGCTGCAACATCATAAAGTAAACACAGCCGCAACATAAATATAATCAAATTTATTAATTAAGCATATTTTCTCACAGTAATATTTTATTATCTTAATATTTTGTTTAGTCTCAAAAATCAAAATAATATTATTCTTCCAATAATATTATTCTGTTAATTGTTTATCTTATTGAACACTTGTGCATTTTGAGTGCATATCTTTTGTATATCATTTTTGTATTTCTTATCCCCGCTTTGCATTATATAAAGTCAAAATTCATAAAGTAAAATCAGAACTATTTTATACTTCAACCTTAAACAACATAACTTCAAACGTAAAAAATAAATTTATTACGTTAAAGTGAAACATTAATAAAATCAATTTAATAATAAAAGTTAATAATTAAATAAAGTGTTTTTTTTTAATCGACCACAACCTGCAAAACGTAATTCGCGCAAATATTTGATAGCTGAATCACGATACACAATACACTCTGAAATCACACCCTGTTTTATTCACACAACTTTATGTTTTTAGTTTTTCCCGTTACTACCACTTTGATTTACTCAGACGGTCACAAATTATAATGCACAATAAATTTCACTGTCCCGTTTGCACAATTTCCTCTCACTACCGTTAGAAAACCAAGTCGATAATTTTCACAAATAACTTCATCAATTTTGTAAAGAAGTTTACATTCGGCTCGAAGGACCAATTTAATGTACGCAAGTGGACTGTGATTTCTTAGTTTATCTACGTATAAGTATCACATTAATTGAATTATTTTGTTGTATTTTAAGATTTTAGCTAAACATAATTTAACTACAGTTTTTAATTTTAATGATTGCGATGTTTAATTCTTAACTGTCGAATTTTTATCTAAGCGCAGACACTCACTTATTATTCCGGAAGACTGAGGAACGTTTTCTGCTACTTCTTTAGCGTAATTATTTCTGTTTTTGAGGCTTTTTGAATTTTCTATGCATAATGTTTTTAAATCACCCAGTTTTGAGCCATTTTGATGAATAAGAAATGATTAATGTGTATTTGCAACGGTCTTGGGCTTAGCATGTGAGCCTAAAGGGTTACTGACCTCGAAATCATCTATGTATAGAAAATTGGGAATAATTAATTCCGCAAGTTCTGTCTGTTTTTCCTGCCAAAGAAGCCCTTGCACGAAATATGATATTGGAGACTTTCCTAGTCTAAACCCTTTCAATTTCTTTTAAAGATTTTAACAAAGCTGCATTGTTTTCAAAAAAAAAATTCGAAACTGATTTTTATTTGTAAAAGGCTTCCGACAACATTCTTGATTAGAACAACGCTAACAGTTTGTATCAAAACCATAAAATGAGTTTTCGCAAGCATTTTATAATATTTTATGAACTTTCGTAATATAAGAACTAAAATAGAATCTTTAATCGAATTTTAAATTTGTAATAAGTCACAACTTGTTAAATTATTTTTATTATGTAATCCTAATAAAAAATTTGCTGATTTTTGTCTAAATTGATTTTTTAATGTTAACTAAATTAAATGCATTATTCCCAATCTCTGAACTGGTTGAGCTTTTCAATTTTGATGTTCTACTATCACAAAACTTTAAAGGTTTTAAGGTTGTGCATCGTTTGCTTCATTATAAAATTTATAAGAATTAGTGTTAGGCATGAGCTGATACAACATTTCTTTAAACAACGATACACAATACATTATAAGTTCCTAGCTTATGAACTTTTCATAAATAAAATATCCAATCTTTAATTTGGCCAAATTTATCGAGCACTGAAACCATTTCATTTTCCTAAATTTGTCAGCAAAAGAATTTAATACGAAACAATTATTTTAAAATCCAAACCGTAAAAGCAGCAAGCTGCTACACTGATTTTGAGCTAATTAATGAAAATGGCTCCTTTAACATGAAGTAAAAGAACAAAATTTTATCTTGTACTGTTAATTTATGTTTTAACTGTGAATAGCACTATTTTCGCTTTTATTCGCACAAAATGTGGTATATGGTACCCGCTGCTTCTTTAATGATATTATATTAAACACAAGTCGATGGTACTCCAAACTTACGTAATCACGAAATGAACCAAAAAAAACTTTCCATACTCCGTCATAGGTTCAGGAAAACTGTAAAAATAAAAGTTAACTAAATTTTTGTAGTGACAACAAATGTTTTGATAATTTTTTATTCCTCTCACTGTATTTTTAAACAGAACTGCAACTTTTGTTCTTTTTAATAAACAAACATTTAAAAAAGCAAGTATGTAAATGTTTTGTTGATGGTAGAAACAAGTTTAAATAAAATTTTATGGGTTTTCTATTATTTACAAAGATTTTGTTAATACAAAAAAAGGAATATAGGTTTCTAATAAATATTTAGTTAAATTTAATTCTAAATTTAATGGTTTACTGTTTCTTAGGTTAAAATGATGTCCGCTTAATGAAGAAAAGAAATTTCGGCTGGAAAACTACAAAATTATTTTAACTAAACCTCTTTTCTAAAAACCACAGTTTTTTTTTCAGTGTACGTGACCAAGAAGTTCCTGTCAAATAAAACAGATTCAATTGCTTTATGCATTTTATCTAAATATCTTTAGTAAAATTGTTGTGGAAAAATGTGTGTGTGTGTGTGTGTGTGTGTGTGTGTGTGTGTGTGTGTGTGTGTGTGTGTGTGTGTGTGTGTGTGTATGTGTGTGTGTGTGTGTGTGTGTGTGTGTGTGTGTGTGTGTGTGTGTGTGTGTGTGTGTGTGTGTGTGTGTGTGTGTGTGTGTGTGTGTGTGTGTGTGTGTGTGTGTGTGTGTATATGTGTGTATAATTCTAATATTATATAAAGTGCAAACAAACTTTTTAAGGTGTTGACCTAATTCAATAAAAAAAGTTTTGAGAAATTTGAACAGATTTGAAATTTGAACAGATTTATTCATTTTAGTTTTGGGTAGCTTCGATTTTTTCGATTGGGCCAGTTGTCGCGATTTTTTGGGTGACTCGGCATAATACAATATGCCCAAAACACAACTATTTTTTGGGCGATTTTTTATTTTTCGGCGATTAGTTGTGTCGCCATTCATAAATTCTACTGAAATATATTTTTCATATATCATTTTAAATGTTGTTTATTGGGTTATATAATTGTTTAGGGTTGCAAAGTAAATTTACCTTCTGCAAAATGTTTTTAAAAAAATAACAATTCTTTTTAATCAACACAGCTTATATATTTAAATTAAGTACATTTATATATAACAGCAATTTCTATGCTCTAATCCAAAATAAATGTTTTTTTTTAGAAACAAAGACAAAAAAAATTAAATCAACATAAATCCGAAAATAATTTTAAACAAAGCATTTTGAAAATAATCCGCAACAAAATTCAACCTTTTCAATTTTGTCTTTGTATATTATATGTATGTATCGTTGTATATAGGTTTATGTACGTACAAAAAAAAAATTTATATTCGATAGAAAACTTACCTAAACTCTAATGTAATACAATACTAATCTAATAAATCTTCCACTCAACCTCGTTCCTGTAAGCCGAAAATGGTAGAATTGAAAAAAAAATATTTTCCCACAATAACATAACCAAGAGATAAGGTAGATGGAGATACACATTTTACTGCTCACATTCACGAAAAATGGTTATCCTTCGAATTTCATCTCACCCATTGATCACGTTTTTGTGTACCTACCTACCTATACACAGTAACGAAAAATCAAAAAAAATAGCAACAAAACTCCAAATTGCATTTATATTTTATATTTATTTTCCAATTATTTTTCACTCTTAATTTTTTTTTTTTTTTTTTTTTTTTAGTTTTTCCGAATCATTAAAATTTAAATTAAAATGTCATTTAAAAACCAAAGTGTATACAAGAATTTTCATGTTTATGAAAATTTATTACCACCATTATCATCTGTAGTTTTTAAGGTTTCTCGTTTTTATTTTATTTCTCTTCCTGCTGCAGAACATTGTTGAAAATTTCGGGAGTTCGTTTTGGTTTTTACAATTTTATTAAATTTAATCGATTCTTAAAAATTGTATAAACGAATACGTAATACACATATAGTTGTTGTAGTACATGATGTTGAATCAAAAAGTAAATTGGATATTTTTTCGTACCGGTTTGTGTAGTGTGTCTAATCTTATTGTATTGAGCATACAAATTTCTTGTACAATATGCATTCTTTAATTTATTGCACAGAGAAGTGAAAATTTAAAAGACGAAAATTGTATAATTTTTAATCAAAAGAAATGTTTTATTTTTGTACCGAATAAAAAATGAAAAAAAAAAAAAAAAAAAAATTGGAAAAGTTTTGTATAAGAAACTTTATAGTTTAATATACGTGAAACTAATACTTTTTTGCTTTATGTATGTACAAGCATAAAAATATGTACGTTCATATAATATAATATAATATTTAGCAACTTCATTACCATATGTGAAAAGTCTCTTTTAAGTTTGTTTAATTTTCTTCTTATTTTATTTTCACACAAATTCTCCAGCATTTATATAGCTAAAATAAAAAAAAAAGGTGTTTGCAAATATGGTAGAGAGAATATGTACGTTTTTTTTTTTTTTTTTTGCTTAAAGTATTAATATTAAGCTTGACAATGTATGCTTTTGAGGGAGAATAAAAGGAAAACTTTCATTCTTTATATATTTAGTTAAGATCATCAAGAATACTTTCTATAGATGTACATAGTTTTTCATTTTTATTTTATTTATTTATTAACTCTATAAAAGTATAATAAACTAAAAGTAAATATAAAGTATACAGACGTGTAGTTATATGTACGTAAGCCGTATATATATATATATGCACATATATATGTTTTGTTACGTTTTGAAAGTGACGATCTTATCTGGTGGTTTATTTTCTTACCATCTCCAGATTTTTTTGAATAATCCAATTTTCCCAAATTTTCTACGGGAAATATGAACTGAATATTTTTCTTGCGAGGGCATGTTTTACCACTTAAGAATATTAATGAAAGTTTTTAATGCTGCCCATGCATCCAGAGTACTTTTCGGCTAAACACTATCGACTGATTACCATCATTATCGACTTTTAAATTTCCGCTGGCAACCTTCGGCTAACTTTAAAAGTATTTTTATAATGGCTGACCTGCTGAATCATTTTGCAAAAAAACTGCTGACCCAAATTAGTTGGAGTCAAGTGTTTCTATTTCGAGTGACAGTGAGGCAGAAACTGCCACCAAAAAATAAAAAGGGACCAGATTATTCCGGGATCAGTGAACCGCTGGATCGACATTTTACAATGTTTGACAGACACATTTAACAAATATAAAATCGCACCTTCTTCTTTAAGATACTAACGTAACTCATAAAAAAAATATGGAAGTAATTAAACTAACCCCAATACATGTGGCTTTTGCGAATCCGGCCAGAGCGTCGTTAGAAAAGCAAGTAAAAGAAGCGGATCTAATACTACTGACGTTCTGTTTAATGAGTTATTTACCATTCGTATTAATGGATTTTTGATAAATTTGCCACAAAAGGGTTGGCCCGAATCCAAAATAGCCAACAATATAAAATGTGGAAGAGCTAAAGCTCATCTAATTATCAAAACTATTTTGGAAGCAAAAGGACGGCAAGAAGTAGCAACACAGTTGCGATATGAACATTTTTCCATAATTATTGATGAAATATTACAGCGAAAGCCTTAGCCCTTGTGGCTAGTGTATTCGTTAAAAAAGATGCCTGTAAAGAAAGAACAAAGCATAGGTATACGTGTACGAGGCAGGTCCCTGGGGTCGGTCTTATAAACAACAAATATTATTTTCATCAAATGTTGTACGATTTCTGCCGACGAAATTTGTTCAACAAAAGTCAAAAATCCCAAAATGAAAGGATTCTCTAGAATATCCCATGTATGCCCTTGATGGAAAAATGATCAAACGGCCGGTTCCTGGGGTCGGCCATATAAATAACAAACAATCTTTTCATTTAATTTTGTACGATTTTCGCCGACGAAATTTGTTCAACAAAAATCAAAAATCCCAAAGTGAAATGATTTTTCTCGAATTTCCGTTGTATGCACTTAATGAAAAAATTATCAAGTGGCCGGTCCCTGGGGTGGACCAAACAAATAACAATCAATATTATTATTAAATGTTGTAAGATTATCCGCCGACGAAATTTGTTCAACAAAAATCAAAAATCCCAAAGTGAAATGATTTTTTTTTGAATTGTACGAAAAAATTATCAAGTGGCCGGTCCCTGGGGTCGACTATATAAATAACAAGCAACATTTGTATCAAATGTTGTAGGATTATCCGCCGTCACCAAAAGTCCCAAAGTCAAATGATTTTTCTCGGATGTTCGTAGTATGCCCTTGGTGTAAAAATTATGAAATGACCGGCTCCTGGGGTCGGCCATATAAATAACAAACAATATTCTTATCAAATGTTGTACGATTTTCGCCGACGAAATTGCTTCAACAAAAATCAAAAGTCCCAAAGTCAAATGATTTTTCTCGAATGTTCGTAGTATGCATTTGATGTAAAAATTATGAAATGGCCAGTCCCTTGGGTCAGCCATATAAATACCAAGCAATATTTGCATCAAATGTTGTACGATTTTCTGTCGCCGAAATTTGTTCAACAACACAGTGCTCTGGAAGGTGGTTTAAGTTTCCGTACGATAACAAAAAAAAAAACTGAAATGGCAGAACTATGCAGTAGCTGGCCGGAAAAATAGGAAAATTTTGCCTACAAATCGTAACGGTTCATTTTGCTCGAATTATTCATTATTTTTGGTCCGTTTTTTTATAACTAATATTTCGTGCACTGATTATCACGACGCTTAGTAGAATCGAATGTGTAAACGTATGTATATAGGTATACATGTGTGGAAAGTCGTATAAAGGTACACATGTGTGGCAAATCGTATATGGGTGCGCAATTATGTGCATGTATATGTGTGAATGTGTATCTACAGGTTTGCGACCATGAATTATATTTTAGTGCATGTAAATGTCGAATGATGAACTAGTCGAAAAGAGAGAATCGTGCCAAAAACTGTCCTATTCTGTAGAACAACTGGAAAGAACCGTTTTCAATTTTTTTGCGCATAGCTCAAAACGTTGTAGCGATCAAGCACCACAAAATTCTAGGTCTTGCACAAACGCGTTGGGTTTCTCTAGAGAAACCGGTAGTTAACCGAATTTTTGAGCAGTGGGATGCACTACAATTAATTTTTGTGTCTTGTGCTTTTGAGGATATAGAGGTGCAAGGAACATTGCGACAAATTTGGTTGAATAGTTGAACAATCCTATCAAAAAATTATATTTCATCTTTTATCGTACTCCTTGAGAATCCGTAAATAAAATGTGGTCTTACATGAATTTGCCGAATTTATAGTAATTGACGAACTAGTAGACAGCGTAACAGAACAGTTTGAAAATCTTGTCAATGTTAGCAGCAACATCAAACCGGATTTCAAATAAAAAGGATTGTTGGAAGGATTGTAAATTAAAGTGTAGCACTAAACTTAATGAAATTGATCGAAATAAAATTTTTCTTAGTTATTATAAGTTAGACCAGCAGCTGTATTGTGAAAAAACGTAACTAGCTGATTTACATTTTTTTTTTGACAGTTAAAAACGTGAATCGCAAAATTAACGTTATTTCCTATTCTGATTGAAGAAAAACGTGCACGTTTCCGACGTTAAAAAACCCACGTTTTTTGGTTGGGTTTTTGAAACGTTTTTCGTTTTTTGTAATATTAAAACTAAAATAATTTGGTTAGCGTTAAGTGTTGGAGCTTAACAATAATAATAATTCAGTACACAGGACATGTAAGATAATAAGCGGAGCATTTCAGTGACAAGCAAACAGTGGAATAGAGGATATGCTAAGATGACTTGAAGTAAACAAAACTAACAGTCATATCTTATTACCAAATATTTTTGTGTATAATTTAAAATTAATAAACATTTCAGTTCAGTGGCTTTCTTGTTGTCGCCTGTTCACCAAAAAATACATTTTATTGCTGTTATATTCGCAAACAGACTTGTGTCAAATGGCATAATTTGACAGACCATTTTTCTGTTTTCCAGTATTCTATGTTTTTTTCGATGTTCGTTAACGTTTTTTTTGATCGGAATAGGAATTTGACAAAAAAGAAACGTTCACGTTAAGGAACATCACGTTACCCATCACGTTTTTTTTACTTTTTTCAGAATACAGCTGCAGGGCCCTATTCCACCAACTACTTATCACTTATTACTTATCAACTTATCATAAGTTAATTTTTTTGATAATGATAAGTGATAAGTGTTTCACCAAAAATAACAAAATCTCACTCACTTTTCAATTTGAAAACTTATCAAATTTTGATAATGATAAGTGATAAGCGTTGCACATCAGATTGTCTATAACTTATCAATTGACGAATTATCAAATTTTTATGATAAGTTGTATTGATCTATATACAAATACTATAAATGTGATAGTGTTTGCAAAATAATATACTTTCCGCACATTTTATGTATATGTTAGACAATGGTTTTGTACCTATATAGCAAAACAATTAAAAAATTGTTATTCTGTAATTTAATAACAACAACAATTTTGCATGTATATAATAATAAATGAAGAGAAACCTTTCTCAATTGAGAGTTCTTATTTCAGTGTTTAGAATCAATTGTAAAACTTTTCTTTTGGTGCTTTTAAAATAAATTCTCTTTTCTAACTGTAAATAATTTTTCAGCAGTACTTAAACGTAAACAATTTATTTTCATAACGAATGAATTAAGAGAATTCCTATTAATAAATAAATTGAATTTAACTACATTATACAAAAATTGTAATCGTCATATACAAACCAAAATGATTTTCCACTATTAGTCTCGTCCGCTTATGAGCACGATTAAATCTTTGCTCTATTGCATCATCCGGATTTCTTCGCATTGGTGGGATAAGCCAATCTTTAATGAAAAGCACTGTTACCCAAAATCAAAGCATCGGGGAACGGGCGAAAACAAGACTCAAAATAGCTAAATAGCCTTGTATATGGCAATACTCTGGAGTCATGGACACTACCTGGCCAATTTGAATTTACTGCATAAAAGCTGCGGTCTGTGTCACACACCATCATTGCATTCAGTGAATGTTTTCCATGCCGATTCGCAAAGTGTTCTTCATTGACCGTAGGTACATCTATATTAATCATTGTTCCATCGAAGCAACCAGCTACCTGAAGGTAACCACCCATCTCAAGAAACTTCTATCCTGGATATTCCTAACCAATGCAGTGTTGTTAGTAGCTGCTATAGAGGACTCAATACGCAGTTTCGGTCGCTTCCATGGTGCAAATTTGCTCCGATTTTTAATAATACGTGCTCAATTTGTTCATGTGACAAACGAAAATGTTTTATCACTCGCGAGTAAATAGAATATTTGGTTCTGGCTTTCATACAACAACTGTCTTACCTCTATGATAAATCGAACAGAATGAAATTGTTCTTACTTTGACTTAATATTATAACTTATTAGGACGTGTCCGTTTTCTGTGCGAAATAATTTTTTTGTGATAAATTTGACATTAGTCAAATAATTTTCTCTTCCATATTTGAAATAAGTTCATTTGCTGTCCGAATACTGAAATAATTTTGACATAATAAAATTGAAATTTGGAAATACAACAAACGACAAATTGTACGTAGAGAGTTATTTAAAAGTGTATGTAAAAATGATAGAGGCAGAATTTGATTCAAATATGGTATTATTTCTATTAATTTTGGGTTACATGTGTTTAATGAGAAGAACACGGAACTTTACGCGACATTTAATAATGGATTTCCTAAACTACCAGGTATGATACATTTAGACTTACAGGTATTTATGTTAGGTATTGCTCTCTAGTATTTATAAATATCAACCAAATTCATTCTTTGCAGCGACCAATAATGTACACAATTCCCTCAGCAAACAGTGTTGTTAATTCAATACTCATTTATAATGATCCTGTGACGAGAATGCATTTAAGGATATCGTCTAACACTTTCATCGCTATTAGCAAATTATTGCCCAATAAAAACCATGGTTGGGGATCGGAAATGGAACATGATATTTTTGCTGTGGCTGGCAATTGGGACTAGTTATATAATTGTAGGTGCAGATATTAACATGTCAAGATCCACAATTTGTGATATTGTTCACAAAATGCTGGACACTAGAAAATGCTGGAACTTATTATATTATATAAATAAATTTAAATTAAATTATATAAAACTTATTTTGTTTACTTCACCGGCACAGAAACAAGAATTATTACGGACATGTCAAAATTATAACACACCGGTGCTGGGACAATTTGGTTGCGTATAGTTTAACATTAGTTTATCACAAAAAAATTATTTCGCGCAGAAATCGGACTCGTCCTTAGATACAATAAAATAGCGGTATAAATTTTGAAATTAACGTTATTATACACTTGAAAACACATTGTTACATGTATTGTCATTATCATTTATAATCATAATAAATAATTTTATTGAAAAATGTGTTTGTACTCTTTTAAAATTGAACAAAAGCTTTCATCTTAGAGTAACAGCAAAAAAAAAACGTTTTTAACAGACTTCCGTCATACCACTACAATTTGTAGCTGTTATCAATTTTTTTGAGTAGTGACATTTTTCTTACCGACCAAACGGCGCAGTGGTCAAAGCTGCGGCGGTTGGATCGGGAGGTACCGAGTTCGAATCCCGATAGGGGCGGGATGCAAAAGAAATTTTTCATCATCTGATTACGATCGGTGATGAAGATGAACACATCTATGACCCCCTGTTGAGAGTGCAGAATCCATAGGCCGACCCACCTTTCATGTCAGCACTATAGGTTGGCGTGAAGCAATGCAATGTGCAGGTGGTTTATACAAAATGGGTCTATGGCCGTCCGTCCTCGATTTGGCTACTAATGCGTAAAGTAGGACGGTAAAAGTAAACTGCGAAAGAGTTGAGAGTGCCTTGAGCCCCAAAACAGATTGCATAGAATAAAAAGACATTTTTCTTATTGATATTTTGGATAAGTTATCATTAAAGTAGTCGATTATTGAAAAGCTAAAACTTTTGGTGCAACAGAACTATGAAAAAATTATCAAAAACCTCAAACTTATCGCTTATCAAAATATTACTTATCATTTATCATTTTGCAAATTGGTGCAACTTAATTTTGATAAGTGACTGCTTATCACTTATTATAACTCAATAAAATACTTATCAAATTCCAATTTGGTACAACAGAAAATTATCAAAAATTATGATAAGTTGATAAGTAATAAGTGATAAGTAGTTATGGTGCATATGGCCCAGGACCAAAAGTATGATTTTTTAATCAAATATACAAAAAAATCGGAAATAGCCAGAAAAACCAAAATGCAAAAAACTAAACGGCAATATACTTTCAAACATTTTTTTGAAGTTAATGACCAATTTATTCAAATATGTATGGAATATTTCCTCGGTACACTTTCTATCAGCCAAACTCCAATTTACACGGCACATTCAAAGAAAAAATTGAATGGTGTTGTAGTATTATCGAAAAGAGGGACACACAATAAAAATCGAATTTCAGATGACGACAAAGCTTTCATTATTAAACATATTTCATCGTTCCCCATAGTGGAATCAAATTATCGCCGATCTTTAAGGAGCAAGCAATATTTTAATTCAAACCTGAATATCAGTAAAATGTACGATTTATATAAAATTAAATGTGAAGAGCAGAATATAACTACACAGAAACCCAGCTATTATCGAAACATTTTCTGTACTAAATTTAATTTTGATTTTCACAAACCACGATCAGACCGCTGTGCAACATGTGAAATTTACACTGTTGCAAAGAGGAATAATAAATTTACCACAGAAATACAATCTACTCTAGACCAACACAACAAAATTAAGCAGCTTATGTACGAAACTAGGAAGTTGGACAAAGTGACGGACATTCCAATTTTATGTTTTGATTTACAAAATGTGTTAACAATCCCAAAAACTGAAGTTGGGCCAGCATATTATTTATCTAAGTAAAATATGTACCACCTAACAGCTCATCTTTTGTCCACAAGGCAAGTTTACTGTTGTATTTGGACGGAATGTACTGGAGGATCGCATCATCATTTTATCAAATTCGTCTAAGGGTTTTTGAAACATCACCGTTTACTCGTCTTGTAACCTGGAGTAATTCTTGCGTGCCGCAAAATAGAGAAACTCGTACATTGCGGCCGCAATCCTTTACTTTATAAATGCGCACCCTGAAATTGAAGAAATTACGATGAAATATTCTGTGCCAGGAAACAGTGCGATACAAGAAGTTGACAACATCCATTCTCAAATTGAAAAAGTTTTGAGAAAATCGGAATATTATTCACCAATGCCGCTGATTCGTCTTCTGAAGTTGGTAAATCGAAAAAGACCTTTCTCGATAATCCAAATGAAACCGCGAGATTTCAAAGACTTCGCTGAATTTTTGAAAGCAAATTATAATTTTAAGGACGTACCGTTTAGTAAACTCAAAATGATTCGGTTTACACAAGAAAAATATACAATTCAGTATAGCAACGATTACGATATTTTGAATTTAGCCAGAATGGACGTTCAAAGAAATGTTAGGAGAACAAACACTATAATTGCGACTCATGGATTATCTGAAGTAAAGATAGAAAGCCGAGTTAACCCCAAAAAAGTTCACGATTTGCAGCAAATGTTTAATTTTATGAGTGAAGAAGATAAAGCTTTTTACCGTATAATATTAAAGCTTGGTAAGAATATTTTTTAGAAGTTAATTAATATAAGTATTTAAGTTAATCATATTTTTGTTTTTTTAGACAAACCACAGAGAGATGATTTATGTGAAGGCGCTTTAGAAAATGAGCCAACAAACAATATTGCAATGTCCACAGTTACTTCAAATACTATTCAATCTACAAAGTTAGCATCTCCACGGAATTCAACAAGAGGGGCCAAGAGAAATTCTCAATTTCAAACACAGAAGGGCAGAAAAATTAGGAAAATATTGCCTAAAACCGCTTAATCAAAGTTCCTATTAAAACTAGTTGTAATGATTTACTTTTTAATTTTTATTTTATTTTACCTTGTTTTGTGATATACAATGTGAAATCATCTTGTGAAATAAGATTTAATTATAATTATATTTAATTTTTAAAATTTAGTTTAATCGGTGTTTCTGGTTTTCAGAAAAATTAAAATAATAAAATCACACTTCGAACTTTCAAACTCTGTTTTCTCGATTTTTCCCATGTGCAGTTACTACATTATGGAATTGAGGTGACGAGCTATAAACGAAATCGTCTTTCATGAATTAGAAAATCACCTGCCTTTACAAAATATCAGCATAGGTTTTGCAATCAAAACTTTTTTGTTGGCAAATTACCTTGGCGAGAATGGACTAATTAAATTTTTGAAAACGTCAAACAATTTTATATTGAGCTCGCTAAACAAGTTTAAATACGGTTTGATTTTAGTAATACCACATTCCAACATTTGGCATTAATTTTTCCGGAAAATATAAGTTTAGAACACGTCTGTTTAACTCCGTTATTAAATGTATTTCCAAAAAAGGATGAAATTTTTGACGAATTTAAATTGTTGACAATTTCATCACATTTAAATCATATTAACGGAATAGATGGTTACCTTTTTCAAAACCTAAGTTTGATGAGCTTGCCTCTAGTTCGGCGGCAGCAGAGCGATTTTTGTTGGATTTGAATCAAACAAAACATAAAAAAAAAATTAATCGGTTGCTAATGGAAACGGTCGATTTAATGATTGCGGCCAAAGATCTGCTAGCTTTACAGCAAAAAAAATCAATTAGTTCCAATAAAGCCATATTGAAGTTTGGGTACCACACCCGGAACAAATTTTATAAATCTAATTTTGTTTATTTAGTTTTTCATATGTTAGGTTTAAACAAATTATTTAAAATTTTATGTTTTATGAGAATTGTGAGGCTTGTGTACGTCCGCTACCTACTAAATTGTATCTGAAATAAATGGAAACAACTGTTATAAATATATTACTGAAAACTGTTATAAATATATTATTCTGAATTTTTATTTTATTTTTGTTAATAAACCTGTTTAAATGGCGAAAAAAATCGAAAAGCTTTAGGGCAAAATGTTATATAGCATTGGATCTTTTTGTTTAAGTTATTTATGATTATTCGTACATCTAGCTGGGTTGTGGATCCAAACGTTAGTTGGATTTCCAAAACTCAGCTATCCATAAAATACCAATTTCCAGTAGGTGTATTAACCAATTTTATACAAAAGCTTGTTTTATAGAGAAGCCATATTCCTTTAAAAAAAATTATTGGTATATTAGCGAAAGAACTGTTAAATTTCCAACGATAAAAGAAAACCACTAAACATAAATGCAACTGTTCAAATGTCAAGGTGTACCTTTTTGTTGACAAACAAAACCTTTTTGTTGAACTTTTATTTTAGTAGGAAACCTTTTGAACTTGGCCATCTATATTAGTTGGAATTTTTTATTGAACTGTGAAACAGACTGGTTTTCTGTAATTTTGAATGGAAATATGAGACAAATGTATAGTGTAATTAACCTCAATTAGATTAAACCACAAATATTCTACGTACGATAATAATGGAAACGAAACCAAAACCATTTCTTAATAATAATTTCAAGATGTCACGTATAATTTTCTTCCCGTTTCCACTAAAAATATTTTACAAAAATTTTTCTAAAAATGTAAAGAATGAAATACAACAAAAAAAAAAAAATGTTGACAGATTTTTCTCCCTTATTTTTTTAATTTTTTTTTCGTTTGTTTTAATTTATATTACAATATTATATTTTTCTAAAGCTTCCTTCAGTAATACATACATAGCAATATCATAGTTTTGTATAATTTTTCAACAAAATATTTTTTCGTATACTTGTGTACTACAGAGAAAGAAATGGTACTGAGTTGTCATATTATAGTAACAGCTATATACATATATACAAACATAGTACATATAACATTACTAAACCACCAATAAAATATGATTTAAACAAAACCAAAAGAAAAACGTATTTTTAAGTTTACATTTTAAATTAGTTTCATTAGGAATTTTTATTGTAAAACAAAAAGATTTTTTTTTTGTTTTGTTTTTATTTATGGAAAATATAAATATAATTATAATAATAATTTATTTATTTTAAGATTATTTTCTTTATTTTTGCTTTCCAAACAGAACCCGAAAGAAAGTAAGCACCCAACAAAAAGAAAAACTAAAACGAAGAAAATAATTAAAACATCTCACCCTAGCGAGTTATTTTATACGGTTTTGTGAGTTGTTAGGGGCGGATTCATGTTTAAGAAAACGGCGAAAATATTTTATTCAATTTTCTCTGAATTTTTCTTTTTCTTTGGGTTGTTTCGCCTAGCTCGTGAATACTCGTATTTATGTATATAATATACAATTTTACTTCTTATTATTTTTGTTTGTTTTATTTTTGTGTAATTTAATGAATATTTATGAAATATAAGCGAACAAATTAAAAAAATAAAAAATTAAATCATAAGAAAACGGCAAAAGAGAAAAGAAAAATCTTAAACGGCTTTATTATTTTCTATTTACCCTTAGAGGAAGTAATGTTATTGTTGTTATCATAACCAAGATTATAATAAAGTATAAATTACTATAGATATATTCTAGTGTATTGTAAGGGTAGTGTCATTTAGTTTTTTGTCGCTTTTTTAATGTTGTTTTAATTGATGCAAGCGACTCAATTTTTCTTATATACTTAAATTATTTTGTTGAAGGAGTTTGTGTAATTTATTATTCATCTTGTGCGTTTTTTTTGTAAAGATGATATAGCATAATTTGTTTCCTGGGTGTGTCCTTAAGATCATTATGATCTTAAGCGAGCTAACTAAATTGGTTTTTTCTGCATTTAGAAAACTCGCCCAATATCTTTATCGTTTAATAGTAAATTTCATAATTGAGGTTTTCTATTGTCAAAAATTTATTCAAGTTAATTTAACCCCATAGAGCACTAATTAGGATACTGTTAAAGTTAGCCGAAAGTGAAAAGTCGACAATAGATTGTGTTAGTCCAGCCGCAAGTAAAAAATGGCAATGCAGATTGGCTGATCCCAGCCGAAATTTTCCAGCAGAAAGTAAAAAGTCGATAATGCAGATTATGATATTAACATGGATATATGGATTGAACCCTTTGAAACCCCTTGTCCATACAGAGGGACAAAAACTTTTCATTAGTATTACGTGGAAACAGAAACCATTTATGTATTGGTTTTGTTTTTTCTTCCTCTTTCATGTGTTAGTTCCAACTGTTTTACGTTAAAATTAAAATCTAATAAGAAATATTTTAGTTATAACAGCCATTTTGACAAGACCACACGCGTTTTTTGAAGTAAGATGATCTAATTTAGGGTTTAAAGTAATAAATTATACATTCCAAAAATTATTTTGGTGATAAATGTGTATTCTATTTTGTGATTATCGCATAATATTTTGTTTTACATAATTAACTGAAGTGTTTTTTTTGGTAAAATAACAATGTCCTTTCAGAAGGCCAAATTATTTGAAGTACAATGCCCATCTCAGTGGACATAATTCATTGTGTCCACCAGGATGGTCTTTTCGTTGTAACCATGTCTCGAAGTAAAAAGTTAACCGAAGATAAAATATTTGCTTTACTGATGGAGAGTTCGGATGAGGAAGAAATGGATGAATCGTTTTTGTCTACAGAACCGGAACACAACTATAGATTGACTCGCACTACCAGAATAGAAAAAGAACCAATCGAGGATGATTTAGACTCTAAAGAGAATGCAGAATCTTTCCGTTACATCACTGATTCTTCGGATTTTGTACATTTTGATATTCCTACGTCAAATTTTGATGATCAAAGTATAACTGTTGTTGCCTCGGCAATACTTGAGGGGGATATCGTGTTGCGCAATGACGTAAATATACAAATAATAGATTTTACGAAATCTGATACAAATATGAGTCTTATTAATAAGAATGATATACAATAGCGGAAAAAAACGGAGTGTTTTCAAATCCCTTATGAACCAAAACCACAAATTGAAGATGACAGTGCCGAGATGTTTCGTGAACGCTCACCTATATCTTATTTTCAAAAATACTTTTCGAATAAGCTTTTTAGCATTATGGCATCCAAACAATAGATGAAATTAAAATCATGAGACTTATGGGAATCCATTTATTTATTGGTGCAACAAAGATGCCCCAACTAAGAATATATTGGAATCGAGAGATGGGGATGGATTAAGTGTCAAATGCAATGACACGAGATCGCTTTTTCCAACTAATGACCAACCTGCATTATATAAACGTGGTAGATACACCAACGAATAATAGCGATCTTTATTATAAATTTCGGCCTTTGATAGACACCATAAAATATCGCTGCAATCAACTCATTCTAGAAGAAAATCTCTTCATTTAAAGGACGTCTATTAGCAAAACAGTATGTTAAAAATAAGCCAAAGCCTTGGAGTATAAACATGTTTGTATTGTGTGGAAAGTCGGGACAACCATATGATTTTATTTTGTACCAGGGTTCTAATACTGGTTTATCGGAATATAATTTAAAAAAGTTTGGTTTTGGGCCCTCTGTTGTGCTCCACCTTGCAGCAAGATTAGAATCTAAAGGCCACAAATTATATTTCGATAACTATTTTAGTAGTTTCTACCTCTTCGAAATACTACAGGAAATATGAATCAACGCTACTGGAACGGTAAGAATAAACCAATTTTTCAATCCTCAATTTACAGAGGATAAGGTTTTTAAAAAAATCAATAGAGGGTATTACGAGGAAATATGTTCAAGAAATAATCAAGTTGCAATTGTAAAGTGGTTGGACAACAAACCTGGACAACAATGTGGAAGTGCCTCAACCTGAAGTAATTAAGTTATACAACGAGTCGATAGGATGGCTACTACCGAGTATTTATAAAGTCAAAGAAATGACCGTTAAGAATTACAACGCATTTTCTTAATTTTGCATGTTCGTCTAGTTAGATCGAGTATAAAACTAGCGCCGCCAAAAGGGGGCTTCTCAGTAATAAAATAATATCAGTATTAGAATTCCAATTAAGCTTAGCTAAATCCTTGATGATGATGAATAATCAAACAAGCAACTTAAGAAAACGAGGCCGTCCAAAGAGCCGGAGAATTATCAGAAACACCGTCATATCCGTCCCCGAAGAGGAGTCAAGTCGAAGTAAGACCATACGTCAACTTTCGGTATGATTGTGAAAATCACTGGCCAATATTTGACAGCAAGAAAGAAGCGTCTCATTTGTAAGTTAGAAAAATGTACAAAAAAATACATGTTACGTGCGGTAAATGCAAAGTGCATTTATGCTGCATAAATGAAAGAAACTGTTTACTCAAATTTCACACGCAATAATGACAAACAAGTTATCAAAAAGGAAATATTTAATTGAATTGTGATTGCCTGAATTGGAATAATTCCTAAATTTATTTAATTTTATTTTATGTGATTTTTATTTTTTTATTAACATTATCAATTATTAATTATTTTGTAAGACTAAGTACTTATTTTATTTTTCTATTTTGAAATACATTTAAGATAAACTACACTAAATAGTTTTCCTTTTCTTTTTGCAACACTTGAGTCTGAATCTCCCTACGGATGGACAAGTCTGGTAGGCCTAGAAGAATATGGCCAATTTAAATTTTTTAGAAGAAAAAAATTGGCCAATATAAATTTAGAAACAAGTCAGGTCTCAAAGGGACATATTTTCTATTGATGTCCTGAACAAGCGTCATATTGAGCCTACCGTAACATCTTTCGTTGAAATGTTGGTAAAACCAAGGAAAAATTGAGGTGTGGCCAACACACGACTTTCTTTTACGAACAGAGAATTTTGAGAAATTTTATTTTTTTCTTAATTTTTATTTTTTTAATTTTTTTTTTTTTTATTTGTTTTTAATTTTTGGAAACATTTTGTATTAAGTAGTTTTTTGTAAACCTTATACTTTTTAAGATATTTGCAAAACAAATTTTCTGGACCAAGGGAGTGGCCACTTCCGGTTAGCCGCTTTGTAGTAAAATTCAATGGGACCTCCAAATTTATCAAAAAAGCTTAAATCTGAAGTTTCAGTTTGATTAATTAAACCATATGGGCTGTAGAGAGGACACAGACAGACTGACAGACTGACAGACAGACAGACGAACACCATTTCGAAACCCACTTTTTCGGACTCAGGGGACCTCAAAACAAATAAATCTCTAAAAATCTCGAAGTCAAAAATTTTCATGATTACTACACTTTATTTTACTAGAGTAAAAAGAAAGTAAAAAACCCTAATCCATACGAATCGTTCGTTTAGTAAAAGTTCTGGAAAATTATTTTTTGGAAATCGCACTCAACAATGATGACAAAGGTTTGGCTAGCACATGGAATAGGCCCCTCAAATACCTAGTTAAAAAACCCTAATTCATAGGAATCGTTCGTTTAGTAAAAGTTCTGCAAACTTATTTTTTGGAAATCGCACTCAACTCCCAAGGGCCAATATCGGCCATTGCCAACAATGATGACAAAGGTTTGGCTAGCACATAGAATAGATTGCTAAATTACCTAGTTAGAAAACCCTAATCCATACGGATCGTTCGTTTAATAAAAGTTCTACAAAATTATTTTTTGGAAATCGCACTCAACAATGATGATAAAGATTTCGCTAGCACATGGAATAGGTCCCTTAATTGCATAGTTAGAAAACCCTAATTTATACGGATCGTTCGTTTAGTAAAAGTTCTACGAAATTATTTTTTGGAAATGCGCACTCAACAATGATGACAAAGTTTTCGCTAGCACATGGAATAGGTCCCTTAATTATCTAGTTAAAAAACCCTAATCCATACGGATCGTTCGTTTAGTAAAAGTTCTGCAAAATTATTTTTTGGAAATCTTGTTTTAAATATTCAACTAGCTAAACGAAACGTTACCTTTATTTGTTTATATCGTTTTCATAATGGTAACATCATTTCATTTTGTGATGATTTGGAAAGGTTGCTGTTTTCACTTAATAACAAAAATATTGTTATCTTAGGCGATATTAATATCAACCTTTTAAATACTAGTGAATCCTTCAACTACCAAACAATGCTTGCATTCTATGGTTTTGTCAGTCTTGTAAATGAGCCAACAAGGTTGAAGACATGTTTGGATCACGTTTTTGTTAAAAATGAAAATCTATTCAAATTTGATATTTGTAACCTGCCCATGCATTTTTCTGACCACAATTTGATCAAAGTTAATATTTATTCCTCATCCATCAGGCAACCAGTTTCTGTTAATACTTCGAATCAATCAAGAATTTGTTACGATAAACTTAATAATTTTCTAAAGTTTGAATGTTGGGATTCTGTTTATATCGAAGGGATTTGCAGTTTAGCTTTTGCAAAATTTTTGTTTATACTTAACTCGCATATTGCCGCATCAAAATTCATTATTGCTCCTCCTAAAATAAATAAGTTAAAGCCATGGATGAGTCCTAATCTATTATTTAAAATTAACAAATTAAAAAAATTTTCTCGTAAACTAAGATGTCATCCAAATAATATTAAATTAGCAAAATTTGTTAAAAAACTTTCGGGAAATATTAAAGCTGATGTAAAAATCGTCAAAAATAACTATTACAAAAGCAAATTTGATTAGGCTAGTAAGAATTCAAAGCACACATGGAAAATAATTGATGAAGTTTTAGGACTTAATCGGATGTATAAACAAATACAACAAATTTATCAAGCCGATACTAATAGCATTCTCACGTCCCCAAAATCGATCTCTGATGAATTCTGCAAATATTTCGTAAAATTTTCGCAAGGATAAACCTCCAATTTTAATGTAATTACTAGTGATGTTACTTTAATTGAATTTAAAAAGTATATTTATGGAGCTGATAGAAACTACAGTTCATCTTGTTTCTTTGAGCCTATATCTTCTTCGGAAATCCTATCTGAGATAAAACAATTAGATAACAAAGGGTCAAAGGGCTTTGACGGCGTTAATAATTTTTTAGTTAAAATATGTTCATGGTATTTGGTGGATGTTCTGCAATACCTATATAATCTTAGCTTGAACAGCGGTCAATTTCCAGATGATTTAAAAATAGCTATTGTGATCCCGATTTTTAAGAAGGGTGATGAATTACAACCAAATAATTACAGGCCGATTTCGCTTCTAAGCACTTTCTCCAAGATTTTTGAGAAACTAGTTAAGCATCGGTTAATTTGTTATTTGGATAAGATTAAATTTTTAAATAAAAATCAATTTGGGTTTACTGCCGGTAAATCAACTGAAGAAGCTCTTTTGCACTGCTTGAGTGAGATTTATAAACATATTAATGATACTCGGAGACCCATAGCTTTTTTTGTCGATATCGCAAAGGCGTTTGACACTGTTGACCATGGAATGCTTTTATTGAAGTTAGCTAAAATTGGTATTAGAGGTAACATTTTTGATTGATTGAAAATCGTCGTCAGGTGGTAAAAATAAGTGAGGCAACTAGCTGCGAAGGTTTAATAAGTTGTGGCGTTCCTCAAGGATCAGTTCTAGGGCCTTTATTATTTTTAATCTACTTTAATTCGATCTTCGGTATTGATCTATTAGGACACGCCACAGCCTTTGCTGATGATCTGGCTTTGAGCTATGGTACGAATAGCGATGTCGACACTAAATTAATGCTTGAAAACGACTAAGTAAATGGAATCAAACTAAGTAAATGGTTTTATCATCATCGGCTAGCATTTGCTCGTCTCAGTGTTTTGCACTTGAATTTGTTAACGAGTTTAGATATTTGGGTTTAACAGTGGATGCTCAACTAAATTGGAAGTCTCATCTCAATGTCACTAGGAAAAACGTACTTGGTGCTATACATAAATTCTATAATCTTAAGAAATTATGCCCAAACGGTACTCTGCGGAAACTATATCACGCCATAGTTGAATCAATAATAATGTATGGAATATCCAGTTGGGGTGGCACTTATTTTAGTAACATTGAAGGTCTATATATTGCCCAGAAAAGGATTATTAAATTCTTATACCACCTTCCTCAAACAACACCATCAATTCCTATGTTTCGACAACTAAATTTGCTACCACTTAGATATCTTTACATATACAAAGTCTTAAAAATGTTTTTTATCCGTAGTAACAGTTTTCACAATCGGATTACACAGGTGTATAATACAAGAAATCCAAATTACTATAATGCTGATTTCCGTTGCAATTGTGAGAAGTTTAGAAGATTTTATCTTTATATGGCACCGTATTTTTTCATATTTTACCTAAAGATATAAAAATTCTAACGATTCGACGTAAACATAAATTTGAGAGAGACGTTCGAAATTGGCTGCTCAACATAGAAATGTTGAAAATTTTTTCTGAAATTAATATTATATAGCTTCGGGTAATTTCACCAATTAAAGCTGTTATCGTAAACATTAAACAATTGTAAATTTAAAGGCAACTAAGTGTAAATATTATTTTTTTCCATATATACATATATAAATAAGAAAACTATTGTGTAATATATATTTCACTCAATGTGTCCAAAAATTTTATAGAATAGCATGTTTAAATTGTTTATTTGCTCCACTACAGATTTTCATCTAAACGGAGCTTTACTTTGTTCAACTTTAATATGTTAATTAGTTTATAATTTGTTTGTATTATTATTAAGTTATAAGTTGAAATAAAGAAATAAATAAATAAAAAAATAAAAAATCGCACTTAACTCCCAAGGGCCCAATATCGGCCATTGCCAACAATGATGACAAAGGTTTGGCCAGCACATAGAATAGGTCCCTCTAATACCTAGTTAAAAAACCCTAATCCATACGGATCGTTCGTTTAGTAAAAGTTCTGCAAAATTATTTTTTGGAAATCACACACAACTCCCAAGGGCCAATATCGGCAATTGCCAACGATGATGACAAAGGTTTGGCTAGCACATGGAATAGGTCCCTTAATTACCTAGTTAAAAAACCCTAATCCATACGGATCGTTCGGTTAATAAAAGTTCTACGAAATGATTTTTTGGAAATCGCACTCAACAATGATGACAAAGGTTTGGATAGCACATAGAATAGGTCCCTCAAATACCTAGTTAAAAAACCCTAATTCATACGAATCGTTCGTTTAGTAAAAGTTCTGCAAACTTATTTTTTGGAAATCGCACTCAACCCCAAGGGCCAATATCGGCCATTGCCAACAATGATGACAAAAGTTTGGCTAGCACATAGAATAGGTCCCTCAAATACCTAGTTAGAAAACCCTAATCCATATGAATCGTTCGTTTAGTAAAAGTTTAGCACATGGAATAGGTCCCTTAATTACCTAGTTAAAAAATCCTAATCCATACGGATCGATCGTTTAGTAAAAGTTCTGCAAAATTATTTTTTGGAAATCGCACTCAACTCCCAAGGGCCAATATCGGCCATTGCCAACAATGATGACAAAGGTTTGGCTAGCACATAGAATAGATTGCTCAATTACCTAGTTAGAAAACCCTAATCCATACGGATCGTTCGTTTAATAAAAGTTCTACAAAATTATTTTTTGGGAATCGCACTTAACAATGATGATAAAGATTTCGCTAGCACATGGAATAGGCCCCTTAATTACCTATTTAAAAAACCCTAATCCATACAGATCGTTCGTTTAGTAAAAGTTCTGCAAAATTATTTTTTGGAAATCGCACTTAACTCCCAAGGGCCAATATCGGCCATTGCCAACAATGATGACAAAGGTTTGGCTATCACATAGAATAGGTCCCTCAAATACCTAGTTAAAAAACCCTAATCCATACGAATCGTTCGTTTAGTAAAAGTTCTGCAAACTTATTTTTTGGAAATCGCACTTAACCCCAAGGGCCAATATCGGCCATTGCCAACAATGATGACAAAGGTTTGGCTAGCACATAGAATAGGTTGCTCAAATACCTAGTTAGAAAACCCTAATCCATACGAATCGTTCGCTTAGTAAATGTTCTGCAAAATTTTTTTTTGGAAATCGCACTCAACTCCCAAGGGCCAATATCATCCAACGATGATGACAAAGGTTTGGCTAGCATATAGAATAGGTTCCTCAAATAACTAGTTAGAAAACTCTAATCCATACGAATCGTTCGTTTAGTAAAAGTTTAGCACATGGAATAGGTCCCTCAAATACCTAGTTAAAAAACCCTAATCCATCCGAATCGTTCGTTTAGTAAAAGTTCTGCAACATTAATTTTTGGAAATCGCACTCAACTCGTAAGGGCCAATATCGGCCATTGCCAACAATGATGACAAAAGTTTGGCTAGCACATAGAATAGGTCCCTCAAATACTTAGTTAGAAAACCCTAATCCATATACGAATCGTTCGTTTAGTAAAAGTTCTGCAAACTTATTTTTTGGAAATCGCACTCAACTCCCAAGGGCCAATATCGGCCATTGCCAACAATGATGACAAAGGTTTGGCTAGCACATAGAATAGGTTGCTCAAATGCCTAGTTAGAAAACCCTAGTCCATAAGAATCGTTCGCTTAGTAAATGTCCTGCAAAATTATTTTTTAGAAATCGCACTCAACTACCAAGGGCCAGTATCGGCCATTGCCAACAATGATGACAAAAGTTTGGCTAGCATATAGAATAGGTTCCTCAAATAACTAGTTAGAAACTCTAATCCATACGAATCGTTCGTTTAGTAAATGTTTAGCACATTGAATAGGTCCCTTAATTACCTAGTTAAAAAACCCTAATCCATACGGATCGTTCGTTTAGTAAAAGTTCTGCAAAATTATTTTTTGGAAATCACATACAACTCCCTAGGGCCAATATCAGCCATTGCCAACGATGATGACAAAGGTTTCGCTAGCACATGAAATAGGTCCTTTAATTACCTAGTTAGAAAACCCTAATCCATACGAATCGTTCGTTTAATAAAAGTTCTGCAAAATTATTTTTTGGAAATCGTTCAACTCCCAAGGGCCAATATCGGCCATTGCCAACAATGATGACAAAAGTTTCGCTAGCACATAGAATAGGTCCCTCAAATACCTAGTTAAAAAACCCTAATCCATCCAAATCGTTCATTTAGTAAAAGTTCTGCAAACTAATTTTTCGGAAATCGCACTCAACTCCCAAGGGCCAATATCGGCCATTGCCAATAATGATGACAAAAGTTTGGCTAGCACATAGAATAGATTGCTCAATTACCTAGTTTGAAAACCCTAATCCATACGGATCGTTCGTTTAATAAAAGTTCTACAAAATTATTTTTTGGAAATCGCACTCAACAATGATGATAAAGATTTCGCTAGCACATGCAATAGATCCCTTAATTACCTAGTTAAAATTGAGGTGTGGCCAACAAACGACTTTCTCTTACGAACAGAGAATTTTGAGAAATTTTATATTTTTCTTAATTTTTTTTTTAATTTTTTTTTTATTTTTATTTGTTTTTAATTTTTGGAAACAATTTGTATTAAGTAGTTTTTTGTAATCCTTATACTTTTTAAGATATTTGCAAAACAAATTTTCTGGACCAAGGCAGTGGCCACTTCCGGTTAGCCGATTTGGAGTAAAATTCACTGGGACCTCCCAATTTATCAAAAAAGCTTAAATCTGAAGTTTCAGTTCGATTGATTAAACCATATGGGCTGTAGAGAGGACACAGACAGACTGACAGACTGACAGACAGACAGACAGACACCATTTCGAAACCCACTTTTTCGGACTCAGGGGACCTCAAAACAAATAATTCTCTAAAAATCTCAAGGCCAAAAATTATCACGATTACTATACTTTATTTTACTATAGTAAAAGAAAGTAAAACTGGTTTATACAAAACCACAAAAACTGGTAATACAGGCATTATATTACAAATTGCCTGCTGCTTATGGAATAATTTAAAATTTACTTTACCATGGGAATCCTACATTAATCGATGGACGCCAATCAGAAATTTAAGGATCGGAAAAAATTAGGTTTTATTAAATGGACTAAATGCCATTATACTAAAATTAGATTCTCGGGAGAGATTTTGCAATTTTTCGTTTTTTAGTTTTCAAAGTTAAAATAAGACAAAATTTACGTGTTGTAGTTCAACAATTATACAGTTAGGAGAGCACTACTAAGAAGCTTACATCTAAGCGCATTTATCTTAATACATTTGAAAAAATGTAAGTTCGATTTGATACACAAATTTTTAGCAAGAGTGTGAAAATATTTGAGACAAATTGTTTGATTGCTTGAATAGAAAAATACGATTTAACGGGAATCATGTCACATGTGCTTTAATAGAAGACAGTGCAGCTTGTTCCACATTGAAAGATGGATTAACGTATTTTAAACACACTTCCAAATATGGTGCAAAATCAGTTTATTATTTGAACGGTATAGTTAAATAATTTCAACAACTTTAATGCTTTATATGATTTTTTTAATATTTTAGAAAACAAAATATCCAACATTTTAACAAACCGTTTCTTCTACATTACATAGTGGAACTCCTTGAAGTATTTTGTTCCCTACGTAGTTTTAAAAGCAACGGGAAAAAGGTAATCTTGAGGCACGATGCAATTGCAAAACGAATACAATGCAATAAAAAACTATCACATGGATAATTGTTTTGGATTTTCGAAATCTCCAAACGAATAATTTTTTTTTGTTATGCAAATTCCAAATTATAAATTTACGAAAACATTTTCATAAAAGAAATAATGAAAGCCTAATAGAGCCTATCCGAATATACCGAATGATTTTCCGTCAACAATAATTGTTTCCATTACAGAACAAAAATCTAAGACTTTATTATATTAGTGCTAATGAAGAAACTTTGCTAATGAAATTTTACCAATGTTAAAAAACCAACCAAGTTTTGTCGTAATGCTCGAATGACAATTTTACAAAAATAAAAATTTCAATTTCTTCATTATGACATTTTTGTTTTCATCATTCAATTTATATTCTCACACACATGCTATAAGAGCTTTATCATATAGCACATTTATCATCAAATATACTCGGTATCATACAGAAAACAGACTTCTTCAAAATCACAGCCTTGAAATGGCGGACCGACTTTAGTGTAGCAGTGAAAAAAATTAGCAATTCCATATAGGGTCTCCCAAGCTGGACAAATAAATTCTCTGAGCTACCAGACTAATGTGTTAATTTCCTTAAATTTAAATGAAAATCTTGTATGAGCTACCTTGCAATAAAGAATGGCTAATTTTAAATAAATGATTCATTTAAAGCCAGGAGGGAAATTGATTGAGACAAATGAGTTGCGCATGACAGTCTGACATGACAGGTAAATAGAATTTCATCAGAGAGTGAGACTAATATTCATGTGTATATAACATTCCATTAAAGAATTGTATTTGACCCGTCTTATGTTAATCATGTGGGACCGAAAATATAAGCAATAACATGATTCACGTCTTATAGGAACACTGTGTGACTGAGTTAGTGACGTGTCACATATTTATTTTTTTATTTATTTATTTTATCTATTTAACAAAAACAACAATCTGTGGATCAGAAAATACAGTGGTGATTGCCGTGAGTATATAATATATAATTTATGTAAAACTCATTAATTAAATGATTACACCGGCACACAAAAAAAAAAATTTGTACCCGAGGTCTGACATGTCAATTCTTATGTATTTTGATGCGCTGAATGCGAATCCGATGTCCGTTTTGCTCGACCACCCACCAGTTTTCCACAAAACTCCAATTTTCGGTCAAAATTCCCCAAGAAAATACCGAATTCTATTTTTTGTACCGTTTACTCCAGATATATCGGTTCCACAGTATTTTTAACCGCAATAACGGATTCTGTACTCGAAATTTACTTGTAACACATCAGTAACCCGAAAAAAGCCCAACTTTAGGTCAAAATGGCCAAAAAATTTCAAAGTAATTTACCATTATATTTTGGTTACTAATGGCTTTTGACTAAACCATTGTTAGAAAGTCAGACAAAGAAATTCATACTAAAACCCAGACGCATAACTTATACTTAGAATTCGCGGCTTGTGTAACTAAAACAAAGTTTCACTGGCAATAGGAAAGTGAAACTTAGCTAAGAATGTTTAGCTGGCCTTACTGCAGTTTGGGTTTGTCTGCTCAAGATTGAGTAACAGTTTGTTGCTTTTTATCAACTTTTTGTTCATTGACCTATCATGAGCGTTCAAGTAAAGTTTTATTGATGTCATATCTTGCGTTTATAACGTGCTCTGTTGTCCTCGAATGACCTCGAATGATGAAGTAGATTTCTTCGTCTTTTTCTCCTGAGCATCGACCAGTATTCCGCTAACATATTAACATCCCACCTTCCCTGATTTCTCCTTTCCATTTTCCTTAAATCCTGGTGGAATTGCTCCCCTAAATTGTCAGGAAAGTAATCAAGGTGGGAATCCAAAAAATTAAGCTGTAAGTTGAGAAGACCTCCCAATTGCCTGTAATTTTCTATCAACCTTATAACAATGTCTTTGTAATGCTCACTTCTGGTGTTTCCTAAGAAATTTTCACAACCTTCTCTAAAACTCTCATTTTTTTGTATGGTTTTATCGAAATTTTTGATTTGAAATAGTTTTCGTAATTGAGGTCCGTTAAAAATACCTTCTTTAATTGTAGCCTCTGTCAGTTTTGGAAATTGTTGTGATATGTATTGGAAGCATTGACATTTTCTATGTAATGCCTTCTAGCATAATTATAATTTTTAAATCTCCACAAACTGGCCAATTGTGCTCCGAGTATTTGATTTTTTGCAAAATATATCCTAGATCTCCATAATTCTCTCCCATAGAGATTGAGTGAACTATTGGGACAGTGGCATATTTATTTACATTGTGCAGTAATATCGCTTTTAGGCTTAGTTTTGAGGAGTCAATAATTAGCCTCCACTCGTTAGGTTTGTAAACATTAGGATTCCAACCATTCATCAGTGCTGGTATATTTGTGCAATACAAAAATGATTTTTTTTTATCTTTGGTAAAATGCTTCCGAAATTCCTTTTCTCTTTCTTGATAAATTTTGTACCAAGTTTCGACTTTTCAATTCACGAACTAACTCTTCAGATACATCTTTTGGTAATGCATATCTCCTAATCAAATTATTGAGGTCATTCTGACTGAATAGTATTGGAACTTTCTCTTGTTTAGTTGTAATATACTCTTCTTCACTCTCCTCCGTTTCATTTTCACTGCTGTAAAACTCTTCCCCGATGGACGCTTTCGGTATTACAAAAGTAACATTCCTCTTTCGATAGAGGTTTTTTCCATATTGCGGATGTTGTATATTTTAAATTTGAGCTACTCTTAGTATTCTTCCACCGCTTTAGCATAGTTGAACATGCATTGCATATAATATTTGGAGTCCACATATATTCCTCAATGATCTGCCGTAACCCAGCGACTTAGCCTAATAGTGGGACAACTCGTGGAGGTGCCCCGGATGCAGCCACACGTTAATTTGTTGTTGATACGTGTTTGTTTTTTGGGATATTGAAGAGTCAGAAGAAAATTTGAACTACGGAACCCTTTTTTGCGATTAAAAATTCTCCGGAAACGATATATCTGGAGTAAACGGTACAAAAAATAGACTTTGGTGTTTTTTTTTGGGCTATTTTGACCCAAAATTGGGGTTTTGTGGAAAACTGGTGGGTGATGGAGTAAAATGAACATCGGATTCGTATTCTGCGCATCTATAAGAATTTACTGTTCAGACCTCGGGTTCAGAATTTTTTTTTGTGTGCCGGTGTTATTATTAATAACTAAAAACTTCAAAAATCAAATAAATAAAATCAACATAGCTTAACAACTAAGTATATCAACAGTAAATAATATTCTCAAAATAATAAAACTACATTTAAACAAGCATGTGAAGTTATCCCAGTTTTTCATCGCAGAAAAAATAAAAATGTTCATCAGGTAACACTATCTCATCCCATCCCAGTTTTTTTCTTTACATATTAGAAATGTAAATAAAATAATGATTACATTTTTTCACCCCATCCCAGGTTTTTCTATATAGTGTATTTCAAATACAAAATATTCAATATAAACTGATCATAATTTTAAATTCTTTATGACCGATCTCATAAGAATTTAGTGGGCCGGGAATGATTCTTTATATTTTGAGTTGGTAATAGTACAGACAAACTTTGATGAAAATCTAAGATCAGCCGTATGGGTGCAATTTCCACAATCGGCCAACTTCGCTAATAATTAGCGCCGAAATAAATATAATAGCTAATAATTTAGCCTAAGTTTTATTTAATGCAAATGATGATGACAATGTATGTATATAAACCATTGTCGATTTTTTTGGTTGCATCTGACGTAGATGTTAATTGCGAATTAGACTTAAAAATAAACATAAAATTGTTTGATGCTGAGGTTCGGAGATAGTTGGCATTTTGGCAGTTCATGTTCAGCGGGAAGATCTAATTGTTTTTTGGTTGAGGAAGCAATACGCCTGATGCAGCAACGGCTCGAGAATGATATTCAAATTGCCGAATAAGAATAAATTGTCAATTTTTTGGAATTAAAGTGTTGCAGGATAGAGTCGCTAGCTCTAGTACGTTAGTCTATTAGCAGATAATGCTGGTGGATTGGGATGGGGTCCTAATCAATTCCGCGTTAATTAGTTCCACGTCAATTAAGTCTGCCAAAAATTGTATATGGCCGAAATTAACCAATTTATAAAATTAATCAAATCAAATTATCAAGTTATTGATATTGAAAGTTAATTCATTTCCTAAATTATCCCTTTATGTTAAAGCAATAACAACTTATTGGGTCACAAAATCGGTGAATTTATTTCCAATTAGAACATGAATTAATTCTACATAAAAAAAAGTTATTCATTTCGGCCGAATTTACTTCTGTTTTTCAAAAATTAATGTCGCTAAAATAATTCATAATTAAGAATGGATTAATTTGGGGCGAAAATTTACTGGATTTCATTCATTTTTTATGAAAGTAGTTCTCGATATACGAATTTATAAATTTTTATCATAAAAACCAATGCAACAATATAAAACAATAACCTTGGTTTTGCTCCAAAATTTGGCTTACAAAATGAATTGTTTTGTTGTTTCTGTTTTGTCAGTTAGTCTATTACTTTCTGCCTCAAAAGTGTTATGTCTGGAGATGATGGATTGCTTTGATGCGGCTTATTAATAGTTTCCGCATGAAGAGAAATCAGTTCAAGTTTCCCGTGGAAAATCTGGGAAAATTCGATTTTCTAAATATCACTAGAAAATGAGTATAAAACCAGACTCTAGAATGTTATGCCTAAAGTTGGATTGAATTGATGTGATTTGTTAATAGCTAAATATGGGAATATTCCTTTTTCAAAAATCATTACAAACTTCGTATAGAATCAGCCTCTGGAGCGTTATGTCTGGAGATAGATTGATCTAATGTGACTTCTTAATAGCAATCAGAGGAAACAAATTTAGTTCAAGATACCAGTGGAAAATCTGTGAAAAGTCGATTTTCCAAAAATCATTTGAAAGTTTTTATAGAATCAGCCTCTAGAGTGTCATTTCTGATAGTTGATTATCTAATGATGTTTCAAATGACTTCCTACTTGAACTGAATTTCTTTCCCGCAATATATATTGAGAAACATAACACACTAGAAGCTGATTTTATAAAAATATTCTAATGATTTTTGTAAAATATAATTTACACGTATTTCCTACGGAATATTTTTACTGAATTGGTTTTTTTCCGTGCTAGCTATTGACATAACGCTCTAGAGGCCGTTTTATACCAATTTTAAATATTTTTGGGGGTTTCTTGAATTTTCCACAATTTTCCATGAGAAACTGGAGGCATGTATATTCCGAACGGGAATTTAAATAAACAGGATTTTTTCCAAAATTTAAGAGTTGTTTTCGGTACCAATAGTGTCCAGATATTGAAGGATTTTTTTCGAAACAATTTGGCGTTAGCGAAAGCTAAAAATAAGAAAAAAAAATTGTTGTAGTGTCGAAAATTTCATATTTATCCTGGTAACAGACGATTAACAAATAAATTTAAAATTGACGAATGGAAGCTTCAAGCCATTCAAGACAAATAAAATTTTGCAATAATTAATTGTGAAATAAAGGAAACTTTCGTCAAAATTAATCGTTTAAACAAGAGTCGTGGTGAGCAGAACGATGAAATAAAAAGAAAATTTCCGGAAGGAGTATGCACGGATTTTTTTAATATTGCTTCGATTCGTTTTGATCTGGTGTATGAAGAAATTAAAAAACGACATATAAAATTTTTTTTTGAATATGTTGTGCCCATAGGTTTGTGAAACGCCAGTTGTGTCGGAACTAATACAGAAACCCAATTCACAAATTTAGCCAACTCAAGGGCAAATTGAAGGAAGGGATATTAATGAGGAAAAGTGGGTCGTAAATTTGACGAATTTGGAAATTCCTGTCGATATCAAAAAAATTTTAAAGCTAGGTAATAAGTTTTGTTTATCTTTTAAAAAAAAAAAATTGTTCCTTATCATAAAATTATAGCGGATGTGGAGAGTGGTATTTCAGGACTAGATGAGACAGCTCGTAATAAGATTAGAAACAGACTAGTAAATATGTTGACGAATTTTAAAATAAACAATTATTTGCGTAAAACATTTCTGAGCATTGAAGAAATCGAACAGATTCGAAGGGCTCAAAATGCAAAGAAAGTTGAAAGCTGACCAGGGTAACATAACGGTACTTATGGGAAAAATTGAATATGTAGAAAAAATGGAGTTACTCTTGTCAGACAACAACACTTGTATTGAAATTCGGAAAGTTGGTATTTCTTCAATGCAATCAAAATTAAATGTAATCATTAGCTCTTGGGAACGTTTTGGAAAAATCGAGAAAAACTTGGCTAAATTTCTTAAAAATTATCATGGTACGACCCCACGAATGTATGGTCTACCAAAAGTGCACAAAATTGGTATTCCTTTGAGACCTATTGTAAGCTATTTAGGTTCACCTTTATACAATTTATCCAAATTTTTGTCTAACATTTTAAATCATTACGTGGGAAATAACTTTTCGGCGGTAAAAAACGAGGAAGATTTTAAGAATAAAATTAAAAATGTGTCTCTACCAATTTTTATACTAGTATCATTCGATGTAGTTTCGTTGTTCACAAACTTTGACTCATCTTTGGTAATATTTTTGGTTAAAAAATTGTGGAACAGCATTAAAGCATGTAGTAATACAAATTTGGAGTCAAAAATTTTTGTAGAAGCGTTGAAATTTGTGTTAGATCATACTGAATTTAGTTTCGGCGGAAGATGTTTTAGACAAGTGTTTGGTTAACCGATGGGTTCGCCAGTTAGTCCAACAGTGGCAAACTTAGTAATGGAACACGTTAAAACCGAAGTGTTAAAAACGTCGTCCATTTAATATTTTTACCCCGCGAATTAAATTTACATGCGAAATTGAAAATCAAGGTCGTTTAGCCTTTCTAGATACGATGGTAATACGTAATGAGGATAGAAGTTTAACTACCGATTTATATCATAAAAAAACCTGGTCGGGTCGGTATCTAAATTATTACTCTTGGCTTCCATCATCTTACAAAAATAACACAGTTTTTTTGTTAGCTGAAAAAATTTTGAGATTATCGGATGAGGTTTTTCATGCCGAAAATTTTAAAATATTAAGGGATGTTCTAATGCAAAATGGTTATCCGAGAAGTATAATTACTAGAAGTATTAGAAAGGCTATCGACAAACATAACATTTCAGAAAATATTCTGGAAAATACGCGCGAAAATTTAAATTTAATTGTTGAAAATAATCGCAAACTTTTCATTTCGGTCCCGTATGTTAAAATTTTGTTCGAAAAA
This sequence comes from Tipula vernalis, assembly GCA_958295665.1. Classification (NCBI taxonomy): domain Eukaryota; kingdom Metazoa; phylum Arthropoda; class Insecta; order Diptera; family Tipulidae; genus Tipula; species Tipula vernalis. Next base: position 135,720,989 of record OY282560.1, read on the forward strand.
ATTAAAATTCTTTTACAAAATTATGATATACAACTTGTTGGTAGAGCATTTGAAAGTTTGGATATGGTTTTATTCACTAAATTAAAAGATAAAATTCCTATAGAGTTACAATCAAATTTAATACATAAATTAAAATGTTCGTGTGGAAAAGAGTATGTGGGTCAAACTAAACAAAATTTTAAAAAACGGATTCGTCAACATATTTAAGATTCTACGTATGAGTTTAAACTATCACACAGTGCTTTATAGAATCATCTACGTGGACGTACTCACTCATTATCAATAGATGACGCTGAGATACTTGATAAGGAGTAAAATCTCAATAAAAGATTAATTTTGGAAAGCATTTTGATGTAAACATCAAAATTTATCTCAAAATTTGTTAAAAATCCAGAAAATTTCAAAGTATTTGTTAAATTATTACGACAACATTTTATAGATATTCTAAATTTAAATTTGTTTCACTCTAATTGTATAACTTAAACTATTTTTCTATTAACTGAGTAATTTATAAATTTCAAATTGAACTTTAGTTACTTTAGAAAAACATTCGTTATACAATTATTATTATTTTTTTTTTGAAATTATAGTATAAATTATAACCTTGAAAATGACATGTGCCATCGAAACGTCGGTTTTTTTTTATTAAAATATTAATAAAAATAATAACAAATTAAGCTAAAAAACCAACAAAATCATTTTATTTATCATTTATAATTCTTCAATTTTAATTTTAATTAACCTGAATTTATCCCTCAATTTAAAATTTTTTCAAGTTCTGTCTATTCTTGAGAATAAAAATTCTAATCAGTCTGTGTTATGTTTATAGCTTTAATGAAATATTCCAATTCATTCTAAATTATTTAAATTTGCCTTCTAAACCGATTTTATATAGTATATGATATTCTAAGGTGGCAACTAGTCTTCAAAAATTAGAACTTTTAACTTCCGTTGTTTAAATGTTGAAGCTAGATTGTTAACAGGAAAATTGTGTAGATACCCAAAACATGGAATCTATAATTAGAGATTATAGGTTCTTGGCGTTTATGAAACTTAGTTGAATTTGAAATTACGGATCAAAATTAAGCAATATGAACAAAGTAATACCGATTAAACTGATGTAGGTTATTAACTAAAAACCTCTGCTGCCAAACTAATAACTGAATTTTTCTTTTCATCAACAAAATTGAATAAAATACTGTGTCTATAAATATTCAGTAGTTTTATTGGATCATCTTCGCTAGATTATAATTGACAAAGAATAATTTTATAATTTCTTATTTTACAATTATGGCAATGATTATTGGTTAAGAAAGTAAGTATTTAAATTATTTTATTTACACTTAAAAAACATTTAATTTGTTAATGATAATAAATAATAATAATTCATGATAATAATAAGAGTCTTTTTCGACATTTTAGGTAACAATTACGTAGTTGGATAAATTTAATTAAATGTCAAGTACGCTTTCATTAACTTTTTCAATTTTTTTTTCTAATTTTAGGTTGACTGGAGACTATTGGTGAATGTATTTACTTAAACGGTGATAACAAGTACAAAAATATAAAGAAACAGTGTTTCAAATTCATATATAGTTTAAAAAAAATCAATACGAGTGTTTTATTTATATAGTTTTCATAAACACTTGGTCATTAAGATGTCTATGAATTTAAGAATCTGAATTCTATAGTACAAGTTAGATTATAAAATTTTAACACAGGTATTAAAATAGTAGTAGTAGCTTTGTTTTATTAGGATATTAAAACTAAGACTGCCTGAATTAAAATTCTCAGATTTCTTAGAATTAATTACCTAGTATTCTAAAGAACATTTAATGGTTAATTATAGATTATTTTTACAATTCTAAATTAAACAAAACTGTTTCTTTGTTTATTAAATTAAATTAAAAGAAAGTTTTAATTAATTTCGAATTGTATATAAGGCTCTAATTAGCTCTAACATTTTCTGTGTATAATAAAAACCGTTTAAAATAATAACTTGTATTTTAAATGTAAAACTTTGAAATTTAAAATTTAAAATTTTACCGTACTTAAACTTTTATCTTCTAAAAGCTTACATTCTAAAACCAAATCTTTAAAACTTATGTACATTTTAAAGTACAGAAAATTGAAGCATCTCCGCGAATTACCTCTATATGTAGCTTAAACTAAACAATCGTAAAGCTAAAATGAATTATAACCAATTCCTTAAAATCGAAATTCATGTATAAGGGATACTAGTCTCAAATTATCTTGGCCAATCTTATTCTGTTACCGTACCTTTACGGTCGCTGACAAAAGATACTATCTCTTTTGTAACGATTATGTAACCCTATTTAATGCTAATGTAACTGTTAGAACAACTGAATATTAACCCTATTATGGAATAAGCACAAACATAATATCTTAAGAATACATTCTAAAAGACATAATGATCAAAAAATAATTTATACTCGTGAACTACAGCACCTTTTGTTATCAAAGAGTTCAACATTTTAATGCCAACCGAGCGAACTCTTTTTTGTTAAGTATTTTCTTTAACAATATTGAAGAGAGGCACAACAAATAATTTAAAATAAATAGCATGTGCGAATTGAAAACTTTTTCAAAAAAAAAAATGGGGTTGTTAAAATAATTTCTTTACGCTAATACGTGTCATAAGAAAAATGTATTTACGAGTATGTGAAAAAGAAAATCCGTTTAATTTACTAATTTACGTTTTAATAATTCATCGCTCTTCGTTTTAAAACCTTCCTATCTTTCGCCACCGTTTTAATATAAAAAACATCGTGTATCGTGCTAGTCAAAAATAAAAACATAAAATATTTTTGCAACCCATTTAACATATACAAAAACACATAAATACATACATCATATTATATAAGAAGTTCATTGAACTCATCTAACCACTTTCTATTCATTTCAATCTATTGTTAATTTTTCCAATTTTATTTTTTCCGTACTTTGCTTTTCTTAAGATGAAAACAAAATAATGACAGGAGGAAAAATAAAAATAAAATTTCTTACACGACATGTGATGTAAACAACAATACGAAAAAAAAAAAACGTATGAAAAAGGAAAAGGGATTGATGTGGAAGAATAAAAATAAAATCTCGAAACAAGTTAAACGAAAGTAAAATATGTGTGTTACAAGTAGATGAGAAGAAAAGGAGTTTTATTTTTATTTATTAAGTTTCTTGAAGATTTTGTTAAGATCAATTCATTTATGGTTTTAAAAGAGGTGGTTTGGTATATAGTGTGTACATATATTCAATTTCAGCATCTGATTTATTAAAGGTTACTCGAGGGTATGTTTTACATTTATATAAAAGAGGTATTGAAATTTACAGTTTATCATTTTATTTTTACCATCGAGTACTGTAAATACACAGTACGTATCTTATAGACTTAAAGATTTAATATGACCTTTTCCATTATTACTCTTACTATTATTATTACTCTATAGGATGAGTTGTCATTTTATTGCGATTTTAAATTTTGATAAAACATTTTTTATACTATTGTGTTCCTGTAGACTTGATTTCTTTTGTATTCAAAATTTTATTCTGTTATATATATTTATATGTACATACATAAGTACAAAGCTTTTATAAACAGCCAACATTTTAGTTAGGTGATTTAATGGTTTTAAGATTATTTATTGATGATGGTGATGAAAATGAAAATAATTTATAATGCAATTTTATTAGATAAAATATCCAAGATAAAAATTTAATTTTCTTTATTAATGTTTTCTGAAAAGGATTTTACATTTGATATAATGTCGTTCTAATACATAACATTAATTTTATAATAAATATCCCACGACTCTCTTCATTTGTATTTACTAATTAATTATCTTTGGAGCTTCATTGCCTTAAAACTTTTCGCAGCTGTTATGCACATTGAATTATCATTGATTACAAGAAAACTGAAAGAAAACTAATTTCCATAACCTTTGTTCTTGCTAATCGTTAACTGGAAACTAGAAATATCCAATATTTTTGAATTCACTGAGGAAAAAAAAAATTTTATAGTTATAATCATAGTTTTTATGCAAAAAGGCTTGATATTAAAATCCAAAAACATAATTTGTCATTATTAATAACATTTTTTTATCAACGTAATTCATAAAGGGTATCTTTTCATATATATATAAAACAGTTATATTTATTTTTATTAAACATTTTCTTAATATTAAAACAAGTAATTAAAAACATTTCTTTTAATTTTATAAATTTTAACTTGTATTTTTAAATTTGTAGTAGCTAGGTTCTACAAAGCATGTCAATTTCAACAGAAAATAGTTTCCAAAAATTTAAAACCATTTTTAATGCATATTTTTATATTCTATATTTCTTGAATAATTTGTATAGTAATCACTTAGGCTTATGCAACACTACAGTCAGAAAAAATTACAATAGTAAAACAACAATAAAAATAACAAAATTAAATTATAAGCAATGTTAAAAATATTTAAATAAAATGAAAAATATTTATAAAAATGATTAAAATAAACATTAGTCAAAATAAATCAAATTTCAAAATAAATATGAGCCGGATCATCTCATATTACTAATAAATTCAAATGATTATTGCTTAAATTTGGCGAACGAGCATAAACTTCTGATGGTACTTGGCAACTCATTTCATTTCCTGAAACTGCTTAGTAAAACTGAATCATTGAGAATGACTTTTCTATTAGTTGGAAACATCAACATATTTGTCGCCCCAGATTTGGAAAACTGAAGTTTAGCATACAAATAATTTGACTCGCGATAATTAATCTACTTATAAATAAAAATTACCGCAAGACAGAAAAAGAACTTAGACAATGAGGTAGCAAATACTTTACCAAAAATAATGCGATACATGATCATATTTCCGCAGCTTATATACGTATCTAACACGATTATTCAATTGGAGTAAATTACATCACAATACAATATACGAGGCATATTCAAAGACTTAATCAAATAAAGCCTAAGGCTTTGTGAACAAAAATGTTGCGCAAGTCGCAACTTGTAAAGGGTTGAACTATTTTTTTAACAAATAGATGCAATGTAACTGTTACAAGTGAAGCTATTATTAATTACTAGACCAAGATCATTAACTTTATTCAAAAATTGAATGGCAGATCCATTAATGATCAATTTTGGAAAAGTAAATGGATTTTTAGATTTAGTAATAAGCGTTGCACTACATTTACCTTCATTAATAATAAAACCAGGAGAACTAGCCCAATCGCAAATATTACTTAAACAATATTTTGAATTTGATCAAAAGTGCCACCCAGAAATCTGTACATCATTCGCACAAATATCAAAAATAACAATTATTGATACATGTAAAAATGTCGTTCAAAAACAACGAGAATAGCAGTAATCCCAATATAGAACCCTGAGGAACACCGTCATTAACTTTACCCAGATACGATACCATTCCATTCGAACTAACATATTGCCTAGCCTACGATGATCAAAATTATAGAATAACATTAGCTTCTGCAAAATAAGTTTATGATTGATCATATCAAACGCCTTGGAAAAATCTATTAAAATTATTAGGACAAACGAATTGGTTTTATCTCGGAGTCAACTTATGTCATCTGTAACGTTTATCAGAACTGTCTGTGTACTAAATTTTTTTCGCAAACTGAATTGATAACTGCTTAGAAATTCATTTGAATCAATTTACTTCGTGATTTGCTCAAAGACGACTTTCCCAAGAACCTTTGATAAAACAGGCAATATACTTATAGGTCTTAAACTTTCCATAGATGAAACATCTGTTTCCTTGAAAATTGGTAAAACCGAAGCTATTTTCCACAAAGTGGGAAATGTTGAGGATGCAATTGAAAAATTAATTATGTGTGTGAGATATTTTAAATATCTTATTACATTTATTATTGATACCATCATGCCTAACTGAGTTGGATCTAATGTAATTTATGGCTAAAGCAATATCATTTGGGGCAATACAGTGAAATGTAAATTGTTGAGTTAATTTATAGTGTAAATAGAAGTTATTATCAGGCAATGGAAAATTGATTTGTTTAACTGGCTTAGTTAAGAAATGTGTATTTATTGAATCAATAGAAAAACTGGAAACATTATTCGACTTATTGCTCCCGCCCTTGAATACCAAGGAACATAGAATTCCAAGTTTTTTTATTTGAAAATGATTTAAAATTTCCAAAATAGTATTTTCGTTTGGCTTCGCGTATTTTAACCACAATTAATTTTTTAATGTTATTGTAGCGCGATAAGAACAAAGGTCTCTGTGTTCGTTTCCTTTTCTTGTACTACTAATTTAATTGAATATCACCATGTTTAATACCATAGACCACCGAGTGAAGTCAGTAGTAATTACATAGTTTATAAAAGCAAAAAGCCAACAAAAACGAAAAAACAAAAAAGGAATGATAATAAAACGGTACATTACAATAAAAATAGAAAAAAAAGTATTTGAGAGTTAGTCTCGTTTACATACTAGTGCAAGAATCACCATATAATTCTGTATTTTCTGTTAAAATAAAATTACAGTCCACATTGCATCGCAACATTTGGCTCTTCGAGCCGGATCAGGCTACTTATAAATAATTATCATCGGACACACGGTTGTCAGCGCATAACGAATTATTAACCTACAACGGGTTTATTGTCAAAATACGTATAATCGAACACGATTGTCAGCACGTATCATACAGTAGCGGTGATACCCAAAGTAACAAATAACCTATATAAGCTCTAAATTAAATTACAATCGGACACGCAGGTGTCAACGCATAACCTAATATTTGTATAAAGTACGGTTTAGCCACAAATTGAAACAACGATTTCCAGTTTTCTACATATATCTTTAAATCTGTGAGGCACACGACTTGTCTACAGAACCACAACAAAGCACGCAGAATTTGGGTTTCATAATTGAATATTAATGCTGTGTGCCTCAGAAAACTTTTCAAACTAAACTTTTGTAAAACCCAGTAATTCATGTAATATTTCAATAGATGTCACTAGGTTAAAAGTATTCAGTTGTGCCTTTGCTTATACTTAACTAAACTTTTCAAATGTCATTCAAAATTTATAAACCACTTAAAATATTGTAAAATTATAAATTTTTTATTATTATGTTGTAATATTATAAAAAATTTAACCTTGTGCATTTTAAAGCACGAAGCATTATGGAAAATGCATTTGCACTAAAGAAAGCACGATGGTAGCGGTTTTTAAAATCACTGAAATTGAAAATTAAAAATTGCAATAACCGCGTGTTGTGTAATGTACAATATTTGCATTAATAAGAGTTTTGAGTTGAAACCATTTGAAGTAGTCTTAGATGAATACTTCGATAATTTTAATAATGATGCAGATGATGAAACAGCTATAGGGTTAATGACATAGATTAAGGAATCTTGCCATAGAAATAAATGTAATATAATAAAACAATATGAATTCAGACTTTTATTTAAAAGTAATTCTTTAAATAGTTGAGCCTTTCAAAATTCAAAATATTTCACCATATCTCCAGTTTTATTATTATGTATTTATATGAAATACAAATACATTCATGTCGTCACTCATCTTCGCTTGAACTAGAAACTTTCATGGAACTTTCTGTACTGTAACTGTTTGGTGGCTATTTTTAGTAGCTTCATTTTTTCTCCTTTGTTTATTTTGTACATTTTGGTTATTTAATTTTTAATTTTCGCATACTACGTATTTTAAACTGTACGTCACGCATATTGAAAAGTTGTTGAAAAGTAACCTCGTAAATTGACTTTTCACCTAGCATCTATGAGGAAGTAGTGGAAGCTTCGAAACTTGAAAAGTTTAGTTTGAAAAGTCTTCTGACGCACACAGCATTAATATAGCAATCCAGTGGATATACAAACAACCATTAGAAATGAAATTTTCAACTATCATCACATTAATAGTGGCGCCTTCTACCAGCAACTAGCATAAGTTAAGTAGTTACATAAAATTACGTAATCAGTATCATTTTTTTTTTTTTAGATTTCATTTTATTTTTAAAATTATTTGATATTGTTTATTATTATAACTCAACATTTCTGTAATTCGACATTATTATTGTAAAGCCGGTTGAATTCGTTCTCAGTTTCAAGCAACTAAGGAGGCTCAAATTAAAATAAACAAAAAAAATGTACCACATTAAAGGCAAAGTTAACTAAAATTAAAAAATTTATAGCTCAAGCTACGAACGACACAAAACCTTCAGAGTATACTGTGCGATTAGATTTATTGCGGAGAACCTTCACTACCGCATAAGTAGACAACGATCAGGAATTTTCAAATTTAATTGAATCCTTTACGGAATTCGAAAAAACTTATTTTTTACTTCTTAGTAGCCTTCAAAGTTCGTTGCCTGAATACACTCAGGACCACGATGGTAATTTAATGGTTTCAAGGCGAGGGTCCAACGACGTATCAAATTCATCCGATTCAGCTGAAATACAGTTGGAATCCATTAAAGCTGAAGCGGCTAAACTACCACAAATACAAGTACCTACATTTAGCGGCAATCCTTCCCAATGGCTTACTTTTAAGGATACGTATATTGTGCTTATCCACAACAACGAGGAAATATCTAATATTGTGAAGTTCATTTACCTTCTCAATAAACTTAAGGGTGACGCACGCGAAACGGTAGAGCACATAACTTTGACAGCTGCTGGTTATCACAGTGCATGGTCTGATCTAATTCAAACTTTTTCGATGCACTGTGTAATCTTTCGCATCTAACTTGCTCGATGCACTGTGTAATCTTTCGCAGATCAAAAAGAATAGTGCACAGAAACTTCGGATACTTTCGAATTCCTGTCGCAATCACATATCATCTCTTGAGGCTTGCGGGCTGGAGATTGCTGGTTTGGGAGAGCAGCTTCTAATTCACATAATTACCAAAAAATTTGACGTTCAATTACGTAAAGATTGGGAAGATAGACTGACTGCTACCGAAATGCCTACTTGGCCGCAATTTAAAGAATTTCGGAAGAAGAATCGGTTGAACCAACAAAAAGGCAGTCAGATAGCCAGTTTGCCAACTTAGTTAAATTTAATAATAAGACTACGAATAACTTCAACAAAGGCTACAAAAAAGGCAATTCATTTGTTTAAGGGCAATTCATTTGTTTTATCAAATGAGTCTGCGAAAGACGATAACAATCGATTTCCACATCACAAGATAAACACAAAACAAATAGATAACGGACAAAACTTGTGTGGGATGTGTCAAACTAAATATCATCCTTTATTTGTGTGTCAATCCAATTTCAAACTATCCCCTGTCGAGCGCTTACAAAATGCAAGGGATTTTAAAGTTTGTATTAACTGTCTGGGAAAGTTACACGCTGTGGATGCATGTAAATCGATTGGCTGTCGAGTCTGTAACTCTAGACATCATACGTTGTTGCACGATTCGATTCGACATAATACAGCTGAATTGGCTACTCTTAGTATCTAACATTCACAAAATATGCACGCAGCAACAAATACACAGAACATGCAGACAAGTACAGAAATATTGTTAACAGCAGTAATACAGATTCAAGACAAGTCAGGTAATTATCATAATTGCCGAGCAATTTTCGATTCAGGTAGTCAATCCAATTTTATTGTTCCATCACTAGCAAATAAACTTGGCATTGACAAGACTAATATTACCAATTTGACGATAAGTGGTATCAATCAAACAAAGACATTAATATCCCAAGGTGTTTCAACAAAAATCAAATCTCGTTCAAGCCGTTATAACAAAGTTTTAAACTTCCTAGTTGTTCCGCAAATATCTGGTGCATGGCCACAAACAAGTTTGAACATGTCATCGCGGAATATACCGTCAAATCTGATGAATGTGAATTTCTTCCTAAACTTTCCTATAATCACAAAAACAACAAATGGTGAGAATGTATGACTAAAACTACGCATTAACGAATAAATTATACATTATTCATTAATAAAGTTGATTTTTCGGCATTTTTTATAGACAAATATATTAATTGTTCATGGCAATCCCAATATTTTCGATTTGGTAAATCAGAAAAATATAGAGGCCAATCGCTCTCAATATATCTACTGAAAAAAGTAGAAATATCTTCCCCCCTCCCCGTAATTTTAATTTTGGCTGAAGGCCCAGAGTTATACCAATGTATAACTCTGCAAAAAATGAGAACCCTCCATGAGTTCTGTTGGTAGTTTGGTTTCGTACTGAAAAGTATGGTCTACTCATCAGGCAGCTACGACCAAACTACAAAAATTTCCACTCTAATCACATACATTAAGTATCTGGCCAGAACGTACTACATTATTCATTAAGTAAAGGACATTAAAACTTTTGTATTGATACGTTTAAATAATATCATGTAATATTTTTTTCAATTTATGTAGATAAAAATACTAATGTTCAATATATGTCGAATTTCCGAACGTTTTTCGATACTTAGAAACACTGACTCAAAAAACTAAGTGTATTTTTGAGTAACTGTGGATGTAAAGTAACAGACAAATATCATCATTTCAAAAGTTATAGAGACTAAGGGTGTTTAGTATAACAAAATCCTCTGACAGTTTCCGCTTACGTCTTACTTTAATTTCCCAAGCATTTTCTGCAGCATAGAAAAACCGACCAAAAATATTAAATATATTTTTGAGTATATGGAGAAACCTCATTTGTGTGTTTGAAGAGTATTTCATTGGTATAACTCTTGGCCCTTGGGCTAAAATTACGGGGAGGGGGGAATGATATTTCTACTTTTTTCAGTAGATATTTTATGAGGGATTGGCCTCTTTATTTGTGTGATTTACCAAATTGAAAATATTGGGATTGCCATGAACAGTTAATATGTGTCTATAAAGAAGCCGAAATAATCAACCGATTTACAGACAGACAAATTAAATTCTTAAGAAAAAATTTGGCCGCTAGGTGGCCACCTCTAGCATTGATGTAAATTTCGATTCATTTTTGCATTTTTCATGACGTGACGGCAGCATTTCGTTCAAAATGTTGCCCGTTTGACCAACAAAATTGTGTAGTGGTGTCAAATTAGGCTATCTAAGTGGCCATAATATCGCCTAACATTTATATGACACTTCCACGAAACATTGGATGCAAAATAGTCATTGTTTTCCCGGATGTGTAGCATGTGGAAGTTACGGTCCTGCTGAGTCATTGTTTTCCCGGATGTGTAGCATGTGGAAGTTACGGTCCTGCTGAAATTAAAGCCCTTCAATGCCAAGTTCGCCCACTTCTTGTGCCAAAAAGTCGCGTAGCTTCACGTTGTCTCTCTAGCGATTATCATTGACAGTAACAGCCTTCCCTTCGTTAAATACAAAAAAGTACTTTCTAATGATTCGTTTCGAGCAAATCCCGCACCAGAATTACTTTTTTGTCAAATTGAGCTTTCTCGTGAATAATTCGAGGATTTTCGGATACCTAGTAAAAACTGTTTTGCTTATTTTGCACTGCAATTGAAGAATAATGTGGTTCATCGCTCATGATAATTTTCAACCAAAAGTTTGGTTCGATTTAATTGGCGAGGGTAATTGGCATTCAATTGTATGTTAATATAATTTTGTTCAAAACTCGATGCAAAGGGGTGCGATTACATATCAATTGATGTGCACGTTTTCTTGTTGATGTTCCCGCGTTTTCACTGACATCGTCACACACAATATTCATATTTTCGCTTGATAAACGTCTCGTTCTCTTTTAGGCGTCTTTAGACAACGACATTTTGATCGAAATGCTCTTTGAGAGCAACCGAATGAAGATTTATTTTCATAAAACAGTTTAAGCATTTCTGCTCGTTGTTTTGGCATATAGCTCTCCATAACAAATTGGACACGTTTGTACTTCCCAAAAAAATCAAAACGGACTGAGAAATGACATGAAATATGAAAATTGCGCCACCTTTTGATCGTTCAGTTAATTATGGCACTCTAAATAATAGCAAATAAATAGATTTCATGATAAAAAAAAGGGAAACAGTTAGCGAAAAACAAATTATGTGTAGAATCGAGGATGCTTTCGATTTTTCCACAAATTAAAAAAAAAACACCTTTTTGGGGGGTGAATAATCGGAAATTCATTTATTATTATTATTATTTTAATTTTTGTGTATTTTTGATATTTTTTTTTTTTAATTTAACTTGTTATTTTAAACGCAATTACATTTTACAAAACATGCAAATATTATTAATTCTTTCAATTTGTGTACAAGTTTCATGAATAATCTTTGTACATGAAAGACATTTCTTGCTGTTTGTATAATTTACTTTCTGAAAACAACAAAGGCAATGTTCTGCCAAATAATCGGAACTTCTTAATATTTTTTGTTTAATGTAATATCTGCATTGATTCAAACGTCCTCTGAATGGATACCGATGGCATTTTCATTCAAAAGTAATTGTTCTATGGCATAAATTGTAAATATTGGTTTTTCTAAGTTGAGGAAAATGCTTGCGAAATTCAAGTAAGACATCAACGGAAACCGTAATATGATTTTGTTATATTAAACACCCTTAGTCTCGATAACTTTTCAAATGATGATATTTTTCTTTTAGTTTATAGTTACTCAATAATATACTTAGTATTTTTGGCGGGTTTTTGTAAGATGCGGAAGACGTTTAGGAAATTTACGTCAGACTTAAACGGAAACCGTAGTATGATTTTATTGTACTAAACACCCTAAACTCTATAAATTTTCAAATGAGCGAGCGGAATTTAAACATTTACCTTACTTGGTAAAGTGACGCAATTTGTACCGTGCCGAGCGAGTTCATCTACCCTTTCATTCTTCGCAACGCTGAAGTGGCTTGGCGTCTACATTAAGTGGATGTTAAACTGATCTGCCATCTCGTTAAGAGACAAACGGGAGATTCACGTTTAGTTTCTCACAGAAAACATCACATCCAACCCAACCATCCATTTTCGAACGATCCGTGAAGAAGTTCAAAACTTCAGGGTGCAAAATCTCTTCACTAAGTTAGTCCTCTCTGGAGGGAATATTAGTACGAAACCTTTGGTATAATAAGAAAAGATGGTATAATAATCAAGTAATCTGTGGCACCAAGGATATCTCTGTTACACAATAAAAATAATGTCCTCCCATGAGTGTGGATTTGATCCTTAATGCCTGAGTGTGTGTACTCCTGAGTGCATCACTAATACACAGGGTGGAAGTTCTCTAAATTTTCATCAGCAACTTTTGGTTAGCCTTACTATTTAAGGCTGGCCACCAAACAATAATCCCATATAAAGGTATGGGCCTTATCATTGAAGCATAGAGCTAGTATACGATATGGGTTTCAAGACCCCATCGTTTTCCAATAGCACTTTTAATGGAGTATAGCGCTATAATAGCTTTCTTTACCCTTTCTAAAATATTAGGCTTCAAACTAAATTTGCTGTGCAAAACAATACCAGGTATTTCGCTTTATTATTATTTATTATTCAAATGATGATGTTCTCATTTTAGGAATGTTTAGGTTTGGGCTCATTTTAGGCCATATTCATTTTATAAACTATGTAATTCGAATCGCGTTTTCTTCTTTATTTAATGCTGATTATCGGTTAATTCGAATTAGGTCTGTTATAATCCCGAACACATGCAAAGCTATTAAAATTTAGGAAAAACTTCACACATTTTGGCAAAGACGTGAAGTTTTTCCTAAACGATCCTATTTTTTTTTTTTTTTTTAGGATAATTTAGGATAAACTTCACGCGAATACATAAAGAATCATTTCCGGCCTACTAACTTCTTTGGAGATAGGCAATAAATAATTTAAAATTATGATTAGTTGATATTGAATATTTTGTATTGGAAATAAACTATATAGAAAAAACTGGGGTGGGTTGAGATAGTGTTACCTGATGAATATTTTTATTTTTTCTGGGATGAAAAATTAGGATCACAGCCTTTTAAATAATCTCCTTAAAATTAATAGCTGTTTTGTTATTAAATTTTAAAATATTTTTTTCATTTTGAAATGGTGTTTATTATTATTCAAAGAAATCTGTTAAGAATAAATAAAATGTTTTTAAATTCGAAAAAATGTTGAACTATTGGAAATTAAAAAACCATTTTCTTGAATTTACAAGCCAACATTTTCGTCATAAACAGTAATTGGCATTTTTAACTGTGTATTTGTCTAATTGTTTACTTAAGACGAAGACGTCTGCAGGTATCACCGCACAGAAAGAAATCGTGATTTTCGAATTAAAAAAATCGGCTTTTAAATTAAAAAATAACCAAATTAAAATAAAAACTGCGTTAAAATAAAATAAATCTCTTTCAGATTAAACAAAATTGGGTTTTTTGATTTTTGAAAAAGATTTTTGAATCATTGTTTTATATGAAGTGGTGATATTTTTGAAAAAAATGTCAAATTCAACAAAAACTTTTTTATTTCAAACGTCCAATGTTTTATTTTCATTTTAAAAATTAAATCATTAAATTGAATGATTTTATTTTTAGTTTATATAACTTATTTTACAATTCATATTTTTGAATTAAAAGCAATATTTTTGAAATCGCCATATTTTACATCAAAGTATGACCTTTCGGGTCAAAGTGATATATTCAAACTAATCATAAAATTAAGTTACAAAAAATAATAAAAACCGAAGTGATCAAAAATAAAGTGTCAACGTGTTTTAAGTTTTTAATTTAATATCTGTAGTCGTTTAAATAAACTGCAATACACTAGTGGAAATAAATATAACGGCAACTGCAAAAATGATCTAAACATGTGATAACGATTATAAAAATTAAAAATTCAGTTATTATCTTAAAATAATATTTATTGCGCAATGATTCATAATATCTATTAATTGCATTAAGATTAACAATTAACGGTTTTTAAAATTCAATATTTTTTGTACCAAAATAATTGGAAATAATTATAACGGCAACGAGCATTTATATGATTTGTTGTTTAGCTAATAGTGTGTGCTAGCGCCGCCTTTATTGATAACTTCAAAAATTCTATCGGGCATCGAATTGATTAATTTTTGAAGCTCTGATACAGGTATATCCCTCCATTCTTTTTGAATTGCATCCTTTAGTTGTTCGACCGTCGTAAATTGCCTTCCTTTAGCGTATACCTTTCGCACTAATATACCCCATAGATTTTCTATAGGGTTTAAATCAGGGCTAATAGCAGGCCACTCTAGTACTTCAATATTTTTACTTCTTAGCCAATTTTTTGTTGCCTTTGCAGAATGAATGGAAGCATTATCGTGTTGAAATATAAAATTTTCATTGATTCTATTCAAACTCCAACAAAACGTTGTCTAATAAATTAATGTAATAGTCGGCATTCATTTTAGTACTTATCCAACAAATTGGGGTTTTACCGTTGTAACAAAAAGCTGCCCAAACCATAAGAGATCCTCCTCCAAAATTTCTGCTCATTCTAACTTCAACATCTTTAGACAAATTATGCCAATAGATTTGATTTCCATCAGGCCCATCTAAATTGAATTTTTTTTCATCGCTAAAAATTACATTCTGCCATTCCGACCGCCAATGCATATGTTTTTTTGCGAATTCCAATCGTGCCTGTTTATGGTGTGGTGTTAATTTAGGTTTCTTTTTCCTTTTCAGCCATTTTACCTTCTCAGATTGCTGTAAAATTTGCCGAATCCTTCTTGTTGTTGTTGGTACGTTTAGATCTGCTTTTATCTCAGACGATGACATATTAGTAAATTTTTTGAATAATAATTATTTATAATATAAGCTTACTCATTACTTTTTTAAAAACCTGTCGCATACAGTTTTCCGAAATAGCTTGCTGCCCCAACCTCCCCTTCTCGAGTTATGATTTTTTTAAGAAGTAAAATTGAGTGATTTTAAGCTATTCATGATAGGTAATCATTTTACTTAGGTTGCCTAGTTTTTAATGAAATCGGTATCAGAGCCTGCTCTGTACGTACAAGGTATAATCATATTTTGTTCACAGATTGCCTATTTCAAGAGTACCGCTAAATTTGATGGTTTCAACCAAAATATTTCTTCCAGGGCTCATTTTTTCACCTTCTTATGAAGATTCCAACCCCATTTAAATACCACCAATTTTCGGAAAAAACGTCATCTTCACAGCTCTGTACCTTTGCTACATTATTCCAAACTGTATGTTATATTGGGGGACGGGTTCTTGTATTCTCTTCAAAACACGCCCGAAGCAGTTTTTTGGTATTGAAATCCTGGTAGAGTTATAGTTTAATAACGTGTTGATTTATTGAGTATTTCCTAATTGTCTCGGCTACTGTTTATCGAATTAAAAAACATAAATCGACTTAATTCATTATGACGTTCACTTTAAATCTACGAGTAAATAGATGATTAGGTATTTATAAAACAAACATGACTCAGTTAAGATTTCGATATCCACAAAAGTTTTTCGTATGTGTTTTGGGGAGAAAACAAGGTACCGTCTTTTAACATTAGGTGAAGTTTGGAGTATGGAGACACAAGTTATATAGAATTGGAGTATGGAGGGAGACACAAGTTATAGAGAATTGTGTCCTTAAGTGTACATATTATACAACATGTCATTTTAAATACTTTTAGGCTACATATTATTGTTCCGGGAAATCGCCCCAAAATAATCAGGATGACAATGATAAAAAACGGAAACGGCAATCTGGCAAAATTTATTATGCTTATGTGAATAGTAAACATTACAATAAAAGTATAACACAACCGACTTTCGAACCAGACCAACAAATTGAAACATAGCCTCCCGATCGGAATACAGATGGTGATTCGGATCTTAAGTCATGGCTTTACTACAATGGATGTAATAATATATCATTTGAGGAAGGATGATATAAAACGTCTAAATAATGAAGAACTATTTAATCAATGGCCGCTTTATAAAAGTCAAATTGCACCACAATTAGTAAGGTATTACATACATTTATTTAAATAAAATAAAAAATACAAATGTGTGTATTGCATATAGTTTTGCTAATGAGTCAAACTGAAGAAGATGAAGTCAAACTACATGTATCAAAAATGGGAGACTTTTAGAAAAGATATTCTTAAGATTTTTAAAATAAAGATTAAAGATTTACCAACATTATTTCCACTTAATCAAATCAAAGCATCCAAAAAAGAAAGTGTGTATTTTGTTTATTATTTTGAATAAAAATTTAATAACATTCGTTTTATTTTTTCAGATTTTATCAACTTAAACATATTTAAGATCTTAGCTCACATACTTCCACCAGTTGCAAGGTACGAGGTTTATGCCGAAAGAACTCTGCTTTGGCAGGAATTTCGTGGTAACAATCCCAGATAGAACAGACTGGGTTACTGGGTTACCGCAGATGGAACCTAACAGCCTAGTCTGGTACACTGATGGATCAAAAATGGATAGTGGAGTCGGCATTGGTGTCTTTGGACCCAATCACAAAATATCGAAATCACTGGGTACTTACCCCAGTGTTTTTCTAGCCGAAATTCACGCCATCGAAATCTGCGCCTCTATTATTATGACCAAAGGTCTTAAAGGCGCATCCATCCACATTTTGTCTGACAGCCAAGCAGCACTGAAAGCATTGGCTTCTAACTGCTTGGTTTCCAAGTCGGTTCAAAGTTGTTATAAACTGCTACAATCTCTCTCTTGTCAAAACAAAGTAAGGTTGTGGTGGGTGCCTGGTCACATGGGCATCACTGGAAATGAGATAGCCGACGAACTTGCACGGGCAGGCTCGTCGACTACACTCATTGGCCCTGAGCCTTTTTGTGGTATCCCTTGGGCTTCTGCAACCTACACAATCAGTAAATGGGAAAAAATACAGTGCTTGACTTATTGGAACTGTATTCCCGGCCTTAGACAAGCCAAATCTTTGATCAGACCATTTCACCACAAAAATTTGGCGATCAATTTCAGCAAAGGAAATATTAGGAAACTTGTGAGTTTTCTCTCAGGTCACTGTAACCTGAGATATCATTTGAACAAAATGAACCTGTCCACAGAGACGGAGTGCCGACTCTGTTTGGAAGAGACAGAAACCGCAGAACACATACTATGTGAGTGTGTTGCTCTGTGCACACGGAGGTGGATTCATTTTGAAGAGAGGTATCTGACCCCGGAGAAATGTAAATTGGCCTCTATAAACAGTATTCTCGCCTTTATTAGAGAGGTGGAGAAGCTCCTGGAGTAACAGTACCCAACAGCACAAAAGATCTTTTAGGTCGTAGTGCTAGCCGCTTTTGGGCAGGGACGAAAAAAAAAAAAAAAAAAAAAAAAAGGTACGAGGTTTGCAAAAATAACAAAAAGAAGAAAACCGGAAAAATTACGATCAAAGAAGCAGAGGATTCACTCGTAGTCCACATCAATTCGTTATCTGAGTTGCACGAAGTAATTAAGTCCAGACAAAATTGTGCCTGGGAGAATAAAATCAGCGTTCAGCCAATGATAATTTTAATTGGTGATATAAATAGCCTTGAACCCCAAATATATTTATATGTTGACAATTTTAAATACCCTTTCAACAATTTTATATCATGTTTGTCGGCGTGCTTTAAGATATTTCAGAGTTTGAACTTAAAATATCAATTAGCCAGCTTCCCAGTTTGGCTTTTTATTCAGAAATACTTTTTCAACATTGATACAGAGTATGATGAAGTAATTTCAAGCGTGTCATGCTTATTTTCTTCTTTTTGTAACTAAAGGTTTTCAAATAAATCTAAATATTGAAGTAACAATGGTTTTCTGTTTTAAATGTAACGAAAATATAATTTTATGGTATTTCCAAATTTTATAAAATATTTAAAATTTATTCATGGACTAACAGGATCTGATACTTACCAATGCGCTGAAACTAATTGTAAGATGAAGTTTGGCAATTTAAAGAATTTTAGAAAACATTCAATGAATTTCCATTGCGATAATGAAAGTAAATCTGCATTACAAGAACCAAATTTGGTAGAAAATGAAAATATAAGTTTAACCACTGAAAATTCCCTTAATATTACATTGGTTAAGCCAAATGTAAATTCTAGTTTGCTTTTTGACACTACGACTTTAACTCAAGATCCAAATTGTTTTATTAACAATCTTAAACATCAATCTATTAATCCTTAATTTATAAACTATTAAAAACTTTAATGAGTCTTTATTAACTACCATAAAACAAGTTATTGTTCCGCATTTACCAGTGAGTCTTGGAGAAAAAATTGCGAACTTAATTGCCCCTTTTCATTATTTATTCGATGATATTAAATCGGAATATCGTCTAATGAAAAAATTAAAAGAAGACGAATTGTTAGAAAGTCCAATTTGAAAAGATTTTTTGAAAAAAATGATTTATTGCAAAAAACCATAGAAAATACAAATGATTTAAAATCGAAAAACGGCTACTGCAATTTTGTCAATGGTGAAACATTTAAATTAAAAACATTATATTTAGGGGAAGATAAAATTATCCATATAATATTTTTTGGACGATTTCGAAATCAACAATCCTCTTGGCAGTAATTCGTCTGAATATTCTGTATGCGGTATTTACTATTCCTTCCCAACCATGCCCCAATTTTTACAATCCAAGTTAGAAAACATTTTCGTTGCTGGTTTTATTAAAAGTAAAGATATGAAATCGGTAGGTCGTGATTCGGCATTGTACGAAGTTATAAGCCAAATTAAATCGTTAGAACAAAATGGCATTTATATTAAATGTAATAATTAAAACGTATACTGGTCTGATATTATGCATGATCTGTTTGAGGGAGTCTGTATATATGATATTTGTCATGTTATACTATTTTACATTAATACTAAGGTATTTACTCTTGAAACCCTAAATTATCGAAAAAGATGTTTCAATTATGGTGCAACTGAAACTGGAAATTTATCGGTACCAATAACATTAAATAGATTGAAAACTAATAATTTAAAAATGTCTGCAAGGGAAAGCATGAATTTTATTCATTTTTTTTTTCTCTTCTGGTTGGTGACTTGGTACCGAGAAATTGCCAAGTAAGGGTATTGTTCACTTATTTATTACAAATTATAGATATGTGCCTACTCCCTGTGATAAACGAAGTTTATGTAAGAAATTTGGAATATAATATTAAAATGCATAACCAACTGTATATTGAACTCTTTAATGAACCACTTAAACCGAAACATCATTTTTCCGTTCAATATCCTACTGCGATAAAGAAATGTGGACCCCTAAAGTACCAAAGTTGTTTTCGTTTTGAATCTAAACATAAAAAATATAAGATTTATGCCGCAACCATAACTTCTCGAAAAAATATTTCATTAACACTTGCAACTAAAAGTTCTCTTAAATTTCCCCATTCATTATTACAAAATTTTAACTTCTCAGAAAATACTATCATTTCAGCACATTCTATAATTTATAACAATTCCAAGTATCAGAAGACAAAATTAAACGATCCCATATTGCTGTATAGAATAATTTCATTTAAAAATCTTTGATAAAGAAATTATCGTTATCTGTAATGAAATACAAATAGTACAGAATGATTCCCATTATAATGCATACGTAGTGGGAAATAATAAAATATTGTTGTTGAACATCCAATTCACTACTTTTCAAGTCCGCCATTTGATGTTTGTAAAGTATCGAATGGAAAATATTACTTAAGGAATAAAATTATAAATTTAGACTAGTAACCAACATGTGATGTATTATTACAAATGCAAATTACATATATTAGTTTTATTGTTTTATTGTATAATTTAATAACGGTCAGTTTTTAATAAATTTGAATTGAATAAAAAATTAAAAATAATGACTTTCACTTCATCAAGTTTCTCCCTTGAAATCAAAAATCCAAAATTTTTGAATTTAAATATTTGTATTTTATTTCAAAAACGTTTATTTTGATTTCAAAAATGTTTGACATTTGCTTTAAAATTCAAAATCTTTGAAGCAACTATCAAAGCTTTTAAATCAAAAATTTACTCTTTAGTTCAAAAGTAACTTTCGTTTTAAAACAAATGTATTTCAACAATTGAATTAAAAGTAATTTATTTACATTAAAAATTTCACGTTTTTAAAATAAAAATTTTAATTTTAGTTTCAAATGTCATTTTTTGAAAATGAAAATTTTAGATTTTTAATATAAAAAATTGAGATTCTTAATTCAAAAACCTTTTGATTTTTGAAATAAAAAAATATCGTTTGATGCAATTTTTGAATTAAAAAACAATTTTTTAATTCTGAAATGATTTTTAAAACAAAAGGAAAATGTTTTTTGATTTAAATAAAAATCCTTTTGACGAAAAATCATGTCGCATTTCATTTGATTTTACAGAGTTTATATTTAAATATAATGCGCTTTTTTCTTTCTGTGCGTAGAATTGTATAATTTAAACGAATGTAAAATGTTAAATCATAAACTTTCAAATTTATTGTTTACAAAGTTGTCAAATACTGATTTACGAAACGTTTTGTATTTAAAAAATAATCTTTTAGAGTACGTAGGTATGAAGCTCTATCTAAAATAAATTATAATGTAGCCTGCATCATTCCCTAGGAAACTGAACATGGAGGAGCTAAAAAAATTTGCGTACATATTGATTTTACCTATGCCATGTAGTGGTATGTTCAATTTTGATTGGTAAACATCTCTATTTGCGCCAATCAAAAATATTGTACTGGTGTAATCTAATGCAACTTATTGTACAATAGGATACGTTTTATTGTTAATTTCACAACAAAAATGGCCTACAATTCACGGAGTATTCTAACATTTCATAGGTAAGTCTGTATTCGAACACTTTATTTGTTGAGGGGATCTTTACAACATAAACATTTGATTCGGTTGACGAATTTCTTCATCAAATGTCTTCATCTCGATTTATTAATAATTTAGAACAAACAAAAATTAATTTGTTCATGAAAATTACACGTTTCAAAAGTTCCCCTAATGATCTTCGGGTAAATACGAAAACCCACACCTTGTTAAATTTTTATGAAAAATAAGTAAAAAACAAAAATCAAACGCAAATCTAATATAATATTTTTATTTTTTTTTTTATTATTTTCTTCTGAACAAACCAAAATTATAATTTATCATCATTATAATTTTTTTTTTTCTATATACTAAAAAATACGCGAATCTTAAAAAAAAAAAAAATTATACAATTTCCATCGTGTAAATAAAAAAGTAAAATAAATTAAATAAAAATTTATAAATTATTTTCCTACGAACAAAAATTAGAAAAGTTTTCTTTTCAAAAACAAATTTTAATTCAATTATGTTTTTTCAACCAAAACGAGCAGAAACATTGAAAAGAAAAATTGTGAAAACCTTGTATTGTATTTGTATATATGTGTTCGGTTTCACATTGAATTAAATTTTTCGTTTTAGATTTTCCTTTACAAGAATTATGATTTTATTTTAGAAAAATATGATTTATGCGTTCGTTACAGAACGAACCATTTTTTTTTGTTTTTGTTTTGTTATGTTGTTTTTAATGCTCCTTACCGCATTAAACGCATGTCGTAAGCAAAATACCAACTATAAGAATAATATTAAAATTACGAGTATTATTATAATATGGCAAACGACAAACAATATAATTTGTAAAATACAACACAAAATTTATGTTTTTTTATCATATGGTTATATTATATAATTCTGCAAACCAGGAAAAAGGGGTGATTCTCTAGGTGTATATACATAAAAAAAAAGGAAATATTATAAATAATAATTTTTTAAAAGAACATAAAATACAACGCACGTCATCATAATCATTTTCATCATAATGCTTAAAGAGAGAGAAAAGAAGCATAAACA
Organism: Tipula vernalis; assembly: GCA_958295665.1. Classification (NCBI taxonomy): domain Eukaryota; kingdom Metazoa; phylum Arthropoda; class Insecta; order Diptera; family Tipulidae; genus Tipula; species Tipula vernalis. Next base: position 135,743,798 of record OY282560.1, read on the forward strand.
TATACATAAATAATGCTTTTATTAGAATAAAAATGTATAAATAAAAATTTTCAGTAAAATTTATGAGTTAATTCGATTATATAAAGCCTATACAATTCATATACATATACATAATGTTAACGATATTATTTATGATTAAAGTTGATAAATTTAGATAACACCAATCCTATTTATTCATAATCATGTTCATACATATAAATTTCGTTATCTTGATATTATTCATTGACCAAAAACCGACAAAATTCCATGTTTCATATTATTACATAAATGGTGAAGAATTATGGATGATAAACACTACATATGAGTAGCTGTATTTACACACTTCACATTAACATCTCGTATGTGCCGTTTACATTTGATGTTAAAGCGCATTATTACGTTTATAAACAAACTCACTAAACTTTTATTCATTCAATTTGGTGGCAATTGTATACAGTCATCGTCACGGATTATATTTCATTTGATTAAGCCGTTTGCCTGTAACTATGCCCTGGTGAATCGTTGTAACATTCAAATAACGAAATAAATTTGATGTATGTTAATTAGCTACAATTTAACGAGTTTTGTGTTTCCATAAATAGTGTATACAGTGTGTTTCCATATACATATCCTGGGGAGTAACACACTGCCCTGTTTTAGATAATAACAGGAAAGACGTTTAGTTGTCACTACAATCCATACAAAAATGCTAATTAAAAAAAAAAAAAAAAAAAAAAAAAAAAAACTGAATTAAGGATAAACTACATTTCGGTTTGAGTCCTAGGTCAAAATACCTTACAAAATGACAGAAAATAACTTGTTTTGGTTCATGCTTTGGCTGGTATTTTGTAGTTGGTATTTTGTTTCATGCAAGTAAAACCAAATAACTTATCTTCAAGTTATAACGAAAAGCTTCCTTGTAGAATTACTTACTTAATAAAACTGACTTTTTTTTACAATTAACACGCGATCGATCTATTCAACAAGAAATCACAACTCCAAGAAGATCAACAATAAAAAACAGATAATTAGGGAATTTCCCTCTAAAGACGTATTTGTTCGTTACAAAATAGGGCTTTAGTTAACCTTTTTCGTGTTAAAACATACATACATTATAATGGCCTTTGGACCGGTTACATATTAGAGAATATGCAAATGAAAGTCGAATTGAAAAATTGACAAAAAGATGTTAATCGAACGATTCTTTATTATAAATCTTAAAGACACAAAAATAATAATTGAAGAGATTGTCATATTCAAATTAGATAGCAAAAAGAACAACAACAACAAATTAAAATTCGTGATAAGAAAAATAAAATTTTCTTTTACCTTATTTACAAAACAAGAAAAAAATCAAATTAGCCTCCTTTCTTTATGTCTCTAAACTTAGTATATTTCCTTATACAACTTTTTGTGTTTTTTTTTTTTGTTGATATCTTTCTTAAGACCTTGTTATTCTTATGTAATCATCATCATATAAAATGTGATGGTGTGATAGCTAGCATAAAAAAATAATAATAATATGAAACAAAACAAATACTCGAAATAATAACGTTTTTGTAACATTTTTCATTCTCAATTTTGTTCGTGTTACATAATTTTCGTTTCCCATTTTCAAATTTTTTTGTGTTTTGTTTTCTACGTCGCCTGATAATAACAAGGATTGTAGCTACGGCAAGTACAAAAAGAAAAACACAGAAAATTTGTTCTTTAATAAAAATGGACATTTCAATTTTTATATTATATACATTTTCATGATACTACGTTGTCTTGTTTGTTAATATTTAAATTAAAATAAGCAAATAAAACCAAACACAGAAAATAATAGAATGAGAGGAAAATTGGAAAAATTTTAGAAAAATATATTATACGTATAGTAGCATAGAGCAAACACAACCAAAAGTTGTTGAGGTTACAAGGAAGATTAAAAAATAAGAAAAACTCTTTTTTGTTTTTCTTGTAACTTTATGTTTATTCCTTTTATTTCGTACCGTAAAGAATGTTTAAAGCTGAACGTTTAACGAACTCCTAATTCAACAAAATGATTCTGAGTAATGAACTGTAAGCTTTCGGTCCTTTGGGGTTAATAAAATAAAGCATTAGTGGTTTGTAAGACAGGTTCGTTGTATTTTCCAAAGACTTCCCTGGTAGGATGTCTATGAAACAAAAATGACAAGCCTGTCCGTATATCCCCATGTCTCTATTATAATTACAGGAATTCTACAATATAATTTTATTCATTGTTTTTAATTGGAACCGTATATTCTAGTTTACCGGAGCTTCGCATAGAAGTTAAAACCGACTGACTCGTGATCAATCACTGTTCACACGAAACTCTTCTCCATATCACTTGTTTTCTAAAATTAAAGATAGCACACGTTTAAAGAAATAATCAAACGTTGTTTATCAGGTACAATGTAGTTGCAACGCTACCTACACAGCACGGTGCTCTGGAGTCGGTTTAAAAAAAAAAGTGCGGTGTCTCCGAAATTCTTTCACCCAACGTTTGGACACCTAAAAAGAAGTACTTTCAGCCGCTACAGAAAAAAATCGGCTCCGCGCTTTTTTTTCTACGCCCTTTCATGTGTGATGATGATTGTGGATATATATACAGGGTGTCATATACATTCGCATTGGTTCATACACATATATAATGATAGATATAGGGTTTCCGAGAAGGGTCTAGCAATGGATGTGATCCCTAAAAGCGTAAAAACACAACAAAAATAATTAAGATTTAGAGACGTTCGTAAGATCCGTTCTACACCGCCTCGAGATAATTATAAAGAAAATTGGCATGTTTTGGTTTTGAATGAGAGAAAGAGAGTCAAGATTCAATGTTTACATTTAGTATTCTAATGTTTTAAATTTAGTATTCCGGTAGGTACTGCGAGTAAGCAATAATCTGAAATCGCTGATTTTTGTATTTTCGATATGTTTTATCCGGATTATAAAAAGCGTGGAAATCACGAAGAAAACCGTTTCAAAATAGGTCTGTGTTGTGGAAAAAAATAAAAAAAAATGGTGATCATTCAAGGAAAGATGAAATCAAACTTGATGGAAGTAATCTCGGGTTTTGATGAATGTGATACAAGGGTGCCAGCTGTACTGTGCCCAGCTTGTAATCTACGCCTGGGCAAGTTATTGAAAGAAGATAAATGATATGAATTCTCAGAAATTGGAAAATTTCTGTCTGTGAAGTACAGCACGAGATCTGTTAGGAAAGGAGACCAAAGCCAATGTTATCTTTGTGTGTTAGTTACCGGCCCTATGTGTTATCATATTTCTCGCAAAATCTGACACCAGTGGTCGTAAATAAAAATCGCCAGGAGAGAAAAAAGACAAAATGCGGAGAGGCCTCTAAGATTCCTGAAATTAAAAAAAAAGCAGTTATCAAACGTTGTGGTAAATGTTTAGGATTATTGGCCAGAGGAATTAATCACGTGTGCAATAGCACGAACTTGTTAAATAACATGCAAAAATTAAGGCTCAATTCGAAACAAAAAGAGCATATATCAACTCGCTTATTGAAAGATAAGATAGTTACAAATTCGTGTAGAGGAGAAGGCTCACACTCGCGTGACGAAGGGTTAATATCCCTCTCGCAGCATAACGGGAAACCATTGACCGTGATTATTGTTGGAGGAACAAGGAATTCGCAGGTACCATCTATTTCGGCAAATTCCCTGCGGCAAATGCAAACTGATATGTATTTAAGTACCAGAAAAGTGTTGAGAATTGCTGCTTTCATCCGTGCAGAAACAACACACCAGGAATTATAGAACTCAATTATCAAAAAAAAATATCAGAAAGTAATCATCGGTTTGACGAGTATTTTGAGCCACGAGTATTTGCATTTGTCACAACTAAAGGTGAAAAATCTGTCAATTCTCCAGAGTTTTTCGTCATTTGCAAGAATCTGCGAAGTTTCATTCAAGATGTTATGCAACGACAAGTTTCCAATGTACAACTCAAATTCGGAATTGACGGTGGGGGTGGTTTTCTAAAATTTTCTCTTTCCATCCAGTCATCGAACGATGAACCGCCCATGGCACCTCAAGGAAAGCTTCTAAGTACAAGATATGCTGAAAAATTCCTCGAATGTGGGGTGGAACGATTATTTATTTTTTGTTTAGCACCTAACACTAAGGAAAATTACCATAATGTCTCGCTTATATGGTCAGCATTAGATTTGGATTTGAAGCTTGCCAATATTATTTCGGGTCTTATGAGTAACTCAAGTGCACATACTTGCACATGGTGCGATGCTTCCCAAAAAAACTTAATCAACTCGGGCAATTACAGAACGATCAATGATTGTCGCGCTAAATGCGAAAAGTGTCGTTCAGAAGGAGGACTTAGAAAGTCAGCCAAGTTATTTGATAATTGCATACATCCAACTCTCTTCAATGCAGAAGAAAATAAGCGGATCATCGACATAATCCCACCTCCAAAATTGCATTTACTGTTGGGAGCAGTAAATACCCTCTTCCACCATATGATGTTGGAGAACGAAGAAGTCAGCCTAAAATAGACCCGGGAGTGCCTCGTGGACCGGCAGTGTACCTATGGTAGTCCAACATTTGAAGGAAATGCGTTTAAGGTTTTGCTCGATAAGGTGGATATTTTAGATGCCATGAAATGCCTTCGCTGTGTCAAGTATGTGGAGACATTTAGAAAATTGAAGGAAGTTGTCGATTCTTGAAACACAAAAATTTTAGAAAAAGATCGATTTTAGAAATGCTACAAATTAAATCAAGTACAAATTCAATAAATGTCATTGAAGATTACGATATTGGCAACTCGTATGATTTGTTCATCTAAATTGTTTTTTGCCTCATGCAACTTTATTTTGACTCAAATGTACAACCTTAAGCACATTAGCATAGTTTTTTTTTCGAAAATATTGTGACGGTGACACCTAGTGTGTAATAGAATAAGTTAAATTAATAGCTCAATGTTTAACTGTCCTAAAATGGAATTTTCCATGATAAAATTGTTCTAAATTTTTCTACGCTATTCTAACTGGAAAAGTTATGAGCTTTCTAGAAGTTTGGTTTGTGTATATAAAAAGGCGAACGAAGTTAAACTGGATTAGTAGTATTTGGTAAACGATAGTGTAAAGATTAAAAAGGAAGTAAAAAGTGATTTAAAAAGTGTTTTAGTGGAAATAAAAATTATAAGTGTACAGTAAAATTTAAGAATAATTTAAATCAATTGATTTTGTGAATTTTTATTAATAAACTGTGTTGTAATAATTCTTGTGTTAACTAACTAAATTTGTTTGTATTATTCACAATCCAGTGATACGAACCTTGATTGACAAGGCAAAAATGTAACAATATATAGCTGGGCGTTTCCATGAATAGTCAGTTTTAATAAAAATTTGTGATTGCTTTATTTTTTGATATATTTTTCATTACGCTTTTGAACATGAACCCGAATAGGATTCGAAAGCTAAAGCTTTAATTAGTACAAAATGCAGGTTTACTTTATACCAATTTAAGTCATATCGGAAAACTATTGAGCAAGCAACACCTATAAAACGTTTGGTTCATCCCAAATAGCCAGTTCTGTTTACCAAAAGTGGATCACTCATTTATAGTATTAAAGGAAATTATTAATTTATAATTTGAGAATTGGTTGACGTCGTTTCAAACCAAATTCTACTAATCATTCGCTTTACCAGATAAAACTACTTATTCACATATTGTCCTGAGGCTGACTTAGGAGAGAACCAGGTACTAATTAGATTGGTTCCCCCTGACTTCGATTTGATTAGGCATAATGCATAAACTTTTGGATCACAGTATAAACTGTTTGTCAAACCAATATAAACAGTTCAACATTTTCGTGATATGCGACGGTATTAGCATCTAACCTAAGCTTTAATAGCTTTATGTTACTAGTTTTGCATCGAAATCCGTTAAAATAATATTTGCATCGAAAAGGGTATTTAGTCTAGAATAAAATTGAATTACTATTTGGGTCGAGAATTCAATCGGCGTATTTAATTATGGTGCAATTGTATGAAATTAAGTTTCAATGAAACACTTACAGTATTATAGAAATAAGTCCTTTAGAGAAAATCCTGAAATTGTATTTCTTCTAAAGAATATGTTTAGTAAGTCCATGATTTACTTTTCTTACAGCAGTTTGTGTAGTGTTACTAATAACTAACATTTAAAATATTACTGAATTGATGCAGAAACACTAAACAGCTGTGACTTTTCAACATATTGTTTTCTTTACGCACGCTTTACAAGCTTAGCAACAAATATTGTAGTAATTGAACCAAGCTTATTTTGCAGGCCTTTGCGCCGCAATAAACGATGAAAATCTATGGATAAATGGGTAATAAAATATCATTTGCGGACCAAAAATAGCTAAGAGTGGTTCCCTGAATATAATAACCAATATAGCGGACCTGAAAGGAGTAAACGTTACGGCGCAGATAAATGGATACCCGATGCCGACGACTTTGAGCGGTGAGCAAGCGGGCTCCTGGCCGTCAACTTCCAATGACCGCAATACTTCAGAGTTAATGAATTCTGAAAACCCATTTGGAAGACGTTCCATAATGCCAAGATCACCAACATCCTCAAATAGAAGTATTGAAATAGAAAATAAAGAACTCTGCAGACGACTGTGTAAGTTTGAAAGAATTACAGCGGAGTTAATTAACGAAGTAAAAACACTTAAGATAAAAAATAAGAAACTAAAAACTTCTTCACAAGCAAAGGAACCTGAGGAACAAGATGCTTTAAAGTTCCGTAAGAAAAATGCTTTGCAAGCCAAAAAATCAGGGGACCATCAGGAACAGTATGTTACAGAATTTCACAATGACGAAGAAGAATTAAGAGAAGAAATTGACTGGACCCTAAAAAAGAACAGGAAGAAAAACATGGAAAACTAAGGGAAGCAGAATCTTCTCCAGAGATTGCAGCTTCAAACCAAACTTCAAAATCAGGTGTATTGAATCAAAATTTGTAAAATATACTCGATCAGGAAAACTAACCTACCCACCACCGCCAATCAACATTATTGGCGTAACTGAATATGGTACTATCCAATCATTAAAGAAATCGGTGACTACAAAAGAAAACAGAATTACATCACTGAACGATAATACTTATACGCAAAATCAGAGGCCTTTACCCAACTTATACAAAGCAGGATATAATCGAAAACCTTAAACACCAGGGATTTAAAAAAGAGGATGCGTTAAATATCCTAAAAGGGGATCAAAATTAATAAAAGAGGGCTTCCATTGTTTATGCTTACTGGCAGTTCTTAATATGCGAGTTAGAATAGAAGCTTTAAGAAAATCCACCGACTTGTTACCTCATAGTATGAAATGCCAGGGATATAATCACTCGAAGAAATATTGCAAACGAGAGCCTAGATATGTGAAATATTTATACGTCTCCAAAATGCGTAAACTGCCACCAAAATATTTAAAGGGCATCCCGCTAACTACAGAGGATGTGAAGTAGCCAGGCAACTTCTAAATCTGACAAACAAAAAATCACAGAGCCCACTATGCCGTATAATTCCCAGTAATGCAACAATGTTCAAAAACCCAGTGGCAGAACTTCCACAATCAAGTACAATAGTTGGCCGAAAACTACACTCACAGATTGAACAACAGCGGGAAACAGTAAGTGACAAGAAAAATAAAAAATTCTAAAGAATATAGAAACCTTAACCTTAAGGCTACTATAACAAGAAAGAAGCGTGGATGCTATAAATAAGCGGTTAAATAAGCAAGAAACAATGAATAAAATCACTTCCATGATATTCTAATCTATGAAGTAGAATAACACATTAATAATCGCCAATTGGAATGCAAATGACATATTGCAACAAATTTCAGAGTTCGAAGTTATGCTAAATTTAGAAAAGATAGATATATGCCAAATTTCAGAATCTCATTTGATAAAAGAATCATTCGTTAGAATTCGAGGATAGCAGAGCTATTACGCCACTCAAAATATCTTCAATATATTGACTTCCGCGATATAATAAGAATAAAGAAAACTATGTTACATTACTCAAATCGCTCGGTTTTAACTTCATAATCGGAGGCAACTTTAATGCTAAAAATACGTATTGGGGATTAAGACTAACAATCCACAAGAGTAAGGAGCTGTTTGCAGCTGGTCGGGCTTTAAACTGCGAGTTCCTGTCTGGAGTTACAGTACACAACATATTGGCCAGCGGATACAAATAAGATACCAGATTTAATCGATTTCTTTGTAATAAAAGGGATATCTGAAAACTATATACTATAGATTATTATAAAACTATATACTATATAGGATCCCTTCCGGAACCTAGTCAAAGACAATCCTGAATTACAAGTACCAATTAAAAACCCGGTATAACTTGATGTTCAAATAGAGCTGCTGAATAACAGTATACTACAAGGCGTGGCAGAGTACTCCTCCTAATCGTGGCCAAACGAAAAATCACATCAACTATTCAGTAGAAGTGAGAGATTTGGTTAGAAGAATACCTAGTTGGCCTAGTTGGCAATTCTCTACATACTGTATACGCGAGATGTATAAAGTACAAAATGAACAAGCATTGCAACATTTGCGGATGATACTGCAATTTTGCCAAACGGAGACAACATAGAGGAGTCAGCAACTTAATTATAATACGCCGCTAATTCATTGAGCAATTGGACGAAGAAATGGTGCCTTCAAGTCAACAAAACTACACATAAATCTGTGCGAATAAACTTTATCAACAAAAATGTTAATTGGTTCTACCTGCAATTCCACATGTAAATATATCAAAATACTTAGGAATGTCCCTCGATGCTAAACTCAAGTGGAAAGAGCATGGTAAAAAGAAACAAGAATCGTTAAACATCAAATATAGAAAATTGTATCGGCTCAAAGGAAGAAACTTTGAGCTAACTAGTACATATCGGCAGATATTGAAACCTGTTTGGGCGTATGGTATACAGCTACGGGGCTGTACCAAGAAAACTAAGGTAAAATGAATTCAAACTTTTCAAAATAAAGCCTTGCGCCATACGGTCAAGGCAAAATAAGGAATGATAACCTTCAAAGGATCTAAAAATGAAATACTTCAGTGAAATATTTAAGAATTATGCAAAGAAAGACAACACGCCTTGGTCAATATGAACATGCGAATTTGCGTCGTATGCTGATAAGGCCAAACCCAGTAAGACGGCCTCGACGAACGTCAGATGCAACTAGGACAGCTAAATTAATGAAGTAACCAACTTGGAGGTAACCAATGGGTTATACTCTTCATACAGTTATCAACATTTAATCTAGGTATATTACTAGATGAATTTGTTTCAGTTTTAATATTTGTTAAATAAAAAAATAAGAAATTCCTTAAAACTACAGAGTGGGTCATCTGTTAATCCTTTTCAATTTGTAAATAAAACACAGATTTTGGGATAAACAGTCAAAATTTGTTATTGATAATGAAAGGTGGTGCTATACCATTTATATGTGAACATTTATGTGTCCACCATGGCTTCTTCTAGAGCCCTGCATCCGAACATCAAAATTTTCGATGACTTTTTCCAATAAAAGCGGATCAATGACCTCGATTTCAGCTCGAATATTGTTATTTAGTTGTTGAATGGTTTGTGGATGATTAGCATAAACCTTACCTTTGAAATAACCCCACAAAAAATAGTCAAGTGTAAATATCAAAACAAATGCTTCCTGATTTACGAGAAGGGTCGATTTATATATGCAGTTAACAAATCAAGTAATTAGACATAAAAAATTCTCAGAAAACCCAAACTTTATATATTTGGATTTTGACCTCAATTTCTTGAAATTTCGCCTGTGTGCGATGTTTAAAAAATATTTTAAAATAAATGTAAAGTTAAATTTTTAAGATAATAGATCACTGAAACATAAGTTCTATCATTCGATGGTACTATCTGCAACCACAGTGATGTTGGACAAGCGTAGAAATAAATAAAATTTTTATATCTACTCGTTATGACATTTATTACAAACCAATATCTATTGCCATAAACGCATCCTGGTTATTCAACCGTTTGCCACAAAATTATTTTTATCAGTGATAACTAAAATACTTGTAATTCTTAATAGTAATTTTGAAGAATAAAAAAGGATTTATAATTATAAGCGGTGGCGCTTTTATACCATTTGAGGTCCTATGTGTGCAATACTATTTCGGGGCCCGATAACGGTGATTTTTAATTATAAAGAGATTAAAAATAAAAAACTGCTTACAAATTAAAAACATTTTATTTTTAAACATTTTTGAATGCTTTTTCCTAGATTTTATTTTGGCCAATTTACCAATTACTTATCTTTAGAGTCAAACTGTTGATTTTCGATCGTCTGACCCAATAACTATGTAGAATTGCAATAAGCACTGATATTTGTTTCACTAAAAATAAGTCTTATATTTCTTGAGGTTTTGTTTTATTGCTCTGGATCTGGGCCTTAATAATCAATTCACGAGCGCTCCAAGTAGCTTGTAATAATTTTCATGAGCTAAAACTTTCACCATATACAAATGTGGTTATCCTTGAGATTCCATTGTTGAATTATGTGCCATATAAATCTCGAAACTCTCGAGAAAACGCCCCATTTTAACATAATCCCCTTTCCTACCACGATTCAAAGAATTGATGATTTTTCGATAGTTTACCAAATACAGAACCAACTTCAAACTCAGTTATAAAACTATAAAAAATTGTGGTTGTCTTCTGAACCAAACTCTATAGGGTATCGTAATTTATACTGTTTGGGCTTGTTTGAATATTTTCTATATTCAATAACGAAAGGGTTAGAAATATTGTATCCCGACGCATAAATTTTTCAAAACGCGGAAAAAAATTAACTAGTGTAAATCCTCAGCGGCGTCAGTAGAATCACACAGATTTTTAACTGTACGACTAAAGACGACTAAATTATTCCAATGAATTTGGTTTAAAATGTCGTTTGGTGATTCAGAATCGGAGTTTTCGCACGATCTCATTTCTACTTTTGTACATTCATCTGCATAATTTCTCTTCTTTACTATATAAATATTTACACTATAGAAAGTATAAATATCGCTAATTTGCTGCTAATTTGATGCATCTTTTAAATTGCTACTGCTTGTTTAACCATAACATTAACATTTATTATCATATTTGTAAGAACGATCACCTGTTTCAGTTTTACACCATAATTTTTGGTGTATTAAACAATTAAAATATAAAACTGCATTTTTTATAATGTATGTACAGACATCAAAATTGGTCGGCTCTTGACAAAATTTATGGTAAACGATATACGGTAAAGATGTTGCACAAAGGCTTTCCTCTAATTTTTTGGGAACTGCTACAATTTTATATTGTGATTTTCGCTATTTTAGTACTTTTACTTATACTCCAAAATCTTCAATAAACATTAACTTTTGCATTACGTGGTTGGATTGCAGAATAATTGGTCTAACGAAAATCCCAAGAAACCATCTATTGAAGTAATATTGCATTTGAACAACACAATAGCCAACCGTGACATTTTTATTTGTCACACTCACGAAGAACGATCAATTTTATATTCCATGTTACAATTTATTGTAATAGGTACTTCAAACATTGTAAATAAATGTCAAACATTACCGCATAATATAAACTTTAAATAATATTCATTGCAAATTAGTTATTTCCCAACTTATAACGATTAGGTTTTGGATATACAGTCATATGGGAAAGGTTTTTCGAATTTGAAGTGAAATATTATCATGCAAAACGTTTGTCTGTTTTATAAAATTAATCGCTAGTTTCAATTACAAGACGGTCAAAAACGAGACTAAATTTGGTCAAAAAAGCTCGCAAACTAAGCTGTTGATAGCATTTTAGAAAGAGAATTCATATAAATCCGTTTCATGCGATTCGAAAATGTAATGAAATAATTAAACGGCAGATCAATAGACCGATTTTTCCCAGGAAACTAAAAGAAGTGGATTCTCAAAGGAGCACGGTGTGAACAATAATCAACATTTCTATGGCCTTTTGGATATTCACCGATGTGAGAATGGTTCGGTGCACCACGATAATAATTTAACTTTTAATCACAAAAAACAATAGCCAAACATTTATTTTATTGTATTTTATTGGTACTTCAAAATATATTTAAGTTTTATTTAAAATAAAAGTTTCAGTTACTGTTTTTGACGAATTGATGGCTACAACTTCTTGGCCAGCTGGAATTCTTGTGAAGGAATTCCAAAACCAAACTAAGAGTGATCTTTTTTTAGGGTTACAACCCATTCAACAAATGTTCACGTAGGTTTTCAAACATCTTCTACCAACATTATTAAGAAATAATTCTTCGTCGTGCATAGATCACTTATTTTTTAGACATCATTGTATGACATCTACTATGTCATTACCGTTGTTCATTTCTCGTTAAAACCATTTATTATTCAAATCTATTTGATGAGTTAAACGGGGAATCCTGGCTCGAGGTATATTCCCAAACGAATATATCCAAAGCTTATGACTAGGCTTAGGATTTTTAGGTTCTAAAAAATCAAAAATATGTTCTTAAAATAAGTAACTAAAATATGTGGTCAAATTTTGAAAAGAAAACCAAAACTAGACCTTATCCTAAGAGGATTTCAATTCTCTCATTAACAAAAGAGTATCAAGTTTTTGGCTATAATGTTGGATAAACTAACTTTCCTGGGTTACAAAGTGTTAGAGAAGTAGCAAAAATGGTTCCACATCGATACACTTAAAAATTTGTACTAGTAAGCGATACTTACTCCAAAAGAACACTGTGACGATTGACACTAAAGTATTCACACTATTAAAGCAAGTTTTATACGAAGAAAAAAGTTTTTGCTCAAATCAAATTGTTTTTCAAACACAATTTTTAATTTAAGTTATCATCAAGATTATATTCAATTACAGTTTAAAATTCAGATTCTTCTGAAATCATGTTTCGTATTGTAATTTTCACTATTTTCAATTAAACTTTAGTTTAGAATATCAAAATTAAACTTCTCATATCATTTTAAAATGAAAACTTAAATTGAACAGCAAATTTTGTATTTTAAATTTCAAATTTTGTATTCAAAATTATAAGTCAATTCCTCCGTCAATTCTGTCTAATCGAGTTTGGAATTTAGCCTACTTGTATTCTAAATATAACAACATTTCTTGCCACTAAAATTTTGGAATAATTTTTTCTCAGAATTTTGCCCTCATTAAATATAAAATTTTGCTCAAATCAATTTTATAATTGTAACTTAATCTTTAATTTTTCTCTTGCTAGTCCAATTCGAAATACAAACTCAACTTTTAAACTAAAAACTACATTACATTTATGTTTTTGCTTAAGTCCAAATTACTATTCAAATTCAATTTGTACTCAACATTTTCCTAAATTACTGCTTAAAATTAAAATACTTCGATACTTACCCGGATTTCAGCTCAAAATTCTGATACAAATTTAACAAAACTTTTGACGCAAATTAGAGTTTTAAATTCTACCTTTTCTTAGCATTTCTAATAACAGTCGAATTTTTCTTAATTTGCACTTGCAACTACAGCTGAAGTTGTACTCCAAATTTCTAATCATGCACATTTAAACAAATCTAGATTGGAATTTTTACTTAATTTGTAAAAAAAATTCCTTTTTCATAAAATTTCTCAAGCTCAATTGCAACCAGAATTTTGTGTTCTTTAAATTTGGAATTCAAACATAATTTTTAAATATTTTGTATTTAAATTGGAAATCCAAATTTTTGCTCATACCCTCGATTGGATTGAAATAAAATTTTTAGTCTAAACTTTGTTTTACCCCGTTCTAAATAAAAATTTTGCTCAAATAACTTTAATTAAAATTTTAAAATTCACTCAAACTGTTATTAAAGGTAGTTCGGAAGTTCCAAAGTTCATGTGTTTGCTTAAATCAAATTGTTATTTAAACTCTATTGCTAGTGTAAGTTCCTACTTAAGATTTTATTCAATTATGATTTAAAATTGAAATGCTGCTATTATACAAAAAATCATACAGATTTTTGCTTAATTTCTGAAATTCAAGCAAATTTTCTCTCCTTAAAATTTCCTTATCTTAATCAATTTCCTCTTTGTCGAATGCAGTTGACCAATTTAGACCATCATTTTGTTCAACTTCGAAAACAGCTTGGAACTAAATTTCTGACTAAAATTCTTAATTTTTTTCGAATCCATTTTAATTTTAAACTAAGGTACTAGTCTGAATACCGCTCACATATTGAAAGGAAAATTACAATAATCAATTAATAGAATACCATAATATTGGTTAAAACTTTAAATTTCACTCAAGTTTTTATTTCAAATTAATTCAATGAGCGTCATCAAAATTACAATTAACATTGAAGTACATTTTGGAAGTATAACTTTATTTCGGATTAAAATGTCACCTAAACTTTATTAAAATCCAGATGGAATTGTAATCTAATTTTAGGTTTTATTTGAATCCATTAAAACTGTTTTCTTTTCCAGTCTAATTTTTTGATGTGGTTTTCCCTTGACATATATACCTATTTTTTGCTCCACCTAATTTGCTCTCATTTTTTTGCCTACATTTTTTAAAACCTACTCAGTACATCTATTATGCAATGCAAACTTATATTTCTGTCAAAATTATATGAAATCAAAATTCGAGTTGTAACTATAGTAACTATTCTATACATAATTTATACCAAAGATTTTATTTGGTTTGGAATACCAAAACCATTTTTTTAAATTTAAATTCCTAATTCAAATTTCACTCAACATTTTCGATTCAAATTTAAAAACTAAATTCAAAGGGTTGTTGGTTGTTTGAGATCAAATCTCATATTGCAACTCAATTCTTACATAATTGCAAATAAAATTATGTTTAGATCTAGTTTGGAACAATAAATGTACACTCAAATTTTTGCTCAAAAACAAGCAGAATGTGCTATTCAATTTCTAATATAAATTTCCAAATCAATTTTTAACCCAAGTGATACTGTACAAGAATTTGTACTTTTTAATAAATTCCATGCAAAATGTAATTTAATCCAGAAACATTTTGTTACTTTCTATTTTAAATTTCACTTAAAATGTTTTTGGCACCGTAGATCGAATTGTAACACAGTTAAAATTGTATTTGTTCAATTACAAACTGAAAATGTATGGATTTAAAACCGGAGGTTTTGGTTAAATCCACTCAATATTTAGTCAAGTCCTGGTTGGAATTTGTATGCAAAGACTGGAATTCAAACTCTATTTATAACTAAATTTCTGCTGAAAACTACGATTAGCTTTTGATTCACATTAAACACAAGATATTGTTCAAATCTAGTTTGTAATTCTAACTCAATTTTTAAATTTTAAAATCCAATTTAAGTTTCTTATATTCGATATGTTGAAATTCACAAACTTATGTTGAACTTTTTTAAGTAAATACCACTCAATATTTTACTCATGGTAACTCTACTTTGAAAATGCGGCTCTAAGTTTTAATTAAAGCTCTTAAACATGATATATATTTTGCCAAACCTAAATTTTATGAAAATTAATTTAGCATCTCAACAGGTATTATTAAAGATATCACTGACAGACTGACAGACTGACACCATTTCGAAACCCACTTTTTCGGACTCAGGGAACCTCAAAACTGATAAATTACTAAAAATCTCGAGGCTCAAAATTTTCATGATTACTATACTTTATTTTGTTGACGTAAAAGAAAGTAAAACACAATAAAATATTCTTTAACCTCAGGCTTTGTGCACATAGCACTAATTATTTTCATTTGTGAACTTTACTTAGTTTTAAAGATGAAAAACCTCTTAATTCATATTAAATAATTAACTTAATTACCTAATTCTTTAATACCCCATATTCCGTTTATTAACATAAAATTTGTGAATCCTCAGTTTTTATTCATCATATCACCAGATATGTATATAATATATAGGTATGCTGTATATGTATAATATATATGTACGTATATAATGTAAATATGTATTATACATAGATGAATTTCTTAACAAAATTCGACAAATTACTAATTTAATAAAAGCAAATATTTAGCATAAACAACAAAATGATTTGACATTATAACTAAAGTTAAATAATAAAACGCACAATATTATTATCCCAACCCTCCCAACTCTCGCTCAATATAATTTTATCTTGTTAAAATTAAATTTAAACAAAAAAAGAAAAATACAATTCTGATGATTCATTTCAAATTCTTAAAATTTTTCTAATAAAAAAAAAAAATACTAATTTGCATAAAATTCTTCAAAAAATAAATAAAAATTCCCCTAAACAAAACCTTATAAAACACCAAATCGTATTCCTTTTTTTTAGGGAAAAAAAGGAAATCAAATAAATGAAAAAAAAAAAAAAAAAAGTTATTTTATAAATATTATATAAAAACAAATAAGTATCAGAAGTAAACCAGCATCTCCAAAAGTTGTGATCATCACAATCATCATCATTTTCATATAAGAGTATACCTATGTACCGCATCTTCATCATCATTATTATAATCAAAAAATTATCATCATTCATTTTCATCATCATAAACCACATTTTCAAACACCTCATGATAATTTCAATAAATATTTTCACTTCATTCACTGATATACGTACTTACTCCCGGTACTCGCGCATACCATTGTAAGTACATACGTATGTATATGCAAAAGCAGGGAAAATCACACCGTAAAATAAAGAAAAATTGGCTGCCTATTTTCTTGCAATTTGCCCTAAAATACTTACACGCACAAACATACACACTTCTGGATTTTTATGATATTCATATTCTAACATTTTGTGTTACGCGCAATTCGCAAGTTTTATGAACTTTCTTCCCTTATTTTCATTCTTCAATTATTGTAGGTACACATTATGCCTACATACCATATATCGTGTGATACGATGTGCAATGTTTGTGTATTGTAAAACTGAGTTGAACGAAAAAAAATGATTTTATTTAAATTGGAAAATTTTTATTTCAGTTATTTTTACGTATTTTACTTATTTCATATATTTATTCATTTTACAGTTATCAAAAATTTTCTTGGTTATATTTTTGGGTACGTGTTCTCGTAATTTTTTTTCCTACATATGTGTTTG
This sequence comes from Tipula vernalis, assembly GCA_958295665.1. NCBI lineage: Eukaryota > Metazoa > Arthropoda > Insecta > Diptera > Tipulidae > Tipula > Tipula vernalis. The sequence continues at coordinate 135,760,911 of OY282560.1, forward strand.
TTTGTGTGACGTCTAAACATTAAAATATAAAATCGATAGTCTGATTATTTGATCTCGTGTGTATTCATTCATACATACTATTTTCAGTTAAAGGAGTGTATTCCACAATGCTGTTGTTGTGGCAAGAAGTCGTGTATGTACATAAATATGTACGCACAGCAGGAGAAATTAATCTTTTTTGTTTCATTATCGAAAATATAAAAAAACAAATCTTAAACATTTTATAACAATAAAAAAATTTCCAGAATCCAATTTTTTACCCTTCAATCATTCGAAAATCGTTTTTGCCATTAAAAAATACGTTTATGTATTGTTATCATCAACAACGTAATATTGTATATAGTAATAACACGGAGAAATATGAAAGTTGACACACGGCTTTGATCATAATAATTTTTATGATTATTATATGACAGCACACTTCCTCTAACCCACAATAAAGCGTAGAGCACACAACAGTACTGCATAACACAACAACAACAAAAATCCATTTCGTTATATTTTTATTGTGTTTCTGGCGGAGTTACTCATCATCCGTATCACATACATCCACAAACATAACCATTTCACTTCGATTTTTCATTTTTTACTACCAACTGGAATATTTTTGTTTGGTTCCTCTATAAAAAAAAAAAAAAACGATTTTCTGTATACTTCGGAGTGTGCATAGCAATAAAGATAATCTAAGTTACTTCTTTATTTTTCATTTTATAGTTTTTGATACACAAAATATCATAAAATGCCAGGATCACAAAAACAGAAATTGGTACGAAGCTAAAGCAAATATTATTATTTAACATGTAAAAAGTCTCCTTGCTTTTTTTTTTTAAGAATGGCAAATATTTTGGTTGCTGACTGAGTTGAATTACTTTCCAATTTAAATTTATATTTTGCCTTTTAAATGTAGATGAGTACAAGTCGACTATACAGAAATATATTTTGAAGATACGTTTTATGACAGGATATATAAAGTATGAAAATTGAGAATAAAACGATTTTAGTTCTCGCTTTCAACAGATGTCTTGCTTAATTCATTTCAGCCACAATTTCATTAACCGGAGCGTTATTATTTAACTTTCTTTTAGCATTCACACAAAATTGAATTCAACTTACCTTGAAGTAAATTTGTTCCGCGCTTAGAATTTACATCCCAGCCTAATTTTGTCATCTGTAATGAATTGTAATGGAATATTAAAATATGATTTTTCACGTTAAAAGTTAAAAAGTGGGATTACGATGTTGTAACTTATAGCAGAGCTTGGTAGTAGTTATTGCCAAAATAATGCTGAATACTAGTACAAAAACAGTTTAAAAAGACAAATTAGGGTAGCGGGGGGAGGGGGGTTGTGCGGGGGGCATACATAAAATGTTAAAGGGAAACCAGCACCATCACAGGTCAGAACAACTCATTATGGTTTTCTATATATTTATTTATTTATTAGATACCTACAGTAACTACACTCGGTACCAACAATTACGGCTAACTACAATTATTAAAAAAAATTTAAATAAAACATTCTTGAACAAAACTCTCGACAAGAGAAAATCGAAAATTTCAATTAATGAATTGATCACCATAGTTTGTTGGCACCAAGTCGATGAATAAAACCCAATCAAGTTGACGCTTTCGGCGTTCGGTATCATATATTTTTAGACGTGCGAGTAAATCGGTACAATCGATACAGGAATTAATGATTTTGCGCACATACAGTGCGGAAGCTACGTCCCGGCGACAGTCTAAATCGATCCTGATAAGTTGGGGGGACATATTCCACAGCACGCGTGAACGGCAAACATCAGAGCGCGTACAAAAAAAAAATTGCTTCTGAACACTCTTAATCCTCCCTGATGACAGTGGTAGGATAGCGCCCAAACTGGAGATGCATTCTCCAAAATAGACCGAACAAACGAGACATATAGTGATATCAAAGTTATCGGGTCCATAAAATCCCTTCAGTTTTATTTAATAAATGCCAACATAATACATATATGACTTTGAAATCATGGTGTTAAGATGTCTGGTAAATGTAGCGTCAGATGCAAAAATCACACCAAGATCGGAAATGAACTCGACTCGGTCAATGTCTTCATTGTACAGGTGATATTGCTGAAAAATGGGTGAGCGGATACAATTAAAAGAAAGAGTCTTATATTTGCTCACGTTCAGCGCCAGTCTATTTTTAATTGACCAACTGAAAAATCTGTCCTCCTGCAACTTTACGCAATCAAACAAACTAGTAATCTGGGCAAAAATGTTCATGTCATCTGCAAAGAAGAGGCGGTTAGCAACTCAAAGCATTACCTTTAGGCATGCCAGATGGCAGATAAAACAATCGGGAGTAACACAGAAAAAAAAAATGACGATTGACAAACAAAATTGATTATAAACAAATCAATTGCGATTTCGATATAGCTCCAAAACTGGATTCGCCTTGTTGTGAAATAGTACCGTCTTAATACAAAACTATTAAATTAGTTTTAAATTAAAATCCATCAACATCCGATAAACAGAATGCGCTTTATAACAAAAACACAACAATTTTGAATTAAAATTCATATAGTTTAAATTAGAAATTTACTGATTCTAAATCCAACAACGAATGTTTGAGTTAAAACAATAAGTTTCAACATTTTGATTTTGGAACAAAATTATTTTGTTTAGAAGTAAATTTCAATGGTTCGAAGTGAAGCGTAGCCAATTTGAAGATCAAACAAAAATATTTCAAGCCGAGGAAAAAGTTATAAATTTACATTTTGTCAACGTTTAATACAAAGCAAAATTGCGTTATTTAAACCTAATTTTGCTTTAAATTAAACATTTATTTTTTCAATACAAACATATGAATTGCTTGGATGTAATTTCAGTGGTGCATAACGAACGAAGCAAATTTAAATTTGAAACAGAAATATTTTGAGGAGAAAAAGTTATGATTTATATCGATTAAAACAAAAGAAAATTGTTATATTTGAATCCAGTTTTATTTACAATGAAACATGTATTTCTTAATATAAACACTAATTTTTATATATATATATATATATATATATATATATATATATATATATATATATATATATATATATATATATATATATATATATATATATAAATATGTATATATATACATATATATATATATATATATATATATATATATATATATATATATATATATATATATATATATATATATATATATATATATATATATATATATATATATATATATATATATATATATATATATATATATATATATATATATATATATATATATATATATATATATATATATATATATATATATATATATATATATATATATATATATATATATGTATATATATATATATCTATATATATATATATATATATTTATATATATATATATATATATATATATATATATATATATATATATATGTATATATATATATATATATATATATATATATATATATATATATATATATATATATATATATATATCGGAAACTCGAATTATTTTTAATTCAAAATAATTTTTATGTCTTATGTCCAAACTTTTTAAAATTTTACATTTAAAATTAAACAATTTTTTTGTGACAAGAATTTTTGGTTAAATTGAATAATTTTAATTTTTAAGCTATATACATATATATATATATATATATATATATATATATATATATATATAATATGTATGTTTATATATAAATATATATGTATATATTTATATATTATATATAATTATAAAACAAATTAAATTAAATGTATTAAATTATAAAAAATAGAAAAATTAGATATATTAAATTATTTCAAATGGAATACCATTACTGATTTACAGTACAATTTGTCACATAATATACCAATTATACTCATTTGTATACATAAATATAGACCTGTAAGATTATTCCAACAATTCTTTTAAATTTTTGATTTCAAAGGGGATTTCATTATTGGTTGACAAATCATACATCAGATATTCCAAAAATTTATAAATTTTAAAACATTCGAATGGATATTTCAAATTCATCACATAAAATATTTTAAAATTTATATCTATGACATTCATTATGTTATCGAATAAGTAAAATATGTCATCATAATATATGTATATTTTTGAAATTACATTTTTATTCACATCATTTAAGGCGAATAGTGATGGTTGAAGAGTTTGTCCAAATTCAGCGTACTTTTTTTTTTTGTTGTCCAATATTTTTTTTATTTCAGCTACGTCCACAATGTAATGAATGAAGGAGTCGAATGATTCAATAATAGACGGCTTCCAAATATTATTGTTCTTTACGCTTTTTTTCCTAGATGTAGGAACCAAAAGACCATTTAACTGTTTAAACAGTTCTGCTATGACAAAATCTGAAATTCAAAGATTGGTTTAGTTAATTATACTAAAGATTAGGAGTTATAACCTTTATACTTACTTTTTCGATGTAAATGGATGCCATCTTTAAGAAATTCTTCTCCCATAATTATATCTTTTATTTTATTTCCTGCTTCTTGTACGGTCCGGTCTTTGACATCAGTAACAATTAATGAAAATAATTTTTGCGAAAAATTGTTTGTCTATTTTGTAAATAAATTTAAGGACTTAACTGGATAAATTTGCGCGAAATCTATGTCAATCTGATAATGAAAATACCAATAATTTTTCTAAGAAAAATGTCTAATAATTTTAAATAACTTACTAAACGATGTCCTTTTGCACTTTTAAGAAGTGGCCATTCATTTAAGAACTCTGTGATATTTTTATTTTTTGACTGCTGAAAGTATTTTAGTCGGCTAGGGGCTGTAATTGTCCAGTGACTCTCGACGGTCTCCCACGGTTCATTATGGAACAGTAGCCAATTCTTGGAGCCATCCGAATCCAGATCATCGCAGATTTCATCTAAAATTGTAAAATTATTTTGATGTTTTTAAATCAACTAGAAGTGGCTTCTGAACCCAATAGATTGTGGCGATAACCAGCTCGATTATTGATTCGAGTAAAGTGAATCGAACTCGAATCCAAACTACATATTACAACAAATTGAAAAATAATCATTATAATTCATAGTTTCATAGATTCCTACCGATTTTCTTATAAAGCGCGAATAAAAATATTACATAAAATCTAAATTGCGCTAATGGTTTAGCAGTTTTCTAAAATATTTTACTTTAAAGCAACTGTCTCCTGATTTTTTATATGCAATTCGATCCACTTGTGATTAAGGTTACGGATTCAATAATCGAATTGAAAATTTGAATTTATTACCTTTAACAAATTCGTTACCTTCTGATGCCACGTTATTCTTTTTAGGGTGCCGGCTCCCAAGAATACCAATTTGTCTTAAAACAGTTTTGTTGTTCCTGTATTTGTAGTATAATTTACCCTTTTTAAATTTTCCATCTTGGAAATAGTATTCGGGCTTTTCTGAAGGGCAGTATTTACTAATTTGATTCACAATAAAATGAAATCCTGTGGCTGAAAGATTAAAAATTTTGTTTTCTAATAAATTCGCCACTATTTTGTTACATAGGAACTCTCGTGTTGAATTTCTCCCCCCAAACTGATGCGTTTTAAAACATCCTTAATATGAGGCTGATTAAACATTTGGTTAATTTCCTGGAAAAAAATATAGTTTCTATTTAATATATTAAAAAAGAAGCAAAATATAGCTCTAAAAAGCTTACGTTTTTGTAATCATCGTTGTTCTCCGGAACACCCAACGAAGAAGAAGTCGACGGTGTTGGCGACGCTACTGATCGAATAGCTCCCCACTCTGATGGCATTGTTAAATTGACTGATTCAGTATCTTCAATAATCCCCTAAATCAAAATGTACGTAAATTATATCAATAAAGATAATATTATTACGAATGAAGAAATTAACCCGTATTTGAGTAAAATCAAAAATGGATTTATGTAAATTTTTTCGCAATAGTCTCCCAAATTAGCTTTATGCTAGCTTGAGAAGGGATGAAGTTGAATAATCGAATACCACAAGAATTATTAAAAAAATTAAGAGCTTATTTTTTGTAACTGTTATACTTTCCAGCCAATTAAAAATGTTCCTGGTTTTTTAAAAATTAAAAGTAGCACCGTGCAGTATTCGGTACAATTTCCAGTGTTCATGAGCTAAATTAAAGCAAAAATTTGGGATTTTGAGAAAATATTAATGTCGTATGTATCAATGATGCTCCTTACAAAATTAATGAGAGAAATCGGGAATATTTTTAAACTCGCATTTAATGCCCTCTTCGATTTATTACCATTCATATACAAATATAGGCATAGATGTGGTTATCTTTTCATTTCCCTATGGGCTTAGCGCAGTGGTGGGCAAGCCAAATGAGCATTTACGACCATTTTGCAATATAAACAATGCAAACAACTTAAACAAAACAAATGTGTCAGTGCGAGTTTACGTAAATATTCTGCTGAAAAATTTTCAGCAGTCAACCAATCGAAGTAGTCTATTTCGTAAACAAATTTCGCCTTCCGAATAAAATATTTTATTTGCATGCGATCCTGCTAAAAAATTTTCAGCAGAATATTTACGTAAACTCCCCGTCGAGGTTAATTATTTATGTGACTTTAGCCATAGATCACTCTTCCGAAGTACTAAATTTGCATATTGAAAGAGTGCTCAATTTCGTGGTCAACATCACATAAATCATTAACGCGTTATCCAGCTGATATGTTCTTTAGAAATTTTATTGCTATATTTATTTTAAAAAATTGTCGATAATACTCATTTGGCGTTTAACGTCACTGATTTAGCGGTTTAATCTGACCTAATGAACATTTCATTTTTTTCTTAAATTATTTTGTACTTACGTTAGACTTTCTCCATTCGACGATTTGTTTTCTTAATTTTACTTTTAAGCCAATTTCTTTGAATTCTGGAAATATCTGGTCCAAATCCCTCTCCGTTATTCCACTTAAAGCATCAATATCGATCCCGGCATCTAAAACAAAATGTTCCAAATAATAATATTCTAAATAATTAAAAAGCCATGTTATTAATTAACTTGTTTTAAAAAAACAATTGAATTATGTTTTCAAATAAGTTGAAACAGTTTTTCCATTAAAATACATTTGTTAAAGTCCTTAACGCCCGTTGTACATTTTAGCTAAGCTAAGCGAGAAACGTAGTTTATATTAGCATAGTTTAGCTCGCTTAGCTCACTCCGTTGCACATTTGAGCTAATTACATCGCTCACATAGACATTCATGTTTTTGCAAAATTCATTTATTATGATTTATGACACGATACCTAATATAACTAAGTAGCCTACGAGTTAATAATAAAATATTCAAAAACATCAGTGTGTATGTGAGTGATGTTAGCTGACAACTCGAGCTAAGATAGTTTGCATCACTCAAGACAAAAAACATAGCTCGCATAGTTTAGCTTAAGTGTGCAACGTTCCATTAAAATTCTTTATTTACAACCGAAAGCTATGCACATAGCCGACATCGCGTAGCTTAGCTTAGCTGAAATGTGGAACGGCCCTAAACAATTACTCAATAATTAAGGAACAACCATACTTATTGTCAACTTCACAATAGTTGCTTATTAATTATGCGTAACACCAAAAAAAATTTTTGAAAAAATCGCGATATTTAATTAAAAAATTACAATGAAAATAAAACAAAATTTATAAGAAAATGGAAAAAATGGCGATGCAGTAAATGGCTATTACAGGAAAAGTTTTGCCCTCAATATTTTTCTTATGTGTATTTATTAAAGAAACCAATTGTGCCCCTTTGGCTTCTTTATTGCAGTTTTCTACACATACAAACAATATTTGGGGCTAAACTATGCCTACTGATAGCCGTTGACTGCATCGCCATTTTTCCCATTTGCTCTTAAATTTTGTTTCATTTTCATTTTAATTTTTAAATCAAATCTTGCAATTTTCTTCAAACGAGTTGTTTAATTAATCGCAATACGCGTTTACCAAAAAGCTTTATTGAAACTCATCCGATTTCGTGGGATTATTAGTTTAAAAACGTTTTACGTTGGTTTAAAAACAACTAAAGAGGCGTTTAGGCCTCTTTCCAGTAGACAAGGCCCACATATTGTAACCATCACCTTTTCGCTTCGATAGAATAACCTTTGTTAAATAAATAAAAATATAAAACAACGTGGTACCGGCTACCGAAACGGTAAAAGTGATGGTTAGAACATATCATGGAAATAGTGTTCAGCACAGAAAATATTATCCGCTTGAAACATATGCAAACATATTTATATACGTAATTTACAGATTATTTTACAAATGTTATAATAATTACCGTTCAATTTTGAAAATAAAAGGAGCAGATCCCACTCTTCCAGTAAACTTGCCAGCGACAAATTATCGTTTAGGACGATCAATATGTCTTCTTCGACAGTATCGCTCATTTTCCCGGTATATTCCACTTTATTTACTTACACTAAAAATTAATTTTAATTAGAAGACACTACACATAACACAAATTTAATCTCACAAATTAAAATATTTCACTGCGTCTGAAACGAGCCACTTGCGACAAATAGCGATGCAATAACAAATTAAAATATTTCACTGCGTCTGGAACGAGTCGCTTGCTACAAATAGTTATGTATTATAGAAAGAAAAAATGTGGTTTTTGATTTCTATATGTTCTAGTCAAAATCGCATTCTTGATTCAAACAATTTTTGTTTAACTTTACTCTAGTTCGTTTTGAATAAAGGTCTACTTATACTACGTTTTCTTTCACTTCATACACATTCAATCAGTCTTATAAAAATAAAACATTCGTTCACACTTTTAAAAAACAGAAGAATTCGTTTTTTTATTTTTTTTAATTCTGTTTCATGTTTTTACCCTGCAACTTAAAAAAAAATTGTTGAACACGCATAGTACAACTGGGTATAAACACTCTTTCAGTAAATACATGTAGAAATGTTTTTATATGTTACTAAATAAATAGGTATGAACTGAACGGAAACGGTAGTACAAAGGTGGCTTTATTTATCGGCTCGTCTCAGCACTTATACAAGCCGTCTCGTTCGCTCTTTACACAGATCCTATCAAGAAAATGTACACTATATTATTGGTTTTGTCATATAATATTTAAACAACAACAACAACCAAAACAGATTTGTTCGGATTGTGTGTATATACAAATATAGTGTACTTTTTTATATCTTGAGTGTTTGTACTGTATGGCTTATATGTATAGACATTTTTGTTGGTTTTGGCTGTACTGAGCTGATAATATAAATTGTTAATGTATGACACGATGCATCACTGTGCTGAGTCGCGCCGATAATATTAATCGACCTTTAGAACATGTACGAACTAAAACGAAACGATAGTCTAAATATTTCTGTAGTACTTGTAAGCACAGTAACAGAGTTTTATTTGTATTATGGTCGATTTGAGGTTAATTTATATTATCCGTTCCTTTCATTTCCTATGCGTGTCGTATCAGGCAAAAAAAAAACATTGTTACCTGTATTTTCTTTATGAGAATTTATTTTATCCGTTCCTACACGTACCGACACAGACAAATATTGTTGAAAAGAATGTATAAATTGATTATGTCTGACGGATAGTATAAATTTGTAGATAAAGAGGAAAGAAACAAGAAATGAGTTTGAAGATAAAGAGGAAAGAAACGAGGCAAGAAACGTAATTCCAGAAAGCAACTGTATATTAGCTGATATAGAGCTTACGGAACATGTATGAACTGAAACAAAACGATAGTATAAATGTACCTTTAAGTTAATGGAAATCCATTTCGGTTCGTGAGAAAACAATGCTTAAAAAAATGCTCTTTTAAATTTCTCTTTTCATGAATGCTAGTGTTCATTGTGACAAAGCAATGTTTTTTATTTAAACAAAATGCATTTTTTTTAATTTTTAGAAGGCATACGGGTCGATTTATCGTACAATAAGTTATTAATAAGGTACTATTTCCTTATGTTAAAATCAAATACATATATGTACTTCAAGGTGTAAGAACAGGATGGTACATATGATTGGATGGTAAATCGTAACCTTTTTGGGGACCAAACTGTATACTTTTATGCCCAACCGTATCGTGTGTGACCCGATAAATTGATGAGCCAACACAACTGATCAAAGCGGCTAGAAGTACAGTTATACAACGCATTAACATCACAACGAACGATACGATTGCGTCGTGATACAAGTTGCATCACACAAGATGTACTTTTTATTCAATCGATCGAATCAACTAAAGTCAAACTTCTATTGTATGAAAGATCGCACCACCTGTTGGTTTTACTTTCGATTTTCACGCACACTTGGTTGTGCTATAACTCGTTTTGGCTTCAATTTATAGAATTTGCATTTGGAAATGTAGTAAAACAATTGTTTTATTTAATATAAAATAATTTATTTTTGTAATTACTATTAGTAATCAAAATCTAAAAATTACAATACAAACTTTACAAGTTAGCAGAAACCAGCCGTTATTGATTATATCAACACATTTTTGTCTTATTCATAGAATAGGAAATTTAAAACGCGTCTCTCCACTTATTGGACATTTGGTTAGACTAAATGGGTGCAAGTGTTCTTTTGGATTCATTTCTGTCCAGCAATATTCTTGTAATGAATTACCTGTAACATACCATTTGTACTTCTAATCAAATCTTTCAACTTTAATTTTTTCCAGAAATAAAATTACTTTCGCTCCATGAATAATAATTTTATATATTTTTAGGACGAACGAAAGTGGTTGCTGCGATTTTATAAAATAACTATTTTTATAGGTAGTTCCCTTATATTCAATATGATCTGCAAGAATTATATCTCTGATGTTCAAACGCATTTCACTGATCAATTTACCATATGTTGAAGAGTTAAAGTCATTTGGAGATTTACTACGTTTTATAATTGATACATCGTTTTCCATATAGGTATCAGTCAACATATTATAAGCGAATCGAACAGCACATTTTTTGGCAACTGTCAGCGGTAAATTTCTTCTCGATGAAATAGCGTTCGTATAATATTTTATTTCTCGATGTTTAGACTCAAAACGCATGCACCACATTGATTTTAATGGTCCAGATTTTAATATTATGGTGGGGTAGTGTAACATTAAGTGATGCTTAGGTTTAAGATTTTCTTTAAAACAGTTTATATAAAGTTGATGGTGATTTTTTCTTTAAGACAGTGAATGTCATAACTGGAAAAGCTTTCTCTAAAAACTAATTCAACCAAGTCTTCTAATGTCGTTATATATTCTATTAATGGGTCTGATGGTGGAATTAGATCGCCAACATAAAACAGAAAGAATTCTAATAAACAAAGCGTTTCCCTCGCAGTTAAATGGAGTTTTTTTTGCTTAATATGTTCTAATTTGATAGTTCCGGGTTGGTTCGATATTTGTATTACCCCATATTCAAAATTTTTGATTCGATAATTCAAAGTATCTATTGTGAACAAATATTTTTCGATTATGAATGAATACAGACAGTTAATTATACCAAATTTGATGACGCCCTCCATCATGTCATGCATAATGTCAACAGAAAAATTTTCGGTTACATGAAATGTATTCAAATTATTTAAAATGGATTGTTTTTTTACTCCTGTCTCTTTAAATGTATCTGAATTATGGTTTGACATTAGACAATTGTATCCTTCCCGATCACGTACAATACTTTTATTCTCCTCGGCGCTGACATATGTTACTTCTTTTTTCATAAGACAAAGTCTGCAGAAGAAATTATGTGAAAATGATTGTGAGAATCCAAGAATAGAATTCAATCCAAGGTTGTCGCCAATCACCAGACCAAGCGCGAAGTAAACTTTTGTGGTACCGTTTTCTGTATCGATGTCAATACCTTTATTCTCGAGAAGATCAAATTCGTCTACTAAAGGAGCCAGTGCTTCGTTGTAACTAAAAGTTTTTAAAATTTTAGATTTTAAAAGCATCGCTACGAATATATTGCATAATTTGGCACTTCCTTGGGGAACTGTTGGAAAACTAAAATAAAATGCAGCGATGGCTTGATTTCCCGAGCGACTTCCAAGGGGATTGTTTGTTTCAAAATCGTCGTAGAACAAAAATATCGGAATCACATTTTCCTTATTAATTTTGTTTAGTTTTTGTTGCCATAATTCACCTTGAACAAAATTAGTCAACACGGATTTGTTTTTAATTAAATTTCTCCCGTTTTTAAGTGTGCTTTCTAATAAATTTTTTTTTCCAAAAAATTGTTTTATTTGATACGAGATTGGCATTAAAACTCCTTCACTAGTGATTTCTTTTAACGCCAGTTTCCCCTTTTCGATTTTCTCACCAATTTGATTATTGACCACGAATTTTTTTGGCCGACAATAAACGCCTCTTTCTGATAATTCTTTGAGTAGTAAATACTCCGAACGTATTTTGAAAAAAAGGTTATCACACAGATTCAACAATGTTTCCACATTATTATTACGTGTACTACCAGAGCAATGGCTCGTGCAGGTTCGAATGCTGGCCACTAGGATGCTTACAAGTTCTTGTACCTCCTCTATTATGAGAAGACTGGTTGACGTAGGTAGTGCTTGGATACTGTATAATTTTGACACAAACTTTAAGGCCGACTGATCGATAATTATTTTTAATTTTTTTAGTTCGTCCTCATAAGAGTTGGAATTTATTACGTTCTGCTTGTTTGATTCCTTGTAGTCAATGAGGTTAGGGATTTCATTTCCATCTATATTTGCATAAACACAAAATGAGTATATTGAAACCAATAAAATTACAGTCTAATACTACATACCATTTCTGCGAGCACCCTGTTCTGTAATGATGATAGTTGCAGTTTTGTGTGAATCTGAAAAAGTTGCCTGATTGGTTTCAATCCTATGAGAATTTGTCAAATGTTTTTTGAATCTATTCCATTGAGCAAATTTCTGAAAACATTGATTTTGTCCACAAATTAACATTTCTCCAGCACCAGCAACCCATCCGTGCAAATATTTTAAATGTTTACAAAGTAGATCAATTGATTGAAAATATTCTGAACACTTAAAACAATTCAACATTTTGATATATTACGAGTATAGTTTGTATACAAATAACTTAATATTTTGACAGTTCTTCAAAATTAAAATTATTCAATTTAAGCAAAAATTCTTGTCACAAACAAATTGTTTATGTATAACTAATTGTTTATGTAAAACTTTAAAAAGTTTGGACATAAAACATAAAAATTATTTTGAATTAAACATAGTTCGAGTTTTCGATAAACAAAAAAATAATGCTCTGTCATAAAATAATTTGGTTTGCTTCAAGTCCAAGAGTAAAGATTCCAACAAATATTGTTTATTATAAAACCCGCCAACTACTCCCAATTTCATTAATTTTGGATTTGATATCAAACACGATGGATGTATGTTTTTAAACACTTGTTGATTAAAATAAAGAAAAAATGATTCATAACAAGTAATTCAATCTGATTTGGTTTCAAAATTTATCAAATTTTAATAGTAAATTATTCTTTTTTTCTGTGAAGAACCCAAAATTCTAACGGAATGCCAACGATAAGCGAGGTAGGAACGCAACCGTTTAATAGGAGTGAACTCACAATTTAGATTCTCTAACTTACTAATGACAATAGACTGGTCAGTCATATCAAAAGCCTTGGCAAAATCTGTTTAAACAACGTCAAGCTGATATCTGGAATTTAAACTATCAAATAAGTCGCCACAAAACGAAACTAAGCTTGTTACTATAGGCCCACCAGGATAGAAACCATGTTGTGCAGGACAAATGAAGTTTTTAGTGTGGAAGAACAATATTGTATGAACCATAGACTCAAACAACTTAGGTAAGATGGAAAGAATGGCGATACTCCCACGATAATTAATCAAATAATTTCTTCCCGGGAAAGGATCGGGAAAAAACCATGACCAAGGCTTTCATTAAAAATGAAGGTAATCAGAACGGTCCAACTCTCAGCACAACACATAAACAGAATCGGCGGAAAGCCATCATAACCCGCTGTCTTTCCAACCTCGAGCTGAAGCAAGAAATCCCGAACTTCCGCCTCAGTGAAAATATTAAATTGATGGAAGCTGGGTAAAGTTAGAGACACGATAGCGTACGACAAAACAGCTTTGTAAACCGACGCAAAAAAATTGATAAATAGATTACAGATGTGCAAGGGCTGACTAGCGACGGAGCTCTGGTAAATCATAGAATACGGAAAGCCAGCACCCTTTTAAAGTTAGCCGAAAGTTTCAAGCCGAAAGTAAAAAGTCGATAATGCAGATTATGTTATTAACATTCCAGTCGAAAATAAACAATTTGGTCGTTGACTGCCAAAAGTCAATAAAATACATGGATTGCTATAAAAACTTTTGTAAATAGTCTTACGTGGAAAACTTTGTTTAACCTAGTCGTGGAAAATTTCAGAAAATCAGAAGGATTCACAAAATGGGAATAAAATCAGCCTTTAGAGGGTACATCTGAAGTTTAATCGTTTATATGTGATTTGTCAATAGCTAACGCAGGAAAACAATTCAGTTCAAGTTTCCCGTGGGAAATCTCGGAAAATTTAATTTTCCAAAAATCAATAGAAAATTTGTATACAATCAGCACCTAGAGTGTCGTGTCTGGGGATGGATTGCGTTTATGTGATTTATCAATAGCTATCCCACGAAAAAAATTCAGTTTAAGTTTCCCGTGGGAAATCTCGGAAAATTCGATTTTCCAAAAATCATTAGAAAATTTGTATAAAATCACCCACTAGAGTGTTATGTCTGGAAATGGATTGCATTGATGTAACTTGTCAATGGATAACGTAGAAAAAAAATTCAGTTCAATTTTATCTTGGGAAATCTCGGAAAATTTAAAAAAGTTTCCAGCAGAAAGTAAGAAATGGATATATAAAATCAGCCTCTAGAGTGTTATGTCTGGAGATGGATTGCATTAATGTGATTTGTCAATAGCTGACGCATGAAAACGATTCAGTTCAAGTTTCCCGTGGGAAATCTCGGAAAATTTCATTTTCCAAAAATTTGTATAAAATCACCCTCTAGTTATGTCTGGAGATGGATTGCATTGATGTGACTTGTCAATAGCTATCCCACGAAACAATTTCAGTACAAGTTTCCCGTGGGAAATCTCGGAAAATTCGATTTTCCAAAAATCATTAGAAAATTTGTATAAAATCAGCCTTTAGAGTGTTATGATTGGAGATGGATTGCGTTGATGTGACTTGTCGATAGCTATTGCACGAAAAAAATTTAGTTTAGCTTTCCCGTGGGAAATCTCGGAAAATTTAAAATTTTGGCAAATCGGATTTACCGAGATTTCCCACGGGAAACTTGTACTGAATTTTTTCATTCGATAGCTATTGACCAATCACATAAAAACGATTCAACATACACTCGAGCGGCTGATTTTATTCCAAGTTTCTTCTGATTTTCCAATATTTTACACGGCTAGGTTAAACAAAGTTTTCCACATAAGACTATTAACAAAAAATTTTATTTAAATCCTTGTATCCTATTTACTTTCGGCTGATAACTACTAAATTTTTTATTTTCGGTTGGCATGTTAATAACAAAATCGGCAATATCGACTATTTATTTTCGGCTTGGATTACACAATCTGCATTACCCTCTCTTTACTTTCGCTGAACTAACACAATTTGCATTGTCGACTTTCACTTTCGGCTGGCAACTTTCTGCTAACTTTAACAGTATAAAGTCAGCCACTTTTTTCTTGTTGTTAATGAAATTCCAGAACTCCTTAGGACTAGATGTTAACTCTTCTTCAATTCGCACTACATAGTTGTTGTAAAGGAACGAGTTTAGGCACTTAAATTCCTTGCGGGCTCTATCAAAATCAGGCTAATATTTAACACCATGCAATCGAAATAAGGAATGAAGTTTATTGCATCGTTTCTCGAGCAATACCAACTCAAAATTATACCATGGATCCCGACGTCCGAATTTATTTATTTTAAATCGTGGAATTGAGCCTTAACACCATACAGTTCAAATCACCACCGCGTTGTAAGAAGTCCCAATCAGAAATTCTGGGAAATTCATTCAAGGATGTGATGTCAGATTTTCTAAAATTAAAATTAAAATTATTAGAAACGTAATTATTTTTACAATTACGTGGTAGATGCTCCCACTACCATTGATGGTACGTGGTAGATGCTCCCACTACCATTGAAGGCCGGACATGCAGTTATCTCAGCATGCGTAACATCATTATCAAATAACATATGAAGGAATTTACACCGACTATTACTAATACGGTTGAGCTGCTTAGTTGAGATGCCAGCAAAGTAATCGATGATAGCTAATGCCCTCTCAGATAAAGAAAGTACGTAGTTCACATCTTCCCAAGATACGCCGAGTAAATTTAAGTCGCCCGCAATGATAAGTAGTTCGGTAGGACGAACTAGAGGCATAACAGCAGAGTCGATGAAGTTGAAAAACGTGTTACAGTAATCCAAGTCCGATCTGTAAGGTATGGTACACGGCAACTATAACAATCGAAGTATTGTTGGCCAATCTGACTCGAACATCAATCACGTTTAGGCTAGGATGACAAGCAATCACATGATTAGGAACCGAATTCTTTACCGCAATCAAAACACCACCACCTTTACAACTGGTGTCAAAATCGTATCAATCTTTTCTATGAACGACATAACCAGAGAATTAACAAACCACGAGGCCACATATCAGAACTGTTTGGCATATTAAAATGAGCATCCTTTAATCGGTAATGAAATTGTCAATTACCCTCCTCTTTGCAAGTAATAATTTAAAATCCACTTTGTGCGGCGAGCAATCTTCTGGTTTACTTTGAACGTAGCTAACAAGCATTTCAGGTGAAACGGATGGGCGGATTCCGCTTATATATAGGAAACTTAACTTACTAAAAACGTCACGTGGGCACCCTAGAGATCTCGCACTTTGGTTTGTTAAGCTAGGATTTTTCACCAATCAGCCATCTTCGACCAATAATACCTTTCGTCAAATCTTCGGAGCGTTTTAAAGAGACCAAGGTGTGCAGCTAAAGTGCTATCGTGGTTATCATATAATATTTTCATCGTGTTGTTCTTTGGAACATATAATTTCCACTCCTGGCTATAGGACCATCGCCCCATATAGTTTGACAATATTCGTAGAACTTCCCATATTTAAGAAAGTCGGAATACTTTTCGGGAAAATCTAATTAATGCGTCTCGCCTGAACTTTTGATACTCTGGGTTATCCTAGATTTTAGTCTCGATCTGAATACACTCAACAGCACGCGACATTGCATCAGGTACTAAATTTGATTTTCTCTACCTGTGCTGGAGCTCAAAGTCATACCCCTGGAGTCGAATTGACCAGCGAGCCAACCACGATACAGGTACCTTCAGTTTCCTCAGCCATATCAGATAAGTATAGTCCTTGCCACTTTAAATTTCACACCATCGATATAAGGCCTAAACTTCTCGACGGCTAACACAGTAATAATGTTTTCTTTGTGGGGATGTAAGTTTCTGACTCATATAAGTTGTCATCCTCTCGCTACTATCTACTTCTTGTGTCAAAACAGCACCTATTCCCGTATCAGATGCATCAGTCTTGATGGTAAACATCCTCTCGGGCATACAAGTAATGTGTTCAATTGAGTGAAAACAAACTGAGCTGCGGAGGTCCATTCAAACTTCTTACTGGAAGTTTTCCTCAAAAGGTTGATACTTGGTGATATAACTGCATAGGTGTTGTGAAGTTGAAGATTCGGGTAATTTTCTATGGTGATTTCTGGGGCATTTTTTTGCTCGGAAGCCATCCATTCCATAACAGAAACAATAAGTCCTTTGTCTGGGTTTATCACAATCGAAATGTCGATGACCCGTCTGTTATTAGTTACAACATTTTATTTTTGAATTATTTCTGCTATATTGCTGCCGTCTGGGTGGAGGTTCTTATGCACAACCTCAACAGCAACCACATTCCTATTGTGTCAACAGCAACCACATTCCTTTGTGGCGAGGTGATCGTGGATTTTGATGATATTTTTAAAGTCCGTTTAATATTCCGCACAACCCCGTGTATTATCGAATCAGTCTTTTCACTGTCACACTATGCCTAGATTTATATTTGTTTGGATGGATTTCTTAGCTCGCATGCTTCTTGGTGTGTCATCCCATTTTCAACAATGATCCATAGTGGTTTTCACAATAGAACCAAAAAAAGAAAAACAAAAGTTGAATAAACGACAACTTCTTTAAATCAATTTGTGAAAGCAAACTCTCTTATCCGACGTTGGCTTAATTATGCACTCTCAAAATAATTATAAATCAACTCTTGCGAAATCTCAATAATTTACTTTTAAATTTTCTTGGGATATCCACTAAATATCTCTTAAACTCTAACCACTTTAGACCGGAAATGGTAAATAAATACTATACTAAAGTAACTTACTGACCAAAAGTGAATTTAAGTAATACGAATCTAATTAGAGGATAGGCGCCAGTCTACCGGTACGTAATTTTTTCCCGGCCACAGCTTCACGAGCGAGTTAGAAGGGTGGGGTTTGTTAACCTGATATGTTAAAAAAAAAACTACCACTACAGGTCAGTACAACTCATTATTGTTGAAAACGAGCGATAGTACATTTATCAGGAGTTTAACATGTGTACAAACCATCAATCGGTGTGTAAGTTTATCAAATAATTTCAAATAAATGCAAATACACTCGAATTTATGACGTTCCATAACCAAAGGTGCCAGCTTATTCAAGATTATACCAAATTGTCAGAAAATAGTGCAAGACGAAAGTTAGACAACGTTTGGTTTAGTTGTAGTCTTAGGATTCTATGTAATAAATGAAACTTTTACTATAAACTAAAGAAGACATTTTAGTTTAGCGTTGCCAACAACGTTGCTTTGATTAAACATATTATGTATCTATACCAGACACTTATGATAATCTTCATGATCATCAGATTAATGCAACATATTAAAGAAACGGTTTCATTTTATATTTTCAATTTGGGTTTCAAACATAGTCGGGCACCACTTCAGCAACTCTGTGTTTATTGGATAACATTAATAGATTTCTATAGAACAGGAAAAAATAACGGGTTGCATCTTTGTTGATCTAATGAAAGCGTTTTATTTTATTGCACATACAAAATTGATTGTCACAGACACAATTTTAAATTTTATTAAAAAAATACTTTACTATTTAATTCCGAGTAAATTCAGGAAACAGCACAAACAACAAAACTACACCACGCACAATACTATGATGATTAAAGTTTTAAAATTCTAACCAAATTAAATTTAAATAAACTAAATCAAAATTTAATTTACCTAAGAAGCCAAAAACACGTCTTCCTCCATCGATCGCTTACTACCGACCTCAACAAGGAAGACAAAGTAATACTGACATAATTAGATGTAAATAAATTGATTTATACGTTACATTTTGATTGTTAGGAGGAACGATATTTGCACAATAGAAACATTATCATGTCTATATACTCTGTAATTCATCAAACCTATGAAACAATTTGTTAATCAAGTGAGGTATTCGTTAATTATTTAGTTCGTACCAATTGTGACATCGGTTGTTAATTTATAACACCATAAATAAAACCAAAAGCAGTATTCATTTCAGCACGGGTGGAACCCTTTTAAAATTTAGAATAGTAAAGTATTTAAAAATATTAATCTAGGGTCGGCTTCTGCTTGTTAAAGTAAACTGTAAGCTTGTACCCTATACTGAAAATTAATTAAATCATAAGAATTTTTACAGTTATATTTGAAATCGTTAGTGCCAAATTTTAATAAATTATGATCCCATGTTAATGGTATCATAAAGCAGCTCTCAAAAACCAAATTTCTCAACCACCGATCAAGAATGCTCGGGGGCAACTACACTGTGCTAGCATTCCTTTGATACTGGACACCAATTTCAATTCAATAATGTTTAATGTTATGTCATTATAATGTTGAAACGGTAAGTTGTACTATGGTTTGAGATTATGGCATTAAATCGCTATATTTTATAGGCTGAGGAATACAATAAAATTGTCGAAAGTGGGTCAAAATATTTCGAAAGGATTAAAATCGTTTCAAAGGCTTAAAACCCATCCATAACTTAACTGACATTTATAATATATAATTATTTTTATTTAAAATTATTGGTTAAGTTAATGTATATTTGTGTAATACTGATTTTAGTTGCTCCATGTCCCATTGACCAATCACAATTTTAAATTGTTTAATACGTAAGCCTTTTGATGTTTCCAAAATAAACTTTGCCAATGATATTTGTTTAGATGTCGATATAGCATCCGTGGATACTAATCGGCATCTAATAAAATTTGTGGCTTAATATATGTCGTAGATTGGCGGGGGTTTTTCCTTCTAAAAGCTAAGAGTTATTTTTTTGTTTTTTAAAAGTGATAACATAAAATGAAATGGTTAAAATTATTAATATTTTCAAATAAATCATAATCAAATACTAATTACAATGAATCAATTTAAATATACGAAACCATCAGTTGGACATGTAACGATTAATAAATCACCGACGCCGGGAAATCTTAATGTGTCATAATTTTTTATAGCGATATGCTTTGATCAACATTTTGTGCGACCATAAAGCCACGGGGTTTATTTCCTAAATATATATTTTACGTTATGATGCTTAATCAGCTGTTTCAAACAACATCAAAAAACGAAGTAAGTATTAAAGGGGATTTTAATTTGACCCCTTTTTCCATAAATCATTATTGTACAATAATTTATTTTTTATTGTATTGCAAAAGGGGACGTAAGAATTAACAGTAAAAAGGGTATATAACTGATTATATGTATAGGTACGTTGACTTTATCTTCGCCCCTTTTGGCATAAGAATTACATTAAACATAGAATAAAATTTCAAAGGATTATAATTGAAAATGAGAGAAAGAGCTTTAGTTTATTGTTTTTGGTATTTTACACAATGATTGTATAAAATACCTGACTATGATGTTGGTGAACTAACTAAGAGTACACTTCAAACCTGATATATTTATACACAAAATGTGAGATTAATGACAAAGTCAATTAAACAGCAACAATTTTTTTTAAATTTTACTAATAAAATGTATCTCAGTGTTATCCAACCCCCGCTAGCCTCTTAGTAAAATTCAAATTGCCTACATCGTATCAAATCGAAAACATACAAAACAAATTTTAACATACATACATTAAATCGTTTTATACGTGATCAATTTATATAAAATTCATCAAAAAAAAAAAAAATCAACATAAAAATAAAAAGTGGAAAAATATGAAAATTTTCTTGTTGAAAGAAAAAAAAAGAAAAATCTTACAATAGATTTGCATAGTTGAAATATGATCGTATATCTTTATACAAAATCCATACATTTACATGCAATTTATCTATATCTCTCTATACCTATAGTTACCGCACATAAAAACAGCAAAAAAATATGCCTAACCAATAATAATCCACTTGCCTCATTCCAAACCTATGCAAGCAACATTAAAATATGTATAATTTGATGTTCAGCGTAGAGGAAAAGCACGGAACATAAAAAAAAATTTGAAATTCATAAAAATTGAGATGAAACGCGATAGCTGATAGAACATACCAAATATTTAGGTACCTTTATAGAAAAAATTCGATTTTATTTTTATATTAGCGATTTTTTCGTTTGCTTTTCTTTTCGCTTAAGATGTACTTGAAATTTAAATTTTTCCAATTTTTTGTTTATAATGCTCTACTTGTTGAAATGATTTATTTAGATGAATTGAAAACCTTATGAGAGAATGATTTGTCGATTTTCAATTTCCTTGTTATTTTATTAAGAATCTTCAGCACTTGTTTTTTTTTTTTTTGTCTGCTTTTTTTTTATGATATTCTGTAGTTTCCGCTTCTTACTCTTTATTGTACTTACTATATGTTTAGCTATGTACGTACATCGTTCACAAAGCTTTACGTAAATTTAGTTTACGTGAGGAAAAATGATTTTGATTCAATTTGATTTTCATATTGATTTTTGGATATTTTTTTATTTTTTCGTTGTTATTGAGTTTGTGACACAGTCAAAACTACATGAATTGTCATGTTTTGCTCTTGTATCGTGTTTGAGAAGCTCTGCTATGAAAGGACAATATAATATGTATATATCGAAATCTTTTAGGTTGCTAAACTTAATTTTCTTTAACCGCGTCTTTGCTTGTTTACCATAACAATGCTCAAATGGCATGCTGAACTTACTATATCTTTAAATGTTTTTCATATTTCCTAAGCTCTTCAGCATCAAATTCAAACGACGTTCATTATACGCACCAAAAAGTAAATGTTTAAAGGTATTTCGATGGCATTGTCCATATAAATAGTCATCAAAGCAAATAACATTGTTAAAAAAACGACGATTTTTTATTTTTATTTTATTTAGA
This sequence comes from Tipula vernalis, assembly GCA_958295665.1. NCBI lineage: Eukaryota > Metazoa > Arthropoda > Insecta > Diptera > Tipulidae > Tipula > Tipula vernalis. The sequence goes on from OY282560.1 coordinate 135,783,338, forward strand.
TTCAAGTGACGACAACCAAGTTGGTTCATTTTCTGTGTTGGCTGCTGATTAACCCTCTATTACTAACGTCAGTTTAACTTACAATGTTACTAACAATCGATCAAATTGTCCCGTATTTAAAAAGCCCAATGTTCCGCCCCTGTTAATATATTCTGCTGTGTATAAAGTATTTTTTCCAATAAATACCTTTCGAAAACGGTTAAATCGAAACTTCTGAATTACCTATGATCAGATTTTTACAACAGTGCATATACCAATTAAATGGCTTCCACAGATAAGTTTATTGCATCTGGAGTCAGTTGTGATGGTTTTACGATCTTGAGTCGGTTGATAGAGTTGGCATCTACCGCGCTTATCCAATTTATTTTTTTTTCGGCGGAGGCTCGAACGACGAATTTGGCGCAAATTTGTTACAACTAAATTTAAGATTTGTATTTAATTGCTGAGATTTACTCCGCCTACCTATATGTGGTTGCATAAGAGCTTATCGCGGCTCGAAATAATCTCACCACCACAATGAATCGATTCGTTTGGATGCGAACAAACCAAAATAACGCGCCCTTTCTATTTTCAATTCCAGCAATACCAACCGCGCAGCACAAAACAAAGATACAAAAAAAAAATAAAATACGACATTACAAGTTTCGCTCTCTGAAGCTGCGTACACGCCATTCATTTCTGGTGAAAAAATATACACCACGAAGTTAGCTGTATGAGTTGATTTATTTCCAACTAGAACAAAAAGTTCACCAGGGTAACCAATATTAACTAAAAATTATACTATTTTGCTAACTTCGTGGTGTACATTTTTTCACCAGAATTGGAGCATGTCGCACCTTGACACATCATATACATAAAAAGAAAAATTAAAAAAAAAAAAAAAAATCCTAATTGTTCGAATTAACATAGTGTTTTGGGAATTAATCAATTAATTAATTAATTAATTTAGTTTTGTGAAAATTAATTGTACAACCACAATTTTTACTGTAAACAATCGGAGTGTAATTATTAAATGGTACACTGAGAGAAATAATATTCCAATATTAAGAATAGTACTTTCTCAAAAACACGAATTCTAAATTTTCTACAATTTAATACATATACTGCGCAATATGAGATTTACTTTCATAAATAAACACTAAGTTGCTCAATACTAGTAATTAGAAACTTTTACAAAACATGATTTATCTTCTTCATTTTAGTTTTGTCTATAATTCACAATTTAACTCAACTTTACCATTGTTACAAGTAATTAGATATTGATTAAAGGAAATTATGCTTGAAATACTATTTAAAAATACTTTATGGATTTGTTCAATATTTATTCTTAATTATAGTAAAAAAAAATAGAATCAAATAAAGAATTTGTGAATACTTGAAATTTCATCAATCTGGTTTTTACAACTTGCTAAATTTATTCAATATTTATTCTTAATTCCAGTAACGTATAATCAAATGATGGAAAGTTTCTTAATTTTTTAGGTTTTATTTTGATACATTCATTCCCATATTTCACAAACCATAACCAAAAAGAATATATACCGAGGGTATATATTCCTCTTTGCCATAACATAATGTTAGTTTTGATATAAAACTGAAATTTCGGCAAGTTTACATTTGCTTGTTTTCTCGCAAACACAATTTTATTAACGCATTGTAATAAAATTGCATAAATCTGGCTGTTACAAGTTGCTAAATTTGTTCAATATTTATTCTCCAGTAACGTACAGTTAAAAATGGAAAACCAAACCGTACAATCAAAAATGAAAACTTTATATAGAATTATTTTTCTATGGTTTTGTATTGGTAAAATAATTTTTATCATATTTCACATACCAAAACAAAATATTTGTTTTGATAATATTAAAATTTTAACAAATTTACTTCACTAAATGACAATTTGTTTTGCTTGATCTCTCGCAATTACAATTTTCTTAAAGCAATGAAATCTATGAATAAAAGCAATAACAATTTTTTTATCTGCTAGAATGTGTGTAATTAAAAAGCTCATTATATGTATTTATATAATATACAGATTATGTATTTATTATTGAAGTGCGGAAAGGTTTAAATTTTTATTTTAGAGTTCTTTTATGACTACACTTAAAGATGGGTTAGCCTTCACAAAAGAAGATCATACATCTGGTTAAACGGATAAAAGTAGAATATAAGAGTCGCGGAATATCCTTTTCCAAAATGTATTTTATAGAAAATCGGTTAAAAATATATTGTTTGTAAGAAAATAAAACACCTCAAAAAATACGTATATCTTTTGTTGCAAATTTAGTTCATTTCGCAATAATTTAAAATGCAAATAACTTCCTTTCTGAAAATGAATAATTTGTTGAAAAAACTTTTGGCAAACTTCGACAGCACCAATCTTTCGATTCTAGTTCTAATTTTTCGTTCACAGACTTTCATTCAACAATATATTAATATAATTTAAATTTGGTGATTTTAAATTATAAGTAAAAGTACATACGATAAGGAAATTATGAATGTGTGATGGTAATTGGTAATTATGAATGTGTAATTTTTTTTTTTTTTTTTTTTTTTTTTTTGATTTTTATTTTCCGAAAAACATACATTTTTATTTTGGAAAATATTACTAATTAATATTAATCAGATATAAATTTTTTTCAACATAGTAATATTGTAATACAAAAATTTCAACGGATATTATAACATAATATAAAAATTAAATACATCAACTAAACTAATACAATAAAGTTAGTAATTAACAACAATCAATCAAAGAACAATATGGTTCATTCTATATTGCTGAACAAACTCAGAAAGCAATAAATTTTTCACATTTGTTTTAAAGATACCTAATGGCATAGACTTCCAATTATCCTCAAGGTCATTAAACAATTTTAATCCCCGATAGAAAAAACTACTTTGAGATATTTTATAAAAATATTGTGGTAAACGAAAATGAGCTGCAGATCTGTTAGCGCGTTTGGTAATCTCATAACTAGTAATTAAAACATTATTACTTTTAATCATATTATACTTAAGTTTATAAACCAATAGGATAAATTCATATTCTACTATCTGCGATATTGGTAACAGTCGATTGGAATAAAGGAAAATGGTAGGTGTTCTCATGTCAATATTCTTGATTGCCTTTAAAGCTTGGTTTTGGTATATTTGTAATTCTTTTACTTTAGTACTACCTGCTGATCCCCAAATTTGAATCAAATAAAGTAAACGGGAGTGAACAAATGAATAGTAGCAGTTCATTGCAACTTGCTGGTTTGTAAAATATTTTCCAATACGTCGAAAGACAGCTACGTACGGCGCCAGCTTTTGCTTTATGGAGTTTATGTGAATCGTCCAGTTTAAGTTATAGCAAAGATTCAGTCCTAGGTAACAAATATTATCTACTCTAGATATTTTTTCCAAATCCAGAGAAATTTCCCTAAAATCGTCAAACAGTTTTTTCTTTACAGAGAAGATTATGAATTTAGTTTTCGATTTATTAAGGCAAAGCTTATTAGCGAGAAAAAAGCTATTTAAGATTTTTAAATCGGTTTCCATCTGTAATTGTAGGTCTTCTCTACTCAAAGCATCATATGTAATTACCGCATCATCCGCAAAAAGTTGAAGTTTGCCAGATAAATTGAGCAAGAAAACATCATTGATGTAGATATTAAATAATAATGGACCTAAGATAGAGCCTTGAGGTACTCCACACTTTAGAAGTAGTTCTTCGGACTTATATTTTCCCATTTGAACATAATGTTTACGATTAAGTAAGTAATCTTCAAGAAGCGAAAGAGCGCTATCAATCACGCCAAGGCTACTTAATTTCTTTAATAAAATGTTATGATCTATGCAGTCAAAAGCTTTGGCTAAGTCAATGAAAATGCAAGACGTAAATTTCCTAGCTTCAAGGTTATTGTAAATATTTTCTAATAAGTTTAAAATAGCAGAAAGCGAACTGCTATTTCTTTGAAAGCCAAATTGATTAGAACTAATTAATTGATTGTTGTCTAAATAAAGTTGTAACCTTTTATGGATAATCTTTTCAAAAAATTTTGAAAATGTTGGAAGAACGGATATCGGTCTGTAATTATTAATGTCTTGCTTAGACCCTGATTTAAATATCGCAGTAATACGAGCAATTTTCAACTCATTGGGCAGCTTGTTCGTTAGGATTGTTTCATTTATACCAGTACATAAAATTGGTGTTATTTTAAAATTAAATTTCTTAATAAGTTTTACCGATATGGAGTCCCAACCCATTGAGCTGGAAGAATCTAAGCAAGATATGATTGAATTAACTTCTTCGTAGTCCGTAACTTCAAAATTGCGCAGCATGCTATTTAGATTACGATTCACTAAAATATTAGGGCTAGTATTACAGGAAAACACACCAATATCATTAAGCGTATTTTGTTGACCAAAATTGAATTCGAATTATTTTGGGTTTATTTGTTTTCCAAGAAAATAGCCAATTTGATTTAATTGACAAAAGCCAACCTTTCCAAATAAAATATAAATTTAATATGTATTATGACTCTGGTGGCAAGTATCATAACTAAGAATTAGAATTATGTTTAATTAAACCCAATTTTTTTTTGGGTTAATGTTATTCTTGCGGGGATTTATCCTATGCAATTGTTGTTGTAAATTTGTCAAGGAAATACGCTAATTGAAATATTTGTTGAAATTATTTGCAACTTCCCTTTGATTTGTGATCAATTTACCATCCATATTTAAATTGATTGGTTCTTCAAATTTCGCATTACGATTTTGCAAGACTTCATTTATCAATGACAACATTTTCTTAGGAGATCGCAAACTATCTTCTAATGTTTTGGTATAATAATCCCTTTTTAATTTCACTACCATATCGTAAGACTGCTTTTTAAGATTCTTGAACTTTGCTCTAAAATAAAAGTTATTAGGATATTTTTTTTTAAGTTTTTGAAATTTTGTCCGACATTTAATGATTTGCTTAAGTTCATTTGTAAACCAAGGCTTGTTGTATGTATACAAATTTAATACACGCTCTACATTCGTAGTGTTCTTAGCAACTAAACTAATTAATGATAGATAGAAATTTTGAAATGATGTGTTATTAACATCTAAAGTGTCCACGTAAGTATCTATGTTTTGCTGGTTAAGAAGTGTTAACTGTTTGGTGACCCGCATCCGTTTGATAGGAGCTGCACAACGAATCAATAAATATTCGTGATCACTCAGATCAGTGGGAGAAATGAGGATATGAAATTGATGCGGAGTTGACGAGAGAACATGATCTATGATGGTACTGTTACTGTTAGAAAATCGGGTAGAATATTTTTTATGAATTTTGTTTTTAATTTTAAATGAATACATTTCTAAAGTTGTTTTGTAATCGATAATATCACTTTTATCTTCGTTTAAGATATTCAGATTAAAATCGCCAATAACAATGCTCTGTTTATATTGGTCTAATATAGAACCAAAATAACTTAAGAAAGAAGATAACTCGGTGTGTGGCGGTCTATAAACGCCTATAATATTAAATCTAAGCTTTGGAGAATGAATGATTAAAAAATCATTTTCCATGTACGTTTTACTGCATTTATATTCGAAATCAAGCCCGATATTTACGAAGATTGTAATGCCACCGCCATCTCTATGTTCACGTGTTATGTGAAATGATTTATAATTTTCTAAATTTATGAATTCAGTCTGATAATTGTGAAGAAAAATTTCTGTTAGTATTATAACATCTATTTTCTGATTAAGTGTAAACAGAAATTGCTCGAGACGTTCCATTTTGTTCTCCAATCTATTGATGTTTATGTATAAGATGTTAATACCTAAAATTATATTTAATTTACTATTGATACTAAATTCATTTAAATTCAAATAATATTTATCTTGTTCATTCATTATATTAATAATATCGCAAAAATACGACGCTGAGCAGTTACGCAGTTAACTTGGTGATGTCATCATTTGATTCGATTGCTATTGAACGGTCACCTTCTTTGATGCGTGTGAAAATTTTACCACTACGAAACCAGACATGCGCAATTTTTTTATCTCTCTTTAGATGATTTATTGTTTTTATTAGTTTAACATTGGTTGTCGTCATCCTTTCATTAACGAAAATTTGTTTGTTGTTTTGTTGATTAGGGAACAGCTGATCAAGATATAATGGACCATTTTTCCGTAATTTCAACAAAAAGTCTGATTTAATTGAATGGGATTTAAATGTTACAATGATGTGCATAAACGTTTTGGTTCCCGTATTGACTCGATCTATAACATTAATTTGTTTTTTGTACGATTGGACGATATTATTGATGTCGAATTGAAGTAACTGGCTGAGTTTGTCAACTACATCATCAACTTTGTAATCTAAAGATGGAAATCCGCTTATTACAATGTCATTTTGGAGCTGTTGTTGTTTTAAAACTGCTACTTCGTTTTATAATGACTGGATTTGAGAATTACACATTTCAACTTTATTATCCAATTGGTCGATATTTACTTTAACACCCGATAATTCTTTACCAAGTGAGCAAACGGTGTCATTCAGCGTGTCAAATTTTTTGGAAAGTACGGTTTCCGAAGCATTAATTTTATCTAAAATGGCTTTGTTGACAGCAAGAATGTCTTTCATAGTAGGGTTTTCCAATTGAAATACCTCGGTTAATTTTGAAGAACTGCGCGTTATTGGTGAAGCCATTCAGATATTATAAAATTAGCACAGCAGAAATTACAGACAGTCTCACTACACGGTTGGTTTAAATTTACAGTTAGGTTTATCACGACACTTTTTGGTAGCCACAAGATTTACTTAGGATTATAATTATGAAAATCACTACTTGTATAAAATTAACTTGTTTTTTGTTATATAATTAACTTAATATTAATCGAATATTGAAACTCGATATTTATATAGGCGGTTTTATTTTTATTTATTTTTTTGTTTTTTTTTTTTGTGTTTATGGCGTCACAAATAATCACAGACGATTTTAAGATATTATAATTTAATTAAATTAGCCACTGTCTCAATTCTAAAATTTGCGTAATTAAATAACTTTATCACTTATTTAAATAATTTGGTAACCAAACTTATATTATATCACTATTATTTATTTAAATTTTAATTTATTTCTGCTCAGCATCAACACAACGTTTTCATTCAGCAGCCATGTTGAAAAAAAATATTAATTACAAATATGTACGAATCGATTCGGTAATAAACGTTTATTTTCCCAAAAATGCAATTCTCAAATTGCGAATAATCGTATATTTTGAAGTAAAGTTTATCACAAATTCAATAAATAAAATGAAGAAATAATTATTCTTGATTCATGTCTACTAATTTAAATACGAGAGTAAGTATGATGTTTTATCAACGATTGAGAATATTATCATTGATTTAAAATTATACTTATGTAATCGAATTAATTGAATTTATGTTCATATTTTGAGAATAGTATTCTTAAGCGAATATTAAACAAGTATAATTAGAGATTATACTTGGTCATTTCATTGTGAATTTGTGAATACAAATATATACGACGAATCAATTCGTTAATATACAGTTATTTTCGAAAAATTCACATTCTCAAATTAAGAATATTCGTATATTTTTTAAGTTTAGTTAATCATAAAATACATAAATAAAATTAATAAATATTGCTTGATTTATGTATACTAATTTAAAAATGAGAATAAAATAACGTTTAACAAGAACTGAGAATATTAGCATTCATTTGAAATTATACCTGCTCGAGTTTATTGAATTTATATTCATACTTTGAGTATACTATTCTTCAGCGAAAATGAAACATTTATGCTTTCCTTATTTTCCTTTATACTATAATTATGTGATTTTTACTATTCAGTTCCTGTTAAATTCTGAAGTAAGACGGACGTAAAATCGTAATTAAAAAATAAACCAAAGTGTGATGCTAAAATTTGTAGTGAATTATTGATAATAATTAGTACTTTTGGTTTAAAGAAAAATATACATTTTTTTTGTGTTGTGCAGACGTTAGAAAATTTGAACGTTAGTGATTTGTAAGTGTTTTTCAAAATAGGATATAAAATAAAATTCGAGGCCCTTAAATACGTAAAAACAACAGATATCAATGTAGTTTTTAAATCGGAAGATGATCTAGCCGATAAAATATTGTTTCGCGGCAAATTGGACGACTGGCGTAAGGAAAATGTATGTAAAATTGTTAATAGCTTCACATCAGTAAAATAAATTCGACAGCATATTAAATATTCGATTATGGAATTTCCGAAAATTCCTAGCAAGCTTAATTAAGGCTGAACCAGTTAGGCAGAAACAGCTTAAGTTCTGTTCTTTTTGGCACATTTGTATTCGATTTATTGACAGGGCGAAAGAGTTGGAACGTGTAGGAAAAATTGAGTGAAACGAGAAAACTTAAGCTGCTACTGATTGACTGGTTCAGTCTTAAGTTTGGTAGTTAAATTTATAGTCCATTTAATTTGGATTGGTGTGGTTGCATAAATTTCCTTTTTTTAATAAAAGTTTATTTTATATACCGCAGAATTTACCACCATTAGAGGATGAGTGTACAAATTGCAAAACAGTCACTGATAGTTCATGTCAAATAGACATTTCAGCATGGCTACAAGCCAGTAGTAATTATGAATTCGCACCAGAAAAAACAAGCAGTAAATGCAAATTTGTAAGTTCTTGTTTTGTTTACAAAAACAAAATATTAATCGTCTGTTTTTTAACCGTACTTCAAATTTTTGCCACATTAAAACAAATATTAGTTTCTTAATATTCGAACAATTGATACCAACAGATACCTTTGCGTCAGAAGAAGGTGTAAGTTATGCACTTTTGAAAGAGTGAAACAATGTGTGCATTTGTTGCTGCACAACAACAAATTACACATGTTACTTTCAAAATGCCGCTCGTTGTTTCCATGAAATATGGTGTTTCTAATTTTTCTCCTTAATTAGTTTTAATCGAATATTTAATTCCATAATTTGAAAAAATAAATAAATAAATAAAGCAATACATCCTATTTGATGTGGTTTTAAGCACCTCGCAATCTCGTCGATTTTAATTAATTTAACAAAACCCAATTTTAATCTCTGTTTCCATGAACACTAACTCCAACTTAAGCCAGTTTGAACCCTACATGGTAAAACATTGTACAAAAACACATCCATTAAAATTTATTTTATTGTATCCTTCTTTTTTGAGTTGTACAGCCATACTCATTTTGTGTTCTCACTTCTGGATAATTTTATATTTGTATACACATTAGAAATATTTTTGGATAGTTTTATTTCTCTACTAAACTAGTATTTCTCAAAATAAACAAAAAATAAATAATTCATCCATTTTACCTCATTCAATGCTTCATTTGTTATTGATATTTTATATTAGTGCTGGTTTTATCTTTCTTAGGGGTAAAATCACATCTAATAATATTTGAAATAGATACTCTAAAGTTTAAGAATTCCACCAAAAATTAAAAAAAAATTAGTCCGAAGTTTGAGTGCTTTTTAATACCAAGTGACTGTACTATACGTACAATTCTACATGTTAAACACGTTGTAATATTTTATATCTTCTTTTTTCATGATATGACGAATTTTTAAACAATGTGGTTTTAAGTAATATAATAAATAATTATTAAAACTTACGGCTTTTCCTTTTTTAATTGACTTTGTTTAGGAATGTTACTTTAAGCCAGCCAGCGAAAACCAAAGATGTAGTTCAGGTTCTTTATATAATAAATATAGAAATTCGGCAATATTTACAAGTCGGAAACGGCGAAACAGTTCCAAATCATCAGGTAAAACAACTATTTACTTTAAAAAAATATGTTTTTGATTATGTATAATTAATTTACAGATAGAAGCACCATTAGAAGTCCTGAGTTTACTTTTAAGGAGGACTTTCTATCAAACAAAAACTGGTTGAGCTGTTTTCACGAATCGTGGGACACAGTTGAAATTAAATGGAGCGCTACATCGAAAGGCAGACGTTATGAATTTGATGTAATTGAGTCATCGGGAGGGAAAATTAAAAAAAAATTTGCAGGAAAGGCCATTATATACATCTGCAAATGGATTTAGACTGGTAAATTTCCTTGAATACTTATGTATAAATGTCTCTACTATAAACAATTATTCATTTTAATTTCAGGTTGAGATAGATTTTGATATTATATATCCAGAAAATAGCACGCTGCTGATGTCCAAGTGGGACGATTTTGCAGAAAAAGCTCAAAGCATTCTGCAGAAGCATATTAAGGACAATAAAATTAGGAAGGACATTCCTAAACTACAAAATATAATCAATACAGGTAAAATTTATTTGTTTAAAGTACATTGGAAAATGTTCTAATATTTTATGTATTTTAATATTTCAACAGACAAGAAAAACTTGAAAATACTTATACTGATTCACTACGCACTGCCACCTACGTCAAGGATTTCAAAGAAGGATAACAACATGACATTTCGCCATTTGTGTTGGAGGTCGCCAGTCACAACGTTATCGATGCAAAGTTGGAAGAAATAAAAAATAAGTACGTAGAATATAATTTAAACTTACAACCGCTGATCCTAGTGGTTAGTGTGGAAGGCTCGCAAAAAGAGTTTGTGACAGTATTCGATGGTATACTTTATAAATTTCAGCATTTTCTGTCGGCTGTAGATTGCTGCTTCAAACTCTTTTTTGTTTTTAATGTATAGTATCCCATCGAATCAATTAAAGTTTGGCTATTTATTCAACAATATTTTTACCAAATATCAACAAATTACGACAAATCCTACGCAAAATTAATAATATTGCTTTCGGAATTACGATCTTCAATGTAAAATAATAGTATTATTAAAAATACAAAAAAATAATAAAAATGAATTTTGATTTTTTAAAAAACTTTACTTTTCATGATAATTAATTTTTTATTTAACAAATTAAAAATAAATTAATTTAGACATACCTTATACATACATACTTATAACATAATGTAGTAACATAAAATAATATTTAAATAATTTTTTTTAAATACTAAGACAAATTATTAAGATATTTCCAAAATAATTTAATATCAATCTAGTATAGATAATAAGTTTATTTTATTAAAATATATATTTTTCTCTTTCTAAAATCATTCAACATATTTAATAATGAAAAATGTTAATTTCTTGTATATTTATTAATATACATACGTTTATATTAGTTACTTATCATTAAACGTTCAAATTAAGATTACCTAATATTACTTCAATTTCTAATTCACAAACTTCTTAGTTCTTGCTTATTTTTGATCTATTTAAATTTCGCAATGTATTGCTGTTTTGTTTGCGCAAAAAGTTTCATTAGTGTTAATGTCTTATGTGTTCATTTGAACACATCATCATATTATGTTAAAAAATGACGATAATTTTAAATGTATCGTAAACAACTGCCCAAGTACATTTTCTAAAATGAATTCATATAAAAGGCATTTGAAAAACTCGCATAATAATGTTACTTCTGATATTGTGGCCGAACATACTGTGGTAAGTCCTATAATTTATTATAATAAGGACAAAAGCAATTTTAATCAAACAATCGGAATTTCTGTTTTTGATAAAATGGTCAAACCAGATAATTCACTCGGCGAAAATCTTAATTTAAATACCGCTAGGCAATTAATCTATTCGAAAGCTCTAGAATTTTATTGCAAGCAATCTGGTTGCAGTCATCTTACCAATTCGGTAATTGAAAGTTTAATTATAGATTTCACTGAAATTGCCTTGAATACCATAGTTCAAGAAATTAAAAAAAATGTCCTACCTGTTGTGTGTTCTTCTCAAAAGGAATCTGTAGATGATTTTTTAAACTTTTGAGAATACATGTTATTCAAAACATTAACTGAAGATAATATGTACTCTCCACCAACTAAATTTATAGTGAATATAAAAATTAAAGAAGCAATAAAAAAATGAAAAGCTGGTTTTCACACACAATTAGATATTGGAGTATTGATGCCAATGGAATTTCACATCAAAAAGTTTTTTGAACTTTTAGGTATGCTTAAATGTACTTTACAATACAGTCAACAGCTAATGAATTGCAGTGGTGATAATATTTCGAATTTCATTCAGGGAGATTTGTGGAAGAATAAAATGTTAAACTTTCAAAATAAATTGGTAGTGCCGTATTTTTTATATTATGATGATTTTGAGACAGGTGATCCTTTAGGTAGTTCCGCAGGGAATCAATCAATTGCCGGGTTCTAAAGTTTACTACATAAGTTTTTCTTGTTTTTAAAGTTGAGCATTTACGCAAAGGTAAAATTAAACTAACAGCAAGGCAAGCTGTGAGTTTATTGAACTATATTACGTGTTGTTTAGGGAGCTTGTTGCCCCGAGATGACAAACACTGGAAATATGTCTGTGTTTTACACGATATGGTAGAATTAATGTTATTTCATTCATTTAAACTTACTGATTTAGTGAATTTAAAGAAAATTATTACATCGCATTGTAAATTATATATTGAGACGTTTGAAGAAAATGTAAAGCCGAAGCATCACATGCTAATACACTATCCAAATATAATTAAAATGGCAGGGCCTTTACGATTATTTTGGTGCATGCAATATGAGGCAAAACACAGGGAAATCAAAAACTATACCAATATAAACTTTTCAAGGGTAAATTTACCTTGGTCTATTGCTAAAAAATGTAACATAAAATATGTGTACTTAATTATAATTAATAAACATGTTAAAAGTAGTTTTAAGATAATTAAGAAACAAAATGATAATAATATTAAACTTGTTAGAAAATATTGTAACTCTGAACAGTATTTAAAATTTCAAAATATGATATCAGTTCTTCATGTAGAGTATAATAATACGCAATTTAAGGTTAATAATTATTTTTGTTATGAAAACGATGTAAAGAAAAAACAATTATTTAAAATTATAAAAATTTTCGTTGAAATCAATAAAATAATTATAGCTGGACAACATATATATATGTAGTATATAAGCAAAATCGATAATCATTACAAAATATATTTAGTTGGAGTAGAATTATTAGAATTTAAATTTTTTGATTTAAGTAATGTTCGTTTAAGACTAACAACAATGCGAAAAACGCAACAGGGAAAACCATATATAAAATACCCTTTATTGTAATTATTAATTATTTTGAATTTTACAAGATATATTTTAGAAATAATGTTTGATTGATGTATATTTTATTTACTTTAAAACTAAAATAAAAATAATACAGCTATAAATGCATCTATACAACTAACAATAATCGTAATATGTATATGTAAATTTTTGAAATTAAAAAAAAAATGTTTTGAATTAAAAGAAAATTGTTAAAATTGAAAGGGAATCTGGTATCTTTAAATACATGGGATTTCGATAAAATGTAAAACAATTAATTTTTTTTAATAATAATATGTATTGGTATAAAATATATAAAAATAGAGTTTTTTTAAATAATAAAATAAAATAAAAATCTAATATGTAATTTGTTTTTAAATTAAATATTCTGGAATCAGAAACTTCACTCTGAAATTAATCATTTCTTTAATCATTATGAGAATATCAAAATATGTAAGAATTTTGGACTTGGAAACAAAAAGCACGATTTAAGAATAAACCATTCGCAAAATAATTAAAAAGATATATCAACTTGAGAATAAAGTGATAATCATTGTTCTCAAATTTATATTTATTTACTTATTTTGAGAATTACGGGTTTTGAAATTATTCTGGCATCATGAACTGTAGTCTCAAGTTTATATTTCTTTTACTTGTTTTGCGAATAATTGACCTTGAATGTATTATTAAATCATGGATTTTATTCTCAAGCTGATATTTGTTTACATATTTTGAGAATTAACGATTTTGAAATTATTCTGGAATCATGAACTTTATTCTCAAGTTTTTAGTTTCCTGCTTAGTTTGTGAATTGTTAGTTTTGAAATTATTCTGGTTTTATGCACTTTATTCTCAAATTTAATTATTTTTCTTAATTTTAGGAATATTGGTCGTCAATTTATTCTTGAATTATATTTTATTTACTTCTTTTGAGAATGGTTGGTTTCAACTTCAACCGCCCTTCGTGCTTTTATAAAACTCGATTATTGCAGGTAAAGATTTCGGCCCCTGTGATATTTCACCTGTTCTATGCATCGTAGATAGTAAGATCACACATTTGTTTTTTTTGGCACATATGATAATATGGTGACTTTCTTTTGGTAACCAAAAATGGTACTCGTTTATTTTTTTTCATTGTGCCAACTATAGCCGTTTTTTCTTCAAGTAGCTCTAGTGCCAAATTGTAAGTCGTAAACCAATTATCTACTATGACATTAGTTCCACAATTTTGCAAATGTCTGGTTAAACGTAGCACGATTTTGTCAGGCTTATTACTTAAATTGTATTGTCCTGGCGGTTGCTGTAAATCAGTAAAGCAGTAAACATCCAGCTTAGATGTATAAAATGACACGGAATCAACCACGGAGTAAATTTTTATTCCATATTTCACTGGCTTACTGGGTATATACTGCTTAAATGAGCATATTTCACGAAAGCTTTCTAATTTCTCGTCTACTGTAATAAAACAAAGAACATTATAATTTTGTTGGCAATTTTCGTTAAATCTTTCGAAGATTTCACGAATTGGGGCGAGTTTATCAACCAAACATTATTAAATCGAATGAACCGCATGAGAAATTGGAAGCGAGTGTAACTCATGGTTGCAACCCAGTAAGAAATAATAACCCAAATAAAGAATTAATTTCGGTGGTTGAAGTATTTTACTTTAGTTGTTCTTTCTCCTTTCTTTTACTGTAGTAAAATAAAGTATAGTAATCATGAAAATTTTGGACTTTGGGATTTTTAGAGATTTATTTGTTTTGAGGTTCCCTAAGTCCGAAAAAGTGGGCTTCTAAATGGTGTCTGTCTGTCTGTCTGTCAGTCTGTCAGTCTGTCAGTCTGTCAGTCTGTCAGTCTGTCAGTCTGTCAGTCTGTCAGTCTGTCAGTCTGTCAGTCTGTCAGTCTGTCAGTCTGTCAGTCTGTCAGTCTATCAGTCTGTCAGTCTGTCAGTCTGTCAGTCTGTCAGTCTGTCAGTCTGTCTGTGTCCTCTCTACAGCCCATATGGTTTAATCAATCGAACTGAAACTTCAGATTTAAGCTTTTTTGATAAATTGGGAGGTCCCAGTGAATTTTACTCCAAATCGGCTAACCGGAAGTGGCCACTCCCTTAGTACAGAAAATTTGTTTTGCAAATATCTTAAAAAGTATAAGGTTTACAAAAAACTACTTAAAACAAAATGTTTCTAAAAATTAAAAACAAATAAAAATAAAAAATAAAAAATTAAAAAAAAAATTAAGAAAAAAATAAAATTTCTCAAAATTCTCTGTTCGTAAAAGAAAGTCGTGTGTTGGCCACACCTCAATTTTTTATAAATAAATTTGTGTTTTCCACTATTTCATCGATGAAAGTAAAGAATAATTGGAAACTTTCTAGGGATGTTTTAACAGAATTAGAAAACTCTGTAAGATTTGAAGACGAACGGAAAATGTTTTCAGTAACTGCTCGTGTAGATTTTAATGCGGATTCCCTCCATATCGAGCCATCTTTACTCACTAAATCACCATCTGACTTATGACATTCGTCGATATTTGAATCAAATTCTTGTTCTATTTCAGTATCATGATTGTTAAACAATTCTAAGTCTTACGTTTCACTTACATCCGACCGATTTTGCTGACGTTCATAATCATGAATTATTTCTCAAATTTAAGAAAATTTTCACCAAAGAATTATAATCAGCAATTTCAAGAACTACAATTCTCAAAATCGCAATTGTAAAAAATCACGGTTATGTAAGCATTATTACGACAACTCGAAATGTTTTACATAACTGCGTTTTGCCGCAATTTGGAATTTTTTTTTGAAAACTATTTAATGTCCACCTAATCGAATTACAGGAATCTCGATTTTCAATTCAATTTCTTAAATTGTACCGTTTGATCCTGACAAATAACGATCATAATGTTTCAAGTTTGTGTTACGTACGTAGACACTATGAAATTTTCTAGATTTTTTAAGATTATTCGATTAAATTAAGAGGGGAATAGCATTTAATTAGATGAGACCCTTCACCCTCATTGTACAGAGGAAGTTTTCAAGTTCAATTTTTTCGAAAATGTCAAAATTTTGGAGCTTTCCGAGGTTATTCGAGTCAAGGCGTTGAAGTTGTGTAATGTAACAGAATTAGTGAGTTTTCGAGGTTTAAACAAATTCAAGATTTGTTTGGCACTGAGTTTGATGTAGCAGAGATTATTATAGATTTATTCAAATGTTGGATTAAGCACAGCACAAAGCTATAATCTTACAAAGAAGTGATACTTGAGATTAAGATTTCGGACACCGAAGTTATTTGAAAACATCGACATGATTCAATATTTTCGAGAGTTACTAATTCCTTGATTTTTGAAGATTATTTCAGGATGAAAGAGCTTATTCGAGTTTATCTGGAAATTCTAAATTTCTTGTGATTATCTTTATTTTTCTAGTATTCTCAAATTATTCGAATTTTTTAAGGTAATTTCAGTATTGTCGTCCATATACGCCTATTTGAAGATAGCTTACACAATAGTTTTCGACGTAGACAATATATACATTATGCAAAAATTTATCAAAATTCGTAGACAGTTAAAATATTATTTTGGTTGTTGTAGTAACTTTTAAAAAAAAATGTTACGCTCATTTTTGAAGTGGCGAAATCATCCTTAAAGCCAGAATCGATAATATAAAGTGAGAAGCCCCAAAATCAAAGATATATTAGGTTGGCAGATAACAATAGAAATCACAGGGATATGTTGATTCACTATAAATAATTTATTTGTTAGTTTTAAGCTTACTCTTATTGGTTTTTACACGGTAGTTACGATCGGTTTGTTCTATCATCATCAAGATGAATTACAGATAGACAAAAAAAAATTCCAAATAGTCCAGTAAAAATAGACCTCAAATCATCATATCTCAAGGTTGGAAGACATGTTCTTTATGCCTCATCTAAGACACAAACAAAAAATTTAGTATCCAGCCGTTATCTAGAGTACTAACATTTTGGTATTTTTTTTTTAAGATTAAAATCAGAGGTATGACTTTAAAGTTTCAGTTTTTCTTACGCTCATGATAAAAATCTATGATACCCGTTAAAGTCTCAATTCTCGATTTTACCAATATTCGTAAAAGTAAAACAGGATTTATCATTCTTTTAGCATCAGTCGATTTCGTGGTGCTAATTTTTTTTTTCGTTTAGAGGCTCATAATTTTGCACGGTTTGATTGTTTCGACAAATTTTGAATTTTACGTAGTAATACCTATAATTGTTAGTGCAAAAAATTGAAAAATCAACTTACGAGTATGTGAGTGTGCCTAACACAAAAAAATCGATAGTCTCTTAATTTTAACCGCAAAACAATAAAAAGACAACTAAAATGTTAATTTCGACAGCTACAACTTTTATTTAAGGGCTTTGTTGATAGCTACCTACTTCAATTTTTAATTTATGCTTATAATAAATTTTGTCACCACCTTTAGCACCCTACCAGAAACGCCCGGACAAAGGGCGCTAAACTTTTTGAGGGATTCATTTAAATTTTGCAAGACGGAGGTATAGTTTCTAAATAGATAACTTTCGGTTTTATAACTACACTTGTTAATTTTGAAAACTGTCCGAATGAAAACATTCATCTGATAACTAAACAATTTTTTCAGCTAATAAAAATACCGAATATTTTTTATATGTCCACTTGATCATGCTGTTTTATGGCACTAATTAGTGGTAAAACTTTGATTCTCATTTCGTACACGCATCACATTCAAAAAAGGGTAACCGATATTTTTTTATCAATTTCGCATGTACAAATATTAACTTCAGAATTTGGTGTAGCCGCAAAACGATTCGTGTATCTTAAAATGATAATAACTGAAAATGCTTCTAAAACTTTAGTCTCAATCTCAGAGAACGCATCGATGAGTCAGTCACACACTCGTTTGAAACACCTTTCCGTTAAAGCTAAATTCATTATGATCTCTAATTTAAACGAGTAATCAATTTTAAAACTAAGGTTAAATCCACATTGAAACTACATCTAATGTTGTTATGACACTGGCTAGTTTTTCGCATTGTTCCAGCGATTAAAAAGAAAAACAGAACGGGCCAAATAATGTACAATACATACAAAATATTTATAAGAGTGGGTGTGTACAATGTAGCGCAAAAAATTCATGAGTTTTGTAGTAGTTTAAATTGAGCAATTCTATCAAAAATAATTCAATTTTAGTGTTTCATATGTATGCCTTGCAAAAGTTTGTGGAAGAGACCGATTAAACTTTATAAATCCTTTTAGAATTTTAAAAATCAAAACCAGAAGTTCCCACTGTATTATATTAGTTAGTCGTAGTTGAGGAATATCGCAGAACAAATCTAATGTTGAATAACGTGGAGGTAGATGGTATATATGTTTTAGCGTACGTTTTTGCAGCACTTCTATTTCTTCCCGTCGAAAACCAGCGCAACCTCCCCAAATTGGGTTGAGATATGTCAAATGTGTTAAAACGAAAGCATTATAGATAAGTATAAGAGAATTTCGAGGTAAAATTTGTTTCATTCGTCTAATAGAAAAAATGTATGGGCAAATTTTCGATTTAATCATGTTAATATGAAGGTTCCATTTTACATTTTTATCTATTATTAATCCAAGATACTTGAATGAGCTAACTCTTTTACTTCTACTCCACAATAAGTAATGACATGTTCATTAATCACAGATTCTGGTATCTTTCTATTAGTGAATATCATGAATTTGGTTTTACTGGTGTTCAATTGGAGTTTATTTTTTGTGAGCCATAGATTCAATAGATTTAAATCGTGCTGCATACAGTCATAAAGGTCTTTTAAGTTTGTGTTGCTGTAATGATAACTGCATCGTCAACATATAATTGAATTTTTCCTTTCAAATCTAAGCCACAAATATCGATAGTGTAAATATTGAAAAGAACAAGGCCAAGTATGGATCCTTGCGGGATTCCCTTTAAAGAGTACAGAGGTTCACTCCCGATGTGGTTGAGAGCAACAACTTGAGGACGAGAGTTGAGGTATGACTGGAACCACAACATTTGCATATGATCAAGCTTCAATCCTTGCTGAAGTTTGATTAGCAAAACATCGTGGTCTACCGAGTCGAATGCCTTTCTTAAGTCCAGAAAAAGATTAGCAACGACTAATTTTTTGTCAACTTTCACATAAATGAAGTCTGTTAGCGCAAGGCATGCTGCTTGAGTATTTGATGCTTTTGTGAAACCATATTGCTCTGGCGCTATTATTTATAACCCTTTCGTATATCTTTAAAATAGCAGGTAGTACTGAGATTGGTCTGTAATTCGTCGGCTCAAGTACATCGCCATTCTTATATACTGGAATAATTCTTGAGGTTTTTAGTCTTTCCGGAAATCTTCCTTCCAAGATGGATTTATTAATCAAGCGAGTAAGAGCTTTCTTCAATTTTTCTTCGAAAAACTGAAGGAACTTACTCGATATCCCGTCTCGCCCCGTAGCTGCTGCTGTTTTAAGACTCCGAATACTCTGTAAAATTTTTTCTTCAGTAATATTATTTAGGTTCAGTCTAATATTCACATCATGTTCCACAATATCCACATTGATCTCTGGCCAAAGATAATCACAAGCATGGACGAGGTACAAATTCATCGCATTAGCAACTGCGACAGGTTCATCAATAATTAAGCCATTAATATTAAGCTCAATTTCCTGTTTAATGTTGGAAGCTCTCTTATTCGATATTGCCATTTTTACTAAATTCCAGAGCTTCTTCGGTTTATTAATTGATGCACTTAATTTCGTACGGTAAAATTTCCTCTTAGCTTTTATGATTTTGTATTTTAAACCATCTTTCATGTATCTACATATATTTATTTTTCAAGTAATCACAATCCGGATATCTTACGATTAATTTAAAATATTTTTCTCTTGCGCGAATGGCAGAGTACAACTCAGTAGTCATCCATGGTTGCTTAAACCCTGATCGCCTATTTAAAGTTTTCTCTTCAGTGTGAACAATACCCAGCTTTTCAATACCAGCCACGTAATCATCCAAGCTTGTGCAGTTATGTAACTCATTTCAAAACGGACTTTTCGCAGCCAATTCATAATTAACAATCCTTATGTTTTGATATTGCGTACTATTCTCCACATGCAGCCCCAGTTTTATTTGAATTCCTCTGTGGTGCGAAAAAGATACATCTTCCAATCTGATACTGTCGATTAATCCAATTTTGTCGGTTAGCAAATAATCAATAAGAGTTCTGTCATATGTTCCAGTTATTTTCCTAGTATAATACAAGGAATGTTCTCGTAAATGTTATTTATACAGAAAAAATGCTAAGTGTGTTGCGCTGTGTTGTGTTATGTATTGTTGTTTTGCATATTGTTGTGTTGTGTATAAGAGTAATGAATTTAAGTGTCGATAAGTTAAAAGTGACAAATTTTAAATTAAAAACCGAAAATAAATAAATAATTCACACCAACAAGGAAACTGACGCAAGACTGTAAGTTGTTTCAATGTTTTAGTTTTTCTAAATCAGTAAAATTTTTTATACGAATTATTCCTGATTGTGGTGTTTTGCGAAGTAAAATCCTGTTGTTTGTGGTCCACAAGAACTAAAATTCGTTCGCAGCTTTGAACTGTCGCACAGCATGGAATAATTGCAGTTGTCTTACGGTGAGATGATCTCGTAGAAAAATTGGATTTACTGTATCAGTGCTATATCCAATTTGGTTCGAGAATAGGTTTTTGAATGCTTTCTTGCTTCCCAGTATTTCTTGTTTGGCTCTATTGGATATGAGCTTTACAAGAATAAAATTTTGTGGTAGATTTAATGTTTTGTTGTTGAGTTCCGGTTGCAGCAAAACTTTCCCAGTATATTGGGCACTGTTAATGTCTTCAGCGGTGACGTTTGATTTTAATACTTTTAAAACATTTCGTGTGACGGTAAGTGGATTCTTCGTTCTATTTGGTATTCCAGAAATAACTAAATTGTTATCATTTTCCTTTTCTTGTAGATATACAACTTCTTCTTCAAGCCTAGATACCGTAGTTGATTAAGAAGGGATATTTTCATGTCAATCATCAGCTCTTCGAGACGTTTAAAACCATCCACCTCAATAATTGGTTTTGGTGATGAATTCGTTGTTAACATTGGTGAATTATTTATTGCAGTGGCACTATCAGTAAGTGTGTTTTGTTTCGGAGTTATTTCGGTTGGATTTGATGTTAAGTTGTTTTGGCGGCAGAGCCAGGTTGCCGACAGTTTTTGAATATCTTGCCGATCTTTGGCCGATACCCGTCTACATCTATGATGGTAAGTTTTCAAACACTTTACACACTTAATGCCTTGATGTATATCACTAATGTTTCCTTTAAAGGTTTCACATTTCGAACCCAACATCGATGACATTTATTTATATATGGTTCTCAAAATTACAACAATAAACCAGATTCGACTATTTATATGAATATTACCAATTTCCGACAATATATGGTGAGTATTTTTATGTATTTATTATTAATATCGTATTGTAGTGTTTTTGATATCACAATTTACCACACTATTAAATATTGAAAGTTTATTTTTAAAAATTATTTCTAATATATTTTCTTTCTTGTAGATTTTTTTCAGTCCGATCACTTTGACAGCTATTTGTGTATCTTCTTACATAATAATAAACACACTATCAGATGTCCAATTTTCGGATTTGGTGTAAGTTTAAATTACCTACATTGGAATTGTCTTAATAGGGGTTATTTGAGATATTGCTGACTTGCAAGTACATCGATATTTTCGATATTTTATGTGTTTCTTCGGGGTTTATAACCTTATTCGTATTTGTTTGGAGCGTTGTATATTTATGTATCGTATATGAGATATTAAGCGAAATTTTACATATTTTCGATATTGTTCGAATTTGGTTTGGTTTGAATTAGGCGTAGCGTTGGGTTTGATTGTTCTAATTAGATATTTTCAGATTTTTCCTTGCTATCGAGATTATAGTATTTATTACAGATCGTTACATTGTTGCTGATATTTTTATTATTCAAGGTTATTCTAGAATTCTAATTTTATTCGAGATTTTCGGAATATTAGAAATTTCTTGAGAATATTGTGATTATTCCAGCTCTAGAAAGATTTTTCGATTATTCGAGTTTTGTTTAGAGTTGATTCAGCGTAATATTTTGATTTGTGATCTTACAGAGATGAGATTCTAATTTTAGATTTTTGGATTTATCTAGATTTTCAAATTGTTAGTGTTAAATAGCCGCGAGTGGCGTGTGACAGCAAAATTATAACCTTTTGAGATTATTCGATTGCGAAATATGCTTGATATTTTTCCGATTACTCGAGATCTTTAGTAGTTTCTCGTTTCTTCAAGATTATTATTAGATTCCAAATTTATTCGAGTTTTCTGGGAAGATTCGAAATTTTTTTATGATTGTCTGAGCTAGAGTATTCTATAAAAGAACGACAATACTATTTCGAGATTATTCGATTGTTTCGAAATTTTGCGGGAATTTACAAGGATTTGCACTGGGTCTTAATTGAATTAGTGATTGTTTGCCGGAACTTTCATAGCATTGAGCTATATACTAATAAACTTGGAGGATGTTGAGATACATACATAGATGGCATTTTTTGGGAATATTTCAAATTTTCCAGGGTTGCTTGTTATCGAAATTGTTGTTGGTTTGTGAGATTTTGAGATTAGACGTTCAGTAAGTTTTCGAGATTATTGCAGATTTTCCAAAGTATTTGAGAGAATTGGTTTCTCAAAGAAAGCTTAGAACTCAGGATATTGTGAATGGGAATGGCATTGGAATGCGGAATTTGATTAACGTTGAAGATAATTACAATTTTTTTTTCATTTTCTAAATTACCTGCTCGTTGTTGTTACTCGCAAGATGATCTGTTAATTCAAGAGTGTTGAGTTGTATCACGATCTGTAACATGAACATCTTACCGTGTCCATGGACTATTGGATAATATTCCTGTTTAGTTTTAATTTATTGATCATGGATTTTTAAAACAATTGCTTTCACAAGAAGTTGCTAATGAAATTAAACAATAATATTTTTGATTTGCGCTTTGTTGTGTTACGTTGTGTTTATTACGCTTGCAATGCAGAAAAATATAAGCCAAATTTTTAATAACAATTCTATAATTTTGTGTTTTTTTACGGGAAATAAATGAAACTTTTGGTAATGGTTTAAATTTTTTGAAAAATTCCAAAATATTGATGAAATTTTAAATTATTATTTTACCTATCCACTGAAGTGAATGCATCAATCAACATTTACAAACAGTTTTATTATTTTTATTTGCTAATTATTTATTTCGTTTCATTTTAATTTAAAAAAGATCACCCTTTGATCGCACCTGCTCTTTCCAATATCTTTTACAGGCGGACCGAGAAATTTATAGAAAATTAGTATGATTTATTTTGCTTTAGATTTAAATATTAAACATGTGCAATAGTAACATTCTATCAAAAATTATTATCTCAATTTAAGAAGGTTGGCAACTAGTTACTCTTTCTTCGACTTGCTTGTAGAATTTTGAATTTTATGAGTAGTTTCATCTGGGTGACATAACGACAACTAACAAACGGTTTTAGAAATCGCAGAAATTGATTTACCATAATTAATATTAAAAAGCTCAGGGTTTTTAAACGATTTGAAAGGATTACAGCAATTTGTAATTTGTGCTTTCAATTTTTGTAAATGCACATATAGAGAGTGTCTGTAAGAGACTTGAAGAGATTCCTCTGTATTTTTCGCACATACTTCTCTGTATTTTTTAGCTGCATCTGCATTAATAGTTTGTTTTATTGTTAAATCTAAAAGTGATTTGTTAAATTTTTCTTTGTATGTTTTGTAATAAACCTGTCATTTTTTAAGCTGTTCTCTAAGCCTGAGTGTGTTTAGTTTATGTTATATACATTTTCTAAATATTTTGTTACAGTCGCGCACACAGATAAAACTTTAGGGAGGGGTCTAAATTACTAAAACATTCTAGTCAAAGAAAATTTAAAGTGTAAATAAACATTTATTAATATACCTTAATATACATATAAGTAGGTATCAGCACTCAAAAAAATATCGTAGGTGAAATTGAATAATCAATTTCGTTGAATTTTGATTAACATATTTTATTTAATTTGATAGAAAAATTGTTGATTTAATTATAAACCATGTCCATTTGAAGAAGGATTCATCAACATATAATGAAAAATAAGACTTTTACTAACATTTTATTCAAATTGATGGACTACCCCTCTTCAATTTTACTATATTTAACTTAATGTGTTAATTTAATGAAATTTCTTCAAATGAAAGAATCAACAATTGAACAGTTTCGTATCCTTTTCATAGTTTTTTCGTCAAATTGAAGAAATTTAGTTAACAAAGTACAATTACACAATGCTACTACTACAATCGAAGAAATTTGTATTGAATTGACAAAATAACCTAAAAAATTACGACTCCACGTGAATTTAGTTTACAGTTTAACAAAGCAAGTTCAGAAGTATTGTACGTAGATGGTTAAATCCAATATAATAATTATTAATTAAAAGTGCACAAATAGGCATAATATAATATATAACGTGAAACATTAGCTGGCAGAACGTAAGAGTTTTTAATATAATTATGCTTATATCGCTTTATTGTAATATTGCAAATAGTAATTGTGTTTGAAAAAATTACAGGTATTTTTGTTAGTCATTTTGAAGATCTCGAATTTTGTTTGTTTAATTATCTTTACAAATAATCTATAATAAAGTAAATATGTTGAAGTGTTATTTGTGTAATTTAGATAGTTTTAATTTAAGGTCGTTAATTATTCATTTAAATATCATGCATTCGCTTACAAGGTACAGTGTTTATGAATGTTGCGAAGGAATATGCGCGAACAAGTCTTTTCCTAACGTTAAAAGCTTTCCGGATCATATTAATAAAATGCATCAAGCGGCCACTTTAAGTTTAAACAAAGAAGAAATCCAAGCAACTATTCCTTTGCGTCAAAACAATGAAAGTAAATCTCAGAGCAATTTCGAAATCAATTCAATATCAGACGAAAAAGTTTGTGAAAATTTAGTTTTTCCAACTGATTCATTAGTCGAAGATGCTGCTAGATTCACACTTTTGCTTCATAATAATAATAATTTTACTCGAAAGAACGTTGAGGATATTCAGAAACTAATTGTTGATACTTTCTTACAACCGGCAACATCTTGTTTAAAAAAATATATAGATAATAGAATTGAGAATGTTGAAATCAAGAACGATTTAGTAAACTTTGTTGAAAAACTATCAAATCCGTTTAAGCATTGCAAAACAGATCATTTGCTATACGTGTGGTTAAAACAAAATAATTTACTACAAGAATCAGTTCAATTTTTAATAAATGAGTCAGTGGGTGTATTAATGCAAAATGGTGAGGCTATATATGATGAGCAGTGTACGAAAGGCGTTTTGCTTCCTCTTAAGTTTCAAATCAAAAAAAGATTTGAACACTGCGATATTCTTAGCGAAATGATGGATAATATGAAAAATATACAAAAAAATCCAGAATTACTTTCAAATTTCATTAATGGAAAATTATGGCAGAAAAAAACTGCTCCATATCCTGGTGAGATTTGTATTCCTTATTTTTTATTTACTGATGATTTCCAGATAAATAATCCTCTAAGCACTCAATCTCAATCAGTTTGGGAATTTATTATAGTTTTCCTCTACTTAATAATGTTTCTAAATTAGATAATATTTTTGTTGCTGGATTTATAAAATCTCAGGATCTAAAAACCTTTGGAAATGACGCTTGCTTAGCTCATTTAATAAATGAAATAAGCGAGATGGAATGCAAAGGTATTCCTATAAGCACTGTTGGAGGAGTAGTGAATGTTAGATTTATTTTATGCTTGGTCATTGGTGATAATTTGGGTATAAATTCAATTTGTGATTTTAGCAAATCCTTTTCAAGCACCATTTTTTGTCGCTTCTGTAAGGCGCCGAAAACAGAGACACATTATATGGCACTTCAGGAAAATAAATATTTACGTAATATCCAAAATTATAATGTAGACGTTGATACAAATTATTTTGAAGAATCTGGAATAAATCAAAATTCTCCTTTAAACAGAATTAGTTCCTTTCATGTAGTTGAACACTTTGCTGTAGATATTATGCATGATTTGTTTGAAGGTATTTGCCATTATGATGTTTGCAAAATAATTGATTATTATATACACGTTGTTGCCCTTTTTTCGTTAGAAACATTAAATATTAGAAAACAAACGTTAAATTATGGTTCAATTGAAACAGGTAATTTGTCGAAACCAATAACAATTGAACATATAAAACGTTGTAGATTGAAGATGACTGCAAGTGAGATGAAAACTTTTATTCTTTTGTTTCCACTCATGATAGGAGATTTGATTCCTGATAACGATATTGTTTGGCAATTTTACTTTCTTCTTTTAAAAATAATTGATTTACTTCTTAGACGAAGCTTAACAAAGGATGATATAACGGTAATGCGACAGTTAATATGTGAGCATAATACAAGTTATGTAGAACTATTCGCGGACACGCTTAAACCAAAGCACCATATATTAGTGCACTATCCAACTGTTGTAGAATTTTCCGGTCCACCTAGGCATTTTTGGTGCTTTAGGTTCGAAGCTAAGCATAAAGAAATCAAAGCCTATGCAAACGTCATAGCGTCTAGGAAAAATATTTTGTTAAGCTTAGCAAAAAAATGTAATCTGAAATCCTCGCTCTCTTTAATGTCACCAAATGAAAATAATTTTGTATTTAAAGATAATTACCGCATTGAAAGTAAAAATATAAATTTATTATTCAACAAAACTAAAATTAAACAACAAGATGTAATTGCTTTAAGCAACATAAGTTTCAAAGGAACTAACTACAAAAATGGGTTGATTCTTTCATTGTTTAGGTCATCGCTAGGCCTATTTGAAATAGAAGAGATATTTGTTTTGAAAGAAACTTCCGAAATATTTCTACTGGTTAATGAGCTTTTGGTGAATTCATTTAGTTCACATTTTGATGCATATGAATTACATAGTCCCAAAATTTTTATTGCCGAAAAATTATTCTTTAAAATTACAGATTTTAATTGCTTGCCTACCAACATTCATTGTACTGTAAAAGGAAAGCTGATGATTAAATTAAAAGAATATTTGTAATTTATAATGCTTATCTAAGTTATTTTAATTTTATTTCTTATAAATAGTAACATTTTGTAAATCTGTAATAAGTACCTAACATTTAATATAGTTAGTAACCAATAACCTAGTACCTAACTTAATATATTGCGCGATTGAACAAAATGACAGAAAACGACCAAGTAATAACTTATCAATTACTTCCAATGGAAGATGAAACCGAATATCATTTGATTCAAAACTATAATGTACCGATGAATACCAAGGAATCAGATCAAATGACCCAACCACATATCGATGCATCTACGGGATCTACACTAGAATGTTCATTGACTCTAAAGGAGAAGTGTGACATAAAAGAATTATTGGAAACATGGAATCTAAGCATTCTCTTTCCAGCATTTTGTGGTAAATTGTCAAAAAATAGTGTTCTTGCTGTTATATAATTCTATATCTTTTAAATATTTTCAGACGAATAAATTAATTTAAATGTCATCCAGAATATGAGCGACCGACACATACAAAAATTTGTCAACAAGTACAATTTAAAAATAGGAACGGATGTAATTCTTGAATCCAAAATTAAGGCATACCAAATATTAGAAACAACCGAGGTAGCGCATGCTCCGTTGCAAATTGAAAACGATAAATATCAAACAGATGAAAACTCCAGTACCTGCGATGACGTCACAATTGATGTTCATAAAATATTGGAAAAATCCGTTCAAGGCAGATCAATTTTAAGTATATATAAATCAACTAAAAAATTAAGTGAAGGCTCTAGATCGTTAATAGTCGATGCAGTAATAAAGTACATGCTACAAAAAGGAATTCGAATGAATGTCGTAATCGCACAACAAATATCTGAAAAGATAATTCAAATATTTCCATCAGAATTTATAGTATGTATCTCAAGTTTTCAATAGAAAGATACCAGCAAATTAATGATCTTATTTCTTTTCTTGGATAGGCGTACTACTATTCTAAACAATCAGGCCGGAAGCCACAAGGCAAGGTGTACGATAAATATTTTAATAGCCTCCGGCAACTTAAAACTAGTGGAATTATTCCAACACGAAGCTACACAACAAAATCACCTTGCTCAAATTTCACAAAAAATATTCAATTAGGTAATATCATAAACCAAATAATAATGAGACGTACCACGTAGAACAAATAAATCTAATAGTTTTTGAAACTTCCTATTTAAAATGGGTAACTATTTGAGGAACATCAGTCGCGAAAAGCTAAAATTCTCTTAAAATACATTAGTTAAATTTTCAAAATATTAAAATATTGTAATTGGAAATTATCAATTTAAAGAATTTATTGTGTATTAGCTCGTTATGTAGTTTGATATAACTACCGTTTTGCTATTAATAGTAAAACGACTTTTATAGCTATTTTTTATTCTGCGTGGTCAGTCTTATTATTATTTCATGAATATATTATTATTTTATGAATATATATGCATTATATAACGCCAAACGAAAACTCTTTTTGTTAATTCGAATAATATTATGTTTTTTCTCAAAATTTAATCAAATACAAATAGCACCACCAGAAAGTAACATTACCGAGCAGCTCGAGGCTATATTACTCGATAATTGCTCATAAGCTGAGATGGAGCATCTTTGGGAAGCCACCAAAAATTACCGTTTGCATGAAATATCAAATGCCAATTCGACGAACGAAATTTTGACCAAATGGAAGCAATATAAGAAACCAATGGGCTACAAATTGGTAATAAACTAATTAATAATACATTTTATTAATTATAAGATAGTATTATGTATGCATTTTACAAAAATTTTTTTTTTTTACTTTTTCCTTTCCAGATAAACATTGATTTTAATCAGATGTATCCCTCTGCCTCCAGCTTAATTTTAAATTATGAAATTTTCGCAGCTAAAATAATGCCAATATGCCTCGACAAAATAAAAGATCATAGCAGTAAAACTTTATTAAACGACCTTTAACATAAACAGTACGTTACTGAAAGTAGGTTAATTGATTTTATTTTTTTAAACTAAAATAAACTTAATAACTTTTTCTTTTGTTTATAGGTGGTCGTAGCTGTACATTATTTTTTTATTGCATAGCTTGCTAGTACCAACTACAACCACCATTGAAGGCACTAACAACAAAAGATTGAGAACTAAATTCTCTATTAGTGACTCGCAGAGAAGCTTTCTCATTGTTGGGAATACCCTAGGAGAATGCGAAGAAGAAATCATACGGCGAAACAAGAACAAGGTTCCAATTCAACCGCTTATTTTAATCATTGGCACTACGCTTGAGCCAAAAGAGTTTTTAGTATTTTTTGACGGGATCAAATATGTTTTGAACTCTTTTGTTGAAGCAGTTGATATTTGTTTTAAAACATTTAATGTGCTCAATTTACAATATCCTATAGAGTCTCATTTAGTATGGACATTTATTCAAAAATATTTTTATTCTATCGATAGTTCTTATGACAAACATAATGTGAATGTAAATTGTTTAATTTCGGCGCTTAAATAGTGAACTATATACCTACTTAAATTTGGATTTTGTTGAGGTTTTTAATGAATTTATACCTACCTAACTATAAAATTTACACTAAATTTGAAATAAAGACATGAAATAAAACATAAACCTGTTGTTATTTTTTAACCAGCAAATATATATATATATAATATATATATACACCAGGGTCCCGCTTTGCGTCGCTGTTCGGTTCCATACGTGGAGAAATAATAGATAAACACATGCATTATTATTCTTAATAAATATTCTCATGACAAAGAGAATTCTCATTAAATGTATGAAAAAATAAGCAAAAAAATACCGACGCAAGAGTGAATAGACGCATTTCGAATAGACGCAAAGCGGGACCCTGGTATATATATATATATATATATATATATATATATATATATATATATATATATCTATATATATATATATATATATATATATATATCTATATATATATATATATATATATATATATATATATATATATATATATATATATATATATATATATATATATATATATATATATATATATATATATATATATATATATATATATATATATATATATATATATATCAATTCAATTGATTATTTAATCAAATCAACAAAATAACTTTTTTAATTTTTATTTGATTTGACGAAGTTACATGTAAATCAATGTTTATTGAATTGATAAAATTTAGTCAATTCGAAAATTTGGTTTTGCCAAAGATTTTTTCAAATTGAAGAAATTTATTTGATTTCATAATTTTATTAGTAAATTATCAATTTGAATAAAACGTAATCATTATGATCACCTACTTTCATTGACGCTATTTTAAAGGTTTTTTCTTCGATTTAAATATAAATTTCTTCAAATTTACTTCTATATTTTTTTCAGTGAGTTTAATTCATATCACAATCATGCCATTATGTCCTTATATGTATAATGCAAAAAAAAAAAAAAATATAAATAAATTAAACTAAAATAATAAAAAGTATCACAAAAATATAAATTAATTAAAAACATAAAATATACGAATAAATGAAAAACTTAACAAAAAGGAAACTAGCGAATTAGATAATACTACTAAAATAAAATGGATACAGTTCAATTCAATATTAATTGAAAATTAATTTTTCTGGTTTAAATATCAAAATCTAGATGCCTTGAACTTAAAGCAAATTCCCTTATAACGTCTTCAGGAGATATTTCATTGTCATGGATATTTGGTAAAACTAATCCATTGAGCCTATCGTTACCCATCGTGTTTGTCAAATATGATTTGATTCTTCTCAGTGTTGAGAAAGACCGCTCATTGGTGCAGGTTGTAACTGGCAAAACACATAATATTTTGAGTAATCTATTAATATGAGGATAGAACTCGTCGTCGCATATACAGTAGGCTTCAATTGCGGATAATCTCTCTAAATCTTTAATTTTTCTCTTCCAAAGTTTTAATTCTGTAAGCAACGTTTCATTGTTTTCTTCAAACATTGACTCATCGGACGAATAAGATTTGCAAAGCTTCAAGAAATCGTCATCGGTGGATGTACCCTCATCATTATTCGTGAGGCAAGCAAATTTTATCAAAATACCATTATGCTTATCTAGCCTCTCCTTGATTTGCATTATGAGATTATTTAAAAATTGATTGATTTGATTGATTGATTGATTGCGATGTACGATCAAGCATTAAGCAAGTCTCCCGTATTATAAATGCGAATACCACACCACTATACCCATGTTACACAACACGACACCATTCTTCATGAAGCCAAACCCCGTAAAGAAAGGCGACACATCGATAACCAGTCTAATGTTGTGATATCCGCCCCTGGCCAGGCCGCCGTCGTACACCTTTTTACATATAACCAGATCGAGGGATGGGAAAGGAATGTTAGCAACAAAGACTCAACCCGGTTCCAGATACCTAAGTAGTTGATAGTTAGTAAATTTGTTAGTAATATATTTTTTAGTAATTTATCTAGTACAAGACAATACAATTTTAAAGTTCATCTCTACTGCTCCAACCTGTAAGAAGACACAATGACAACACAAATTTCCTCGTACCGCAAACTTTTTTTCTGAAAAGCTGTAAACAACTATTATTATTCCCCTCCACCATTTTTTCCATCGGTGGTTGTGAGAGGGGGCGAGATTTCGTTCCATCGTCATGTTCCCATGCGGTCACCCAAATTTGTACTAACTGTAGGTAGTGTTGCTTGACGTTGTTGTTGAAATCGTTGATTATGAGATTATTTAAAAATGGTAAAAATATTACTCTTCTATAATACTCTTCAGGTGTTGAAGCTAGCATATTATTACAGTATCGCGATCGCTGTGAAACTCTAGGTATTTTAATGACATAATTGTGTATGGCATCTAAAAGTTTGGATGCGTTTTGGAAAATACCTTTGAATCATTCCCTTTTTCAAATCTATATTAATCGATTGTAAATATTCACTTAATTTAAACATTGTCAGCAAAGATATAATGAAATCAGGTTTGGCGATAACTAGCTCCAGTGTAGATGCTTGTAATGATGTTTCTTGATCATTCCATTCGATAATTACTTCTAATGATGGCTGTATTGCTTTAAATAGCTTAACTAATACTATAATAGCATCATGACGATCAATCCATCTTGTTGCACACATTTGAACAAGTTTTTGTTTCCTTGAATCAGGACAAAGTTCTTGAGTTTTTAATTTTAATACATCTTGCCGCTTTGGAGTATGAAAAAAATCATTCAATTTGGTAACAACTCCAATACAAATTACAAGAATCAGAAATCGCCAAATTTAAACTGTGTGAGCTGCAATATACGTACATGGCTAAAGGATATTCCTTCTGAATGCGAGCTTGCACACCTTGAAATTGTCCACTCATAGATCGTGCCCCATCGTAACCTTGTCCTCTCAAAAATTTTAAGTTTATCCCGAAAGATTTCAGAGTCTCCACTAAATGAGATGATAAATTAAGTCCTGTTGTATTAACAAACGGAACGTACTGCAGAAATAATTCTTTTATACAATTGTTTTCTAAAAATCGGACTACCAGAGAAAATTGTTCAATATTCGGACCCACGGACCCTCCTTTTGTGTGCGCGCCTGTTTTGTTAACCTTGGGACATAATTTTAGTGGTTTAATATAAAAAGTAAAAGGAAATTTTCTCAAGGCACATAAAATCTTCTTCAAAATGTCATATTCTTATACAATGCGAAAAATCGCGATGTAATGAAACTAATTGAATATAAATGTAACAAAATGTAGCTGTTTTTCAACTTTTTCAAAATGGTGGGAGATTATATTCCAATGGTTTAAGCGAATATAGAGTTTAACCGAGAGTCGATCTTAAATTGTTTGTTTTAAGCGCCCCTCGAATTGCAACATTTAAAATGTCTTTGCCCGCTAATTACCTACTGAACCAAACAAGTTAATTAACTGATTAGTAATGATGATATTATTACCAAATTAGCTTACCACAATGAATAAAAGACTAATTGTTAAATAAATACAAATATGTAATGCTACAATTTATAAATAGCTTTGTCAACCTTGTAGAGCCAGATGAAAAGTTTCGTATCGATCCTTCTGATGCAACTAAAATATTAAATTCCTTGAAAATTTATTTTAATATCTAAGCCCAATAATCTTAGATCAGGCACATAAAATACAATATAAATACTAGAAGATACTTTAAATCTCCTGTATCCCAATAATTTCCGTGAAACTATTTATCGCTCCAAGTTTTATTAAAATTTAGTTTTGCCAGGTAAAGTTATGCCCCAAACTAAACCTGTGCCATTTGAGTATGGCTAAAACTTTTGGCACTTCACAATATAAAAACAAAATCTTAAAGAGTTAAATCCGGTCAATATACAAAAACATCATTAAATCCGCTATTTTTGTTTCACAATGACCTCTAAAACCATATCAAAACTAAGCTAAATTTTCCCAATCTTCCCTAAAAAAAACCGTACAGCCAAAATTTAACCTGATTTTTCATTTATTTTTTATTCATTTGCATGTCAAATTATATTCTAAAGCTAAAATCTGAAAACCAAATCTGTTAAATTACTGCTTTGTTTACCAAATCTTACATACATATTTATGTATGTACATCTATACATACGTTTAGATAGTTCAAATATAAATTTTTAAAAATGAGTTCCAAAAAATAGACAAAAAAAAATTTAAATCTCAAAATATAATCTTGTTACCACAAGGGACTTATCTGTGTGCTCTGTACATAGTATATATGTATGTCGTATATACACATGACAAATAAAATCTAAAATTTATAGTCACCATCCAAACACAGAATACCACAAAAATAAGGAAGCAAAAATGAAAAACTAAATTTTAAATTGAAATTTTTTAAATTGGTTTAGCGTTTATAACCATCTCAACTCAATATACACATATGTACCAACGTAATAAGTACGAGTTTATACTTGATTTTGAATAAAATATTTAAATATCACATTCTGTAAAAACGCAATTTTCCAACAAAACAAAAATTCTATATAAGCTTTTCCGATTTCACTCCTGATTTTATGCAGTACAACGACAGCAACAACAACAACCAAAATCACTGTAATTACTCGAGAAATTATGTTGCCTCTACGTGTGTCCTATTCTGTTCGTATATACGTACGACATGAGTAAGTACGTTTTATATTAGATGTCGGTCTGTTGAAGAAAGAAAGGTTTGAAAAGGGATGTATATGACTATTATATGCAAACGCAATATTTGTCATTCCCCTTATCCTCATTTTCCCTATACAAGTAGCTGGTGCGTTGTTCTTGTTTTGTATACAAGTTGAAAAGTGCGTTTTACTTATGTACACTTTGTATGTACGTAATATCGCACACACACAGTAGATTGGCGATATACCCTGAAAATATACAAACCTAACATGCGTATAGTTTATTTTTATATAATTATAGCATATAGGGTGAATAAATAAAACTCGATTGAAATATTGCAACGGTAATCATAATGATTATTCTAGAACTTAAGATTTAATAAATATCCACACGAGAGATGGTACCCTATATATGCGTATGCAGATAGGTCGGCCGAACACACGACGATTTATTATAATATGAACATTATACAAAATTTAGGGTATATCACATATGAAAAATAAATTGTTGTATGTGTGGATTTGACACAAAATTTATATACCGCACAACATTGTAAACTTTTAATCCCGTTTATATATATAGCGTTTAAATTATACATTAGTTTATTAGGATAGATTAGAAGACAAACACGAAGACAAAATAGAACAACGATTTTCAATTTTAAATCACAAAAGTTTTTTTTTTTTTTACACTCATTCATGGAATTTTTATCCCCTCGGATTTTATACTTATTTTCGTGATAGGGATGAAAAATTGTATTGACGTTTAAAATTAGAAGTACATTGGTTGTAGTCACCTTTCCCTCTCTCGTTTTATGCATTGAAATATAAGGCCTTTTTGTATTTTTTTGTTTTTTTTTTTGTTTTGTTTATTATTAAAGATATTCGGAACAAAAGCCTATATAATATAGAAAATATCTTTCCACTTCAATTAAGCGAATTTGTACGATTTCAATTTTTAATTATTTTTGCTCTGCTTTTATCTACACAATACATATTATTATTTAAATACAAATGGGGTTCAGGGATTTAACGTGTCACATGGGAATTATTGATCAGATATTTATATTGATTTTAAACAATACGATTTATACATTGGTTTCTATTTAACTATATATACATATGAACATGGTTTGTGAATTTATGGTGGGGTTTGAGTTAATAAAGGTTTGACTGATTGATGTAAATTAAATTATTTGTAAGCGTTCATATCGCACGATCCGAACAATAAAACGGAAAGTTATAGTTATATGTTTATTGCATGATAAAATTTTTAAAATCTGTGCAAGTCTAAAAAGTTTTTGGTTCAAGTCCTAGACAGACTTGAGATAAGTTTCGAAACTGCATACCAAAATTAAACAGTAGAATTCACCTACATCTGACATTTAAAATGTCAATACATATTTGTTTATTTTATTAGTTATTTTGATTTCAGACTTGTGTTGTCGAAATAATACAGAATATACAAGTAGTTTGGATTAAATATGGATATATTACAAGTACAATAAATTTCCGTGCATGTGACAATTTTGTAATATGACTCAATTAATTTCAGCCGCTGTTGATTGGTAAAATATAACTGATCTAGTGTAGATGGGTCTAATGGAGGGGGAGAGAAGGGAGGGGGGGGATAAAACACGAGATTGAAACAATAGGAAGATTTTATGGTGGGTTTTTGAGGTTACTCATTTTAATTTTTCGCTCGTCATATAAGTGGGTAATGATTTACAAGAAGTATCCTCTATATTAATGTGACCAGATATTTTAAATTGCAAAAGAGTAGAACAATATTTTTACCCACGATTTTTAAAATTAGATCATTCATTTGCGTTCTAATTACATAGTTTCAGCAATATTCTGTCGTATTTAAAATTGTTTGTGTCAGCTAAATTTTCATTGCAAAGTACCACAAATCTCTTTAAAATCACATGCTTTTTACATTTTGGCATTTTGTAGGAGACTGGCTGACGAATTGACTTCTTGTAGCGTTTTACTCTTGGGTGGTTTTCTGGTGTTAAAGCGATTAATATGACCAACACGACTATAGCAACCACAACCACATTTGAGGAAAGAATCGAGTGATGTAGTAACGATTAATCTAGCCGCATCGCTATCTGCTTGTTTTGTTCATATTTGATTAATTGTAAGATGAGGTATTAACGTGAAAATAAATCTAAGAAAATAATCTGCGCAACTTTCATTTGTATATCTTCTTCAAAAGTCTTAGTTTACTAAAGAGTTTTTTAAAGTTCGAAGTTTAGTTTCCATTTCATATCCATCAAATACAACTATTACATTATCACCATAATGTCTCTTGAAATATCTGACATAACGATCAAATATTAATCAGAATTTTTCATTAATTTATCATTTAACACGATGTAATAGCATAGTGTTTTTCTCATTCCTCCATCATCATACAATAGTGGATAAGGAGCTAATCCATGTTTCATGTATTCCTGCAATTCATTATCTGTTTATAATTCGCTAATACGTTGAAAAAGTCAGAGAGGATTAATCGGCATGTCTTCATTATTTATTTTAATTTTACTCGTAGCAGCATGCAATGGTAAAACTTTATTTGAGCTCTTTAACTTAATTTCTTTAAAATTCTTGTATTTGTTAAACATCAAAATTGGAGAAGTTTTCACCGGTTGCGAGATAAAAATGTAACGCCTCCATTATTAAGCGAATTTTTATTTTGATGGTTTTTATTGAATTTTTGTTTTTATCATCAGCAAATATTTAAAAAACAATTTTTAGTTTAATATTTTGAACAGTATTTTGTATATTGTAATAATTATAATAATTTATAAACCTTTATAATCAAACCACATTCTTCTAATCGGACCGTTTTTTGGTTCGAAAGGTGGTTCGATTAAACATATTTGAGTATATCTACATGGTCCATTACTGGAAAGGGGGAGAGGGGGGCTTAATTATATTTTATGTTTTAGATTAAG
This sequence comes from Tipula vernalis, assembly GCA_958295665.1. NCBI lineage: Eukaryota > Metazoa > Arthropoda > Insecta > Diptera > Tipulidae > Tipula > Tipula vernalis. The sequence continues at coordinate 135,820,769 of OY282560.1, forward strand.
AAAAACATTGGAATATAATGAAACGCAGGCTCTCTTATATTGATTTCAAAATCGAAACGGGGAATTTTATGATGTAAGAATAATGTACATATAAGTGCATACTGTTTTTGTTGTTTTTGGTTTACATGTCGCATAGTAACGTATATTTCCACCCATTTGGAAACATAATGAAAGTTCTTCTGAGGGCATACAAAAGTAATAAAACTCAAGGGGGCGGACGGGTACATCCCCTTGTCATATTCCTTTGGAGACAAGCCGCTTGGAGGCATCAAATATCATTTCTGCGACATATTCGGCATCCCCAGCCCCAATACTTTCATGTCGCCCGTCCCCCCTAATCGATCAGAGACGTGCCCGCAGAGGTGAAGAGAAAGAAAACAGCCTCGAACAGATGAAAGAAATTTTATTATTTTAAACGACTAGCGCAATCGGCGGAATCGGGTGTGGTTAGATACTTCATCAGACTTCATTTATTAAATTATAACTTTTTTATTATATAAAGAATTTAAAATTAAATAAAAATTTTAATAAAATATAAACAAGCTCACGTTACGAACGGCGAAAGCTCATGCGGTTGGAGCGTAGTATGAAAATAAAGGCCGATGGTTCGATGCTCGTCATAGCGCATGTTTTTATTACAATTATTTATTTCGAACATCGAAACATGTTTATACACCAACGCACAAATTAATAATGATCTAGTAAAAACAAGAACGTCCGAGATACAGCGTACAAAGGGAGGCATGGTTTAGTGATTGAAGAATATAATGAACAACAACACAAATACCTACACACAGCCCGTCGACAATAAAGAATGATGATGATTATGACCAGCCACAAACGATATTTCCAGATGATTATGGGTCATAAATAGGATACACAAGAATGAAGATGATTTATGACACTAATAAAGAAAATTTCGAGAGCAGTATCAAATTGGTATATAAACACGACCGATAACAAGCAGCGAATAGTTTTTGGTTTACTTTAAATCGTGTAACAAGTGAAATAAATCTGTTGCCATAGCCCCCCCCCCCCCAGTGGCAAGCGGACTGATTTAAAGAATTAAAGTAAAAGCGAATATTACAGTGTATAAAAGTAAAGTGGAATAAAGTCGAGTCAAGTGAGATAAAAGTACACAATGTTTTTAATTGCAAAATCTGGACGAACTAAGAAGTCCAGTTCGTAACAATATATAATATTTCTCTGACACAGTTCCTCGAACAATCTCTGTTGATGATTATTCTCTTCTGGAGCAGATGGCTGTTGAGTTTCTTGCGTAGCATGTCAGGCGGAATAAACAATCCTGGTTAATAGTTTTAGTTCGACGTGTTTTGAAAAATGAAGTAGCCTTCGAAATCGTGTTTTCAGCAAACCTAGAGCATTCTCAACTATAATTCGAGTTGAAGAATGAATTTTATTAAATGCCTGTTGCCTATTTGTCGGCGTCCTATTACTTTGGGACCGATTTAAGCGGAAGTTTATCTTCACCAACCTCTATGTGCAACAACATCCTTTGTGTCTTAATAATCACTTAGAAAATTATTTAATAAACACTGAAAACTTCCATTTATTAATTATTTTCATATGTGCTATACATACTCGTACTTCTAAATTCATTTTGAAAATGTCACCATTACTTTTATTAATAAAATAAATTTCGATTAATTTATACAAACACTTTTTACCTATAATATAAAAACTTTTCAAATTAAATCAAAACAACATTTGAATGTCAAAATATTGAGTTGAAATCAGGCAAAATTATGGTACTAAAAATATTTCCCAGTATTTTTCCCTATAATTATCGCGAACTCGAAAAATATTGTTTAGAAAACGTACCTGCATATTAAAAATTAAGACAAAAAGTAATAAATTAACTAAACTTAAATTGTTTTTTTAGCTAATATGGTGATTTGGTGACTTATGCTTTGTTTGCCTTAGTTTAGTGGTCCAGAATTTGATGATAAAATCATGGTAGATCGCAACTATAATTTTCTGCTTTGAACCACTGCAAGTTAATGTCGGAACTCTGCATTGGGCGTGGCAACTAATTATTTTCAACAATTTTGTATAATTTCCTGATAATTATTCTTCTTCTATATGGAAAAATTATTGCGCACAACTTTAACTTCTATCACAAGAAATAGTATAAGAACAGTATTCATCCTATTTGGTAATCACAATTATTGTTGTTTTATAATTGTCTCTGTTAAGAAATAATTCCAATTTGGACATGCAAAGTGTATGATATGATAAGGTAAACATGTTTTTTATTGACGGTAAATTATATTCCGTTTGGTGTATAAATCGCTTTATAAATTTCAACTGTTTAAGCTAGGCCAACCATTTGAAGCGGTAAGCTGGGCAAAAACATTTCTAGGATGATGCTAATTAAGACATGAAACATGATGATATTATACATTTTTTATATTTGAAATGTTTATTAAAGACATAAAAATTTTAATTTTGTTCTCTAATTTGACTACTCTTCAAAATACAATCTGCTGTAAAAAATAGCTATGCGTGACGCAAGGCAGACGAATCTAGTTCCTCAGACAAACATGGAGAATTGACGACCTTCTGCAGAGAACCGAAGTTCATTAGATACTATGTAATGACTACCGTAAAAAATCAAAATATTTAATGGTGCGCTACATGTACTAAACGTTCGATGTTGAAAGGCCAAATTTCGGAAGGCCGAATGTCGAAAAGCCGAACGCCGAATGTCGTATGACCGAATGTTTCGAAAGGCCGAATGTCTAATGGCCGATTGGGTCGAAAAGCCGAAAGTGTTGAAAGGCCGAATGTCTAAAGGCCGAATGGCTCGAAAGGCCGAATGCCGAAAGGCCAAATTGGTTGATTGGCCGAACGTGTGGTAAGGCCGATTGGGTCGAAAGGCCGAATTATCATTAAATTTTCGTTCACTTAATTGATTGAAATCAATATTGAAAACCTTTGAATTTATTTCTTAATGAAATGATTTAAATAAATTGAAAATACGTGCTTATAAATCCTGAGTATGTAGCATATTAATGTGATCAAATTTTGTATGAAAAAAAATTTATTTATTTTTTTCTTTCTAGTATAATTAATTAATTTATAATTATATGACAAAAAAAGATAAGAAGATTTTAATAATTAAAGCGATTTACTATTAAACATTTTGGTTTTGATAAAAATATAAATTTTGAAAATTTTCATTCAAAAAAGGTGAAAAATTAAAATCAATTTCGACATAAACGGCCTTTCGGCATTTCGACCTTTCGACATTCGGCCTTTCGGCATTCGCCCTTTCGACCCATTTGTCCATTCGACTGATTCGGCCTTTCGATATTCGGCCTTTCCACCGTTTCTGCCTTTCGAGATTCGGCCTTTCGACACATTCGGCCATTCAACACATTTGGCCTTTCGACATTCGGCCTTTCGGCCCTATTCCGTACTAAAATATCGGAAAAGCAATAAACAAATCAAGTTTATCCTATTGTACACTTATTCTAAAAATGGCAGGACGACAATTTTTAAAAGATGAGATGAAAAAGATCGATACAGTCGAATGACAAATGTTTTCCCTTCCTGTTATTACTCTTGGGTTAATTTAGTAGCCACTGAATGAATTCATTACTCACTGGCTGATAACACGCCACTAAAATAATAGCAAACTATTAACAAGCGGGTAAAGACAGTTATTATTCAGGAGGATAACATTTGTAACACGAGCGATAGCGAGCACCGTAATTATCCGAATGAGTAATAACCATTACACCCAAGTTGAATAAGATACGTTTTCTACTGCTGGAATTATTTTTATATTTTTTTATCAAACATTTCTTAATTTTAATTTCTTATTTAAGAAATGTGACTGCGAATAATTATTCTTCTACTACTATTTAGTGACATATCAATTAAGTATGCTTTGTTCGTCGTGGTGATTCATTAATAATGAATTTTAATCATTACTCAATGGTTGATACCATGCCAACACACACTATAAAAAATTTTAATATTGATTTTCAAATGGCACAACATATGATTTGAAGCATTATCGTGGTAGGCTTTGATTATATAATTTTTACTTGTGTGCGATAAATTTCGGTGAGTGTAAACGAATTTAAATTTAAACAAATAAATAAAAGTACAATGGAGAAGTATTAAATAATTAAATATAAAAATATTTGCAGAAGAAGAGAAAGTGCCATATACGACCGCTCGTATTGCAAATTTTATCCTCAAGAGTAGTAACCAATATTACACGCTCATTGAATAATATATTATTATATTGTTTACTAATTCATAAAAAAATTAATATTTTATTGTTTTGGCATTGTATCAACCAATGAGTAATGAATTCGATAAATGCTTACTTAATCAATCCGTGAGTAATAAATTGATGTCAGGAGTTTTGTTTTGTTTTCTCTACCAACCAAAGCTTACTTAGTAAACTTATCCCTGTTTAAGGGATAGAAAAAAATGATTAATATTAATTTTTCCAAAGCACAAATACATTATTTGAAATTTAATCTTTGAAGGCTTGAAGTAAGCAATTGTTGTGGACAAATCGCGAGATTTGTTGTTTTATTAAAATAAAATATTAAAATGGGGAAATATTAAATATAAAATTATAAAAAAATTATCATATTAAAGTAGAGCCTTCTAGAGTCAAGAGCCATAATCATGAGGATGTAATTTTTAGAAGCTTTTTTAGTGGTATATTTTTTGATTAATTTACATAGGAATCCATAGTAAAAATGGTGTTTTAAGCTGCTGGTTTGTCAATGAAAAAAGCAAAAATATTGTTAAAAGTTTACTATATATAAAAGTTCTTTCTTCTTTAACAACAATTTACATGAAGGCTATATTGGTATTAAGAAAATATTAGTAAATATATTTTCGAAATTTCAATTTTGAAAAATACATCAAAGTTGGCTCTGATGAATTAAAATAATACTTGTTAAATTTATCTTTAGTTTTACTAGTGTACGTCAGATGTCTAAGACGTTTACAGAAAAATAGGAAAAAATTAATTAATCACAAAATTACCACACTTTCTTAACATTTTGTGACTTTGTTTTGCTTTTCCTACAATTTTTGAACTTAGAATTTCCCCAGGTGGTAATTTTTGGTACGATTTTACTAAATTCTATCACTGCCATCTATGTAATGTATATTGACTTTATGGCCAACCGAATTGTAGTAAGCTTTTATTTCAATTTGACCAGAATGCTGTTATTATGAAATTTTTTTTATATTTTGGTTTAAATAAATTAATTATTACAAGAAAATGAAAACGATTTACTTAACCGACATTCATCTGTGTTGAAATTTAAACACTTATGATAGTATTTCAGAAATTATAATTAGGAATTTGTAACGTTTTCATTTAAAAGTTTGTCTTAGGAAAAAAAGTGATTTCCAAAATGTTTTGTGAATTTTACTATGAAAAGTTTACTTTTTTCTTCGTTAAACTAAAGGTGTTTCCTAGCAAAACTAAAAATAAATTTAGCAAGTATTATTTTAATTCGTCAGAGCCAACTTTGATGTATTTTTCAAAATGAAAGTTTGGAAAATGTATTTTAGAAATAATTTAATTTTAATATTTCTGCAATTAATATTTATTTAATACCAATATAACCTTCTTGTATATTGTTGTTAAAGATATGTAGGAAACTTTTATATAAACATTTTATAATATTTTTGTTGTTTTCATTGAAAATCTGGAAGCTAAAAAGCTCCATTTTTACTATGGATTCCTATGGAAATCAGTGAAACGTTATACCACTAAAAAAGCTTCTGAAAAATACGGCATCATGATTATGGCTCTATACTCTAGAAGGCTGTGGTAATAATTGTTACTTATTCGGAAAATTGCGATACTCGCTATCGCTAGTGCCACAAAATTTATCTTTATGAGCATAATACTATTGTTACACGCTAGTTAAATATTTACTAATATACTATTTTTTAGGAAACAATAAAATAAGTTTAGGTTTACATTAGATGTTTATTACCAGTCCTAACCGTTAAACTGGATGAGATCTAGAAAGCATAAATTACTTACTTGGGTTACTTTAGAATTTGTGAACTTTCTGCCATTTTTTTCTTAAATAAACTTGTCAATTAATTTAGATGAGCAATAACGAAAGTCTCCGTATAACAACAGTTGGTCTTCCACTCTTCCACTTGTGAACAATGTTAGATAGAATAATTTAAAATTAGCTAATAAAAAAAATTCAATTAAATTAAAAATAGACGATAGAACAAAGTTTATGTATTAAATTCAAGTCAAAATATTATAATTTTTTGCTTAATATAAATTTTCTACTTTTCCTGTTTTTTTATTTTTCTTTCTATATTTATTATTCAAAATCTGAACTAACGAAAAAAAAAAAAAGAAACAATAATTATGGAAAAAGTAAGCAGCAGCATTTTTATTTTTATATTTAATTTTATATTTTGAAAATGGAAATTTTTATTTTTCTTAATATTTTGTTGTTGGAATTTTTGTACGAAAACACGATTTTTTTTTTGTGACATTTTATCTATTTTCTTGTTACTATGTATACGAGTATGTACGAGTATACAACTTTTATTCAAAAAAGAAATAAGTTTAAGAAACGTAACGGAAATGAGATCTCATTTAAAGATGATGATTATTATTTTAGATGAACAAGAATGATACGATGAGGTCCTTTTGCTGTTCCATTTTAAATGTATATTTTCTTCCTTTTCCTTTATCGTATTGTTGTTTTATCAAGACAAAAAAAAATGTGTAGGAAACACAAGAAAAAGGACAATTTTTTTGTTAACTTTTTTCCGGCATTGTAAAGGAAATTGTCGTTGAATATAAATATAAATTTACTAAAATTTTGTTATTTTGTATTATTATTGTATTTCTTATGTTAATTTTAGTTAATTTATTAATATTGCTCCCAGATTTAAATTTAATGATTTTATTGTAATTTTCCCCTTTCCATTGTCAAATTTTTGTTTTAAAAATAATTTGAATTTTTTTTTTTTGGAAATAGGAAGTGTTAAATATAATTAATAGTATTTTAAATTTAATTTATGGTTTAAGGTTGGTTGACCGATTTTGATATTAAGAACAAGAAAGGAATAAAAATGGTCGACGTGAATTTGCTTCTTTATTTGTATACAAGTTTACAAAAAATTATTGGTACAGTAAATCACGTGGGCACAATGAACAATTTTTTCGTGATGATGACAATTTAGATTACACTACCATAAGATCGCCAAAGCTTATCGCTCCACACGAAAGTTCACCGAGCGTAATTATATGTTTTCGGCGTAATTAGATAAATATTTTGATGAGTGGAAAAAATTAAAAATCAGTTTTCATATGATATAAATGCGCTTCAGTCTACTAACATTATATTTACAGAATTCCATTTTGTTTTGCGTAAATCATCAGCAGTTACCCTCCAGTGATCTATCAAATTTATGGTTTCTTCATGGGCCCATTCCCGGTGTAGACTCAAGCGTCCTACTTCAGGAAATTTTTAACAATGCCTTGTACAATATTTCACAACAGATTAATCATTGACCTCTGATCTATCAGACTTCCAAAAGTTATGCGTATATTTATATTTACTTGCCAAAAATACTTAAGTCAGAAAATTCTATTGTTTGCAACATTGCCAAGCTCGCTCAATCTTTTTTCTAACAATTATCGGTGAATAGGCAGAGGGCATTCAATTTTTTACAATTCAGAATCTATTCCGGAATTGATTTTATGAAAGTATTTTTTTGTTAAATTTTTTATAAAAGTAATTATTAAATAATTTTTAAATTTAGAACTTTAAACCCGTGAACCTAAACTTATAAACACGAGAGCACTAGATCACCACCGATTTTAAGTAACACAAAATGTTTAGTATAATCAACAAATTCATAAAACCTTTCGTTTTATTGGCAAAGATGTGCAATGTAATAAAGATATTTAAAAATCTGCAAAAAATTAAAAATATCAGGAGTGCCAAATATTACGTAAGCATTACGACTTTCGAGTTAAGAGAAGTTGCGACAAAACGCGATTATATATAAGAGATTACGAGGTTTCGTAATTGCGACTTGTTGTTGTGGTTTTACTCGTACATTTTTTTAAGCACGACATACAACTCGTAATGACTAAAAGATTATTTTTAAAGAACATTTGTTAACATATGTATTTCTAGTTCTCGAAACTCGTAGCTCGTAATACGAGAGATGCATAATCGCACCCCTGACTAATTTCGTTCCTGATTGTCTTGTTTTTGTGTTTACGACACAAAATCAAATAAATCCTTCTAATAATAATAAAACTAAAAAACAACGTGCATTTTTATGTTTTTTAAGGAGCGTTTTTACTTTGAGTGTTTGACGCAGGGTGCATACAGGTTACATATGGAAATCTTTAGTAACGTAAGCTACAATACAGTTTAAAAAAAATAAGGTAAAAATAGTGCATTACGAGTAAGTACTAAATAAACTGTATTCCTAGATATTTAATTTAATCCTGATGAAATGTTTCACGAATAATGACACAGAAATGCATTGAAGATAGCGTAAAGACGGTCGGTTCATGGTAATTGGGCATATTCAAAATTTTGCTGTATTTTGTTTTTCCATTGTTATCGAGATCATTCCCAGATGGGCTATTGGGTCTTTCAAACCTTTCAAATCCGCTGGATGGGATGGTATCTTTCCAGCTTTACTTCAAAAAGCTATTGAGGAAATACTCCTTAGCTTGATCCAGATGTTTCGGGCAAGTTATACTTTTAACTATATTCTTTTAACTATATTCTACTGTGGAGGAAGGTTAATGTGGTCTTTATACCAAGGGGGAAAGGGGGGGGGGGGTTTCTCCAGATACCCTGGCCAAGGCATATCGGCCAATTAGCCTCACATCGTTACTATTGAAGACGATGGAAAAAAATCCTGGACTATCAAATAAGAAGGGAGATTCTTGTAAAAAATCCGCTGCATCGCGACCAGTTTGCCTATCAAACTGGTAAATCCACTGTGATGGCCCTTAGTTGTCTAGTCACGAGGATTGTACAAAGTTGTATCCAATAGGTTCGGTTTAAATTTTGTTTTATATGCACTATGTGTGGCAATTCGCAAATAAAATTTAATTACCAAAACCCATATAATGTGTGTTGAACTGGAAATTTCTCGTGTCCGGTAGAATAGCGTTGGTCGTAATAAAAATGGTTGGTTTTGTCGTCGGTATCCAAAATGAAGGCGAAGGTCCAAAAAATCGTTTGGGGTGTTATCGTGTCCAATTTACTTGCGTAGGTCAATAAAATGTCGAAGCGGCTTTCTCAATTCCAATTTTTTGTTCCGGTATATAAAAAATAAAAATTCACTGGTTTTTTTGTTTGTTTGGTTGATCACTGTATTCACTGGATTATCTCAGACTATTGTACATAATATTTTCTTTTACATATTTATATAAAAATAATTGTTATACAAAATTAATTTAAGTGTTATACAATAAATATCGCCATCTAACATTTAAAATAATTAATATATAAGCTACTATAATTAAGTTGGTATCTTAACTATAAATTATTTTCTAATTGATAATAATAATTTTAATTACAAAGGTTGGTATGATTGTGATTTATGTTAATAAAAATGTCAGACTTGTTTAGTAAGTAGAATATAAAACAAGAATGAAATTATTTAAATGTAATGTAACGTTACAATAATTGATTTTTTTTAATAATTGATTGGTTATGGGATTAAAAAACGGCAATACATCAGCCGGTAAATTAGATAAGTATAATTTATAGTTTTTTTTTGTGTTTCGATGATTCTCTGTGGTTTTTTATTGTTTTCAGGATATCAGCTGTTTGATCATCATCAACAAGGATTGAAAAAGCGGTGACAAAATTGCCCTTTCTGGACATTGAGGGGGCGTTTGATAATACCTCCCATAGATCGATAGAGAGGGCAGCAATGGAAAAAAGGGTTCCGCTTTCTACAATTAGGTGGATCCGTTCCATGCTTGAACCTCGTGAGATTACTGCCAGACTAGGTGGCGAGTCAGTAACCATCAGGGCCGTAAAGGGCTGTCCATAAGGAGGCGAACTATTTCCTCTGTTGTGGTCATTGGTTATTGACAGACTACTGGTCCTTCTGAGAAGCCATGGGCTTGAAAAGAGCATTTTCGACAAATTTGAAAATTAAATAGAGCAACAAAATTCTGAAAAGATCAACTGGACAACGCAGTTATTATTTATGCACCAGTATCGAGAGCCATAAAAATTAGCTCTCTGGAATATTGCGAGGTCCATCGCAAAGGTTATGCTTGTGGCATGCGGCCCACGATTATAAAGAACAATTTCAGAATTTAATGATCTTTTATGAAGCTTTAACTTCCAGATCCCGTATTTATTATTCGTCAGATAACTCAAATTTCCAGTACGTTTCAATCTTTGTAAAATTTGATTTTGGAGTGATTTTGATTCATTTTTGTTACAATATATATAAATTACAAATTTAAATATATATAAATTACTAAATTACTAAATACATTCGTAATATCCAAGTGACAAGAATATTTTTCGTATTTCAAAACTTTTGACCTTTTTAATATACTTTTTAATTACTAAATAACTCAAAAATTTAAAATTCCTCGAATTTTTTTTAATATCAACATTATTGAGTAAAATTTTAAATTTTGTAATTTCCAAAGATTAATTCTAATCCCTTTCTGTCTTTATTGCCAAATTCAATTCTAACTTTATAATATTACAAATTTTCTAAATGTTGCTAATTTTAGAAATTTCTATTGTAATGCATTCAGCATTAACGAATTCCAATATTGAAATTTCTAGCTTTTAAAATCAATAAAATTTTTAAGATACGTATTTGGAATTTGCAATTTTTATAAATTACAGATACCCATATTTTTTAGATCCCCATATTAAATAACTGAAAAGAGTGAAGAACAAATTCCAATTTTCCATTGTTACCGAATCCAAAGCAGAATTATAACTTGATGCAGCTTTGTGACAAAGTACACCTTATTGGTGATAATATTAGCGCAAATTGATGCTTTGATTGGCAACCTGTGGGAACAACTTAAATAAAGCCAAATAAAAGAATTTTGGCGTTTAAATAGGTGCTTTAATATTTGGAACATCAAGGAAAGGAATGATAACCAAGATGCTTTCAATCGGATCACATTCAGAAAAATTGAAAATTAAAAATCCTGAAAAAAAACCGGGAAAAATATTTTGTTCAAAATAAATGAAAAATCAATTGTATAGGCATTTTTAGACTTTTGTTGACACTCGAAACATTTGTAATACATCTATCAGAAGAAGCGATACGAGCGATACAATTCCTTTGAGATTCGTCGATACTATACTAACCCAACGAATTAAGCCAACCACAAAATAATTAGAAACATTTGTGGTACAACAATCCATAGAAGCGATATGAGCAATATAATTCCTTTGATCTGTGTACAGACATCTCTGAAAGGTTGAAGTAATTTTTATTATCATAATTATTAAGAACTTTACTGAAAAACTCAAATTTTAAGGCCATTTTAAGTTTCTGGATTTTTTTTTCTCTAGATAATGTAGCCAATCCGCTTTCAATTAATTACCAAACCAATCTTAAATCTTGGAAATACAAGAGAGGGTATAATAACTTAACGGTATAATTTACGGTTTTATTATTTTAATTAACTTAGTATCATGGAGATGAGATGCATTGAGATTTAATTGGTGATTCGGTGTTTTGAAATAGTCATGTTATTCGAGATTGTTCGATGTTACTCGAGAATCTTAGAGCCTATTCAAAGAATCTTATTGTTTGATATTTACAAAATTATACGATACTATTTAAGGGTTGCAACTTTCTATCTTATTCTAAAATTTTGTTGAGCTTAACTTAAACTTGCTTAGTAGGACTTTGCTTATTAGTATTAGTAACATTAAGTTGCTTGACAAATAATTCGATAATTTCACAAACTTTCGGAATTTTTCGAAATTTTCATGGGTTTTTTAACAGGTTTTTCCAAATTATTCAATAATATTCACATTTTTCGGTATTATTGAAATGGTTCGTGATCAATCGAGATTTATGTACAATAATATAGAGATTATTTGAATTTTTCTGAAGTAATCAAAGTTATGTTGTAATGGTCTGTGCATATCTTTGAGTTTGGGGACCTTGTAGAATCACACATATATATTATGATATTTATAGTATAGATTTCTCGATATTATGCCAAATTTCGATACTTCTTCGATTTTCTAGGATATTCGAAATTTTCATGAATGTACTGGTTATTTCCATTTTCAATGACTGTGATTAGCGCTTATGGATTTCCTTCGGTTTTATATAATTACGGATAATTCAATATTTGACAGCTTTCTAGAATGTTCAAGATAATTAGAAAATTCGAAATTTTTATGATTATTTTGAAATGATCGATATTATTTGTTTCGTCAGGTTTGAGTATCAGATTTCTTTTAAATAAAATACAGCAACATTTTGACTAATTTTAATTACTGGTAAAAACCGATAAATGGTAAAGGTTTTTGCCGGGTAAGAAAATATCATGGCACTTAAACGTTTTTTAACACTTTCAAAATTCATAAGAATACTTGTAAATATTAAAATTTGCGCAATTTCTTAAATTCTACTCACGAAATTAAATAATTTTAATTAATGCGAGTCTGGAGGCTATAGAAAATAAGAAGAAATATGTTTTTAATTAAAAAATGATATAAAGCAAATTTTTATGCGATATAGATACAATATGCCTTTTTTAGGGCACAGTGGGATCCGGCATTCTAATATGGGACTTAATGTTGGTCGTACATTGAAATGAATCAAAATGTTTTTATTTTGGAAATTTATCTTTAATTATTCATATAGTTCATTTTAATTATATATTTAATAATAAGCGACGCTATGGGAAATAGCTCCCCAAAGGATAAACGAATTGGGAACTTATCATTATCGAATATGAAATAAATTCCAAAAACCTGTTTTACTGTTCAATTTTGTAGTTCATTATCAACAGATAACAGATAACGAAATAATTCCCCAACTCACCATACAAACTGAATCACAAAATATAATGAAATAAACCCCAAGCTTTTCGGGATTGAATTCATTTTAGGACAATTAGTCCTAGTTAATTGTTTTAAATTTTCTTAGTAATATTAGGGGCTTATTTAATTTATGGTTTGGGGAGTAAATTCATTGGGAATTCATTACCTGTAGCCAAAAAATAAATCCACATCTGCCAAAAATTAGGGTAATTAATCCGTCTATTTTATTAAGGTATCCCCGATAGGCCTACTACGGTAGGTACTATGCTTGAAAAAAACTAAGTGAAATCTACCATTTTGCCATGGAAATACATTATTATTGTAGAAATATTGCTTAAATGAATATCAAATTTTTGTTGTGCTTTGAGCACCACGATTTGATTTGACCCACAATATATAATAACTCATTCCAGTACCATCCTCTTTTCTTCATTTACCGGGTCGAAATCCCGAGTGATATATTGGGAGTTTTGCTTGTCCCTCAGCCAATTGTGCGACCCAAAAAACAGTTGCTTTGACAATTGAACGCACTCTTATTTCACCTGCCAGTATCAGGCGCATAGATCCGCCATTTGCTGGACAAAATAAGGCAGACGTACTCCAACCTATGTGCAAGAAATCAAAAATCTGTATCTCTTATAACCACAATTGATATCATGATGTCTGTGCCAGGCCAGTTGCCTGGAGCAGAAAGAAAGAAATTTGTACCACGAAACAGAAAGATTTTGTCAACCAACTTTTGGTACTCAACTCCACATACACATACACATACTAACAAATACATACACACACATACATATTTACACACAAACATCTGTGGGATTAAACAAAACCAGGATATCTGCAAATACCAAAATGTTGAGAAAACGTATTTAAAGTTTAAGTTGCGTTTTTTTTAATACATATTTTGAATTAGTGTACGTACTGCGTAATGTTAAACTTTTTAATTACTAGGAACTTGATTATCAATCATGCATAAAGTGTCTTAATTAAAATAAAAACAATCCAAAATAAAGCTTTATTGGAATAATTACTAAGGTACCAAATTTTGCCTTCTGACTTATTGTTTTGAAAATAATGAAGAGATGAGAGTAACATAAGAGATACATACATAATCGCAAACCTGTTCGCAAAAGCTCGGTTTTGAGAACTGAGATTTTCAAAATTGAGATTTTGAAAACCGAGATTTTAAAAACCGAGATTTTGAAAACCTTCTAAAACCGAGATTTTAATATCGAGATTTTGAAAATCAGGATCTCCGTTCCCTCTAAATAACAGGTTGGCTATATAAGACTGGTTACCAAAATCTCGGTTTCAAATGACTGGTTTTCAAAATCTTGGTTTTGAGAAAAATACTTTTATCAAACATATAATCAAGCATAACAAATTATTTTGGTAAATAGCAATGGTTTGAGTGTATGCGTGTGTATTTGCAGGCCCAAGGTTGTTCATCTAAATATGGCCATGATAAAAATTTTAGCATGCAAATTCGTATGCTAAGAAGTCTAGCGTTTGTACCTGCTGAGGAAACTTCTGTTTATTTCTTAGAACTAAAAAAACTTTCGGCCCTGATGCCAGAGCAATTGGTAAATAGTTCGAAAAGAATTATTTAACGGGGTTACAAAAAAAAAATCGAAATTACCAACAAAAAAGTCAAATTATTCACCTAATTTCTGGTCAGTCGCAGATGCTGATGTTTTTCGAAAGACTTAAAACACAGTTGCGACTTGGCATAGGCGGTTTCAAGTAATAGTTGGTAGGGCCCAAATTGGGGTGTACCAACTAATTGACAAATTGGGGAAAGAATTTTTAATCGCCAAGACTCGAATTGATAAGGTGAAAGCTGGAGGTTCATCCCCCAATAAACAAAAAACAATATTTAAAAAATAACAGGATTTCAAATGCTAGCGGACAGCGAAACAATTTGGATAAAATCTCATTATTAAAAAATATCTCCTATAATATTGGTTTATCAATCACCGAAAAAATATGTAAGTAAAATTAATAAAAGCAAAAATTAAAAACCTCAAAAACATTTTTAACCCGTTTTTTACGGCTGTTCCAATTTTGGACACACAAATTTGCATCTAATTTCAAACGATCGTGTATCCCTTATCTTTCAGGAATGACGTCTATATTACAGTAAAACTATTTGAAAAGTATATACCACATGATTTATATTTTTGGGACTCCCCGTTTATGGAATTTAGTGTCAGTGGAATTTAGTCCGCATGGTGGTTTTTTTTATTGCTCCGAAAAATTATAAAATAATCAATTAAATAAAATAATTATTTTATTTAATTTGTGGATTAGTGAAACCTGAAAGCAACTCGAAAAGGATTTAGTTAAAAGTAAGTGGGAAAAGAGTTTTATTACCCCATATTTTAACCTGTGATTATTTTGTGTCCAAAAATGGAAAAACCGTATAGTAACTAATTATTTTTTCTAGATGACAAAAAAAATTTACACGTTGGCCGAAGCTGTGGCTGAAATGGAGAAATGGCAGGATAAAAATGAGGACGAACCCGAGTTGCCGGTGAGGATGTCCTGGACGTGAATAATATAAACGAAGAATTTCCGCATGATATTGCAGGTACGATGGAAATAATTTTGGATGAGATAGTTTTAGATGCTGATGCTATTTGGGACGAAGATGATTTAGTCTCATTGAGCCAACTATTACCCCGTAAAACTATACCCATGTTCAATAGTAAGTGGACTTTGCCTCAATCCCAAAAAATCGAATTTTTGAAAAAACCGATAAATATTGAATTCGAGAGAACAGAACATTTAAAAAACCTGCTAGCTGAAAAATCGCAAATTGAATTATTTCACGAGTTTTTGATGAATCCGTATACAACTTGATACTACAACAAAGTAACATACATATGCTAGCCAAAAAAATGTTAGCAACTTCAGCTTGACTCTTCCCTATTTAAAACGCTTTTTGGAAATCCTATTATTTTCTGGACATCATCCTGTTCCTCAAGAACACCTATATTGGTCGGTATCTTTGGATTATGATTTTAAAATTATAAGAAATGCAATGCCTCGAAGTATGTGTTTTAAAATCAAATCAAACTTGCTTTTAGCAGATAATAATAAAATTGATACTTCAGATAAATTTTACAAAGTGAGAACATATATCAGCATGATATTCAGTAACTGTTAAAAATTTGGAATTTTTGCGCATAATTTATCGATAGACGAATCAATGTGGCCATATCACGGGCGTCATAGCTGTAAAATGTTCATTCGTGTTAAACCCATTAGATTTGGTTACAAGATTTGGTGCATGATCTCTGCAAATGGGTTTTTATATGATACATTTTTCCATATTCCGGTAAATCCGAAACATTCAATCCAGAAAGAGGACTAGGAGAAAATGTAGTACGTAATCTTTTGGAAATTGTCGAAAAGCCAGAGAACCATCGCGTATATTTTGATAATTTTTTCAGCTCGCATAAACTGATGGCGAGTTTGAACAATGATGGCTATTTTGCCACGGGCACTGTCCGCGATAACCGAACTGGAAAATGCCCATTGCTGGGTTTGAAAGAATTATTCAAGCTATATTCAAATACCTTGCCCTGAAATTGTTAAAGCTTACAATAAAGGAATGGGTGGAGTCGATTTATTCGACAGATATATTTGCCAATATCGCATCAAAATTAAAGGAAAGAAATGGTGGTGGCCTTTATTTGTGAATTGTTTAGATGCTGCAGTTTCCAATGCCTGGTGCTTACATAAGCTGGTGTCTGAAAAACCTATGCCGCTATTGGCATTTCGCCGAGAGGTAACTTTGCCCTTGCTATCAACTTCAACAGATATCAACTATAATTCTAAATTAATTGGACGTATGACGGGAACGTCATTAGATACAACTCTTAGACTATCGAATCAGCGTCATGACATAATAAATATAGCTAACAGTAAGCAAAAGCGCTGCCGGGTCTGCAAAAAGAACACTACGTTTAAATGTTCCCGATGCTCAAGTCATGGTATTGACATTCCACTGCATTTGAAATGTTCACCGAAGTTTCACAGCAAAAAATAATAAACTGTATTTACATGAATTCTGAAATTATTTACTAATAAAAAAAATAATAGTGTTTTTACTGTTGTTCCATTTATGGAACATTCCACACACAATTATGTTTAGTGCATCAACTTTGGCCCATACCAGAATCACCAATTTTATTAATTTAAAATGAAAATAATTTTTATCAATCAAATACAAATATCCATAATTAACCTGTCCAAAACTGCAAGAAAATAACTTTGTTTGTTAAAAAGCACAATATTTTCAAAACCAGGATTTTTCAAAACCAAAATTTTTCAGAACCAAGTTACTTGAAAATCAATCATTTGAAACCAGAATTTCGATACGATCCCCTAAATAACATCAAACAATATTCTGGTTAATCTTTGTGTTATTTATATTCTTTGGTGGGCGGACAACTCCAATAATTGTATTGTATTAGCTAATTATATCTAAATATCTGATGAACTTTTATGTGCGACATACGAATAAGGCAACATACATATGTTATAATTTTTAATTAAATTAATATTAATTAATCAGTTTAGTTCTTTATAAATAATGCGTGTTTTTTAGGTTAACATCAAAACCCTTTCTATTAAATTAGTTTTGTATCATCGTGCTTTGATATGATTTATTTATACAACGTCGGACATGGACTGATATATCTTATAATTGTATTCGTTATCAATTTATTCAACTTCTATCTGTTTACCCTTTTTTTGCTAAGTATACCTTAGAAAAATATCGTATTTGTTCGCATATATACCCTTTCAGATAATAAATACCTTTTAACCTTTAGTTTTTTTTTGCTGTCAGCAATACATAATTAGTCGAAAAAGATTATTTAACCATTTTATTAGTAATAGAAGGGCGTTCATAGAAATAAATCATGATTAGATAATTGTAAAAACTATTTGTATATAAAATAGTTGCAAGATCACGAATATTATTCTACAAAAAAACAAACCATCTATATCCTTAACTAAGGCGTTGAAAAAAAAACGTTTTTTTTGGATTCCCTTTACAGCTATTTACCGTACGCGTTTACGTATATTAACTAGGTAAATAAAAAGCTCCTTAATATATATTTATTTTACTCCAAGTAAAACCCTTTTTGTTTATATATATGTATATATTGAAATTGAATAAATCAACAACCCAAAATCCATTATTAAATTAAAAATAGTTCGAATGAAATAAATCTCGTAATCCGTTTCGTTGCCAAAATTTAATACAACATAAACACATACATACCGATTCAAAGCGGAGAGGAAGGGGCAGATCAAAATCAAATAAATCAAATAATTTACAATTTCGCTATCTATTCAACCAGATAAATAAATTTGTTTTTGGCTAATATTTAAGAATTAAAAATTTTATAGTCAGCTCAACCCTTTTTTATTATTCTCCACGTCTCTACATAAGTATATGTGTAAACCGTATATAACATCCTTATTTTGAACTAACTCATCATTATTATTTATTTTACCATTATACTTATATTTTTTTACCCGAAAAAGTGAAACATAATTCATATGTCAGTCAGAGACTGCAAAATAGAACCAAAAAAAAAATAAATTCCTTGTATTTTTGTGTGTGCAAAACGAAAAATTCTCTTTTTGCTAGCTGGATGCGGATGAATGATCCTATTTTTTCTGTTATGTTCCCATATACAAATTATATTATGTGTACCTAAATACTATATGTGTACTGATATATTCTGTTTCTGTTACATCATTTCTGGGTGGTTGTTAAATAAAAAATGAAACACAATCGAAAAAACCCAAAACTCAAATTCAGACCAAAAAATAAATAAATAAAATAACAAAAAAAATTTTGCTAATGGAAAGAAAATTCCCCTTTTGATGATGGTACCGTCGTACCCGTTGTTGCTTTTATCCTGTTTTAACTATATTCTATTTTTATTGTAGAAAGCGAATTTTACAATTTTCGGCATTTAAAAAATATATACACACACACAAATGGAAAATAATAAATAAATAAATAAAATGTAAGCAAGTCAACGCGATATAAAAAATGATGGGATGAATTGGAAATAATATATATGTATATACTTCTATGCAAATAAAGTTACGTTTGATACACGTATGTATGTAGGTACCGTCGTTTTTTTTTATCATTTCGGATTGATGCAGCAGTAAATACAAAAAAAAAAAAATGGTTACGTCTATAGAGAGAATTTTAAATGAAGGTATTATAAGAATATATAGTAACAAATGTGTAATTGAGATTAAAATAAGCCTCTTTGGATTTACTGACGGTTAAAGCTAATGGTATACGTAATTACATTTGACAAGTCCACTTTAATAATTTTACAGATTTTAATTTTGGGTGACTTTATAAATCGACCGATCGCATATGGTTTACCATCGTATTTGGGCAGTTAGATTACTGTAACCTATCAATCATTTACATTTACCTATATTATAGGTATCAAATTCAGTTAGGAAGTTTGAATTTAATAATGTAAGCAAAGAAATTATTTCCACCGATTTTAAAAATTTTTCAACAGGTAAATTTCAAGAAAAGTTTAGTAATAATTATTTACAGTTTACATATATTGACATTTTTAAATTTGCGACTTTTCACAAACTTAATCACAAATTAATAATACTTTTAAATAAAAAAATTGATTTGATTGAAGATTAATGCTTTAAAAAGCAAATTTTTCAAATAAAAATTTAAATTTTTTACGATAACTCAATTTATTAATATTTGGTAAATATTCCACTTATTGTAGTTTTGGCTTTGGTGAGTAGATCACCGTCATGTTCCCAGAGTTCGTTGATAGCTTCGATCAATTCTGATTTAGTGCGCGGGCACTTTTCTGCTACTTTTTGTTTAAGAATAGGCCAAATATTTTCGATAGAATTCATATCTGGGATATTCGCTGGCCAATCAAGGATTTCGATGCTGTTGGTCCTTTAATATTCGGTGACTTATTTCTCCGTATGGCACGGAGCCCTGCCTGTCATGCATAAAAACTCACCAAACCGTGAGTCTAAATGGTTGCTTGACTTGCTGTTGGATACAGTAAGGTAAATATTCTTCTCCTTTTGATTTACAAACGGTGCTTGACATAGGTAGTTTCAAAGTCATCATAGTCTTGTCACTGAATAAAACCTAATCAATAACTATAAAAAGATAAAGTTGAAAGAGAGATTTATTGAAAAGTGTAACTTTTCTGTAAAATATTATTAAAAGATGCACTTTTTTTGTTTGTACCTTTTCCCAGTCCATTCTTGTGAGGTCGTCTTGCACATTGCCCAAATTGAAAAAATCCACGTATCACTGGTCTCTCCGATATTTCCGCGCCAGCGACTTACTGGATAACATTCGGTCTTCTTTAGCTTCCCGCAGTAAAAATTTGTCATGGCTGGCTGTTGTTTTACCATTATGACCACATTTTCCTCTTCTTCTGGGATTTGTTGAAGAGGGGGATGTTAATTTTTTCGAAAATTTGCAAATGAATGATCGGCCTTCTTCCAAATATATCAAAATTTTGGCTCTAGTTACAACACTGATGTCCTTTGCTTTAACCACAGTGTATTTCGCTAATTCTACAGAAACCACTTTCTCTTTTCAAAATCTTGAACGAGACTAGTTCAGTAAGATACTAATACTTAAATACTCGAAATTCATATTTTGTTGAAAAGGGCTCTCAGGTATTAATTACTCATAAAAGGAGTATTTCCAAGGTATTTTAAATTTTTATTGCACGAATCCCTTATGTTGGTCGTTATCTACCGTAATAAAGTGTGAACGTTACAAAAGGTTGCAGTTCTGGCACTGAAAATCATATTACCAATAATTTCTTAAGAGGTCTCCTTTGTCCCCCTTTATTACATCTTTGAGTATATCAGTGTTGATTCTGTCTTTGACAATTTCTAATTCTTCAAACCTGCCCTTGATTTTGCTTTTGTTGATTTTATGTAAAATCTTAAAATACATTGTTTCCGAAATTGCTGAATGTGTGTTTCCTCTCTTTCAAGAGTAGTAAGTAATTCGATTTAATTGTAGATGTGGTTTTTTAATGTCTCCTATGTTCTCCTTAAATGTTTTTCTGAAATTTCTCCTCGTCTGCCCAATATATAATTTTATGCAATCATTGTACGAAATACCGGAAACTCCTATTCTGTTTATATTTGATATTAATTGTTGTTGTCATTTATTGTTCTTTTGCTATGCAGGTGATTATAGTATAGTGAGACGAATTGAGGTGGTTCTTTCGCATTTGTCGTGTGTGTTGTCGCCTCGATATTTGTAGCTTTCTGTTTATCTACTTGTTCATATTGTTTACGGTTACAGCATTAAAACCAATCCTTGTTGTTATGTATTTTATCGTATTTAGCTCACCCTGTCAAAGTTAGCCGAAAGTTTCCAGCCGGAAGCAAAAAGTCGATAATGCAGATTATATTAATAACATTCCAGCCAAAAATAAACAATTTGGTGGTTGACAGCCAAAAGTAAATAGGATACATAGATTGCAATAAAAACTTTTGTAAATAGTCTTATGTGGAAAACTTTATTTAACCTAGTCGTGGAAAATATCGGAAAAACAGAGGAATTGACAAAATTGGAATAAAATCAACCTCTGGGAGTGTTATATCTGAAAATAGATTGCATTGATGTAATTTATAAATGGCTATCGCAGGAAAAAAATACAGTTTAAGTTTCCCGTGGGAAATCTCGGAAAATTCGATTTTCCAAAAATCATTACAAAATTGGTATAAAATCAGCCTCCAGAGTGTTATGTCTGGAGATTTTTTGCATTTATGTGACTTGTCAATAGCTATCGCAGGAAAAAGTTCAGTTTAAGTTTCCCGTAGGAAATTTCGGAAAATTCGATTTTCTAAAAATAATCAGAAAATATGTATAAAGTCGGCCTCTAGAGTGTTATATTTGGAGATGAATTTCATTTTTGTGACTTTTCCATATCCATCGCAGGAAAAAATTCAGTTTAAGTTTCCCGTGGGAAATCTCGGAAAATTCAAAAAAGTTTCCAGTTGTAACTAAAAAATAGATGAATAAAATCGGCCTCTAGAGTGTTATGTCTGGAAATGGATTGCATTGATGTAACTTGTCAATAGCTGTCGCAGAAAAGAAATACAGTTCAAGTTTCCGGTTGGAAATCTCGGAAAATTCGATTTTCTAAAACTAATAAGAAAATTTGTATAAAATCAGCCTCTAGAGTGTTATGTCTGGAGATGGGTTGTATTGATGTGACGTGTCAATAGCTACCGCAATAAAAAGATTCAATTCAAATTTCCTGTGGGAAATCTCGGAAAATTCAAAATAGCTTCCATCCGAAAGTAAAAAATAGATGAATAAAATTAGCCTCTAGAGTGTTATGTCTGGAAATGAATTACATTTTTGTGTGACTTGTCAATAGCCATCGCAGGAAAAAAATTCAGTTTAAGTTTCCCGAGGAAAATCTCGGAAAATTTGATTTTTCAAAAAACATTAGAAAATTTGTATAAAATCAGCCTCTAGACTGTTTTATGTGTAGATGGGTTACATTGATGTGACCTATAAATAGCTAATGCATAAAAAAGATTCAATACAAGATTCCCGTGGAAAATCTCGGAAAAATCAAAAATGCTTCAAGCCGAAAATAAAAAATGGATGAATAAAATCAGCCTCTTAAGTGTTTTGTCTGGATATGGATTGCTTTGATGCAACTTGGCAATAGCTATCGCAGGAAAAAGATTCAATTTAAGTTTCCCGAGGAAATCTCGGAAATTTCAAAAAAGCTTCCAGCCGAAAGTATAAAATGGATGAATAAAATCAGCCTCTAGAGTGTTATATCTGGAAATGAATTGCATTGATGTGTGTTGTCAGTAGCTGTCGCAGGAAAAAAATTCAATTCAAGTTTCTAGGGAACTTCCCTTTCTCAAGGGAAATCTCGTAAAATTCGATTTTCCAAAAATCATTAGAAAATTGGTATAAAATCAGGCTCTAGAGTGTTATGTCTGGAGATGGATGGCATTGATGTGATTTGTCAATAGCTATCGCAGGAAAAAATTCAGTTAAAGTTCCCCGTGGAAAATCTCGGAAAATTCGATTTTCCGAAAATCATTAGGAAATTTGTATAAAATAATCCTCTCAATAGCTATCGAAGGAAAACAATTCAGTTTAAACTTCCCGTAGGAGATCTCGGAAAATTCGATTTTCCAAAAATCATTAGAAAATTTGTATAAAATCAGGCTCTAACTTCAGTTCAAGTTTCCCGTGAGAAATCTCGGAAAATTCAATTTTCCAAAAATCATTAGAAAATTTGTATAAAATCAGACTCTAGAATGTTATGTCTGGAGATGGATTGTACTGAGGTAACTTGTCAATAGCTATTGCAGGGAACAGATTCAGTTCAAGTTTCCCGTGGGAAATCTCGGAAAATTCAAAAAAGTTTTCAGCCGCAAATATGAAATGGATGAATAAAATCAGCCTCTAGAGTGTTATGTCTGGGGATGAATTGCTTTGATGCGACTTGTCAATACCTATCGCAGGAAAAAATTCAGTTAAAGTTTCCCGAGGAAAATCTCGGAAAATTTGATTTTTCAAAAAACATTAGAAAATTTGTATAAAATCAGCCTCTAGACTGTTTTATGTGTAGATGGGTTACATTGATGTGACCTGTAAATAGCTAATGCATAAAAAAGATTCAATACAAGATTCCCGTGGAAAATCTCGGAAAAATCAAAAATGCTTCAAGCCGAAAATAAAAAATGGATGAATAAAATCAGCCTCTTAAGTGTTTTGTCTGGATATGGATTGCTTTGATGCAACTTGGCAATAGCTATCGCAGGAAAAAGATTCAATTTAAGTTTCCCGAGGAAATCTCGGAAATTTCAAAAAAGCTTCCAGCCGAAAGTATAAAATGGATGAATAAAATCAGCCTCTAGAGTGTTATATCTGGAAATGAATTGCATTGATGTGTGTTGTCAGTAGCTGTCGCAGGAAAAAAATTCAATTCAAGTTTCTAGGGAACTTCCCTTTCTCAAGGGAAATCTCGTAAAATTCGATTTTCCAAAAATCATTAGAAAATTGGTATAAAATCAGGCTCTAGAGTGTTATGTCTGGAGATGGATGGCATTGATGTGATTTGTCAATAGCTATCGCAGGAAAAAATTCAGTTAAAGTTCCCCGTGGAAAATCTCGGAAAATTCGATTTTCCGAAAATCATTAGGAAATTTGTATAAAATAATCCTCTCAATAGCTATCGAAGGAAAACAATTCAGTTTAAACTTCCCGTAGGAGATCTCGGAAAATTCGATTTTCCAAAAATCATTAGAAAATTTGTATAAAATCAGGCTCTAACTTCAGTTCAAGTTTCCCGTGAGAAATCTCGGAAAATTCAATTTTCCAAAAATCATTAGAAAATTTGTATAAAATCAGACTCTAGAATGTTATGTCTGGAGATGGATTGTACTGAGGTAACTTGTCAATAGCTATTGCAGGGAACAGATTCAGTTCAAGTTTCCCGTGGGAAATCTCGGAAAATTCAAAAAAGTTTTCAGCCGCAAATATGAAATGGATGAATAAAATCAGCCTCTAGAGTGTTATGTCTGGGGATGAATTGCTTTGATGCGACTTGTCAATACCTATCGCAGGAAAAAATTCAGTTAAAATTTCCCGAGGAAAATCTCGGAAAATTTGATTTTTCAAAAAACATTAGAAAATTTGTATAAAATCAGCCTCTAGACTGTTTTATGTGTAGATGGGTTACATTGATGTGACTTGTAAATAGCTAATGCATAAAAAAGATTCAATACAAGATTCCCGTGGAAAATCTCGGAAAAATCAAAAATGCTTCAAGCCGAAAATAAAAAATGGATAAATAAAATCAGGCTCTAGAGTGTTATGTCTGGAGATGGATTGCATTGATGTGATTTGTCAATAGCTATCGCATGAAAAAAATTCAGGTTAAGTTTCTTGTAGAAAATCTCGGAAAATTCGATTTTCCGAAAATCATTAGGAAATTTGTATAAAATAATCCTCTCAATAGCTATCGAAGGAAAACAATTCAGTTTAAGCTTCCCGTAGGAGATCTCAGAAAATTCGATTTTCCAAAAATCATTAGAAAATTTGTATAAAATCAGCCTCTAACTTCAGTTCAAGTTTCCCGTGGGAAATCTCGGAAAATTCAATTTTCCAAAAATTATTAGAAAATTTGTATAAAATCAGACTCTAGAATGTTATGTCTGGAGATGGATTGTACTGAGGTAACTTGTCAATAGCTATTGCAGGGAACAGATTTAGTTCAAGTTTCCCGTGGGAAATTTAGGAAATGGATGAATAAAATCAGCCTCTAGAGTGTTATGTCTGGAAATTTGTTGCTTTGATGCGACTTGTCAATACCTATCGCAGGAAAAAATTCAGTTAAAGTTCCCCGTGGGAAATCTCGGAAAATTCGATTTTCGAAAAATCATTAGAAAATTTGTATCAAATCAGTCTCTAGAGTGTTATGTCTGGAGATGGATTGCATTGATGTGACTTGTTAACAGATATCGCAGACATAACACTCTAGAGGCTGATTTTGTACAAATTTTCTAATGATTTTTGGAAAATCGAATTTTTTTATTGACAAATCACATAAAAACGATTCAACTTTAGATATACACTGTAGCGGCTGATTTTATTCCAATTTTGTGGATTCTTCTGATTTTCCGATATTTTCCACGACTAGTTTAAACAAAGTTTTCCACGTAAGACTATTTACTTGCGGCTGATAACTACAAAATATTTTATTTTCGGCTGAAATGTTAATAACATAACCTGCATTATCGACTTTTTACTTTAGGCAGGAAACTTCCTGCTGGGTTTGCACAATCTTCATTAGCATTTATTTACTTTCGGTTGGACTAACACCATCTGCATTATCGACTTTTCACTTTCAGCTGGCAACTTTCGGCTAACTTTAACAGTATGTTTAAGTCTTCAGTGTGTTTCTCGTTTGTTATCGGAATATTGTTCTTTCTTTTTTTTCATCCTATACCGTACTTCAAAATGTATTTCAAAATTCGCATAGTTATGCCAGCATGTGGTTTATATTTGGAGCGAATTTGGATTCTGTATTAATTTTTCCGATTTCTTTGACATGTTCTCTAGACCTCAATCTGAGCATGTTAATTTATAAACACCTGTATCTAAAATGGAATTAATTTTGGTTTTAATAAAATATTCAAATTTATGATGAGTTTTTTGAGAAATGGAATATCCGAAATTTACAAAAATGTTCTGAGTTTTCTAACAAATCTGGCTCCACTCCTTCTATTCGACTTATACTTCAACTTCCTTTTGTAACCATTATTCAACGTATCGATAATTTTTGCGTCAAACACATTTTGTTACGCAATAATCTTGAGGATGTTGTGTTCCATTTGGTAGATCTCACCTGTCATTGTTATACTATTTAGGCTTTGGATCATATGGCGGTAGTTTGTGTTTGCAAATGGATACAATGTTACTACAATGTTTCTAGTTTATATTTTTTATGGTTAAATCGTAAAAATTTATAGTTTTGTTATTTTCGATTTCTAAACTGAATGCCTACTGGTCCCCGTAAAACATATAAAGATGTCATCTACATACCTGTGCCAATATTTAAGTTTATCAAGAAATTTATTTCGGCTCCTCAAAATATATGTATTATCTCGACTTGATTTAAAAAATATTTGCCTAGGTCCTGGAAAGTAGGCTACCCATAGGTAAACCGTTTGAAGTAGTTTTGAGTAACAAAGTGACAATAGCATTTATAATATGTTCATTCGATGGTCCGAATAGTAATTTATCTCCAATAATTGTCGTTAACTGTCTGTTGGAATATAACATCATTGATTTAGCTGCCCTAGTTCTAGGGATTCTTTCATCGAAGCCATCTTACTGGATTTGTGTTGACCATCATATGGAACAATTAACTAAGGCGCAATTATCTAATTTCAATTATCTTATGTTAGTTTTTCAACTCGCAAAGTATGCAGTCATTACATAGAAATGATATTGGTTTTGTTGTCTCATGTTTCATATATGGACATTAATGATGATTTTGAGATTATTGACAAATGCGTACCTAATAAATATTTTCTACATCCTGGTTTCTTATGCTAAGGAAAAGGGAAATAATTCGAAATAATATTTTCTAATAATTGTCTCATAAAAGAGAAATATTCGTGCTTCTTGAATAGAACATCTTGAATTTGGAAATTCTGAACAAATTGAAAATGCCTCGAAAGAAACGCGGTTCCATGCCAGTGAAACGGAATATTGCAAAAACCACTTTCTTTGTAAAACAAGAATATGAAGAATGCGATAGTTATTATTGTGTGAATATTTTACCTGATCCGGACTGTTCGGGCCAAAAAAACAAAAATGTTGAACCTCAGAAGTCGTACAATTAAGTGTGCGAAAATTATAATAGCTCATAAAAAAGAAAATATAGAAGTATAAACATGAATATGTCTGGTTGACTGGAGAAAACCCTCTGATAGAGGAACAGATTCAGCATGAAAATGAAATATTATTAAGAGAAACAGATAAATAAGTGACTGTAAGATGTACACCAAAAGATATTTTTTTCTCCTGAAAAAATATCTTTTGTTGTACATTTTCGGCCTTATCATATCGATGGGGAAATTGGATGCTTCCCTTGGTGTATTGATATTTAGTACTTATAATAAAAGGGGTAGAACCCATGAAATAAAGCGTGCAAAAGTTGAAATCTGCAATTCTTAAACGTAAAGAACTCAAAGCGATGTTGAGCTCCACGATTAAACGGGCAATTCTATTTCACCCTCTATGCATTCAAAGAAATGTATCAGCGATTACAAATGCGATAATTTTGTAAAATACTGCTAATAAAAGTGAAGATCAGAAGAGTACCAAATTTTGTCATACAAATCCCTAAATGCCATTTGTCAAGTAATGCTACGAAACAGTTACAATTTCATACGGTAGAAAAACAAAAGCATCTCAGAAGTTGTTTCACAACAACTTGTGTTATCAGAACAAGAAAATTATGTAGAGGGTGTGAACCGTTTTATTGTGGTACGTGTTATAAAGCTTTCCATAAATCAAATTCGCAAGTAATTTTGCACGTTCTTCATATTATTAGACAGACAAACGGATAAATGTGTATACAACA
The DNA here is from genome assembly GCA_958295665.1 of Tipula vernalis. Lineage (NCBI taxonomy): Eukaryota > Metazoa > Arthropoda > Insecta > Diptera > Tipulidae > Tipula > Tipula vernalis. Next base: position 135,849,054 of record OY282560.1, read on the forward strand.
CAAGAAACACAAAACTTGTGTCTACACTTGCTGTTGTGGCTACACTTGCTTTCAATAGTTCATTTTTTATTCATTAACCAAAGAGAATCCAGTTTTTTTATTTGTAATTTTTTTAATTTTTTGTTGTTAACATTTTTTTTTTATGGAAAATTTTTGTATTGAATATTTCTGTAAACCTTATACTTTGCGAAATTTTTGCAATATAAATTTTCTGGGTCACGGAAGTGGCTACTCCGAATGGCCGATTTCCACTAAAATTCACTGTGAACCTCCTAATTTATGAAGAAATCTAAATATGAAGTGTAAGTTCGATTGGTTAAACCATACGGGCTATACAGAGGATACAGGCAGAAAGAGATACCGACAGACAGACAACACTGCGAAACCCAATTTTTTGGACTCCGTTCACCTCAAAATAGATAAATCATCAAAAGTCTCAAGGTCGATAGTTTTCGAGATTACTATATTTTATTTTACTCACGTAAATAAAGTAAACAATTTTTAAAATAGTAATGCAAGCATCCTTTTCTGCCTTATTCTGAACAAAAAAATCTTATTAGGGAGCATCAATTTCGACACGTTCCATACCGTTCAGAAATTTAAAAAAAATTGTACCTGTGGTTTCCTTCATTATAAGTTTGGTATTAGGATAGTTATTCCAAAATAACGGTCATCAAAAAAGATTCCTTTACCGAAGCAATTTTTGTATTACCCGTTTGAAAAATCGGCAACGAACTACATATTGTTTACCGGTGATACTGATGACCAGAAATTCACCGGTAATACAAATTTACCGGTAACGATAAAAGTGGGGTATGGCAATCCAATCATCACCATCATAATTTCAAATATAATAAAAAATGTTCACGTATTAGCAAAATGGTGTAACGTACTAATTTTTCAGACCTTAAAAGTTCTAAAATTTAAAGCGTTCCCCCAGAAACTGTGCGGATTGATTAAATTTATTATAAATTTTTTCTCTTACAATTTTCAGAAAAATATTTAAAAGAAAAATTATTTTTAAATCGAATGATGTCAGAAATCATTTCATTTTTACTTTTTTGAAACTAGGCAAGGTTTTACTTTAAATCTTGCCATCTGCCATCACCGTTACTAAAATTGGGACATAAAATATTTTTCTTTATCACGAGCATAAAAGACACAAACTTAAAAAAACAAACAAAGCTTTGTTAATCTTAATCTTAAAAAAAACTTTAATAAAACAGTAGCAACTTTTTTTTCACAATTTTGTTAACATCTATTGTAGATTTTTAGTTATATATGTAAATATAAAACCATTTTTGTACCATTTTCCTGGAAACTGCTAGTTCCAAAATTGCACAATTTTTTCTTTCGTTTTGTATTACACCGAAATAAAAAAAAAATTGCTTTATTTGAGCATTATAGTTATATATTCAAGAAAAAAAGTTGCTGGAATATGCGCTAAGAATAGTTACTCTCAAATTATTCTGAATTTGAGAATATAGCTCGAAAAATTTGTTAATTTTTTAGATTCGTATATTAAGAATTTAAGTTACGATATAAGTAATACAGTTTCTTACTTCGAAGTATTTCAAGCGAGCGCAGATTCTAAATTCCTGTAATTTATTCTTAATATGATAGTTACATTGTCCACAAAATTGTTACCAATTTTTAAATTTAGACTCACTTTGAGAAATTTTATTTTATTTTCAAGAATACATTTTTCAAAAATGTTCTAAATACAAAAGCAAGTGTGCAGTAAATGTAGAAAAAATCTTGCCAATTAGAAGGCGTGAGTAAATGTAGACAACTCCAATTTCATCTTATTTTTAATGAATTTAAATGAGGGCTTTATTTAACAAATTAAAATATACAATTTTTAGTCGTTTAGGTGTTCTTGGCTTTAAATTTATTTATTTTGGTTTGATTTATTTCGAAAAAGGTTCCCCATTGGAAATGGGTTTAATTTTTTTTGTATAAAAATTTTTCATTTAAAAGCCTAAATCGACGAAAAGCTACAGGTAACCCTTTTGTAATTATTATTATGAATTATTTGTTTATTACTTCTCTTTTGAATTTGTTTAGAAGAAAATGCATCTTTTAACCACATGAAAAAATTTTGTTAAACAATTTAAACGCCACAATCGCAAAACTATAACTCGCGCTAATAAAATATTAATATAAGATGATGCGTTACAACAAAAAGAACAACAATAGATTAGCGACAGACTCACAGAGTAAATTTATAATTAATTAAATTAAAATTATGTATTTAGAAGTGGAATTCTTGATTAAAATGTGCCAAAAAGTAAAGTTCAGGAATTAAGAATTTTTTATTTTTATTCTTTGTAAGTTATCTTAATTTATAATTTATATGTATGTACCATATACATATGTTTAACTTTTTGTTACAATTTTTGCAACTTATATTTTCTTACTTTCTTGGGTCCAATAGTATCCCGATAATGAGCATTTAGCTCGAAATATCGATAATTTAAATTTTTTTTATTAAATTCTAATATGAATTTCAACAAGTAAACGATACTCTTTCCTTAATGTTATTAAAAGTATTCAAAACTTTTATTAAGTTTGGATCAAGTTTGCAATATCACTTACCTTATTATTTTTTACATAAACACCATCATCACAATACACTTAATAATTGTCACTTTTATAAATAAAATAATTAAAACTGCGGTAAAAATCTAGCCCGATATATATTTAAAATCATTAGCACAATTCAATTATTTTCACTCGTACTATAGCACAATCACTTAAATATTATCACTATCACATTTCAATTACGACTAATTTATTGACCACAAATATTCGACAAAGCACGTCAGGTTTTTATTTTTTTTAGTTTAATTTCATACAGTAAGTTACCGTATTAAAACCAGAAATGATCAGTGAATACAGTGGGATACATAAAATATTTGTGTATACAGTAGGTTAAATAAGCGAATCAAACGCAATAAAATTAATTTATTGGTGTAACATGAAAATCTTGTACAGTCGGGCGTTTTTGAAAAATTCTTTTGATAGGATCGTGCAAGAGAAAAATTCCGGAAAATTTGCTACATTTTCCGGGAAAATTTTGGCATTTTCAATTTTTTGGTTTTTTTTTTGTTTCTTTTCACTTTGTTCAAAATATGTTAAAACGACATGAGTGTGAAGTTCCTAACGAATAACAAAAAAATTTGAACCGATTTCACCCGATTCAATCATTTTTGATGCGTACTGGTACAAATACCACATGAACACAAATAAAATAAATGACAACACACAGTAAAATATTTTTATACTATACATGGTGTTCTTACACAAAATCCCATGTAAGTAAGCTCCCACGTACACATGGCCAATTACTAATGAAAATTGGCAATTTCTTAACCGATTATGGTGAGATTTGACAAGTGTAATGGAAATGGGATTTAAAATGAGTTTTAGTTCAAGTTCTGGAATATGGCCAATTTTGATAGAATCTGACTATTTATTAGAAGATTGATAAAAAAAGGGAGGCTAAAGTTTACTTTAAATAGATGTACATCGAGAAAATCAGGTAAGGAGTATATATTTGAGTGTCGAAATAAATAGAATGAATTTTCAAAGGCAGCTCAAGAACAACCGATGCCACCTACAAAACACTTCGAAACTATCGCTTATGCTAGAATAATTCATTACAAGGATCGAACTAATCGATTAATCTATATAGTAGGGAGGAATCAAATTCTTTCGAATTTACTCAGTAACTGGCGATATGCTTTCAACCGAGTATCAAGATCCTGAACAGCGAATTTCACCGGTACTAACAGAAACTCGGAATGTAGCAACTAGCTATTTTAAAGAGACGATAGATCAGGAAACAGCTGATGGTTCCTTCCAAAAGCAAAGACATCAAACTGGAGGCAGCATTACACCAACATAACAACAAAGCAACATAGATAGAATACGTCTTGTTCAAAACGATGAGCATGATAAACTAAAAGATTCAGTGCAGGATTTTTTCGCAAATGGAGCTTCGTCGTCTTCAGCAAGAATTTCTCAGAGCCAACCCAACGTCAGCTGAACAGAGGTTTATTCGAATTGAGCATCAAACTTTGCGAAAACCTTTCGAAAATCAGCCGAATAACATATACGAAAACTTATTTTCGAGACAACCTCAACCAGTTCAAAATCCACTGTACCGTCTTGATAATTTCCACAAAATTTGGCAAAGGTGGAATTTATCATTCGATGGTAATGGTAGTCTTAATGTTCATGATTTTATATATAGACTAGAGCAAATGGCAAATGACGATAATCTTCCTCTAGAGTACCTATCTAACGAAAGTTCTCTACTTTTTCCTTTCGAAAAAAGCTGAGGATTGGTACTGGGTATACATATCCAATAATCCTGTCGTAACTTGGGCACAAATGAAGTCTACGATTTGTTCGTACTTTAGTGTAGCTCTAATTATGAAGAGGAGATAAAAGAAAATATTTTCAGAAGAGTTCAAAGTAGCAGAGAATCATTTTCGGGCTTTTCACTTAGCATTCAGAAAATGAACGCACGACTTCAAAATCGTTTGTCGGAACAGCAATTAATTTACAGGCTTTGTCAGAATATGTATCCCGCACTCAAAAATGTAACTTTGCCGTACCACAACTCTATCAGATCCATCGAAGAGCTTCGCGTCCTTTGTCAGGAATATGAGTAGTTATGGGAGCAGACTGGTTGCGATCCCCGTATATTTGGTGACACATACAGGCGAAGACCAAATATTAATGAGATCAATTTGGAAGTGCAAAAGTTGAGTATTAATCGACCGCATGAAACAATATACCGCCAGGAGCAATCCAACCAACTGATTAATAATTTTATTAGGGATACGGTAGAATCCATAAAGACGACACATGATTTTAAATATTCCGATAAACCAAACAAGAATTTTGCAGTATATTATGAAGATTGCTCAAAACCTTTCTTAGATATATTTTGCTTTGGTTGCGGTGCCACCAATGTCCGCAAGCCGAATTGTCCTAATTGTCTAAAATTCCAGTCGGAAAACAAGTTGCTGAGTGTGGGTCAAATGAAGGGATCACGCCTCGGAGGGAACAACCAACAGTTGGAATCCAAAGAATCCAGCAATCAAAATCCTTCATCAATTTAAACCACATTGTAAATAATAATAATTATAAGAATACTGAATTACTAAATAGAACATTGAATTTAAAACCTAGATCTAAGACAATTTTAAGGATCGTAAGCTATATTAGAGCAAAACTTACTCTTCTTAAAAATTGTATTTCAAGTTTAATTAAAACCAAATCAATTAGTGACCCACGCTCACACATCGATATTAAAATTGGATTAAAAGAAGTTACTGGTCTTCTTGACAGTGGCGCTACAGTCAGTATATTAGGTAAAGGGTCACTAGATTTTCTAAACAACCAAAACATAAAATTTCATAAACTCATTTCTCATGTTACAACAGCCGATGGAACTAATAATAGAATTGACGGATATGTTTGGTTGCCGGTCACGTTTAGTGAGAGTACAGATGGTAAAATTTTGTATTGTACCTACACTCAGTTCATTTTTATATTTAGGAATGGATTTCTGGATTAAATTCGATATTATTCCGACTGTTGTGATTAATGAAATTTGGAGAGAAAATGGAAATACAAATTCTAATACTTTATCAAGTAAAGAAAAAAAAGAATTAGATAGAATAGTCGAACTGTTTCCGTCGAGCATGAGATTAACATTGTGAAAGGATCCAAACCAATCAAGCGGCGGTACTATCCAGTCTCACCTGCGGTTCAGAAAGATCTTTATAAAGAATTAGATCGGATGCTGGAACTAGATGTGATTGAGGTTAGCAAAAGTTCGTGGAGCTCTCTAGTCACCATCGTCAAAAAAGCAAACGGAAGGACAAGACTTTGCTTGGATGCCCGCAAGCTCAACGGAGTGACGGAAAAAGACGCCTACCTCCTTCCGATGCCTTTTGGGTTGTGCAATGCAGCTCAATCAATGTGTCATCTCAGGTCATACCTCATGAACTACACGATAGGGTCTTCGTCTATTTGGATGATCTTTAAGTCATGAGCGGCACATTGGGGGATCATCTTGAATTTTTAGAGTTGGTAGCAGACTTACTTCTTACAGCTGGACTCACTATCAACTTAGACAAAAGTAGCTTCGTAATGAAGGAAATTCGGTACCTGGGGTTGTTAGTCGGTGACCAAGGATTGAGGCTAGATCCATCAAAAATCGAGGCGATTGTGAACTTAGATCCACCCAGTACAATTAAACAAACGAGACGACTGTTGGGGATAGCTTGATGGTATCGTCGCTTTATTCTAAATTTTGCAAGACTGCACCAATAACAGAATGCCTAAAAAAGGGAAAATTTATTTGGACAGCAGAAGCTCAACAAGCATTTGAGCAATTAAAAGTTCTACTCACTTCAGCTCTAATTTTGGTTAGTCAAAATTACGACAAGAAATTTTACATTCGATGTGATGCCAGCACAGAAGGAGTCGGTGCTGCACTCTTTTAAAGGGACAATGACGAAAATGAAAGAGCAATTAGCTTTATGTCACAAAAACTGTCAAAGACGCAACGAAATTATTCACACATGATTTCACGCTCATAACGGACCATGCGAGCTTAAAGTGGCTGATGAATCAACGCGACTTAACAGGCAGGTTAGCACGATGGAGCCTTAAGCTTCAAGGTTTTCGCTTTAACATCGAACACATAAAAGGAAAGGATAATGTTGTGACGGATATGTTATCGCGCATATACTGCGACGAAATTAAAGAACTCCAGGTTTGTTTAACTAAACTGGACGAAAAGAATAAATTCAACCTAGAAGATTTTCAGGACACCGATTACAAAACACTTAAGCAGAACATAATTTTGAACCCAAAAAAATACATTGCATTTAAGGTACACGAAGGTTTTGTGTTTCTCAGATTGGAGCTCAAACAAAACAGCGAGCTCTCAGACTTATCCGTCTGGAAGTTTTGGATACCAATGAGTCTTAGAGAAAAATTGATCGTCGAGAATCATGACGAGCCTCTTTCGTCACGCGGCAGGATCAGCAAAATGCTAGAGAGACTACGAGAGACTTCTGGCCAGGAATGACAAAGCAAGTCAGGGAATATATTCGCAAATGTTTGGTCTGCAAAAATACGAAACCCATGAATATTCAATCAAGACCACCAATGGGTATGGTTTATCCAATCGAAAGACTATGGCAGCGGATCTATATAGATTTGCTCGGCCCATATCCACGATCGACCCAGGAAAAAACAGTGATTTTAATTGTTTTGGACCATTTGACAAAGTTTGTTTTGCTCAAACCACTTAATAAGGCGACATTGGCAAAGATAGTCGGATTTTTAAAGAAAGATGTGTTTTAGGTATATGGAGTTCCACAATTCATTCATTCCGACAATGGCTCGCAATTCCAGAGTGCAGAATATAAAGACATGCTTAAGCAATTTGGAATTGTGTAAGCAGTTTGGAATCAGCAATTAGAGCATACATAATGGAGAAACATACCACTTGAGACAAGTATATCAATAAAATTGCAGCAGCTTTAAGAAAAGGGATACACAAATCAGTCCAAAATACACCTCATTTCCTCCTATTCGGTTACCATAAGGTCAACCATGGAAGCGACTACAGTTTATTAAAGCAATTGGGAGATGTTTCAGAAAGAGAAATTGTAATACCTCTGCCGACCAGACTAAAATTAACTCACGAAACAGCCAAATTAAACATTAAGAAGGCGTACGACAAGAGTGCTCAGCGGTATAATCTGCGATCTCGTCCTATTGAATTTGAAGTCGGACAATAAGTTTTTATTCGCACTAACACTCTAAGTGACGCAGCTAAAAAGTTCTGTGCAAAATTTGCACCTAATTATTTTGCAGGAATAATAGCACGCAAGATTGGTAATGTGAATTATGAAGTAAAAGACAGTGTTGGGAAAATTGTTGGTGTATTTCACTGTAAAGATATCCGTAGTTAAGATCTAATCATTTTTTTTTTAAATTTTATATTCGTTTGAATCGTTAAATTTCATAATTTTTACAGCCGATATATATATTTTCAGCTTCTACAGTGTTCTTACGAACCAGTTATGGAACCTGTGCTGTTACTGCTGGTTTTACCTAAGCCGAGCAAACCGTTGATAAATTACGCGCATGCCTTACTAGCTATTCTTCGATTTTAAGCAATTTTTTTAAATGCTTTGATGTTGTTGTTGTGGTCCATATGGCCGATGAAGAAATACCATAAATTTGTTGTTTTGTATTTTTTTTTATTACCAGAATCCAGTTATGATGCAAATTAGTTGGTGAGAGTACTTATATATTGTACATAGTTCGTATGTACTTAAGTTATGTACTTATTTATGTACTAATTGTCTGTCATACGATATTTGACATAAATGTAATCCCTCAATTTAGAGTATGGGTGAATCTGTTTTGATAATACATATAGCTGAATGCTGGGGAAAATTGGGAATGTATATTATTTACGTATGTAAATATACGTATACATACGAGTATGTATATATATACGTACCTAGAAAAATAAATGAGTTTATCAAAATTAAAAATTGAATTGACGATTCAATACAAAATTAATTTTTTGAGAGGTCGCTATGCGGTAATAATGCTCTATTTTGTGATTTCCAACAAGGGAAGCAATTTGAATTTACACAGTGGTTAGCAATTTAACTCCGCAAAAGCGCCACTAGATATTTTATATATTTGATAAATAATTTGTTAGCGAGTAAGATTTTTCTTTGTGTATATTTGAGTTGTTGAATTTCATAATTTCTTTCTATTTGGTGTTAAGTTCAAACAATTTTTCAAGGGCGCTACATGGCCAAGCATAACAATAGTCAGCCGTTTGGAGGAAAATACTCCCGTGATTAAATGATCAGTACCATAACTAATATTGGTGGGACATACCGTGAAGCGGCCATTAATAGTGGAACGTATAGGATTACAAATCTGTTGCTGTTCAACAATAAGAAACTCATTTGTTCGGAACATATTAGATCCATTTTTGGGCTAAAATCAATCGCGAAACCATCGTCTGAACAGCTTCGCGACCTTATTGATTGCTTTAATGCGCATCTACCGTCATTAACTTCATTAGGTCGACCCACTCAACAATGGGACGATTTAACAGTGCATCATGTGTATACAAAAATTGATCCTGAAACACGTGCAAAATGAGATCACGAATCCCCAGCTGACTATTTATGCACATTGGAGGAGCTGTTTAAATTTCTAAATCGTCGATGTCAGAATTTAGAAGGTAGTAGTACTTTGAAAGGAATAACGCATGTACACGATCTCAATCTTCCTTTGTAACATCATCGAACTTTAAATGTCTGTACTGTTTACGGCCAAATCATATGATATATCGATGCCGAAAGTTTTTAAATAACTCAATAGATGTTAGAAATCAGGCAATCTCTGGGATCAATATATGTTCCAACTACTTAAAATCGGGTCACAGCGCACTGTCGTATCCATCAAAAGCGTCATGTTTCAAATACAGTGCGAAGCATCACACTTATTTTCACTTAGACAACGTGCGCCATACCCAATCTAATAGTGAACCAACAAATAAGGCCAGTGATTTGAAAGATACTCAAATAATAAACCATTCTTCAAATCAAGCCGAATCAGTGTCATTACATACCGTAGCTTAAACTAAGGATTCTTCTTGCTCAAATAATAATAATGTTAATGCTAACTGTTATGTTATTTAGCGACGGGAGAGGATGGATCAGCAGTAATGGGTCGAGCATTATTGGACTCAGCATCACAGTTAAATTTTATTGCGCAATCATTTGGGGCACAACTAAATTTAAAATACAAAAGAAGCCAAACACCTGTCTGCGGGATCTGAAGTTCAACAGTAGCATGTCAGTCGCAAACATTTGTGACAATTCAATCTTGCATCAATTCATTTTGAACCGAACTGCAACGTATTGCCAAAAACAACCGATAAACAGCCGGCAATGAGAATGATTACATCATCGTGGAAAATTCTTACCAATATTCAGCTGGAGGATCCACACTTCGGTGCTCCTCAGAAGATTGACATATTAATTGGAGCTCAATTATTTTTTAATTTGCTCTCAGTAGGTCAAATCAAAATGTCTGATGATTTAAATATATTGCAAAATACCTTATTAGGCTGGGTAATCTCCGGGAAATCAACAATAAATACACAACATGCTTACGTTTGTAACGTTGCAACTGCTGACGACGCTGTAGAACAAGATACAAACAAGTTTCTTCAAAGATTCTGGGAAATAGAAACGTGTGAACCAGCTCTTGCTACTTTAACTCCTAAGGAAGAAAACTGTGAGCAGCACTTCAACGACACTGTTGCCCGAGATACAGAAGGTAAATTTATTGTTTCATTACCATTATTAAAACAACCATCGAGTATAGGTAGTTCCTGTACTATGGCTGAAAAACGATTTTTCAGCTTAGAAGCCCGACTAAACAAAAATATGCCCTTGAAGATGGAATATAGTCAGTTTCTCGATGAATACAAAACTCTTGCACACATAAGGGCTATTGACGAAGAAAACATTGCTGACCATCATTATTAGATGCCGCACCACTGTGTATTGAAGCCAGAAAACACGTCGACAAAGCTCCGCGTCGTAATGGTCGGACCGTGGTCCAACAAGATCTTTTGTCTATTTTATTGCGATTCCGGGCTCATTCAATCTTATTTAGTGCAGATATTGTTAAAAAGTATCGCCAGATAAGAGTAAACGAAAACGATGCTTACCGTCAATATATCCTATGGCGAAATACAAATATGACAAGTTAACAACTTTTCAACTGCAAATGGTCACATATGGTACGGCGTCCGCGCCATATCTTGCAACGAAGTGTTTGCAGCGGCTTGCACAAGACGAAGTCAACAATTATCCGCACGCGAGAGAAGTGATGCGTAGGGACGTATACTTTGATGATGTGCTAACCGGTTCAAATTCATTGGAGGATGCAATGTGTATAAAATCTCAAATCATCGACATGCTAAGCACGGCTGGATGGACCTAAAGAAATGGTGTTCAAACCACGCAGCTTTACTATCAGGTATTCCAACTGAAAGTCGCGAAAAATTGTTAAGCCTTGATGACGGTGATGCCATCAAAACCTTAGGCTTACTTTGGCAACCTCATTCGGATCATTTTCGTTTTAACGAGAAGCTGATAGAAAACGCTAACCATATAACTAAATATACGGTCTTAACAGACATCGCAAGGATTTTCGATCCCCTTGGGTTAACCGGGCCAGTTATAATACTTGTAAAAATTTTCATGCAACAATTATGGCTATTAAAACAAAATTGGGACGCAGCTTTGCCACAAAACCTACATACAATAGCATAATTTTAGAACAACTTGCTTAATAATCTTCGCATAGATCGGTATATATTTTCAGATGCAGCAACGAAATCAATTCAGCTACATGGATATGCCGATGCTAGTGAGAAGGCATATGGATGTGCTATTTATATACGTAGTGTTAACATGAATGATGTCATAACAGTGAAATTATTTTGTGTTAAATCAAAGGTAGCACCTTTGAAAACCATCACATTGCCCAGATTAGAATTGTGTGCAGCGCAATTACTCGCACAAACAATGGCTAGAATTGAACCGTTTCTTAATCTTATTATTGCCAAGAAATTTTATTGGACGGACTCAAAAATCGTACTTTCATGGATTGAGGGTCATCCATCATATTTGGAAAACATTCGTCGCCAATAAGAGTCGCAAGAATCCAAAATATCAGCTCCAAAGACGAGTGGAATCACGTTGATTCCAAAAACAATGCCGCTGATATTATTTCTCGTGGAGTTGTGCCGGAAGAATTTTCCAAGGTTTCAATTTGGTTTAATGGTCGGGAGTATTTGTTAATGCCTGAAGAGTCCTGGAGATATTCGAAATTTCGGACATTTCAAGAAGAGCAGGACATTGCACTACGATCGATCGTATAACTAGTTCAAATAAAGGAATTTCCGAGCGAACTAGCGATGCTGGAATCTAAACAGCCACTTCATAACAAAAATCGTTTAAACAATTTATCAATTTTTCTAGATTACGAAAACATAATTACAGTTGGCGGACGACTACAACTTTCCGCAATTCCTTATAGTTCCAAACATCCGATCCTGTTACCATTGAAGCATTTTTTTTACACTTACACTCTTAAATTACCTTCATATAAAACATTTGCACGCAGGTCCACAAGCGTTACTCGCTCCGATAAGACAAGATTTTTGGCCGCTACAAGGAAGACGACTTGTCCAAATAGTGTTCCGGAGTTGTATTCAATGTTTCAAAACAAGGCCAACCGGAATTCACCAAATCATGGGAAATTTTCCTCTAGAACGCGTTAGATGTGCACAACCATTTTCTAATGTTGGCGTGGACTATTACGGCCCAGTTTATGTGCACTACAAAATAAGAGGGAATGTTCCTACGAAGGCATACATATCCGTATTCGCATGTTTTGCAGTTAAGGCGATGCATCTCGAGCTGGTGACAGAGTTAACAACCACTGCATTCATTAGTGCACTAAAAAGATTTGTGGCAGTGAGAGGATTGTTCTCAAATATATTTTCTAACAATGGGACTAATTTTGTCGGAGCCAACTCCGAATTAAACGAATTATTTAAATTATTTTCTTCGCAGAAACATAAAGATGATATCATTCGAATGTGCCAAGCTGATGGAATAACATAGCACTTCGCTCTCACTTCGCGAGCTCTCAAGAGCTCAATACCGTCATAAAACAAATAGAAGCCGTGTTGAATTAGAGGCCATTAACTCCAAATTCGTCAAATTCAGGTGACATTACACCCGGACACTTTCTTATTGGGAGACCATTAACTGCAATCGTTGAGCCAAATATTGAGGACGAGAACATTTCAACGTTAAGAAGGTGGAGATTGATTCAACAAATTCATCAGCATTTTTGCTCAAGATGGCCTAATGAGTATCTGGCAGAACTTCAACATCGTCGGAAGTAGACTTCGAAGGAACGAAATATAGCGGTTGGAGAATTAGTAGTTTTGAAGGATGAGAACCTTCCACCACTAAAATGGCGACTTGGACGTATAATTACAGTTCATCGTGGTCAAGATGGGAATGTAAAGGTTGTCACTATCAAGACTGCTTAAGGACAGGTTAAACGGGCTATATCAAAGGTCTGCCCACTCCCGATCAGTTATAGTGATAACGCAGAATTGAAAGTACAGTAAGGCGGGCAGGATGTTGACGCAACACAAAGCAACACCAACCAACACTGTCGACATCAAATCAACACACAGCATAAACCTGAAAACTAAACAAAATTTGAAGGCAAACGAAGGGTTATGAATACAAGTATTTAAACGTATTGTAAACAAACTTTATTTATATAATATTAACATCACTTTAATAAGATCGAAATATTGTCGGCTGTCAAACAAACTCTTTGTAAAAATTACGTAATATATTGTTAGGATGTCTTTATAATTATTATTAAGTTAAGTTACCAATTAATGATTTAATAATTAACTTTAAATTTGGCGCTGTTTGCCGTATAACTAATTTTGTAAATCTTTACATTCATAACTTAATTTATTTTTGACAAGCAAAATTTAAAAATTGGTTCGTTATTTTTTCCTGATCATCTGCGGACGCGACAACATCAACAATATTTTATATTCATTAAATAAAATAAAAATCATAAATTTGTAAAATTTGAAATTTTCATTCACAATAAAGACTTTAAAAAGGCTAAGAGTTTCTTCAATGCCTATGAGTCTGAAAACATCGACATTTTCTATCTGGAAGCAACCATTCAAAGTACAACCTAAATTCCTCTCACAATCAAACTCATGATATTTTGCCAAGGCAACCGAACAGTTATTTTCTCAATAACCAATTATGAGCCCTTAGCCATTTCGATAATAAATTTAAGGCTTGATTAATGTCAGCAATATTACCCACAAAACAATGAACAGAGTACTTTAAAAAAAATCATTCGTATAAGCAATGGGAGAACCGCATAAGTTTTGTTGAAAGTTGTCATTTACATAAACTAGAAAGAGCAAAGTCCCTAATACCAAGCTCAGCGTGACCCCTACATCAACGGATAGTTTAGTACTAAAATGTAGATTTACATTTACCACTATAGTTCGACCTTGCAAATAGAAATATAGCCACCTATGGATTACATCACGAAACCCACAATAAAACCAGTTTCACAAATTTTTAATTGGTGGCTTTGACTTTCGAGTCAGTTACAACTTTTTATTTTTATTCAGAAACTATTTAATGGGAGATCTGTTATTACAAAAGCCCAACAAAGAAACTGTTTTGTAGTGTGGCTTGTAGTTTTTTGTTTTTGTTTAATGTGCACTCTATTATGAATGAACTAAGACTTAAAATCGGATGTACCAAAATTTCATATGATTAAATAAATAAATAAAATCTACTCTATCAAAGGTTTTTGTCAAGTCAATGAACAACGCAGCGACCTTATATGTTTCGTCGATATTCTATCTACCCCGTTTCAAAAACGGCAATATAGCTTGTTCTGTGCTCCTGCTTTCTCTTTAACCCGTATTGATGAGGGGGCAGAAAAAAGAACTTATTTAAAAATTTGGTAAACCTTCCTTTCTTTGCTTTCTCAAATATTTTCGAGAAAAGATTTATTAAGGAGAAAATTTATTTTTAAAAGAATTAATAACAGGTATAATTCTCCAGGATAAATTAAATTTAAATAAAAACTATTTGTTGTATAAGGAATATCAGAAATTAACCGTTGCTTATCAGCTAAATCCATTTGTATAACAGAGCCATTAATATACCAACGCAAGTAAAATGTTGTTAAGTTTTGTTAACTGGTTCTTTTTTACCCATTATAATTTCATTGACTGTTTTCTAATTTGCAAGACGACAATTTCTGATTAACTTAATTTTTAATTTATATTTATGTAAAGTATACATATGTTTAACTTTTTGTTACAATTTTTGCAACTTATATTGTTTACTTTCTTGGGTTCTTTAATAAAAATAGTAACCCGATAATGAGCTTTTAGCTCGAAATATCGATAGTTTAAATTTTTTTTATTAAATTCTAATATGAATTTCAACAAGTAAACAATACTCTTTCCTTAATGTTATTAAAAGTATTCAAAACTTTTATTAAGTTTGGAACAAGTTTGCAATATCACTTACCTTAATGTTTTTTTTTCATAAACACCATCATCACAATACACATAATAATTGTCACATATAAATAAAATAATTAAATCTGCGGTAAAAATCTAGCCCGATATATATTTAAAATCAGTAGCATAATTCACTTATATTTTCACACTTACTATAGCACAATCACTTAAATATTTTCACTATCATCATTAGCACAATTCACTAGTTTTCACTCGTACTATAGCACACATTCACTTAAATATTTACACTATCACATTTCAATTACGACTAATTTATTGGCCACAAATATTCGACAAAGCACATCAGGTTTTTATTTTTTTTAGTTTAGTTTCATACGGTAAGTTACCGTATAAAAACCAGAAATGATCAGTGAATACAGTGGAATACATAAAATATCTGTGTGTACAGTAGGTTAAATAAGCGAATCAAAGGCTATAAAAAGAATTTATGAGTGTAACGTGAAAATCTTGTACATTCGGGCGTTTTTGAAAAATTCTTTTGAAAGGATCGTGCAAGAGAAAAATTCCGGAAAATTTGCTACATTTCCCGCGAAAATTTTGGCATTTTCAATTTTTGTTTTGTTTTTTCTTTTAACTTTGTTCAAAATATGTTAAGACGACATGAGTGTGAAGTTCCTAACGAATAATAAAATATAAGCATGTACACATGCCATATTTTCAAATGGAACATGAAAATATGACATAAGTTACACTACGGCATATTTCAAAACGGTATACTAGGGCATAGAGTACACAATGCTATGGCTCAGAACGGGATATTCCAGTAAGAGATATGTTACATTAAGGTATAAGGTACACTATGGCATAAGGTTCAATACGTACGTTACAGAATATTTCATTAGGGGATACTTCAGTACGGCAAACGGTACACTATGGCATAAGGTAGACGACGTGCAGATAGTACAATATGCCATATTCTAAAGTTTAACTATTTTTTAGCTGATTATGATGAAATTTGACAAGTGCAGTAAAAATGGAATATTAAAATTGGTTTTGGACGAAGTTCTGAAATATGGCCAATTATTACCAATCTAAAAAGCATGGGGAAAAATATTCCCATAGGAAGATAAGCACCAACAATTTGAACCGATTTCACCCGATTCAATCATTTTTGATGCGTACTGGTATAAATACCACACGAACATAAATAAAATAAATGACAACACACAGTAACAATATTTTTATACTATACATGGTGTTCCTACACAAAATCCCATGTGAGTAAGCTCCCACGTACACATGGCCAATTATTAATGAAACTTAGCAATTTCTTAACCTATGATGGTGAGATTCGACAAGTGAGATGAGTTTTAGTTCAAGTTCTGGAATATGGCCAATTTTTGATAGAATCTGACTATTTATTAGAAGATTGATAAAAATGGGAGGCTAAAGTTTACTTTACATATACATCGAGAAATCAGGTAAGGAAAATTTTTGAATGTAGGATTATGTATCTATAGTTTTAGGAGGTGGAAGCCGAGTTTCCCCGGAATGTTGCCACGGTTTCCGGGAAAGATTTCACTTTTTTTTTTTTTTAAAAATTGTGTTTTTATTTTATTTAAAATAATAATAATAATTTTTCCAGGAAAATGCTCCAATTTTTCCAGGAAAATTTTGCAATTTTTTCATTTTTTTTTTTTTTTTACTTAGTTTAAATTAATAAATAAAGAACGTCGGTCGTTCAGGGATACTGTTCTGTTTAATTTTTCTACTCTAATAAATATGTATGTTTTTGGCTTTGTAGCATAAAACTGAAAATTATTTCGTTTACTTCAAGTGTATTGTGGTTTGAGTGTATGCAGAAAAAACTGATTTGTTTTCGATTGAAATGGGATTCTTGTACTTCGTATAATTGAGTACGTTTGAATGGAATTCAGTTCAAAGCAACTGTAATTCTAGGTAGATGCATATTGTTTTGAATTCATGGCAGTGCATGCATGTATATAACAAAATAATTAGATAAGATTGGGCGTCAAAAATACAGGAGATTTTTTCGTACGTTCAATATGTATAGTAGTTTATTTAACCGATTTTTTTTCGGACAATGTTGGTAAAGTTTTGGATTCCTGGAGATCAATTCTCGTTCTATGAAAAAAAATGTTTCTATTTTGTTTCCAAGAAGCTTTTTTCATTTATAACATTATGATAATAAGCGTTTCTCGATGTCCAAATGATAAAGAATCTTGAAAAAACGCTGAATAAGTTGTTGTCACATAGTCAGCTACACTGTAAACAGACATTTTATCGAGTTTCATATAGATTTTCGCTAGATGATACAGCAATTGGTTTAAATATTAGCTAAATTAATGATAAAGTCAAAATATAAAATAAATTATAAAAATGACCAAATTATTTTTAAAACTTAACTAAATTAATTATTTGGAGGCTTTCCTTAAATAAACGGAATAATTTTTAATAGATTTACTTATTAATTTTTAATGCTAAAAATACAAATTTAGTTTTTATAGAATTTTAGTACCATATTTATGATGTTCCCACTGCTAAAATAAATCTGGAAATTAAAATGATATCGTTCCAGGTATTAGACGATTTTACATTCAAATTTTAAAATTTTCTAAAGAATTAAGTGATTAAATTAAATTTTTGTCTTGGAATTTATTTGATAATTAGCAAGGAGGAGTTAAACTAACGCATGGGCTTAATTTTTGTTTTACACCTATAAAGATAATTTTTCTGTGTCTGTATTGTATGGAAAATTTTTAAGATTTTTTTGTTTTTCTATATAAAATGCTTTTTTCAAAAACAAAACAAAGAAATATTCACTGACTAGGAAGAATTACCAGATGAAGGAAAAACGTCGTAGTTATTCAAAAAGAAAAATTGAAATCTTTACATTTGTAAATCCTGCCCATGCAAAGGCTAAAGAATTGGAAATCAAATTTTGCTTTACAATTTTAGTTTAAAACAAAAGATATTTAGTGTTGTTGTGAAGTAAATTCACCAAACCCCCAAAATATCATTACAATCAACCTAAACACTAAATTATTACCCAGTTAAAATCCGAAAAGTTAATCATTCACAGAGAAGAATGACCTTAAACGTAAACATAAACAGAAAAATTCCAAACATGAATACACAACACAAGAAATAATTAGCAATGACCTAGAAATACACACATTACAAAATTATACATAAAATACATTTTATCGAAATTAGAAACCTCAAAACAATAAGATAATAACTTTATGAAATAAAATTATGTACATATGAATGACATTTAGTCAATGATAAAGCTTTCTCAATTATATAAATTCAATTATATATTTTCAAGCAAATAAATTTCTTAATTTAAAATTAAAATTTGTATGCATCTTGAATTTTTTTTTATTTAAGCGTGTTAAGGGCTGATTTTAAATAAAGAATTAATAGTGAAGTAAATTTGGTTTTGGGTTTAACTGAATTTAATGGAATTAAATTAAATATTATTTAAATTGAATTGAATTAAATTTAGGGAAATTAATTTTCCCGTGTGATCGAATCATTATATTGGTATTGGATGTTCGTATTGGTGTTGGTATTGGTGTTAATCCTCATACTGGTATATCTGGTATATCTAATTATAGACATTAATTCAGGTACCTATGTTTCAGCCTTTTACGTAGTATTTTTTTAATTTTGAATTTTCATTTAGAGATGATAGGAATGTTCATTTTAGGAATTATCGAATTTAAAAATGTCGATATAAAACTATTGATATTATCTGTTTGTTTTCTGGTCCACACTTCAAATGGTTATGGTCCAAACTTTAAATATTTAGGAAAAAATAATCAATTTGGATATAATATTGAAACGGAAAAATGTATGAATATTGAATATATAAAATAAAACCATAAAAATATTAATAAATATGTATATTTAGGACGTGTCCGATTTCTGGGCGAAATAATTTTTTTGTGATCAATTAATGTTAAACTGTACGCAACCAAATTATCACAGAACCGGTGTGATATAATTTTGACATGTCCGTAATAATTCTTGTTTCTGTGCCGGTGAAGTAAACAAAATAAGTTTTATATAATTTAAAGTTTAAATGTATCATACCTGGGAGTTTAGGAGATCCTTTTTTAAAGGTCTCGACTCCACTAAAGCAAAATATACCATTTTTGAAAGATACTGGGGATAACACAAACGAAGAACATACATCTTAATAGAAACAACCACGAGTTCAAGCCCTTAAAATGTGCGTTCCAATTCGATTTCCTTCAATGATTATGCCTGTTGACGCAACACAAAACAACACCAACCAACACTGTCTACGTCGAATCAACACACATCATAAACCTGAAAACTAAACAAAATTTGAAGGAAAACAATTATGAATAAAACTATTTAAACGTATTGCAAACAAACTTTATTTATATAATATTACAATATTTTTTATTGATGTCAGGCTGTTCCGATATCTAAAATAGAAAACAGATTATTATACATACATACATAGGTTAAGTTCACTCACAATATAAATTATACAAAATTTTCTTTGATTCATTAATTGCCACTCACTATTATAGTTTTAATTTACATCTTATTTTAACATTACACTAAATTAATTATTTTTTGTTAATCACAGATCAAAATATTGTCAGCTGTCAAACAAACTCTTTGTAAAAATTACATAATTAGCAATCTTACATTATCTCGATGTCTTTATAATTATTATTAAGTTAAGTTACCAATTAATGATTTAATAATTAACTTTAAATTAACTTTAAATTTGGCGCTGTTTGCCATTTAACTAATTTTGTACATCATTACATTTATAACATAATTTATTTTTGACAACCAAAATTTAAGAATAGGTTCGTTCTCTTTTCCTGATCATCTGCGGACGCGACAACATCAACAATATTTTATATTCATTAAATAAAATAAAAATCATAAATTTGTAAAATTTGAAATTTTCATTCAAAATAAAGACTTTAAAAAGGCTTAGAGTCTCATCATTGGTGTCAGAAGTGGGATCATATCCCCATCTATCACACACATTTACGTTTGTCACATTGCAATTTGGAGGAATTACAACTCAATTTCAACAATAATCAGGTCAGCCGTGCTTAGTTTTATTTTTCTACTGTTGGATAATCTCAAATTGGAATTTGGATAACCTCAACAAATAAGGGAATTAATTATTATTTTAAAAATAAAGTGTGAAATTAAGTTAATACCAATTAAACCCACGCGCAATTTAATTCAAGAAAACATTCATTGAACATAGTGTTGTGATTATTTAAAATTATATTAAGATGGCTGAAGCTAAAATAAACAAATTACAACTTCAGCGTCAAGTTCATATCGAGCAAATGGAACGGGCGAAAAAAGCTGTAACGGAGTGTGGTGTAAAGGCGTCGTACCCTAATAGCATTGCCAGACTGCGATTTAATAAATCCGATTTAGCTAAACTCGTTTTAAATAACGGTTAATACACTTAAACTGTTATTGTTTTCATAATATTTGTCAAACTAACACACTCCCATTACATCGTTTTAGTCATTAAACTCAAAATAATGCATAAATACCGTAAATCTAACTACGGCTAATTTCGAAAATTCAATAAATCGGATTTATTAAACCGCAGTCTGGCAATGCTATAAGCTAGAGTAACAGTTAATAAACTTAGATAAAACATTCGAAAATATTTGCATCACTCAAGCTGCTCTAGAAGCTTTTGATCCATTAGAAATAGAAAAGAAAATTAGATCATAGTTCGAAGAATTGTATTTTTTTGTTAAACCGGCTCTACAAGTGCACATTTATAGACTTAATAAAGAAGAAAGGATCCCTACCGATACAAAGGATACTGTTCACAAGCAAGGTACGTCTGTGCGATTGCCTAAAATTGAAATAAAACCCTTTTCGGGAGATTATACGAAGTGGTTAGAATTTCATGAAGCATTTGATACACTTGTTTATCGCAATGAAATGCTAAACGATGTTTCAAAGTTCCAATATCTACGAAATTCTTTAACAAATAGTGCTTCTCGAGTGATAGACTCACTCAAACTAACTGGTCAGAATTATTACGAGGCTATTAAGCTGTTATCAGAGCGGTTTAACGATAAGAATCTCATTTGATCGGAACATATTAGATCCATTTTTGCGCTAAAATCAATCGCGACACCATCGTCTGAACAGCTTTGCGACCTTATTGATTGCGCATCTACGGTCATTAACTTCATTAGGCCGACCCACTCAACAATGGGACGATTTATTAGTGCATCTTGTATATACAAAAATTGATCCTGAAACACGTGCAAAATGGGATCACGAATCCCCAGCTGACCGTTTATGCACATTGGAGGAGCTGTTTAAATTTCTAAATCCTCGATGTCAGAATTTAGAAGGTAGTAGAACTTTGAAAACAATAACGCATGTACCGTCAAATAATTCAGTCCAATCGGTTCGTCGGCCAACTACACGACCTCAATCTTCCTTTGTAACATCATCGAACTTTAAATGTCTGTACTGTTTACGGCCAAATCATATGATATATCGATGCCGAAAGTTATTAAATAACTCAATAGATGATAAAAATCAGGCAATCACTAGGCTCAATATATGTTCCAACTACTTAAAATCGGGTCACAGCGCACTGTCGTGTCCATCAAAAGCGTCATGTTTTAAATACAGTGCGAATCATTACACTTATTTACACTTAGACAACGTGCGCCATACCCAATCTAATAGTGAACCAACAAATAAGGCCAGTGATTTGAAAGATACTCAAAGAGTAAACCATTATTCAAATCAAGCCGAATCAGTGTCATTACATACCATAGCTGAAACTAAGGATTCTTCTTGCTCAAATAATAATAATGTTAATGCCAATTGTTATGTTTATTTAGCGACGGCTGTAATTAAAGTGCTAAATAAGGATGGATCAGCAGTAATGGGTCGAGCATTATTGGACTCAGCATCACAGTTAAATTTTATTACGCAATCATTTGGGGCACAACTAAATTTAAAATACGAAAGTAGCTAAACACCTGTCTGCGGGATCGGAAGTTCAACAGTAGCATGTCAGTGGCAAACATTTGTGAAAATTCAACGTTGCATCAATTCATTTTGAACCGAACTGCAACGTATTGCCAAAAATAACCGATAAACAGCCGGCAATGAGAATGAATACGTCATCGTGGATAATTCCTACCAATATTCAGCTGGCGGATCAACACTTCGATGCTCCTCAGAAGATTAACATGTTAATTGGAGCTCAATTATTTTTTAATTTACTCTCAGTAGGTCAAATCAAAATGTCTGATGATTTACCTGTATTGCAAAATACCTAATTAGGCTAGGTAATCTCTGGGAGATCAACAATAAACACACAACATGCGTACGTTTGTAACGTTGCAACTGCTGACGACGCTGTAGAACAAGATACAAACAAGTTTCTTCAAAGATTCTGGGAAATAGAAACGTGTGAACCAGCTCTTGCTACTTTAACTTCTGAGGAAGAAAACTGTGAGCAGCACTTCAACGACACTGTTGCCCGAGATACAGAAGGTAAATTTATTGTTTCATTACCATTATTAAAACAACCGTCGAGTTTAGGTAGTTCCCGTACTATAGCTGAAATACGATTTTTCAGCTTAGAAGCCCGACTAAACAAAAATATTCCCTTGAAGATGGAATATAGTCAGTTTCTGGATGAATACAAAACTCTTGGACAAATGAGGGATATTGACGAAGAAAACATTGCTGACCATCATTATTAGATGCCGCACCACTGTGTATTGAAGCCAGAAAGCACGCCGACAAAGTTCCGCGTCGTTTTCGATGCGTCAGCCAAAACTTCATCCGGAATATCAATAAATGATATATTAATGGTGGGAACCGTGATCAAACAAGATCTTCTGTTTATTTTATTGCGATTCCGGACTCATTCAATCGTATTTAGTGCAGATATTGTTAAAATGTATCGCCAGATAAGAGTAAACGAAAACGATGCTCACCTTCAATATGATGCCAATATGATTCATGTGATGCCATCAAAACCTTAGGCTTACTTTGGCAACCTCATTCGGATCATTTTCGTTTCAACGTGAAGCTGATAGAAAACACTAGCCGTATAACTAAACGTACGGTCTTAGCAGACATCGCAAGGATTTTCGATCCCCTTTGGTTAACCGGGCCAGTTGTAATACTTGTAAAAAAAATTTCATGCAACAATTATGGCTATTAAAACAAAATTGGGACGCAGCTTTGCCACAAAACCTACATACAAAATGGCATAATTTTAGAACAAGTTTACACCTGCATAATAATCTTCGCATAGATCGGTATATATTTTCAGATGCAGCAACGAAATCAATTCTGCTACATGGATACGCCGATGCTAGTGAGAAGGCATATGGATGTGCTATTTAAATACGTAGTGTTAACATGAATGGTGTCATCACAGTGAAATTACTTTTTGCTAAGTCAAAGGTAGCACCTTTGACAACCACTACATTGCCCAGATTAGAATTGTGTGCAGCGCAATTACTCGCACAAACAATGGCTAGAATTGAACCGATTCTTAATCTTATTATTGCCAAGAAATTTTATTGGACGGACTCGAAAATCGTACTTTCATGGATTGAGGGTTATCCATCATATTTGGAAAACATTCGTCGCCAATAGAGTTGCAAGAATCCAAAATATCAGCTCCAAAGACGAGTGGAATCACGTTGCACTACGATCGATCGTATAACTAGTTCAAAGAAAGGAATTTCCGAGCGAACTAGCGATGCTGGAATCTAAACAGCCACTTCATAACAAAAATCGTTTAAATAATTTATACATTTTTCTAGATGACGAAAACATAATTAGAGTTGGCGGACGACTACAACTTTCCGCAATTCCTTGTAGTTCCAAACATCAAATCCTGTTACCATTGAAGCATTTTTTACACTTACACTCTTAAATTACCTTCATATAAAACATTTGCATACAGGTCCACAGGCGTTACTTGCTGCGGTAAGACAAGATTATTGGCCGGTACAAGGAAGACGACTTGTCCAAATAGTGTTCCGGAGTTGAATTCAATGTTTCAAAAAAAGGCTAACCGGAATTCACCAAATTATGTGAAATTTGACTCTAGAACGCGTTACATGTGCACCACCATTTTCTAATGTCGGCGTGGACTATTACGGCCCAGTTTATGTGCACTATAAGATAAGAGGGAAGGTTCCTACGAAGGCATACATATCCGTATTCGTATGTTTTGCAGTTAAGGCGATGTATCTCGAGCTGGTGTAAAAAGATTTGTGGCAGTGAGAGGATTGTTCTCAAATATATTTTCCGACAATGGGACTAATTTTGTCGGAGCCAACTCTGAATTAAACGAATTTTTTTAATTATTTTCTTCGCAGAAACATAACGATGTCATCATTCGAATGTGCCAAGCTATTGGAATAGCATGTCACTTTGCTCCACCTGCGTCACCACACTTTGGCGGGTTATATGAAGCAGCTGTGAAGTCTGCAAAGTTTCACTTGAGACGGGTCGCTGGAAATTCCTCTTTGACATTCGAAGAGCTCAATACCGTCATAAAACAAATAGAAGCCGTATTGAATTCGAGGCCATTAACTCGAAATTTGTCAAATCCAGATGACTTCACAGCCATTACACCCGGTCACTTACTTATTGGGAGACCATTAACTGCAATCGTTGAGCCGAATATTGAGGACGAGACTATTGTTGGCTCAACAAATTCATCAGCACTTTTGCTCAAGATGGCCTAATGAGTATCTGGCAGAACTTCAACATCATCGGAAGTGGACCGCGAAGGAACGAAATATAGCGGTTAGAGAATTAGTAGTTTTGAAGGATGAGAACCTTCCGCCACTAAAATGGCGACTTGGACGTATAATTACAGTTCATCGTGGTCAAGATGGAAATGTAAGGGTTGTCACTATCAAGACTGCTTAAGGACAGGTTAAACGGGCTATATCAAAGGTCTGCCCACTCCCGATCAGTTATGGTGATAAT
Source organism: Tipula vernalis (assembly GCA_958295665.1). Lineage (NCBI taxonomy): Eukaryota > Metazoa > Arthropoda > Insecta > Diptera > Tipulidae > Tipula > Tipula vernalis. The sequence goes on from OY282560.1 coordinate 135,874,321, forward strand.
ACAGAATTGAAAGCACAAGTCTTTCAAGGCGGGCAGAATGTTGACGCAACACAAAGAAACACCAACCAACACTGTCCACGTCGAATCAACACACGTCATAAACCTGAAAACTAAACTAAATCTTTGTTTGTTGTTGTTGTTCTTTGTAAAAATTACGTAATAGATTGTTAGGATGTCTTTATAATTATTATTAAGTTAAGTTACCAATAAATGATTTAATAATTAACTTTAAATTAACTTTAAATTTGGCGCTGTTTGCCGTATAACTAATTTTGTACATCTTTACATTTATAACATAATTTAATTTTGACCAGCAAAATTTAAAAATTGCTTCGTTCTCTTTTCCTGATCATCTGCGGACGCGACAACATCAACAATATTTTATATTCATTAAATTAAATAAAAATCATAAATTTGTAAAATTCGAAATTTTCATTCAAAATAAAGACTTTTAAAAGGCTTACAGTCTCATCAATGCCTATGAGTCTGAAAACATCGACATTTCTCACAATCAAACTTATGATATTTGAACAGTTATTTTCTCAATAACAAATTATGAGCCCTTAGCCATTTTGATAATAAATTTAAGGCTTGATTAATGTCAGCAATATTACCCACAAAACTTAAAAATACCCAAAGTACTTAAAAAAAAAATCATCCGTATAAGCAATGGGAGAACCGCATAAGTTTTGTTGAAAGTTGTCGTTTACATAAACTAGAAAGATCGAAGTCTCTAATACCAAGCTCTGCGTGACCCCCCTACATCAACGGATAGTTTATTACTATAATGTAAATTTACTTTTACCACTTTAGTTCGACCTTGCAAATAGAAATATAGCCACCTATGAATTACATCACGAAACCCACAGTAAAACCAGTTTCACCAATTTTGAATTGTTGGCTTTGACTTTCAAGTCAGTTAGACCTTTTTTATTTTTATTTAGAAACTATTTATTGGGAGATCTGTTATTACAAAAGCCCAACAAAGGAACTGTTTTGGACTGTGGCTTGTAGTTTATTTTTTATTATTTTTTTTTTTGTTACACTCTATTATGAATGAACTAAGACTCAAAATGGGATGTACCAAAATTTCATATGATTAAATAAATAAATAAAATCTACTCTATCAAAGTCAATGAACAACGCAGCGACCTTATATGTTTCGTTGATATTCTATCTAGCCCGTTTCAAAAACGGCAATATAGTTAGTTCTGTGCTCCTGCTTTCTCTTTAACCCGTATTGATGAGGGGGCAGAAAAAAGAACTTATTTAAAAATTTGGTAAACCTTCCTTTCTTTGCTTTCTCAAATATTTTCGAGAAAAGATTTATTAAGGAAAAAATTTATTTTTAAAGGAATGAATTATCAGGTATAATTCTCCAGGATAAATTAAATTTAAATAAAAACTATTTATTGTATAAGGCATACCAGAAAAATACCGTTGCTTTTCAGCTAAAGCCATTTGTATAACAGAGCCATTAATGTACCAACGCAAGTAAAATGTTGTTAAGTTTTATTAACTGGTTCCATTTTACCCGTTATAATTTCATTGTCTGTTTTCCAATTTGCAAGACGACAATTTCTGATACGTTTACGAATAAGATTTAACAAGTATTTAACATCGACGGCTTCAGCGTGAATAAATTCGTATCAAAAGAGACTATTTTGGTACACCTTTGCAAAAAATTTCCAAACGCTGTCATAGTATCCAAGCAATTATATACATTTTCCCATTCTCCATTTAAGTCCCTAAAGAATATGTAACCCATATGGGCAGCACCAACCTTCTAAACTGCAGGCCAACACAAATCTGTGCCTTTACAATCAATTAAGCAATGATCTATGATCCTGAGATCCAGCACTGTGCATTTCCATAGCCAAACAATTTTTACACTGAAATTACCGTTCGATTTCTACCTGAACCGTATTATCATTTTCTTGAGTTGCCAAAAATTTAAAACTAAACACTTTTATTCAAAATGTAGTTAAAAACAAAGCCGAAAATATTTAATTTAAAATAATAAAGCAAAATTATCACACGAACCAAACTAACCTCAAAGTAACGTTATAGACATCGGAAAATGTCAGGTCAGCTTACTTTATTTGAGTTTGAATTGATGATAAGAATGCTAAAGCGTGTCGAAAATAGCATATCGGAATATTTTAAGATTGGTCGCATAAATCATGAGATCTTAGGTTAGTGTTATGGTTTGGGTATAATATGAGCTACTGAATAAATATGCAGAATTTGTAGGAGCTATAATAACTTTATCTTAGCAGTGCTAAACCGTCTAATGTTTCATTCTTCGTATTAACTGATATTAAGTAAGGTAGAAAAGATCTTGCCAATTAGAAGGCGTGAATAAATGTAGACTACTCCAATTTCATCTTATTTTTAATGAATTTAAGTGAAGGCTTTATTCGTTTAGGTGTTCTTGGCTTTAAATTTATTTATTTTGGTTTCATTTATTTCGAAAAAGGTTTAATTTATTTTTGTATACAAATTTTTCATTTAAAAGCCTAAATCGACGAAAAGCTACAGGTAACCCTTTTGTAATTATTATTATGAAAAATTTGTTTATTAGCTCTCTTTTGAATTTGTTTACAAGAAAATGTATCTTTTAACCACATGAAAAAATTTTGTTAAACAATTTAAACGCCACAACCGCAAAAGTATAACTCGCGCTAATAAAATATTAATATAAGATGATGCGTTACAACAAAAAAAAACAAGAAGTGAATAGCGACCGACTCACAGAGTAAATTTATAATAAATTAAGTTAAAATTATGTATTTAAAAGTGGAATTCTTAATTAAAATGTGCCAAAAAGTAAAGTCAAGGAATCAGGAATTTTTTATTTTTATTCTTTGTATGTTATCTTAATTTTTAATTTATATGTATGTATATATATGTTTAACTTTTTGTTACAATTTTTGCAACTTATATTGTTTACTTTCTTGGGTTCTTTAATCAAAATAGTATCCCGATAGTGAGCTTTTAGCTCGAAATATCGATAGTTTAAAATTTTGTTATTAAATTCTATTATGAATTTCAACAAGTAAACGATACTCTTTCCTTAATGTTATTAAAAGTATTCAAAACTTTTATTAAGTTTGGAACAAGTTTGCAATATCACTTACCTTATGATTTTTTTCATAAACACCATCATCACAATACACATAATAATTGTCACTTTTATAAATAAAATAATTAAATTTGCGGTAAAAATCTAGCCCGATATATATTTAAAATCATTAGCACAATTCACTTATATTTTCACACTTACTATAGCACAATCACTTAAATATTTTTACTATCATCATTAGCACAATTCACTAGTTTTCACTCGTACTATAGCACAATCACTTAAATATTTACACTATCACATTTCAATTACGACTAATTTATTGGCCACAAATATTCGACAAAGCACATCAGGTTTTTATTTTTTTTTAGTTTAATTTCATACGGTAAGTTACCGTATTAAAACCAGAAATGATCAGTGAATACAGTGGGATACATAAAATATTTGTGTGTACAGTAGGTTAAACAAGCGAATGAAATGCAATAAAATTAATTTATGGGTTTAACGTGAAAATCTTGTACAGCCGGGCGTTTTTGAAAAATTCTTTTGATAGGATCGTGCAAGAGAAAAATTCCGGAAAATTTGCTACATTTTCCGGGAAAATTTTTGCATTTTAAATTTTTTTTTTTTTTTTTGTTTGTTTCTTTTAACTTTGTTCAAAATATGTTAAAACGACATGAGTGTGAAGTTCCTACCGAAAAACAAAATATAAGCATGTACACATGTAATATTTTAAAATGGAACATGAAAATATGACATAAGTTACACTACGGCATATTTCAAAACGGTATACTAGGGCATAGAGTACACTATGCCATGGCACAGAACGGCACATTTCAGTAAGAGATATGTTACATTAAATTATATGGTACACTATGGCATAAGGTTCAATACGTACGTTACGTGCAATGAAAATGGAATATTAAAATTGGTTTTGGACGAAGTTCTGAAATATGGCCAATTAGGCTAGAACTTGGCTATTTATTAACCGAATATGATGAAATTTACCATATACGATGGAAATGGGATTATTAAACTGATTTTAGATGTAGTTCTGCAATATGGCCAATTATTGTTGGAACTTGCCTGTTTCTTAACCCATTATGATGAAATTCGACCAGTACTGCGATTTTATTGTATACATGGGAGTATGGGGGTAAATAACCGGCAGTTAATCGTATTTACAAATGTTGATGTGTTAGTGGGCATACTATTTTTCTGTTTGTCTTTTATTTCAGATTGGCGGGAGATTTAATTTTAAAATATTCGAGATTTAGACTATATTAGATTTTTAAAATTTAAATAGAAAAAATCAAGCTACCAGAAGCGGTTATTTATAAACACTTCACTATATTTTACACATTATATTCTAAATATTTACCATATTGATTTAATTTAATTTAAATTTGTCTTAATCTAGCAATACAAAATATTATAATAAGATAAAAAACATAAATATGTATGTACATTTCAAAATGTCAATATTCCCTTATTACCAATCTAAAAAGCATGGGAAAAAATATTCCCATATGAAGATAAGCACCAAAAATTTCAACCGATTTCACCCGATTCAATAATTTTTGATGCGTACTGGTACAAATACCACCCAAACATAAATAAAATAAATGACAACACACAGTAACAATATTTTTATACTATACATTGTGTTCTTACACAAAATCCCATGTGAGGAAGCTCCCACGTACACTAATGAAACTTGGCAATTTCTTAACCGATTATGGTGAGATTTGACAAGTGTAATGGAAATGGGATTTTAAAATGAGTTTTAGTTGAAGTTCTGGAATATAGCCAATTTTGATAGAATCTGACTATTTATTAGAAGACTGATAAAAATGGGAGGCTAAAGTTTACTTTACATATACATCGAGGAAATCAGGTAAGGAAAATTTTTGAATGTAGGATTATGTATCTATAGTTTTTAGGAGGTGGAAGCCGAGTTTCCCCGGAATGTTGCTACGTTTTCTGGGAAAGTTTTCACTTTTTTTTTTAGAAAAAAATTGTGTTATTATTTTATTCAAAATACGTAAAGTAATTCCAGGAAAATGTTCCAATTTTCCCAGGAAAATTTTGCAATTTTTGCAATTTTTTTTTTTTACTTAGTTTAAAATTATAAATAAAGAACGTCGGTCATTGACGATCAAAGAAGAAAGACGTGTTTTTGTCATCTTCTTCGAGAATTTAATTTAATTTTATTTATTTAATTGTTTTAATGTTTAATTTTGTGTGAAGTGAAGTGGAAAATATATATTTTAATTTAATTTAATTTAAATTATTTATAAATTAAAAGTGAGTGATTTTTGTTTTAACTAAATGTGCGTTATTTTTGTTTGTAAACGTAATAAATAGTGTCGCTTAAATTTTTTAATATCGCCTGGTGATTATATAGTGAATAGTGTAGTGAAAGTGAATTAAACATTAGTTGATGAGGAAAGGCTTTAACAAGGAAATATGTATCCAAAAATAAAAACGGTACTATCCAGTACCGTTAGAGGTATTTTCATACCACATGTACTGGTCTATATATATGTGTATGTGTGGTATGAATTTGTGTAAAATTTTTTTTTGTTTCTTTTTATTATATTATATGATTTGCAATCGTAGGGGTTGTGTATAATCAGATCCGACGACTGTATTTGTATATACATATATTATATACACAAATCTGTTTTTGTTTGTTATTGTTTTAAATATTATTAAAAAAAACAATACGAAGACAGGTATGGAGTACATTTTTTGGCAGTTCTGTTTAATTTTTCTACTCTAATAAATATGTTTGTTTTTGGCTTTGTAGTATAAAACTGAAAATTATTTCGTTTACTACAAGTGTATTGTGGTTTGAGTGTTTGCAGAAAAAAGTGAATTATTTTCGATTTAAATGGGATTCTTGTACTTCGTATAATTGAGTACGTTTGAATGGAATTCAGTCCAAGACAACTGTAATTCTAGGTAGATGCATGTTGTTTTGAATTCATGGCAGTGCATGCATGTATATAACAAAATAATTAGATAAGATGGAGCGTCACAAATACAGGAGATTTTTTCGTACGTTCAATATGTATAGTAGTTTATTTAAGCGATTTTCTTTGGGACAATGTTGGAAAAGTTTTGGATTCCTGGGGATCAAATCTCGTTCTATGAAAAAACTTAATTAAAAAAAAAAATGTTTCCATTTTGTTTCCAACAAGCTTTTTTGATTTATAACATTTGAAATAATGACCATAAGCGATTCTCGATGTCCAAATGAAAAATAATCATGAAAAAAACGCTGAATAAGTTGTTGTCATAGTAAGCTACACTGTAAACAGACATTTTATCGAATTTCATATAGATTTTCGCTAGATGATACAGCAATTGGTTTAAATATTAGCTAAATTAATGATAAAGTCTAAATATAAAATAAATCATAAAAATGACCAAATTATTTTTAAAACTTAACTAAATAAATTATTTGGAGGCTTTTCTTAAATAAACGGAATAATTTTTAGTAGATTTACTTATTAATTTTTAATGCTAAAAATACAAATTTAGTTTTTATAGAATTTTAGTACCATATTTATGATGTTCCCACCGCCAAAATAAATCTGGAAATTAAAATGATATGGTAGATTTTTTTATAAAATTAAGGGATTAAATTAATTTTTTGTCTTGGAATTTAGTTGATAAATTAGCAAGGTATTCGATGCATTGAAATTTTCAGATGAGAAACCGGGCGCGGCTTCATTGTTTATCAATTATTTTTCATTATTTAATTATTTATTATGGAAAATTTAGAGCGGAGAAAACGGGCGCAACGTTTTATTTAATTTTTATTTATTATTTATTTGTTTATTTTATTTTTTTTTATTTTAAGTTCGATTTATTAAATTTAATTTAGTATGGAAAGGTTGAACTATTAGTATGTAACATGTATAAATTAATTTAAACTATTTTGCAGAGCTACTTAAGTAGAATAAAGTATGTAATAAACAATTAATTTTAATTTTGATTTTAGTGATATTCCTGGAATTAGTTAATTAATTTTTTAATTTCTGAAATCAATAGCTAGTTAAACTAAAGATTTGGAAATTAAATTTTATAGGGTTTTTGATTTTACAATTTTAGTTTAAAATAAAAGATATTTAGGGTCTGTTCGAATACTATGGTAAAAATTTTCTCGTTGTAGTTTTTGACATTCGATTTAAAGCAGTTCTCCTTTCATTCGTTTCGCTGCTCGAATAACACAAATTTTTTTTTTCTTTGACATTTGTTGTGAAAATTTGATTTAGTTATAACCTTTAATTAATTATTGTATTTCTTATTTAAATTTGTTCTTATTAAATTAATAATAATGGATGAAACTGAACCAAAAATTATGTTTACGTTGTTTTCTTATTATTTACGTTTTATCAAAAGACGCAATCAATCAAGACGGCTGATTTTCATGTTGATGCAAAATTCCGAGATAACCCAAAATCATTTTTATAGGGCAGTTATGTACATATAATAATTTACAATTTTTAAATTGTAGCGATTCACTTATATTCCTAAATCTCACAACCCTATCATCGAACAAATCTTAGCGTATGATAAAATTGAAACAAAAAAACATTTAAGGATTTCTTCGGTTAGTTTTCGTGAAATAGCCACCTTCTTACCACGTTAATCTCATGGTTGGGCAGCGGAAATTGAGCTAATGGCATTTTTGTTCTGGCTAGCCAGTGGCACTAGCCATAAAATGGTCGGAACACTAATGGGAATACCAAGAACAACCATTACAGAAATAATTCATAAACTGCGGCTAAATTTTACGGTGGATCATATTATGCCACAGGTAATGAAACTTCCAAAACCAAGTAAACTGGACAATATTGGATTACAGTTCCGTAGAAGAGCTGGAAGTTCGATATTTAAAAATATAGTCGGTGCAATCGATGGAACCCATATTAGCATTTTGTGTCCCGTAAATTTACATGACCAATATATCAACAGGAAATTGGATTATTCGATCCAATGCCAGGCAATTTGTGATGCTAATTTGCAATTTTTGGACATTTTTGTCGGTTATCCGGGGTCTATACAAGACACTCGGGTACTTTACAATAGCTAAATTTACACTAAAAAATTATATCCACCTCATCAGTTTATTATTCTTGGTGACAATGGGTACCCTTGTAGATTCGAACCGATAAGAATAATAACTCCATTTAAACGGAATCAAAGTATCACTCCAGACCAATTAAGGTTTAACAAAAAGTATTCCAAAGCCAGAAACACCGTTGAACGTGCTTTTGGCCAATTAAAAGTTAGATGGAGAAATATTTTTAAAAAATCGCTGGAGTTGAAAATAGAAAATTGTGTTAAAACTGTGGCAGCTTGTTGTACATTTCAAAATGTCTGCATTAAAAGCAGAGATAGCATGCCACTTGAACTTACTTTAGAAGTTCAGAATGAAAGTCTAGAACCGCCAATTGAACAAAATCGGGGCTGTAATGATCAAGCTACTGCCCTTGAATATAGAGATGAAATGGTTAACCAAATGTAGATACCTAATAATTAAAATTTATTGATTATAGATTTAAATTTTAAATAAATAAATACACGAGTTGATTTAAATATATTTCAGCCTTAATTTTTTGGTTTTAATATATTGTACGTATATGTAAATAATCCACTTTACTTTAAAAATAAACATAGAAGAATTAGAAGGTTAAAAAAAGAGGGTAAATGTATTCTCCAAAAAATTACACATTAATCGTCACTATCAGACGAAGAAGAAGGCAACACAAATGGAATATCATTTTTTTTAGCATATTCCTGGAAAAATTGGAGCACACATCTACCCTCTTTTTTTAAACTTTTTGATTCCTTTAAGTAAATATCAATTAACTTTTTTTTTGCGGATATTGCGCCTTTTTGGAACTAGTAGGGTAGGATTTGATGTTGAAGGTTGACGATTGGATGATGACGTTGAGGGAGCTGTACCATCTGTTTCCTCTTCTTCCAATAAATACTGCTCCACCATTTCCTCATTGTCTGAAATATTATTATTATGAATAGTACAGCCTGGTACGCTGCTTAATCCAAGGGGTGGTTTCGTACCATTTCCACGTACCCGCAGTGTCCCGTCCATCCTCTGTGCTTACTCCAGTTGATGGAGCTGTTAATTCCTAAAATAAAAATTATACGTATAACATCAATTTATGAAAGAATTTTTACTCACTTTATATTTTTTGAATAAACAATCCCACTTATTGCGGAGTTACTCCAAAGAATAGTTGAAAAGCGACCCTGCTGTTTGAACTTCACTGAAAGGAATACTATATTTGTGTTTCAATTCAAAAATTATATAAATGTGTATACTTAGAGCCAAACGTCTTCTCTCCTAAAAAATGTTTGCTTGTAGAGCTCCTTCTTCTCCAATCGAGCCTTAATTAGTTTCTCTATATCTTCATCGCACACTAAAATGGCAAAATTAAAGGCTATAAAGAATCTGAAACATAATAATAATATACTTAAATGAACTTAGTTTTTTTAAATTGTTTATCCATTTTTTTTCTTTTATTTTCTTTAATAAGTTTTAAATTAAGATGATCAGTTGTATGATGGTAAACGTTGTTTAAAATTTTTTAATTCAAATTTGAAAAAGCGGCAGTTGACAAGAATGTTATAGGTTATAATTCTTACATTTTATCTATCAAATTCTACCATGGGGTAAGACTGTGGTAATTTGGATGGGTGCGTTTTATGTCGTGTTTTAAGTCAAAAACTACAATGAGAAAATTTTTACCACAGTATTCGAGCAGACCCTTAGTGTACAAAATTCATAATTTAGAATTAAAATTTGTATGCATCTTGAATTTCAGGTGAGTTAGCTAGTGTTTTGAATTTATTTTATTTAAGGGTGTTAAGGGCTTATTTTAAATAAAGAATTAATAGTCAAGTAAATTTGGTTTTGGGTTTAACTGAATTTAATGGAATTAAATTAAATTTTATTAAAATTGAATTGAATTAAATTTCGTATTGGTGTTGGTATTGGCGTTAATCCTCATACTGGTATATAAGAATGTATTGTCTAATTATAGACATTAATTCAGGTACCTATTTTTCAGCCTTTGAGATGATAGGAATGTTCATTTTAGGAATTATCGAATTTAAAAATGTCGATATAAAACTATTGATATAATCTGTTTGTTTTCTGGACCAAACTTCAAATTGTTATGATGTAAACTTTAAATATTTAAGAAAAAATAATCAATTTGGATATAATATTCAAACGGAAAAATGTATGAATATTGAATACATAAAATAAAACCATAAAATTATTAATACATACGAGTATGTATATTTACTAGCAACATCGCTACAGGACTGCGGTCGATTTCTCGAGTAAATCCGCTAAATTCCGTAAATGCATTTTCTTTTTTTTTATGGACGGTAAACGAAGTAAAAAAGGTAAATGCTTCACGTTTAGATACTTTATTCTTTATTGTTATATGTATTGAATGACTCTAAAATATTAAAAAACGCGAAATTTAACAAAAAAACGAATACTATACATTAACATTTACTGAAACCTGAGAATTCGACCGCAACCCTATTAGCAAATTACTTTTTTTTTCCTTAAATTTATTATTTTGTTATATTTTTGTTTATGTTTTTTTGAAAACTATACGTCCCAAGCTACTTGTTTCGTAAATTTTCATAATTTAAGGTAGATAACGAATAAATATTATATTTATTCATAATTTCAAGGTAAATATATTCGTGGTCACTTCGAAAACAAAGCTTAAACCGAAGTTCATACAAAATCATCAAGTTAAAAAATTTAGTAGCTGCTTACATAAAAAAAATATAGTAATTACTTATTTACCACCGTTCTTTTTACAAAATGGTGTAGATTGTGTGTTGGAGTCGTCAAATCAATCGTAATCATTTTTTAGCTGAGTATACGTGATTTAAGTGAAGTGAACAAGAACTGGTCCAATTCGTCTCAATTTATACAACTCATCCTCATTTTAAGCATTTTAGTTTTGATTTTTGTCTAGTTACATATGCATATGTAGAGAACTCCCTAAAGCCGCCCTCCCCAAAATATTTACATTTGTAACAATATTTACATTTGTATTTTACATACTAAAATAAAAAACTCCCCAAAGCCGCTTAGCATTGGTCCTTTCCGTGCAAAGATGGCAAGAAATTATGTAGATTTCGTTTGCTTTCATATTATAGTTAAAAAAATTTAAATGGTGGTCTTCCTTTTCGATGGGGCACTTTACTTTGTATTTTTATTGGTATTTTTTGGGGGATTTTTTCCAATTTTTGGTCAATTTTCAAGGAACCCAACTAAAACTTCCATATTTGTTACTAAAAAGGCAGTCAAAAGCGATCATTTGACTGTAAAATCTACCTGTATGAAAGTTTAAGTTTATATAACCGTTAAGCTGTTTTACAAACTTTTATTTTAACGTATGTACTTATTAAATAAAACAAAAAAGGCATCATACTATGAAATATCCCTTTATGCTACTTAAATATGTAGCTTTACATTTTAAAATAGTTATAATTTTAAAAATTGTTAATTTGGAAATTGGTAAATACTGCAAACTTCCTAAAAATTAAGCCTCACTTTTACGTTATTTATAAACCTTTTTCACTTTGTAATAAAAAACTTTCACTTTGTAGTTCTAACAGTTCACGTTTCCAAAATACATAAATCAAGTCGCTTGCGTCAATATGAAATCACCTATCATCCATCCATTCATAATGGGTACAATAAATTTACCTCGTATCAATGATTAAGATGGAGTCTGATAAATAAAAATAAACAATAAAAAAAAATAAAAAGCAAAAATATGAAAACGGAATGAACCAAGAAGAACACTATGCTAATAGATTTTCACTCAACATATATCAAATTACCGAAAAATAAAATTTATCCCATGCACAACCTCCCAGAGAATATTCAAAAGGAATATTAAAATTTATTTTTGGTCTTTCGTCTTTCACACAATTCGATTACTATATACATACATATGTACGTACTTGCTGTGGAGTACTTTTATAGTAAAAAGGTATTTTCATTTTACTTAATATTCATATAATATATAGAAGAAAATAAAATGAAAATCGAAATCTATAATCTCCCTTACAAATTTTCAGAAAGTTACATGTTTTACCCTTATATGTATGTACTTCACCCAAAATCAATAATTCCCTAAAATCTACTAAACCAAATGGACTTAAAATAAAAATAAAAAGGAAAAACCTAACCAGAAAAAAAGGAAATAAAAATATTTTACAATAAATAATTTTTCGTTTTTTTTCCGAATTAAGTGATGTGTACTTTTGGGTTTTGCTATTTTATAACGATTGGAACGTAATTTATTATTTTCGTTTTAAAGCGAGGAAGGATACTTATCGTAATAAAAGGGACACGTGCAATTGACTCGGTGTCATACGATTTTACATTTCCCTAGATTGAAAAATTAAAAGAATGTCTATATTGTAATAATTGTATATAGTATAGTATGTATATTAGTTAAGAGGTGACACGTTTTGTTTGTTATCCTTCTACATATATGTTGGGTTAACAGCAATGTAATTAAATAAATTTTATTAATTCGGTTTACAGATTTGCCATATGCATTATAATATATTTACGACTTTAATACATTTCCTTCACATTTTCATTTTTTTTTCGGTTGTTTTCTATTTTATTTTCTATCAAATTATCTGTTATCTTTACTTCAACCATAATACTTGTTTATATGTAAAAACAATCCCCACCCGTATGTTTGTTTAAACGAACACAAAGGCCCCATATATTCCCGTAATCTTCACCTCGTAATTCGAAAATAAAAAAAAATCATCTATCAACTTGTCACTACCAAAAAAAATAAACGCACAAAATCATCAGATTATTATCATAGTTGTGACGAAATAGTGAAAATAATTCGACAATAAAAGGTATCAAAATAGAAAGGAGCACAATAGGAATTTTCACTTATAATGAACGTAGTAAAAATAACATAAAATAATTTGATTTATGACCATTTTATTTTATTTTACGTTGTTACCAATTTATGTTCTACATTTTGTTGGATTTTTATGGGTGCGTCTCACTGCTGTACGCGAACACCAAACATTTAATCATAAAAATTTTATAAATTAGAAAACTGCTCGGTTTTTACCTTTTAAGTATAATATACACGTATTTTAGGCAATGACTTTAATTGAATTAAATGTAATAAAAATCCGATGTTGAGTGTAAAATTTTTATGTTGGTAGTTTAGATTGAGGAATCTGATATTGAAAAATGAAAACTGGTGAAGTCTTTAGAAGTCTTAGAAAAGTTCAAAATTTCGAATTAATATACATAGTTATTTATTTACATATAACTCTTGGGTTTAGGAACATTTTGTCATCTAAACTACCCAACTGGTTAGTAGAATTGTTGTAGCATAATTTCTGAAAGTTCGGTTTTAATTCTCTTCCCGGTTTGATATTGGAATAATTAATTGCAGAAAAATGTTTGCTGTAAACTAAACCGTCAACTATTTTGTTTAAATGTCCACTAACAATGATTAGAGTTAAAGGAAACGGTAATTTAAGAAAACACTTACCGCTATGAAATATGGCAACAGAATTCGCTATACGTTTTGATCATCCAGTGGCCGGAACCACTAATTTCTAAGATTAAAAATTTAAACCATTACTTCTGTATTCTATGAATAATTTCTTTTTGTATGCTAAGCTAATTTCCTTTAATTAGCATTTTTCCTTTAATCCAAGTATCAATATGCATTAGAATTTGAATACCTTTATAAATTTGCCTAATTTAGTCAACAGACATTTAGTTATCTGGCACATATACCACTGAACTGTAACAAAATACTTCAATATTCGGGCATGGGGGCGGGCGTTAAAGCTACCTAGCACTGCGACCAAGCTATAAAGTTCGTTTGTGTTCTGCACTAAGGTGATATAAATCTCTTCGCCTGTCGTAGATCTGGAATTCAGTGCCACTAGAAGGAATTTTGCCAATCCGTCCAGCACCCTATTACTGCCTTTGCAATCACATAAGTGGTACCTTATTTGCAGCTGCCAATTGTTGAACTGGTATACTGGACTGATTATAAGGCGGCTTCGCGTTTTGAAGCAATATAGATCTTTATGTAGTTTAGGAGTTAAGCTATACCTACCTTGGCGCAAAGCTCTATAGCTTGCATTTCTGCCTTGAAGACGGTAGCATTGGAACCCAAGGACTTCGAAGGGACAGTTCTCTCCCAAGGGGGTGAAGTTTATAACAAATAACAAATTATAAGCATATAGCGTACAGGCAACAGCTATTGACAGTCATAAGAAAATTGTCACTTAGGTATTCGCTTGTTTTGTTAATTATGCCCTAAACCTCGTAGAAAAGATATTTTAATACAGAACAACTATTAATTTTTCCATTTTCATTTCAAGATCTCTATTAATTGTTTGTCTAACATTTCAGGATGGACTGCCTCTCGGATCTCGAAAACATTAAAGTGCGGGACGTCTTACGCTACATAAGTAGCTCGAAATGGTTCCAATAGGGGTAAAAGGGGATACATCCCGTGGTATCACAATGGACCGTCACCGGTCTAAGTGTGCGTAAGCAGCCACTCCAACCTAACCTAACATAACCTAACATTTAAAAAATAAGTTTTCCGAAAAGTTTCCTAATATGCATAGCTATTGACACCTTGTTATGATCATTGACATGCCTTAATATAGCTATTGACATATATTTAGTTTCAAATTAAAATCAAACCAAAATCACTTTTTATCAAAAAAATCCATTTTATGTTCCAAATACGATTCAGTCTTTACTTAATGGGATTTCCAAGTTGCACTTCGCACATAAGAACAGTGGAAGAATTGGAAATTCTAGGGATTTGAGGCATTTTATGCGGTACTCTCTTAAATATTTGGAAAATTTTATCCCTACATTTTCGAAGGTCTGTGATTTCGTACTTAACGAATATGTACAATGATAGCACATTTGGCCCTTGGAAATTTTGTTGCTTCCGATGTCAACAATTAAAGTTTTAAAGAATGATTGATCTTCAGAATCAGCTTCAGTACTTATTTCTTCATTTTTGTCAGGACTAAGATCATTAACAAGAGGAGGCACTAAAAATATATTTGAAAATTTATGATTAGACAAAAATTATTCAAGCATAAACAATAATTTTAAGTTTACCTTGAGCATCCATACTTGTGTTTAGGTCATTAATGTTTGCTGGATCTTTATTTCGCTCAAGTTATATTTGATCTCTGTGGTTTGTGATTTTAGGTTTCTTGGTCTGTTTTTTTTATTTTGACATTGCTGTTTTTTTAAAGCTTTTAATTCGGCCTTTACGTGCTTCCTTTTCTTGTAAAAGCTTATTCTTTTCTATTTTTCGGACTCGTTCGGCTTGAATATATATTGGAGATGTTAACACGAATGGTTTTTTTGGTTTAGTTGATGGTTTAACAGCCTGATTTCCTGTTTTAACTGGCGTTTCAGGCCAATCTAAAATGTCCTCAATAGACTGATTGTACATAGCGAGATTTGTAGCGGTAGGTGCAGTGGCTTGGGTATCTGTAACTTCCATGGTATCAGAGATTGTTACCGTTGCGCCAATCTGATCCTCTATTTGGTGTGTTATATCTCCATCAATATATATAAAATTTTCTATCCCGTTAATATTGATTTCTGGAATTGTGTAACCGTCGTCTGCCTCATATTCAGCTATTTCCAATGCTTCAATCGAACCATTCAGCGGTGAATGCAAAGTATAGCCTTTAAGTGTTTTTTTTACTTTATTAATTTTTTGTTGAATATTAATTAATTCATGTAATATCTAATATGCTACCGGTGGTTAGACCATTTTAATTGTGTTTCGATTAACACGAGAAGTATATTAGTATTTACGAACAGTAATTCAACGAAACCGACTAATAGACGTAATTCTATTTATTTAAATTATATGATTTTAATATGAGTATGTTCCGAAGATTGTAAGAGAATTCAATCCAGTTTCGAACTGATGAGCTTATGATTATGAAAAAATCAATCTTCTCATCAGGCCGCGGCGACTGGACTGATTATACCATAATTTACATTCTATATATACAGAATGTGCTGTGCATTTAAGTATTAGCGAATCATAATTAATACAGATGAACTCTCTTACAATTTTTCTTCTTCAGAATATTCACACAGCTCTATTTCTGTGTACGCTAATTTTTACTTTATTAATTTTTTGTTATATATACATTCTGTATATATAGAATTTAAATTGTGGTATAATCAGTCCAGTCGCCGCGGCCCGATGAGAAGATTGATTTTTTCATAATCATAAGCTCATCAGTTCGAAACTGGATTGAATTCTCTTACAATCTTCGGAACATACTTTAAGTGTTTTAAACACATTAAATAATAGTTTAAAATTATCGTCAAACTTTTCTAAATTAACTGGGGTTTTTAAAATGTCATTAAAAGTTGTTATGTTTGGCTGTCCGACAATATGAGTAAATTGTGAAAGGTTTATGGAGCCTTCATTCAATAGTACTTTATTTGGCACGCAAAGCTCAGATGATTTCCCCAAACATTTAGAAAAATCTATTATATTATATCGAATCAAACCATCGTTTAATGTCACTAGCGGATCTGGAACTCTTATGGCAATATTTGGGTTTCGCTGAAGAACTCGTTTAAACCACCCTCTGCCTCGTATGTTGTTTTTAAATGGTGTTTGCCTTTTGTCGGCCTCAATAAACTCTTTGACTGTTTCAAAAACATCTTTTTACGCTTGGGAAAACCTTTAGTTTGGCAGGTGATAAGCCAATTGGCGATAGTACCCTCCTCACTTGTTGTCAATAGAGTGCAAGGACCTGGTACGTTCTCTTTGAACTTCTCTCCCAAACGGAAAATTAGGGTTAAACGGGGTAAATCATATTTCTGTGCGGCTTGCTTTTTAGAAATTGCTTTGTTTCTGATTTCGTTCAAAGCTGCTTGAAATGTTTCCTCTTTATATGTTCCTCGTTTCTTCGGCATTGTTGTAATCCTAAAACTAATTAGTTATTCATTTAATTACTGATTGACAATAAACTGTACGAAATAGGTATATTTTTACAATTCTGAGTCAATCATTGTATCAACGTAGTATCGTTTATTGACATGTCCAGTCAATAACAGAAACTATGTTAAATTCGGTTACAGTTATTGACACCCAGCATATTTAATTATTTATAATATATACGATTAATTTCTTTAGGTTTTTATTAATCAAAACTATTATTTTATGAAATGTAATATAACACTAATAATTTATTTACTTAAATAATGTATTAAATCTACTTACGTTTACCGCATTCCTTGTGCAAATTCAACAAATTTTCACTGACAGAAGAAAAAAAATAATACGATGTTTTCACATCAACATTTGGCGATAGACTAACATAGCTAACGACAAAATTATTATAAAAGAGAAAGAGAAACAGTGAAATATTAGATTAATCTCATCATTTATAATTATTAAGGTACCAATCGTGAGAAAAACGCTAAATAGCGCGATGGTGTCAATTGCTGAATCAAAAATGGAGAGTGTCAATAGCTGTAGCCTTTACACTATTAAAAAGTACACTGTTAATAAAATTCTAATAAGAATATACTATATAACAAAAAAAAATAACACAAAATATGATTTAGAATTTTTTCGCAAGAATAATATATTTTCGCGAACGATTGGCAGTAATAGTTTCAATAAAGTAACGTAAATCATATGGTGTATACCAATTCTCAACGGAAAGGGCGAGGGGAGGAGGGAGTGGGGGGTTGGGAAAAAATCCTAGTTTAAATTTCTCTCAATATTTTCTGTTTTCTCAATATTTTTTACCAATAATATGAATATCACAGGGATTGTCGCAAAATGCCGTTAAAAAGGAATAATAGCCTTAGGTGTCCTCAATCAAATGATGACCACATTTCTCAACGGTAAGAAGGAATATCAAATTTTAATTTTTTTGTTTACGTTATATCGCTTTTGATCGTTTGAGTAATTTATTATTCAAATAAATAACATGAATATCAAAGGGATTGTGGCCAGATACCATTCGCGGGGAATAATAGCCTTAGACGTCCTTAATTTAATGATGTATATCACATTTCTCAACGGTGGGGATGAATACCAAATTTTAATTTTTTTGTTACGTCATAGCGCTTTTGATTGATTTAGTAATTTATTGTTCAAACCAATAACATGAACACCACAGGGATTGTCACAAGATGTGATTAATGGGGAATAATAGCCTGAAGTGTCGTTAATCGATTGGTGTATACCACATTTCTCAACGGTGGGGAGGAATACCAAATTTTAATTTGTTTGTTACGTATAAAATTCTAATAAGAAGTTTAAGTGAAATATTAAAGTGTGAAGTTTATACCAAAAAGAAAAATAACACAAAATAGGATTTAGAGTTTTTTCGCAAAATAATATATTTTCGAGAACGATTGGCAGTAATAGTTTCAATAAAATGACGTAAATCATATGGGGTATACAACTTCTCACCCGGTAAGGGGGGGGAGGGGTTAGATATCCTAGATTACATTTTTTTTGTTCTCAAACTAATAATATGAATATCACAGGGAATGTCGCAAGATGCCATTAGTGTAGAATAATAGGTTGAAGTGTCGTTAATCGACTGATGTGTACCACATTTCACAACGGTGGGGAGGAATACCAAATTTTAAATAACTCAAGCGAGAATTAGCAATATGACGTAACAAAAAAATTAAAATTTGGTATTCCTCCCCACCGTTGAGAAATGTGGTATACATCATTTGATTCAAGACTCCTAAGGCTGGCATGTTGCGACAATCCCTGTGATATTCATGTTATTGATTTGAACAATAAATTACTCAAACGAGCAAAAGCGATATGACGTAACAAAACATTTAAAATTTGGTATTCCTCCCCACGGATGAGAAATGTGGCATACACCATTCGATTCACGACAGTTAAGGCTATTATTCTCTACTAGTGGCATCATGAGAAAAAAACCAACTCCCTATACTTCACACCTAAAGCTATTAATTATCATTAATCTGATCTTGCGGTAGTCGCTGCGTTATTTATTTGTTAAAACAATACCCATTCCTTACAATAAAATTTGGCCTTATATTAGAAAAATATACAAAATAAATCCCCATTCTCTCTCATGTTGCAGTAGGAGCTGTCCTATTTAATGTAAAATATTTAATTTTTAGAATTAAAATACCATGTATTTAACTCAATGTAATTTTTCACTCATATGGTTTTTTTAACAAACTTCACATATGACGTATTAAAACAGATATAATATTAAAACGTTATAGCAAGCATCATCTCTGGCACTTGTACATTTCTCATAAAACTGTGGTTTTAACAATGTAAATCACTCACACTTACGAAATAAAACTCCAATTGGAATTGTATACGTATACGTGTTATTTTTTTGTTATAAACTTCACACCCACCCATTCTCTCCCCATATATTCCTACCGCTGTCCCTTCTTCCATTTTAGAACCATGTGTTAACCACACTTTGAACTTGTCTCTATCTGTATATTTGGCATATAGTTTCGTTCGCATATGGTCGGGAGGCATCTCTACGGTATAGCCTGACTGAAAATACTTAAGAATTCTCGCATGATTTGCCACATTATACTTATGGCTTAATATTGCTTTCTAAGGGCGTCTTCATGGAGTCCGAGAAGTGGCCTTCGTCGCAGTGGTCGGACATGTTTTGATTGAGCCGATAAAGCTAATATACAAGCTAAAGCTTGTGCTTCTTTCTTCTCAGTTTTAGGCCACTATACCAACGATGCGTGTGTGACCATGATTGTTACAAAGACTAGTAGATAATCTTTGGTTGTAACCCTGAAGATTCAGGATAAACCCTAGATACATAATTTCTTTGCAGTGCTGAAAAGTAATACCGTTTATGTTGTTTGGATTGACAATAAGTTCTTCCTGGACACAACAATTCCATATTATGTTGAGTGCATTCTGCGTGAGATCGAAGATGAGATCATCAAATTTCCCTTTGATTGCGCGAGAGAGGATGATAAAACGCCTTGCTAGGGTTACCACATTACGGTACTAATAGATAGTGCCTCACTACCTCATTAAGCTGTATTCTTCTTCCACCTAATTGTGGAAAATGGAAACCCATATTTCTCTGCTGACCTGTCTATAGAATCATAGGAGGTATCATCCAAAGCCCCATCAATGACCACAAAGGCACATAGGGCAATTCCTTTTCCAAAAATCGCTCTTCCAATCTTAGTGACTAGGCCGCTAAGTGGTGTCATGATTTACATATCAAATTGATATGGAAATTGGTTCCAATGAAGCGGATTTCCTATAAGGCTCCCACTTCTGATTTTTTGATCGAACACTTTATCCACAATATATAATAATGAAAATGGCAAGAGACTACTAGATAAAATTTCCAAAAATGAAATTTTTATTTGGTATTAGTGAATAATAGAAGAAGGGACTACTAGACTGATAAACTAGCAGTGAATAATGGATATCATTATAATTGAACAAACACACGTATAATGAGTATATTATACGTTAGTCGTGGACAAAATATTTTTACCTGTTCGTAGTTTTCCTAGTCATCGTTTTTCAACTCAACGAATAGTTGAGAAAGGAATTTAATATAGGAATCTATCGTGACATTACATAGTCTATTATTTTTCTCTCATGATAGTTAACTTTGTATCATAAGATTTGAAGTGGTGCTGCCAACGGTTACTATCATCATTTTATGGGATAGAATTTTGGGCCAACTTCACTAAGGTTTGAGAAGGAACCCACATTTTATAATATTCTGAATTTACATTTACCATGATAATTAAACATAAAACCTCAACAAAAATATGTATTCACATAAATCATGCCTTCTGTTATATACTAACATATGTACATAGATTTTTGTATTATAAATTGGTTACAAATGTTTATCACATTCGTCTCTTCTATTTACAAAATAATCAAAACAAATCAAAAAATTCTGTCCCTTCGTAATATTCCAAAAAAATAAATAATGATAAGCTACCCCTTTTTTACGACAAGAGATACATATAATTACAAAAATCATACAGAAAACAGAACACACTTTGACCAAAAACAAAAAAACGAGAAACATTACCAAGAGGAAAAATATACAAAAAAAAATGTGACAGTAAAAGATGTTGCATTATGACATCATCATTTGTTCCATGAAAATTTATTACAATAATTCTCTATTTTTCCATACGCAAAATATGTAAAAACTATCTATGTATGTATGTACTCGTATATACAGTTGATATACAGAAGGTTTTTGTCGGTGCCAAATTTGTCTTAATAATAATGTTATTGATGGGTGTAGAATTTTCTTACACATAGCTACCTACTATGAATAGTATTTTGTTGATGCCATAAACAATAATCAACATCGGTGCGGTGTAACAACTGGCTTATATATTTGCTACAGCCAATTTGCCTACAGCACAGGAGAGATGAATTTCTTTTAGTTTTTTATTTAGAAAAATTTTAATTTACACATTTTTAGCAATTTGAATGATTTCCGTGATAATGGAAATCAACGCACATCCACATACAAACACAAAAAAACCAGAAAAATTAATTTTCTGTTTAAACAATTTGGGGTGCTTGCCATTGTAGTATTATAAACGTCGTATGGTGGTTAATGGCATGAGGGTTGATTTATAGTCACTGTGATTTAGTTTTTCTCGTTTACTCAATCGTTGTTTGTTACGTAACAGATAATACAAAAATAAAAAAAAATCAGAGAATGCAATTTATTATAATATTTACGAATTTATTTTTATTATTTTGTTGTTGGAATACATTTTGTTTGCACAAAAAGCATATTTTACCGTCATCATTATTAAAATTGTTATTAAAATAGACAATAATTTACAAATTTTCATATTGAAATAGTTTAGCTTGCCCATATAGAAATAGAACTGGCTGGTGTTAAGGGTGAAACTTGATTCTCTTTGTTAAACTGAGTTTCCGATAGTTTAATGAATTTAAATAATCTACAATTGCGACACACTTGAATAAACCAATCTTGTTTTTGAGTAGTCACTATGAAAACGACCCCAGCTTAACATAAATAGTAAGTTGAAGGAAAAAAGATAAGGATTCGTGTTTCATGCTATATTTCAACTTTACCATATTTTATTAAAATCGGGTGTACGACAAATAGGCGACTCAAGGTCGATGGACAAAACGCCGGCAAGAGAAAAAGGCCGAGGAGAAAAAATCAAGGGGAGAGGTCGACCAAAAAAGGTTATAATGGAGAAAAGGCCGAAATGGACAAAGACAAAATGTCGACACGAAATCCCGAAAGATATAGAATCCCGAATGACAAAATCCTCAATGTTATAACCAGACATGATATAATCCAGACCAGACAAAATCCAGATAAGACAAAATTTAGACATGATACAGACAAAAAATCCAAACAGAAAATCCCAACAAACTGAAAATTCAGGCGCGTCTAAGATTTGTCAGATTTGCTGACTAAATTATCTTTTATAATATCCTCCGTTCGGTTCGTAACTCATAAAACCAGGAAAACCCACATGTCGTTAATGCGTTTATTTCAACAAATTTACGGTTCTTGCAGTAAAAATCGGGGAATCGCCGAAATATAATTATATAACTGCTCAAAAACTGTAAATTACTTCGGTCTAACGTTTTAAAAGTCCCTGGGTCTAAAAAAGCAAAAAAAAATTATGTCTGTACCCATGGTACCTCGAGAACGGCTTGTTCGATTTAGAATTTCTGTTTGCCAATCTATTTATATGGTCAAGGCCGAGATTTGGAAAGCTTTTGGAACCTGTGCGTCAAGAGGGTCGGGTACCTGCCATACGAATTGACCCAAAATATCTGGTTATAGAAATATTTACCAATTTTTTAGGGGTTGAGTTGAAGGTTAAGTTAGGAGTCAATTTGCGGGTTGAATTTAGGTTGGGTTGGAGTTGAGTTGGGGTTGGATTAAGATATAGTGAGCAGTTGAATATTTTTTTATATATGCTGGTTTGAGGATTGAGTTAAAAGCGAGATTGCGGTTTGGTTGAGGGTTGAGGTGGGGGCGTTTGCTGTTTGAATTGGGGTTGAGATGGTGTTAGCACTTGAGCAATCTATAAAATAAAGTGAGTGTTTGTAGGTATGTACAGCATATATGTATGATATTAAAACAAATCCACACGACTAGCCGATTTGAACCAAACTGTACTCAAATATTGTTTAAGACTTTAGAAAGGCCACTGTTAATATCTCAAACCTCAAATTGAATCATTAGTAAATTATATGCTTGGCCAATTAGGATGTATCTTATCCATTGCTTAACGAATTTTAGTCAAATTTAACACCCGCAGCCGCTTTGGAATTGAGATTCTATAATGATTTGTTGGTGAAGTATGGGAATATGGCTCAGTTTGATTGAACTTCTAAAATTATTTTTGGATGAAGTTCTGGAATACTGCCAAGTATGATGGAGCTTGCCTATTTCTCAACAAATTTTGATGAAATTCGGCTTGTGCATTGAAAATGGGAAAAATTTGGAAAAGTTATTTTAATTCGTCGTATACCTTTGAGTATCGGGGCTGCCGTCCCAAACCCCTACTTTTACGATTTATTAAAATTCCAATACTAATAGAAACGAATGTTTTCCAACAAATTGTGTTTTATAATTATTCACATAGTAAAATAAAGAATTACTTAAACCCGCTTATTATTGGAACCCTTGCGCAAGCATGACAGAGAAACGTGGTATATTTATAATTATATTAATATTTTTGTTTTGTATACTAAAATAAACAACTCCTCAATGCCGCTTAGCATTGGTCCTCTCCGCGCAATAATAACAAGAAATTATGTAGCATCCTTTTTAATAGTTGGTCACAGCAGGGTGGTTTGGCGACTATTGGAGGGGAGGACCAAAGTTGAGTAGATTAATCTACCATCTCCGTAACATTCCAGTAGGGTATAGGGCATCACGTCAGCTGTTCTGGTCTTGTCATTAGGCAGCTGCGTGATGGGTACAATTGTGTAAGAGGTAACCTGTTCACAATTCGCAAGTGTACGTACTGCCTCCTCGTGGCAACCACTGGTAACTAAGGTCATTTGGCACATTTTTGGCCATTTGGTACAGGCTAAAGTACGGCGCTAAAAGAAAAAACATTGACAAAAAACCGTAATCTAAGGTGGAACAGCATATGCCAATGGACGAATGCCTGATAGGTTAATCAGTCCAAAATATGCGGACTCTGGATACCAGGCATTCTCCAGTTTTATTTAACCTTCCTGTAGTAAAGCTGGGTGACCTACAGGTGATTTGCAATTCCAAGCAACTCGTAAGAGTAAAATCAAACGGAATACGGGGCAGGAGTAGGAATATACGGGAGTGGGACTACCCTCTCGAGGTCCTTGAGCTCCAATGCTACCGTCTTTCTAGCGGAACTACATGCTGTAGTAAACATCTAGAAGGGAGAGCAATAAGCCCAAATAGTATGTATCACGTACCGGGAGGCAGTATCGTCAGGTTCATTAAGAACCTGAATATTGACTGGACGGATAATTAAGCAGGGGCCAGCACAATAGATCTTTTAGGTCGCAGTGCGAAGTGGCTGATCGCCCGCATGCCCCCCCCTATAATAATAATAATAAGCGTTGGGTGAGAGCCATTTTAACGAAAAATGGTAATAAAAATTTGTCGAACTGTTTTCCGCGGTGAAATCAAAGTTTTCGAAAAAAAAATTTTCTACGGTTAATACATATTCCAGATTCCCACAATTGTTGCATATGCCTCCTTAGGATACAATGAATAAATAATGGTGTATAATGGAATATAAATTTCTAAATTTACCTAAAAGCGTATTTTGGTGACCAAAATTTAATTCGAATTATTTTGGGTTAATTTTGTTTCCAAGAAAATGGCCAATTTGATTTAATTGACCAAAGCCAACCTTTCGAAACAAAATATAAATTTACTATGCATTATGACTCTGGTGGCAGGTATCATAACCAAGAATTAGAATTATGTTTAATTAAACCAATTTATTTTGGGTTAATGTTATTCTTGCGGGGCTTTATCCTATGCAATTGTTGTTGTAAATGTGTCAAGGAAATACGCTAAATATCGTCATCATTTCGAAATAAAATATACATATCTAGTAAGCTTTGAAATATAAATTATTCTGTGACGTTTCACTGACTTTTCATGACAATTTATTGATTGAAATTTCAGGTCGCAAAATTGTATATCAAATGAGCGAACATTTATTCTGATTGATGTGTACATTCTCAAAACTGTATAAGTTTGATTATAACTATAAAGGGGTGAATTTCTGTAACACATTTTAATGTTATAATAATCATAATACCTAACGTGCCAAATTAATATGTAATGTTGCAAATTATGTAACTGTATCGTCCGTTTCTTGTTGACCTAATCAGTATTACTACATTATTTTTTTTCTGTACTGTACTATTTATGTGTATTCAAAGCTTAACACAACACCCCTTACATATAGTGTTAAATGTTTCAGTAACTCATTCATCTTTTAAATCACATGACATAGTACTGCTAATTTAGTCGTGTTTTTTCTTCAAATACTGTGCTTGAAATACAAAACTTTAAGAATGGTTAACTATGCTAACAAAACACAACGCCAGTGCCTTGAATTCAAGATTTATTATCACGCGAACTGTGATGATTTTCTTAAAAATAATCTCACTGGCATGTAATCTTTAAATGTGGATTCTGAACTGGCTCCAGCCCAAGCCGTTCTTTGGCGGTGTTCCAATTCCAATTTGACTTTACTGAAATATGAAATTTGAACATCAAGAAATTGCTAACTCCCTAGCTATATTGGGTAACCTGATGGTTCAACAGGACGCTCTTTAAGAGTCGCTGTGTAAAATAATGAACCAATTGGATCATATGGGGACCTGGAGGCCCAAATTGAAGTGAACTCGGTCAGTATATATTCAATTCAAGATGATAACACAAAAATTAAAGCGAAATTGTCTGTAGTGCAATTTTTCGGAGCGGCAATTAAACGATACCAAATTGTTTATTTACAGTCTACCAAACGCTTCTGAAATTTTATTACCGTAGTAACAGTATTCGCAACACATCTTTCGGATCAAGGCTAAGTCAGCAAATAATATAATAATTTAATTTTAAATTTGTTTGGGCCAATCGTGGTGTTGTATACTCAAAGAAGGACGAGAATAATAACGTTCTAAAAATACTTTCGTTAAATGATCTAGACAAGTTTAAAAATTAACAAACAAGTTGAGAAGGTGATAGAGAAATTGTGGATTAGTTGAACAATTCACGATCTAAGTTTCCTTTTTGGTATTCTCCAAAACCACGGTACTTAATTAATCAAAAACATAAATATCATACGATTTACCGTCTACAAAAATCACAATGATCATGTAATTTTCTCAATCTATCGTAAATTGTGTAAAAAAGAAACTCACAAGTATTATTATCAATATATAAGAGCTATCGAGCAAAACCTAAAACATAACCCCAAGCAGTTTTGGACTTGTACTAGTTCTATTTCTTCTAAATCAGGTTATTCTACGAAAATGCGACTTGGTAGTAGGTATTCTCACAATAGTGAAGTTATTTGTAATATGTTTGCATATTACTTTGAGTCAGTTTATACACCCAATTTTGCTTCCAGTAGCGGCTTACTAAGTGTGGCCTACTAAATGTATTAAATTCGATTGACGTAAACAAGGGTTCGGCTTCTGATTTTAACTTTCAGCGAAGAGAACAACTTGCTACACCCCTAGTATATTTATTTAATGTATCATTAAATTCTGTTATTTTCCCTTCTATGTGGAAATCGGTACTTCTGGGGGCCTATTCTCGAATTCCACATCCATTTTCCACTTGTGGACATCTGTCAAAGTTCACACAAAAACGTTCGAAAATTGTAATTCGTATATAAAACACATGCGGCATGGACATTTTCCTATATGGGGAATTTTTTCCACCTGCTTATACCCATTCGGAAATATTCCCTTAGTACCGAAAAAATTAAATTTTTATGAATTTTGACAGATGTCCACATGTAGAAAATGGATGTGAAATTCGAGAATAGGCCCCTTGGTTCTAATTTTCAAAAAAGGCGATAAAATTATCATTGAAAACTACAGGCCTACCTCTCTTTTAACTGCATTTAGACAACATTTTTTCAAAACTTGTGCATAGCTTAATATTTCAAGCAGTAAAATCTAGCACTAATAGACAAGGGCTTTCAAGTTGACTATGTGTATACTAATTTTTAAAAAAGCTTTTGATACAGTGACTTACAATGTTCTCAAATTATGTATTTGTTTATCTTTGTATCTTAGCGATAGGTTTATTAAACTAAAATTAAATGGACAAATTTCAAGACCATTTTTAGCTACTTTCGGTGTTCCGCAAGGTCCTACTCTTGGGCCTTTTTTATTCGCGGTATTCATTAACGACCTCTCTAACATTTTTGATTGTCCCCATTCGAAAATTTTTCGAAGAATTACTGATGAGATTGCTCCTCTTTCTCTGCAAATGGATCTTGATTAACTGCAAAACTGGTGCCTTGTAAATAAACTTAATTTGAATACTGAAAAATGTTTGATGATCTTTACTAAGAAAATTCCCCTGTTATTTGTCAATTATTATATTGCAAACTGAAATTGCTGTCTTAGGCAATATTTTCGACACCAAATTGACATTCGGAAAACACATTGACTCAATCTGCGAGAAAGCATGTAAAATCTTTGAGTTTATTTATCGCAGAGGACGAGAATTTCGTAGTCCCGAAGTCCTAACAATATTATACAATAGTATAATAAGAAGTAATATAGAATACGCTTTTCAAATTTGGAACCCATTCTACGAAATTTATATTGAGCAAGTTGAGCGAGTGCGAAGGAAATTCAAGAAGTTTCTAATTTTTAAAACTGTACCTCGTGTAGGAAATATCCCTTATATTACTAGACTTAAGATATTTAGCATGACAAGGTTGCTGAATAGAAGGCTAGTGTTAGACGACTTATTGCTTTACAAGCTATTAAATTCTAAAATTTATACCGTCGTCCCAGGTTACTTGCTCAGAAATAATCAACTATTTTTATCTGTACAGTCGCGAACAAATTTAGGTTTCGCGAATCTACTATCCAGACTTCAGAGCAGTCGTTATGAATTATTCTTTAATCTGGATTTGTTTTCCCTATCTTTAAACCAATATATGTAGATCTTCCCTCTTCAATTTGGTCACTTGTTTGTTTTTGGATTCATTATTTAAATATTATGTAAAAACTGTTTATTTCAACTTTTTAATATTGCCAAGTGACTGATTTTGTGGTTACTGGAGTTGCCTGTTTGTTAATGTCATAATTTAACGGTTTCTTATAATTTTTTGGTATATTTGGAATTTATTACTTCTTGTATTAATATTAATATCATTATATTATTAATATTATTATAACTATGATATTATCATAAAACTCTTCTTCTTCTTCAACTATTGATGTATTTATATATTATTTTAGTGGGTAAACGTAATTGGACTTAGTCTGTGTGTATCCCCATTATCGAATAAATAAATAAATAGTAATTTTATACTATGAACCGTAATCCATTGGTTTCCAATAAAAAATGCGGGAAAGTTAGATTTTTCGTAATTTATTTGAAATTTATTGAGTGAAAACCAGTTTTCGTAGCTCGAATTTGATAGCCAACACTAACACTAACATGTCTTGGGTACCATAGCCAATGCTACATCATCAGCATAATGCTGTAAATTACCAATTAGGCTAAGTTTAAATATATCGTTTAAATAACAAAGAAATAACATAGGACCAGGTTTGGAACCTTGAGGAATCCTACATTTTAGAGTTTGGAAACCTAAAGGCTGTTCTATTTTAGTCTAATGTATTCTCTCATTCAAACAATTGTTCAATAGCAACAACATATTGCTTTTTATTTTCAAAGATTCAAGCTTTTTCTAAAGAGTCGAATAATCTATACAGTCGAAAGCATTTCTCATATCAAGGGTAGCAATAACTGGTTTTTCCTTAATATTGTTAAATATATGTTTTTTCTACTAAATTATGGGTTGCGGATAAACTACTGCTCTTCTTTAAAAACCTAAATTGATTCACGGCTATTAGATTGTCTTTACAATAATTATGGCCTTATCGATATTGTTGATGAAAATAGAATAAAGCAAAAAAAAACACAACTGGAAACAGTAGCAAAACCCAATGTTCAACCGATCTACTACCACCCAAATGAATTAGTCAATTATAACAATAATTAATTTTGCTTCATCATGCAAAAAAAATATTAATTATTAAGTGTTTAAATATCCCTTTACGATAACATTTTGCATATTTTGGCAATATATTTAGTTTTCCTGAAACATTGCTAAAATGTAACACCTTTTTTTTTTAAATCCAACTGTTTATGTGATTTCTATAATGAAAATGGTAGCTCGAAGATTTAAAATAGAAATTTTTCGATTTTAGTTTCAAAAGTTTAAATTTCAATAAACTTTTTGAAACATTTTCAAATTTTGAAGACAAATTTTCCAAATATATTAAAATTTTGATTAAAATAACCATAATTTATTATTTATCTAAATTACACTAATTAAGCTAACCGAGGTTATCAAATTACTATGAATTCGTACATGACGTTGTTACGATCTCACACTCAAACGACAACCAAACACAAATGCATTTTGACATCGAATGTATCGTAAATGCAATTTTGTCATCTGATGAAGCGACTAGTAAAAAAGGGAAGCAAATTATAAACGACTTATTTTAATAAAAGCTTAGAATTTTTTTTTTTTTTTACGATTTTGATAAACTATTTTAACAGATTGAATTTAGTTGTTTCTCAACAATTTTCTTAAGCAACAACAGTCGGTTAACTGGTGGTAGATTGTGAAATGTATATTGCTATTAAATAAAAATGTCCTATTTCCAATCTTCCTTTTATAACTTCGTTTCTAAAAATATAATACTTACCCTTTTCTGTTAAAGAAAAGGAATTTAAAACGTAAAAAAATAATTCACCATGACAAAGGTCACTAGACAATTTTAGTGTTGGAAGGAAACATTTTTCTATTAGGTTTCTTAAGCTTGAATTAAGAAATGTAACTCTAATTTTATAACTCTAGTGTAAACATATAGTATTAATACCCTTTCACGTCTTCCGTTCACTCTATTTTATATTCGGTGTTGCGATAGAATAAAAATGGCGAAAACACCAACGCCTGAAAAGATATAAATATGTAAGAACAAGCAACATAAAATAAATGTGGTGAGATATGGACCGAAAAAAAAATTCCCTTCAATTACTCATTCCAACATAAGTCAGTTTCATACATAAGCAAAAAAAAAAGGAAATAAAACCACAGGAAAAAGGATGTAACAAAGTTATATTAAATTTACTATTTTCCTGCTTTAATTTTCTTTAAAATACCTTTTTCGACAATAAAATGAGAATTTTGTAGCAATATCCTTTTTGGTGCGTACCTACATATACCGATATATTTTAATATAAGGGACATTTCAATTTACTCTTAGGTCTTACCGCGTACTAAGACGTACGCCTAAACATAAACGTCTATGTCCTTTCCCAATAAATGCTATTAAAATAATTGTTTTTACAGGTGCGTTTAATTAATGCCGTAATTTTAAACTTTATTGTTTGTTAACTTATTTATAATTAAACAAAAAAAAAAAACGGACTTGCATTAATTGAGCTGTAAATAGTGACGATTTTAATCGAACAAAACAATTCTCACACCCAGCAACGATTTGCCCCCATATAACTAGGGGTTTGTTTTAAATTTTTTGTCATTGATGTCAGTTATCTTGTAGCTACTGTTGGTGTATATGTTTTATTAAACGAAATTAAAAAAAAAAAGCGACTAAAAAATCCAATAAATTGAAACGTCTATTGGGAGTTGTTGGCTAAGTTTGGAAAAAAAAAATCTATACAGAGGTTTTTTTTTTTTTTTTTTATTAAGAGTGAGTTTGAAGGAGAATAACAACTTTGAAAACAACTTTAAAAAATACGAGCAAGAAAATGAAGGTTTTTATTTCAATTTTTTTTTTTTTACGATTTTTCTTAAATAAATTAAATAGGGAAGACTAACAAATGGTTTTTTATTTAAATTTTAATGAAGCAATTTTATGCCAATTTTTTCCGTTCATTCTCGTTTTTCCCGTTGCTTTTTATACTTGTTTTCTTGTTTTCTATTCATTCCGTTTTTTTTTTGTTGCTTTCTTGCTGGGAATGGAAATTATTTTCAGATTAAAATGAAGATTTTTATTGTATCTGATAACATAGATGTTATGAAAGACTCTGAATTATATGTAAAACGACGAAAACTCATCAATTTTTTATTTTTTATTTTTTTATTTTTTGTGGAGAAGTTTGTATTGTACTTACGTAGTATTTAATATAGTATACATGTACAGCAGCAATATTTGGCTATTATTAGACTGTTTTTTAAGAAATTGGGAAAATTAAGAGATTCCGGTTTTTAATAAGCGTCTTCCTGCATGATACTTGGTAAAATGACGTTGGGTTAAAGTGCCAATAATTGCTATTCTCATTGATTATTATTATCTTGGCTCCTTTAACGTCCGAACCCTTTTTTCACCACAGTAAAACACAATTACGACTTCACAATTATTTTTAATATTTTTGCATCTCTCACACACCTAATCACAAAACATTACCGGTTGACAAAATAACAGCTGATAAGCTCGATAAGACAAAATAAAAATATATAATCATTTTGTCTTTTAATAATAATTAATATACATAAACTTAAATATTATATTCTTGATGTAGTTTTATATGTAGTGCTGTACCAATAAACCTATAACAACCATTTAAAAAAATGTATAATTTATTTGTGCAATAATAAAATTTAAGAACTGTTGTTTAATTTAATAGTGTGTACATTCAAATTAAACCCCGTACAACAAGTTCTATTGTGTGATCCAACCTAAATAGATGTGTCTTATTTGAATAAAATAAAAATAATTTACTGTAATTTAATAACAATTACAACCATATTAATAATTCAGTTTGGATTAATAATTTATAGACATTCATAGTTATAGTGTTAGTGACAGTTAGTGAATCCATAAGTTAGATTTATGTAACTTATGAACAAAAAACGATCATGTGATGATGTAGATAGTGACCTTGATATCAATCATCATTTAAAAAAATATAAACCAGTCATGTCTAGTAATAATACAAGAAACAACGGTACTGGCTAACCGCTTTCATATACTGTTCCGATTAACAATACTTACCAAAATTTTCTACAAAAAAAATGTAAACAATGATCATAATAAAAATAAAAATCCGAATAAACAACAACAACAATACAAGTTACATCCGATTGTCACCAAGTTGAACTCAACTCAAATTAGAGAGATAATGAATAAACTTAAAGTAAGCAAATTCGATATGAAGCTTACGAGTTATAATGGTGTATATCCATTTTGCTTGTGTATATTTTGTCACTTATAAATTTATAATAAAACAACTTAAGTTATTTTTAAATAATTTTAATTGAAAAAAATTTTTCCTTATAGTAACAATATTTAAAATTTTTTTTTTTTAGAAGATCGATTTCGGATTGATTCCTTCTCGGTTCTTTTTTATTTTTTAACAACTATTATTTATTCTTAAAATTACACTATTTATATATGTTTTAGATGCGGTGTTATTTAGCTCCTCCTACTTATGAACTATATACATTTAATTTATTTGTTTATTATTTATTCCCTTCTACTTTGTTAGTATTATATATGATGAGGTCATAGATTTTATTGGTTTTTGTATTGATTTTATCATTCAACAAGTTGTTGTTGGCTTTGTTTTTATATATTTCTAATTCCTCTAGCCTATTTAGTGTTTGTCCTTTTTTAATTCTATGTAATATTTTCAGGTTTGAATTGAAATCTGTATACGTATGTTTCTCTGATTTTATGTGTTGTGCGTAATTGGATTTGGGTTCTGTTTTTCTAATATCGCTAATGTGTTCTTTGAATCTCTTTTCGAATGATCGGCCAGTTTGACTAACGTAGAATTTGGGGCAATTATTGCATTTAATTTTGTATACCCCAGTATCTGTTGGTTATCCTTGTTTATAGTGTTTTAGTATTTGTTCTATTTTATTTTTGGTTTTGTAAGCAGTCTTGTATCCTAGCCATTGAATGTTTTGTGTATTATGTTGCTTGTGGATAAAATAACAACCAACAACTCAATAGTTACAAAAGCTGACAAAGCCAACACGATAGTCATAATGACAACTGCAAAATATAACAAGAAAATCCAGGAATACATCGAAAACAACAATATTCAAAAATTACAAGCTGATCCAACCAACGATTATAACGCAAAAATAAAACAAATCATAAATAAATCAACAAGCATCCTGAGTGATAGAACCATCAGATCGTGTAAAGTAATAAAACCCATTGCACGAAGCATCAAAGGATTGCCGAAAATACATAAAGAAAACACACCAATGAGACCGTTAATAAATTTCACCACAGCACCGACGTATAAAATAGCCAAACATATCAACAAATTGTTAAAAGAAATACATCAAATTATAAAATAATTATTCACTAAAAAATAACTTAGAATTAATATTGATTGATTGATTGATTGCGATGTACGATCAAGCATTAATCAAGTCTCCCGTATTATAAATGCGAATACCATACCACTATACCCATGTTACAACACGACATACCATTTCTTCGTGAAACCCAAAACTCCGTAAAGAAAGGCGCCACATCGATAACCACATAAGTCTAATAGTGTGATATCCGCCCCTGGCTAGGCCGCCGTCGTCATCTTTTTACATATAACAAGATCGAGGGATGGGAAAGGAATGTTAGCAACAAAGACTCCACCCGGTTCCAGACACCTTAAGTAGTTGATAGTTAGTAAATTTGTTAGTAATATATTTTTTTTTTTTTTTTTTTTTTTTTTTTTTTTTTTTTTTTTTTTTTTTTTTAGTAATTTATTTAAGCACAAGACAATAATTTTTTTTTTAAAGTTCATCTCTACTGCTCCAACACCTGTAAGAAGAAGACACACAATGACAACACAAATTTCCTGGTACCGCAAACTCTTTTTTCTGAAAAGCTGTAAACAACTGTTATTATTCCCTCCACCATTTTTTCCATCGGCGGTTGGGAGGGGGGGGGGCGAGATTTCGTTCCATCATCATGTTCCCTTGCGGTCACCTAAATTTGTACTAACTGTAGGTAGTGTTGCTTGACGTTGTTGTTGAAATCGTTGCGTCTCTGCTGTCCCTGCTACTCGCCCCCAAAAATAACTTAGAATTAATAGATAAGATAAAATTAGTTAATATACCAAATAGTGCCAAACTAGATTCGTTTGACATAACCAACATGTACAATAACATACCAATTAAGGAAACCATAGAAATAATAAGAAAATTACTAACAAAAAATGGGGTGAAAACAATAGATACAAACGAAAGAACCAATTTATTAACTGAAATCACAAAACAAAACTATTTCACATACAATTACGAATTTTACATACAAACTGAAGGATTACCTATGGTAAGCCCACTTTCAGGAACAATAGCTGATATATACCTAAACGAATTTGAAAATAAATACGTTTTAAACGCAAACAACATATACCGTAATAACATAATTTATTGGTACAGGTACGTCGACGATATCATCTTATTATTTAACGGTTCATCAAGACAACTAGACAAACTACATCAGCACATAAACAATAAACAACCAACAATAAAGTTCACTTTAGAAACTGAAACGGACAAAGAAATTAACTTTTTAGATCTTACAATAAAAAACAATAACTCCAAACACTCCCTCAAAGTTTATAGGAAACCGACTCAAACGGATCATACAATCCATTACGATTCACACCATCCCTACCAACATAAAATATCAGCTTACAACCACATGATACACAGACTTAACAATATACCAATGTGCAAAAAAGACTACGATAACGAACTAAACATTATTAAACACATAGCAAATAGAAACGAATACAAATCAACTTTAATAGACAAAATTAACAATAGAATTAAAATGAAACTAAACCAACTAACAATGACCACACTAACCCCACTAGACAGGAACGAAAATAAAAAATACGTCAGTGTAGAATATAACAAAACCACAAGCAACATAATACACAAAACATTCAATAGGCTAGGATACAAGACTGCTTACAAAACCAACAATAAAATAGAACAAAAACTAAAATACTATAAACAAGGACAACCAACAGATACTGGGGTATACAAAATTAAATGCAATAATTGTCCCAAATTCTACGTTGGTCAAACTGGCCGATCATTCGAAAAGAGATTCATAGAACACATTGGCGATATTAGAAAAACAGAACCCAAATCCAATTACGCACAACACATAAAATCAGAGAAACATACGTATACAGATTTCAATTCAAACCTGAAAATATTACATAGAATTAAAAAAGGACAAACACTAAATAGGCTAGAGGAATTAGAAATATATAAAAACAAAGACAACAACAACTTGTTAAATGATAAAATCAATACAAAAACCAATAAAATCTATGACCTCATCATATATAATACTAACAAAGTAGAAGGGAATAAATAATAAACAATTAAATTAAATGTATATAGTCAAAACCAACAAAAATGTTTATACAAGCCGTCTCGTTCGCTCCTTACACAGATCCTATCAAAAAAATTTACACTATATTTATTATGAATCTTTCACCTATACTTATTTGTTTTGTGTATATATACATACTTTCTGATTTATTTATATGCATCACTAATACTAAGCCTTAACGTACTTTTTTATATCTTAAGTGTTTATACTGTTTGGCTAGTATAAACATTTTTGTTGGTTTTGATATAGTTCATAAGTAGGAGGAGCTAAATAACACCGCATCTAAAACATATATAAATAGTGTAATTTTAAGAATAAATAATAGTTGTTAAAAAATAAAAAAGAACCGAAGAAGGAGTCAATCCGAAATCGATCTTCTAAAAAAAAAAAAAAAAAAAAAATTTAAATATTGTTACTATAAGGAAAAATTTTTTTCAATTTATATTATTTAAAAATAACTTAAGTTGTTTTATTATAAAAATATAAAAAAAAAAAAAAGGAAGCTTACGTCTGTCTATTGGCCTGAGTGTAACAACTTATGAGAAAGCAAACTACACTCAGCTATCCGAGGAACTAAAAAAGAATAATGCAGAATTTTTCTCATTCACACCAGATGAGAATAAAACTTCAAGATTCGTTTTGTTCGGTTTACCATCCATGCCTATTGAGGAGGTGGAAACTTACATTACAGAGGTTGGTCTCTCACCATCGCGCATTACAAAAGTTATGCGTAAGGAGAATATGTATAACGATAGTGCAATGTATTTTGTCTCGTTTCCAAAAACAAAGACTCTAAACCAGTTCAAAAGCCATCGATTTATTGGACACATTGCTTGTACTTGGGATATTCCACATAGAAAACCGGAACGACTCACACAATGCTTGAAGTGCTTCAGGCTCGGTCACACTTCGGGCAACTGTAATATCAAGCCTCGTTGTGGATATAGATGATGAAGAATGCCAGTTTAAATGTGTTGAAACAAAACATGTATGTGCCAACTGCGGAGGAAACCACATTGCCAACTCAATGATTTGTCCAAAACGAAATGAGTTTTTATGCATTCGAGAACAGATCAACAAACGTAACCAATCTAAGTCTACGCAATCTTTCAATTGGGGGGGCATCAGCATTTCCCAGCTTGTTGAATTCTAAAGATCAGCAATTCAGTCAACCAACTAACATAGAAGCCTCAACTTCACAAGTTAATTGGTCAAATTTATTTAAAACAAATACTTCTATAGTGCAACAATCCGAAATTCCAAATAGTTCTAAATTGTACTCTTCCAGTGAATAATTATTGATATTGGAAAACATCATGGATGGACTCAGGAGATGCCGTACGCCAGCGGAACAGGTCCAGGTTATTCGGGTAACAGCTATTCAATATGTCTGTAAATAACGATTTGAATGTCTGCATCTGGAATGTTCACAGCGTAAAAAATAAGAAACATGAGGTAATTCATTTCTTTATTAAATATAACGTTGACATTATGCTTATTTCAGAAACATACCTTAAACAAGACACAGTTTTCCCCCTCCCACTTTACCTGATCTATAGAAATGATCGCGACAACCAATCAAAAATTCCATTCCTCATACTCTACTTCCCACTTTAACTCTTCAAAGTATTGAAAATATCTCTATTCAATTGGAACTGCCTGATTCCTACTTAAAAACAACTTCATGTTACGTGCCCAAATCTAGCCATTGCAATTTTAGAGGGGATCTTAACCGCTTATTCCATTCAAATAGCCTATTTGTTCTTGGTGGGGATTTTAATTGCCGCCATTCATTTTGGAACTGTAGTAAATCCAACAAAGGTGGACGTACCTTATTTGACTTATTTAACAGCCGTGCGAATGTTGTCTTGCACTCTCCAAACACGCCTACCTACCATCATACTAATAGCACTAATAGTACTCTTGATTTTTATTTAGCAAGTAACGAAGTTCCTGTAAACTATATTGGATCCAAAAATGAACTTAACTCAGACCACTTTCCAGTTTTGTGTTCTATCCGCTTACAAACCTGTCGCATAAATCAAACAATTCAATCTTTCAATTTTAAAAAAGCCGACTGGTTCTCATTTCACAATTTTATTGATAACAAACTGAAGTTGTACGCTAGCAACCAAATTATCACAGATACTAGCCAAATTGACTTGATGACAAAACAGCTTGCGGATACTATTTAGGAAGCAGCAGAGTTCTCTGTGCCTACTATTGTTCCTTCGAGTAGATATAAGTTAATCCTGTCTGACGAAATCCTAAATTTTATCAAGCTCCGTAATGTGAGGCGTAGACAATGGATAAGGAGCCGAGATCCCTATCTTAGAAATATTATTAAAAAGCTTTGGACAA
The DNA here is from genome assembly GCA_958295665.1 of Tipula vernalis. Classification (NCBI taxonomy): domain Eukaryota; kingdom Metazoa; phylum Arthropoda; class Insecta; order Diptera; family Tipulidae; genus Tipula; species Tipula vernalis. Next base: position 135,912,589 of record OY282560.1, read on the forward strand.
AGGATCTAAACCAAACTGGCACACGGTGAGATTACTTAAAAAAAATACACTTGCATCCCACCATTAAACCATCCCGATGGCAGTAGTAAAATTATTGATTCAAATGAAAAATGTCAAGCACTTGCTCAAAATTTCCATAAAGCTTTCGGAACAGCAGTCATCATTCTAGAATCAGACGAGATTAAAAACAGTATGGAACCTCGTAAAATGTGCAACGAAGGTGAAGAGATTAAAATTGAATTTAATAACGCAAATGTAATTTCGCGCATTAGGATGCCAACATTTTGTCACTCAAGTCCGACGACTTGGTTTTAATAATATAAAATCTGATGAACTAAAATATGATCATGTATTAACTACATTACCTGAAGACATTTTAATGACAATTACATACTTAATTAATCGACCACCACAGATACATTCATTAATCAATCGACCACCATGATACAACACAAGCGATTACGAGACAGTTTATTAAACAAATTTGGCTTAACGGTTTACCAACAAATACAAAGTCAATTGTCATAGGTTCAGCACCAGATGATACAGACATTAATCAGATGTTAGTTATATCAGACAAAATTCATGAAGTTTGCTTACCAACTACAGTATCGGCAATTAAAGTGAATACGGATAAATCCCTAGAAGCTAAACTTAATCAAATCAGCGAACAGATAAATCAACTGTCTACTATTGTTAATAGGTCTTCGAGATTTAATCCGAATGATCAAAACAGATTTCAAAATAGTTATCATCAAAATCGATCGAGATCTCGTGATCAACGACGTAGGCCTTGCAGTTTCGAACAAGCCGCAGATTGTACAAAAAAACTGTACAGACCATGTGTTGTGACGACAAACAATGGTTTAGTATCTTGTCGTCGTTTATTTATTAAATGTAAATATACAAAACTTGTCTTTCTTGTGGATACAGGAGCTGATGTATCAGTTGTTCCAATGTGTAAATCCCAAAAACGACAAGTACGTTCAGAATATTATCTTTCAGCGGCTAACGGAACCAACATAAATACTTACGGCACACAACTTTTACAAGTTGACGTTGGTCTTGGGCGCATTTTCACTCATCCTTTTGTGGTTGCATTAATTAATCGTCCTATAATTGGAGCAGATTTTTTAGTAAAGTTTAATTTGCTTGTCGATTTAAAAAATAAAGCTTTAATTGATGCTAAAAATGGTTATCAAGTACATGGAATAGAAGCAAATGTGGATACTCCAACACCGAAGAATAACAGTGTTAACAACGATTTTTTTCATTTGTTAGCTGAATTTCCTGCATTTACAACCCAGCCTGATTTTTCAAAAGAAGTCAAACACAATGTGGTACATGTTATTTGCACAACTGGTACATTACCAGCGAATCGTCCTCGACGTTTGAATAACGAAAAGCTTAAAATTACGAAAGGAGAATTTGACTATATGCTTAAGCTTCGAATAATTCGACCGTCTTCTTCGAGTGTTTCCTCACCACAGCATCCGGGCCACCATTCCTCACCACCACCGGGCCTACTCCATCATATTCCAGTGGCTACTGAAGATGTTAACAAGAGGGCGATTATCACACCTTTCGGCCTATACTAATCAGTACGCATGCCTTTTGGGCTTAGAAACGCAGCCCAAACCTTTCAAATGTTTATTAATGAGGTTATGGATTTTGATTTAAAATTTAAAACATCAAAATGCGAATTTGGTGTTAAGTTTATAAATTTTCTAGCTCATACAGTGAATTCAGATGGTATTAGTCCAACAGTGGATCGTGTGAAAGCAATTTTAGCATTAGAAACTCCAGGGTCCATTAAACAAGCGCAAAAGTTTTTAGGAATGATGAACTTTTATCATCGTTTTATACCGCATATTGCTGAGATCATAACACCGATTTAGGAACATTTAAAGAACAGTACCAAATTGAGAAGCTCATCAAAAAATTTTAAATGGACAGCAGAATGCAACAAATCTTTCATTTAAGCTAAAAATGCATTGGCATAAGCGATACTCCTAGCTCATCCGATAGATAACGCTTTCTTAAACATTACCACAGACAGTTTAGAAATAGCTGTTGACATGGTTGATCTTAACTGACTTTTACATGGTTGATCATAAAATTTTGTTGTCTATTCTGTCGGACTTTGGTTTTAGAGGTATAGTAAACAGGTGGTTTGCGTCCTATTTCGAGAAGAGAAATGTGAGAATTAGAATTGGTGATATTTTGAGTGGTTCTAGATCCGTGAGTGTTCATCGGTGCTGGGTCTTTTATACTTATTTACACATTGCTTTTATATGTACTCCCATCAATTGCCATCCAGATTGTTTGAATATTGAATTAGTTAAGTCATTTAAGTATCTTGGAGTTCATTTGGACAATAAGCTAAATTGAAAAACTCATGTTACGAATTTAAAACAGTAAATCGCAATGTTGATATCTTCGCGATGTATCTCCAACTATTTTAAAAATTGTATGTACAACAGAAAATGATTTTACGAACCATATTGAGAAAGAAAAGAACAGTTCATCTTTGCCCTTATTCAAATCTATCAATATCCTATCATTGCAACATTTTTATGTTTATAAAGACTTAACAATATTTTTGAATTTTGAAGATTTGATGCTCGATACAACTTCCGTGCAAACCATCAAATTCTGTACAGTATTCCCAGATTTAATAATGATCAATTCCGCCGCTACATCCTTGTTACATCACCGACCCAGGCTAATTCATTCTAAGTCGTCTTTCTACAGTGTGAAAAATTGACTCTTTGAAACGTCTGACGTCTCAAATTTGCTTCGTGCTATCACTTAATGAGTATTGCTGATGAAGTTTTTATATTATTTTTGATAACTGAACTGTTGTCACTATAGAAGAACTCGAAACTGTCGATTTTTTGTAAATGTTTTTTTTTATTGGCTTGTAATTATTAATGTATTAAGAGAGGCGCAAAGATTCATTTACACAAAAAATTAAGAAAATACGTGTTGTAAGGTCAAAACAAAATGTAAAAAATAAAATCCAATAATCAAATCGACAAAAACCAAAAAGTACAAAATTCGCCTAAAAATCCAATCAAAATTCTGACTTTAAAACCAAACTTTTCAAAATCTCACATCGTGTAAATGGTATGTAAGAGTATAGAAAAAAAAGTAAAGAATTGATCTATGTACGTATGGTTCAAAAAATTATAAAATGGGGTTTTGATTTTTCAATCTTGAGCAAATGGTGATTTTTAAAAGAGCGATCTCTGCTCTTTCTCCGACCGTTCTTAAGTTACTTATAAATCGGGCATTTTTTATTTACCGCTACCTTTTCGGACAATATAGGGTTCACTGCTGAGTATATTATTGTTTAAGGTAATGTTCTTGCCTAATTATTTGTAAAATGATATTAAAGAAAAATTTAACGATTTATAGCAACAAGAAGATTGACAAATCGTTTTTTGTCAGTAAACCCGATTGTTTTTATCTTGAAATAACTGACTAACCTAGTACCTGTGTTAAAAAATCAATTTAAATCAATTTTATTCTTAATAATAATCATCACCATCAAGCCAATATTACAAACCATTTTCATTTCTTTACAACAAAACTGCTTCTAACAACGGTACAACAGCATAAAATAAAAATATCTCAAGTTCTAACGTCGCCCATGATAACTTATCTTTTTCGTTGTGTTCGGTGTTTATCTACTTTTCATCAATTACAGTGTTTCTTCGGTGGTATACTGCTGTAGTTGATACAGATATAATATTTCATTTATTAAATTTTCATTTTGTTGGTAACAGCAGATAGATGAAAATATTATTATGATTTTTATTCATTTTCTTTTATTTTTATTTTGTGTGCATCGTCCATTCCAATCTTTCACAATATATACATACATACAATACATAACCAATGGTATAAGGTACAACCATTTTTGGTATTTTCAAAGTATAATTTTCGATAAATTTCATTACGGTATGGCTTCATCCCAACGTTGTGTATTGTGGCGATGTTTTGGTAGAATCAGTCGAAAAATGTAAGACATAAGACTATTAAAACAGATCATTTACTTGAAGATGTTACTATACGAATTTTTTTATTTTTTTTAACTCGACGGTATATAGAAGACAATGAGATGATGAGATGATTATTATTATGGTGATGTGAAATTTATATGATGCTTTTCTTTCGTTTCGAACACATTCTAAAGGAAAATATTCTATAGAGGAAATGAAAATGAGAAACACGAAGGAAAATGTTTTCCAGTTTTTCAGGATTATTATATATTTTTCGAATTTTGTGTATGATATATTTGAAAGATATTGAAATACATAAATTTATCGTTTCATATTGCTAAATGTTTTGTTTTTTTTTTCATTTGGGCTCCCTCTGGTTCTTATTTTAGGGGGGGTTATATTATGCTTAATTCAAAGCAATGAACGGAAAAAATCGTAAAACGTGAAAATCTCGGATTTTTATTTTTCATTTTTTTTTTTTTTTTTGGTGTGTCGAACGGAACACCGAACAACAAACAAAGAATGTGATGAAAGGCGAACGAACAAAAAATTACGGTATTCTACAAGGAAAATTATGGATTTATTGAATGTGGATTATGGGAATGATTTTCTATTAGAATGTTGAGATTTACACTTAATGGTAGAAATATATAAATTTTTTTTTTTCTGTTCGAAATTGAATTTTGAATTATTGATTTAAGTAGATAAGACAATATAATTTTTTTTTGATTATTTTATAATTTTAAAACTGGAAATCAATGATGTGATTTTTCAACATTTGTTTTTTTTTATTGTGGAGGAGGTTCAAGAGATTTTTTAATAGAATATAATAGAGGCGATAGAAAAATATTGTTCTGATAACTTTTATAAAATAAAAATTGTACTGAGATTGTGCTGTGTTTATAATGTGAACAATTTTAATTGTGTTCCATTTTTTAGATAGGAAGTTTTATTCTACAAGGCATTCACGTTATTAAATGTGAACGCCATATAGTAAAAAAAACGTATAGCGATCTGACTATGCTATGTTTTCTTTATATCCAAGTATAGAAAACCTTAACTCAGTTGGTAGTTGCCTCATTTTTGGCAGGTACTTGTTTTCGTATAGGGAAAAGATTAATATTGGAATTAGCAAAAGATTGAATTGAAGATTGATTTGATTGAAAAAAAAGTTTCACGTTTTTTATTTTGACAGCCAATAAGAATTTACTGCAGTAAAAACTTTAATAGTTCTGGTTTAATATTAAATTTTGAGGTTTTATTTATATTTTATATTAATTCTAGAGCTCGCTTTAAAAATGTTTTCCGAATGTAGTGTATGTAGTGTCGTATTCGAATGACCAAATATAACTTGCAGAGTTTAGTTTTTTTGGTCAATCGAAAACGACATAAGATAATCTTGGATTTAGATTGCAGCTGATTATTTCTTAACAAATAAAAAATATTCTGAATATTTATGTTATTTTCATTTAAAAAACCTTACCAATGCATTTTTGCGACATGTTTCATAGTGTTTTAGTAAAGAAGAACTCAAGTGGAGCTTATTCTGAACTAAGCGTAGGTTGAGTACTGAAAATTCGTGGTAAAAGGTTGAGTTAAAAATAGTTGGGTTACCAGTCAATTTAATATGTACACTATCTAACAAAATTATTCACGCTCCAGTCGTTTGCATACAATTTCAAATAAAAAATGTTTGAACAATGTCAAGTAAAAAATCCAAAAATATTATTTATTTCATAGTTTTCGTCGTATATATTTTAAATATGTATACATTTTTGAATATTTTATTTGACATTATTCTAATATTTTTTCTTGAAATTGTTTGCAGAATGCTGGGATATGAATAATTTTGTTAGATAGTGTATAATAATCTAATGTTACACGTATGCAATACAGACGGAGCAAAATGCAATAATTAGAACTACAGGCGGCTGACCCATAAAAGCAAGCACAAATGTTTTTTAGGAGTCTTTCTTCATTAACCCTTTGGCAAGGTATAGCCAATTTAAAAACCAACTATATAAGAGAATAATATCGGCATTTTCACTATATCTTAATCAATTTTCAATTACTATATATTGAGGCAACGCATATTTTTCGTTCCCATTTGCATACATCCATAAATGGAGAAAAAAATCAATTTGAATTTTCCATGCAAACGCGAATAGATTTTTAATTTGTTCTAATTTTTTTTCCAATAACAATTTAATATTTCTCGCTTAATTTTTTTTTCGAGAAATCTATGATCGAGCAAATTTATAGTGAATATTTCAGAATTTTAGATTCCAAGCATAAGAATGGTTTTGCACATAAAAAGGGTTTCATTTTCCAAAAGGATCTGAAAAAAATTCCAACTGGCCTTATCATAAGAATTTTATGTACTCAGAATGTCAATATATCAGTAATTCTGGGACATTACGCAACTAAACTTCTCGAAAAAGGTCAAGAATCTCGGATTTCAAGAATATCATTTAACTCAATGTTACTAAGCTAAATTCAATATCATAACTTCGAATAATTTCGAAAAATCTGAAAAATTTGGGTGTTTGAAAAAAGTAAGTAAAGGACCACACTGCTTTAAGAGGCCGCATTTTTGTTTATATTGCTTTTTGTCAGTTCATATTAGGCTAGGAGCGTAGACCCAAGATGTAGCAAAATTATAATTATTCTAAAAACAGTTTACGAAAATCATTTGTCCATTACAGTGGCATCAGGAAAATTATGTGATTTATTGGGTTTTCGAGGATGTTATTCATGAATTCTCAGGATTTTTGGCCCCTCAAACACGAAGAAACCGTAATGTGCTTTTAGAGACGATCAGAACTTATGTCTTGAAAATTAATTCAACTCTCAAATCAACACCTAACTGAACCCCTTAATTCAATCTTTAGCTCAACCTCCAACTAAAACGTAACACAACCCTAAATGGAATAACTAAATTAACCGCCAATCGAACGCGCAACTCAATAACTAAATCAACCCCAAATCAACTTTCAAATCAACCCGTAATCTAATCGTTCCGTAACCTATCACCTGACTCAACTTAGCTCAAACCAAATCTCAACGCTCTGCTTGACTCCACACTTAATGGCCAAACCAATCCCAAAATCAACTAAATTCAAAAAGCTACATGTTTTTATGAACTCAACTCGATCAAACTTCCCACTAAACCCTAAACTTTTCACTCAAATTTAACTCTATTTCAACTCAAACGCTATTCCTAACGAACAATCATACCAGAATACGTACCGCCATATCACCACAATAATCATTCCATAATACTACTTCTCCATTATACCACCATACCATCACGAAAGTATATGTTAAACCATCATAACATTTAACCATCGAACCATAGTAACGCCGAACCATCACACCATCATACCATGGTATCGATGGTACATCTTATTATCAATCCACCATAGCTCCACCGTAGTATAGTACCATCAGACCATTATACTATTGTATTATAATCCTATACCATAATGTATGCCGTCGCACCATCATATACAATCATAACATCACACTATCATACCATTCCATCATATCACTATACCATCATAATATCACACCATCATATATACCATCTTACCATGATACCATCATACCATTGTTCCGTCACACCATCAATACTATCATACCATTATACCATATCGTATATCATACCATCATACCAACATTCTATCATACCATCATAACATTTTATACCATCATACTATCATAACTTCATACAATCATACTACCATCACCATCACATCTTTCTTACCAAAGAAGCATCATACCATTAGACCACCTCATAGATCATACCTTCATACCATCATCACCATCACCATCTTCACCATCACCATTATTGTCATCATTACCATCACCATCAACATCACCTTGTTAAAGTTAGCCGAAAGTTTTCAGCCGGAAGATATAAAATGTCGGTAATGCAGATAGTGTCTTGGCTATATCAGCCGAAAGTTACCAGCCGACATATTTCAGTCTAAACATATTTTAAATAAAATGAAAAATTAACAATACAACCTAGAAATTGGTATTTTCATGAAGTGATTTTACGGCTGAATAAAGGCTCATTTTGGTTTGACACTGTTTACCATGGGAATTATACTTTGTTTGATCAGAAAAGCTAAATATACAATGTAAAATTTGTATAAATTCAACCTTTAAAGTATCATGTCTGAAAAGTATTTCAATTAGTTTTGTGTTACCGACGATTATCCCTAGAAAAATTATCATGGCAAGTTTCTTGTGGGGAGGTCGGGAAAATCCGTTTGAATGCATATCCCATATAAAATTAAAAAATGTGTATAAATTCAACCTTTAAAGTGCCATGAAAATTTAGGACCCTCATTTTTTTGTTTATTTTTTTTTTAGTGTTTACTTTCATTGTTTTTTCCTGTGTTTTTTAATTTCCCGAGCTCCCCACATGAGTGCGAGTTTACGACCATTTACTGAAGAAAAATTTTCAGCAGATTCAATATATTTTAAATGGAAAACGAAAGAATTATGTACGGAAGGGGAAATTTGTTTACAAAATAGACTACGTCGATTGGTTGCCTGTTGAAAATTTTTCTTCAGAAAATGGTCGTAAACTTGCACTGAAAGTTGCTCTAATAATTTTTCTAGGAATAATTGTTGGCTAAGCACACTAACTGAAAAACTTTCCAGACATGACACTTTAAAGGTTTAATTTATACAAATTTTTTAATTTTATATGGGATATTCTTTCAAACCAATTTTCCCGAGCTCAATGTCAAACCAACAAGAGCCTTTATTCAGCCGTAAAATCACTTCATAAAAATACCAGTTTTAGGTTGTTTTGTTAATTTTTCATTTTAATTAAAATATGTTTCGACCGAAATATGCCGGCTGGGTACTGTTAAAGTTAGCCGAAAGTGAAAAGTCGATAATGAAGATTGTGTTAGTCCAGTAGAAAGTAAAAAAAAATGGTAATGCAGATTGTCTAATCCCAGTCGAAAGTTTCCAGCCGAAAGTAAAAAGTCGATAATGCAGTATATGTTATTAGCATTCCAGCCGAAAAAAAATTAATAGTTATCAGCCGAAAGTAAATAGGGTACATGGATATAAGTAAAAAATGTTATAAATAGTTTTACGTGTGCCACATTTCTTGACCAATTCGTAGAAAATATCGGAAAATCAGAAGAATCCACAAAATTGGAATAAAATCAGCCTCTAGAGTGTATATCTGAAGTTGAATCGTTTTAGTTGATTTGTCAGTAGCTATCGAATGAAAAATTTTTGTTCAAGTTACCCGTGGAAAATCTCGGAAAATTCGATTTTACAACAATCATTTGAAAATTTGTATAAAAACAGCCTCTAGAGTGGTATGGCTGGAGATAGATTGCATTAATGTGATTTGTCAATAGCTATCGCAGGAAAAAATTCAGTTCAAGTTTCCCGTGGGAAATCTCGGAAAATTCGATTTTCCAAAAATTATTAGAAAATTTGTATAAAAACAGCCTCTAGAGTGGTATGTCTGGAGATGGATTGCATTGATGTGATTTGCCAATAGCTATCGCAGGAAAAAAATTCAGTTCAAGTTTCCCGTGGGAAATCTCGGAAAATTCGATTTTCCGAAATTTAAAATTCCGAGATTTCCCACGAACAACTTAAACTGAATTTTTTTCCTGAGATAGCTATTGACAAATCACATCAATGCAATCCATCTCCAGACGTAACACTCTAGAGGCTGTTTTAATACAAATTTTCTAATAATTTTTGGAAAATCGAATTTTCCGAGATTTCCCACGGGAAACTTGAACTGAATTTTTTTCCTGCGATAGCTATTGACAAATCACATCAATGCAATATATCTCCAGACATAACACTCTAGAGACTGATTTTATACAAATTTTCTAATAATTTTTGGAAAATCGAATTTTCCGAGATTTCCCACGGGAAACTTGAACTGAAATTTTTTCCTGCGGTAGCTATTGACAAACGACATCAATGCAATCCATCTCCAGACATAACACTCTAGAGGTTGATCTAGTTTCGGCTGGAATGTCAATAACATAATCTGCATTGTCGACTATTCACTTTCGGCTGGAAACTTTCGGCTAACTTTAACAGGGTTTCGGCTGGTATCTTTCGGCTGAGATAGCCAAGGCATTATCTGCAGTATCGACATTTTATATCTTTCGGCTAACTTTAATAGTATGTCAACATCATTGTTAAAAGAATTATGATTTAAAATCAGTTCAGTTTATGCAGTTTTTAAAATGCCTATGTAGTAACGTAGGATCTTATTACTGTCCCTTAAGGAGGATATAGAGGTTTCCGATTGGTTCAAATCGATCAAGGCATCTGGATTTGTTAAAATATCATATGCATATGTTGTACGTACATACAAATACTGACTTATATGATTGTTCAACTGCTTACTAAACCCTAATCAAACCTCAACACAACCCCAATTCGATTCGCAAACGAAACCCGCCTTAACCCTCTACTCAACCGCAAAATCTACGAAAAAATGAATCCTCAAACCAGCATATATAAAAAATTTATAAACCCTAACCTTAAACTCAACCCCAAATTTAATGCCCAACTCAATATTCAAACCAGCATGTACAAAAAAATTGGTAAATATTTATTTAAGCATGTGTTTTCGCTCAACTTGTTTAACAGGTACTCGACCCTCTTGAGATACAGGGCCGGAAAGCTTTTTAAATTTTCGCCTTGATTATAGAAATAGAATGGCGAAAAAAAAATCCAAATCGGAAAAGCCGTCCTCGAGGTACCCTGGGTCCAGACATCCAGATAGATGGACGGAGTTTTATTGTTTTTTCTGATTTAAGGGGTTTTAAAACGTCGAGAAAATTGATTTTCGAGTTTTCCACAAATCAAATTTTTGGTCATTTTTGACAGGATTTCAATACTTTGGTGTTTTGTATTGATTGTGTTATCCCACCAAGTGAAATTGAAATGAGTTGGGTTAATGGCTGGCTTAACTTTCACGGGGTTTAATTTCCTATCACTTACGTTTTCGGTTTTTTTTGCATTTAGCTACAGTTTGTAATCATATAAATAAAATTATTTAAATGGTGACACCAAAAATTATAGAAGAAGTATGCAAATATGAAAAATTCTGAAAGTCTTCATACTCAGATGATATATTTCACTAAAGTTTTCCAGATATTCAAGAGATTTATCAATGTGTTAGTATTACACAGCTAAACCTCATTATTATTGGAAAATTGAGTGTTACTTCAAACAATTGAGTAGTAGGTATTTAGAAAGGTATTTTTAAAAATCATGAATTATATAAATTAAAACAGATCAAGACACGTTACAATTTTAATTGTTCATAAAAAACGGATATTTGGCGTTTTAAAGTATAAGTGAGGTTTCAGTAAAGAGTATATCAAACCAAATTTATGACATGGTAATAAAGACATGAAACAATTTTATAAGTTAACATGAATAATAACTAAATTTACTTGCATTATGAGAAGAAACGGACGAAGGATATCTATATACTTTATATACATATGTACATATATACATTTCAATTTTAAATTTAATTCTAATTAAATTCAATTTTAGTGTAATAATAATCAAAGTGTAGTGAAAATAATTAAAGTGTAATTTTGAAAAATGCAATCCACCGGGATGCATTTGTCAGGCAATGTTTTTATTTTTGTGGATAGAAAAATGAAAAGTGCATGATTTCGTATTTTGTGTGATTGTACATAAAATCAAATTTCAATTTTTAATTACTAAAGTCTAATAATTGGATAGTATTGAAATAGATTTTAACTTAAATAGAAATACGGCGTAGTAAATTTTATATTAGATTTTATTTTTACGCACACTTATTTGTATTCTTATATGTATACTAATACATACTTAAAATATGGTATATAACAGGGCCAACAATATGTTAATGTAGCTGTCTCGTTCGCTCTTTGCACGGGTTCTGTGAAGGAAAAGGACTATGTTTTGTTGGTTTTGTTGGTTTTTGTATTTTAATGTACAAACAACAACAAAAAAGAGAATTTTTTTCGTTGGTTTTGATATAGCCGTCTCAAATATTTTCTTGTATCTTGATACATAGATCAATATAATAGATAAGATTCTGTTACTTGTATGCTGGTGTTATATTTCTCTGTATTCATGAGACAACTACACCCGTCCCTCGATTTGCGGAGTCCCTCTTTGTGGGTTTTCGGGGGGTTTGCGGGGGGGTTTGACAAAATTTCGATTTGTGTACAATTTTTTGGGAAGAATTAATTCTTTATGCGAGGTATGGGTGTAAATCGAGGTTTCGTTAATCGAATTTTTCGCGAATTTTCCGGGGATTTATAGGGGGAATTTCGTGGATCGAGGGATGGGTGTATGGTATTCTTGAAATCATGAATTATGTGAGCACAATGAGATTTTGTATATTCGGCTCAAACAGGATTCTTATACTTTGTATAATCGGGAGTTGTCTTATACATTTCATTTAGAATGGTTTATTTGGGTAAGATTAGTAATTTTTTATAGGTTATACAAACTGCATCAAATTGATTTTAAATTGATTTTAATTTAATTATTATTATAAATTGACTAAATATATAAATAAAATGCGAATTTGGAAATGTTGGTTTAAGTTGAGTTAAGATTTGATTTTTAACACAAAATGATGTGTTCATTTATGTGAACAAAGTGGAATTATATTAAAACATTTTGGAAGGCTTAATGTTTTTGAGTTTAGTTGTTGACTTAATGGATTTATTGAAATTTAGATGGCGGGTTTCACACACAATCGTCATAATTACGTATATGGCACATCGATAAATTTTTAAGAAGGAATGTTTCATTTTCCTTGCATAGAATTATTATTTTATTTACTTTGCATGCTTGATTTGGCAGGGAAAGAGGTTCGTGAACTGAGTTAAAATTTTGAATATATTTATATTTATTTATTAATAAAGAGATCAAATTTTTCAATTATTGATTAGGTGCAGTATTTTGGTGGCGGAGATCTCTTCAATAGGTGAATGATGCTAATTGGATTTTTATTTATGTAGTCCACTGTTTTATAAGGTTTATTATTGAGTTGCGAAAATGACTAATGTGAAGGAAATCATTCGAATATGTACACTATCAGACATAAATATTTGAACGACATCCGAGATTAATCACTGGAGCTGATTTTAGGGTAGCTGAGTTTGCTACTCGTGCAAATTTCCGCTCTGTCAGCTTAGTTTAAGTCGTGGGCGTCCACAATGAGGCTTATTTTCGTTGATTCTGGTTCAATAATTTTTTTTTTTATGAAACTGATGCTACCGTTTGATACTCCATACTGTAGGTATTTATTTTGATACGTTTCTTGTCGTTGCAATGCTTTAATTATTAATTTTTAACGCTTTCATTTATTTCTTTTTAAAGGCTCAGTTACAATCCCTTAATTAAATTTTTGAATACATATTTAAAAATTTTTGTTCTAAAATAACCAAAAATATCTTCCGCTGAAACCAATCACTTAATTAGTATAAAATTGTAATTTAAATAAATGTTGCTGCTTCGTTCAAATATTTATATAGATTGAAATACTATACTAATTAAATGAACAGCATCGTTTGTTATCTAGGATAAGGAAAATTCTACAACTTCATTGCATTGCAAAAATATCTAATTTTGTAATATTAGCTTAGTAATTTTAAAGTTTTATTAAATATTTTATCAGGTAAATTAATGAAAGGTGGACAGGGGGAAATTACAACATTAATAATTTTTTAAGTCCTGATTTAAATTTAGGGAGTCCTGAGTATCCGGCCCTGGTTTCCAGAGAAATGATCATCTAATAATGTAGTTAGATTGTGCTACCTTGTGCTAACCTATTTGCTATATATTGGACTAATAATTTATTAACTATCGATCGCATTGGTGTCTGTAACCGGGTCGAGTCTGTCCCATCTAATAATCCTATCCTATTCTTCGGTTTTGTTATATGTATACGGGTTTACGGTGTGTGCCATGGGAGTCCGGGAGATCCTGCTATAATGCTTGGCCGTACACTCACAATCAATTAATCAATTATAAGAAAAAACGGCCGAAGGAAGAAAATCTGAAACCGGTCTTCCAATAATAAATAAATATAAGGTCATTTAAAAGAAAGCCTTGTAATCTCATGTTTTTTAATATTTGTAAAATTTGTGAATAAATTAAAAAAACAAAAAGTTTTAGTTTTACTAGTGTACGGCAGATGTCTATAGTTTTCTACAGAAAAATACGAAAAAAAAAATTATTTAATCTCAAAATTTTTGTGAATTTGGTTTGCTTTTCCTACAATTTTTGAACATGAAGTTTCCCCAGCTCGTAATTTTTTACCAAATTTGTGCTGCCATATAACTTTTCTCTTGTTGTTTTGTATTATGTATGTGCGAAATGTAATTAAAAAATTGTCTTGGCCATTCCCAAAATTGTTGCAGTGAGTTAACTGTAGTATTATTCCACACTAATTAGCATTTGGTCTTGCTTGTTCTAAAACCCTGTTTATTCCAGCAACTAAAGTGGCTCGGAGTACCGTTGCCTTACAATATCCTGATAGATAAAAATCTGAGGCAGTAAGATCTGGTGGTATTTTATACTAAGGATGGTGTTTTTTTTTATGGGTGATTTTTTCAAAAATTATCCACTGATACATTGGTTTTTACTAGTTTAAAACTGGAGAAGTGGCTAATGCTGCCGTAACCCCTTATTTCAGAATAAAATTCTTTTTGTGGTTCAATCTAGTTGGTACGGATTTCTTTAAACACTACAACTGTCTATTTATTACGTTTTATAATCAGAATCGGCAGGTAGCAGAACTCGTTTCCCACCCTGTGTTAAAACATTTGGAAGAAGAAAAACCAATATTTTTTTGAAGTGTAATTAAAAGTGTTGAACCAAATAAATATGTAATAAAAAAAAACTTTTTTAAACACGTTTTATTGCCAAATATTTTGTACTCGATTATTTTCTAGACCATTGAACATTAATATTACCCAATCGAATAGATATTGATAAATTATGTTTTATTTTTACTATCTCTCAATTTTAAAATATGAACTTTTTGGGAGCGATAAAGTTTATGCCAAATTTTTACAATCAATCTTAAATTATTGTAGAATTATGCTAATGCAAAAAAAAAAAATTTATGGAAAATAATTTTCAGATTTTTTTTCTTTTCGCCTGATTACTACTATACCACTGTTATTACAAGTGTAATAGAATTTGAAAATAAATTATTTGATGGTCATAATTGTTTTTTTTATACTGAGTAAAATTTAAATAAGAAAATTTTCGAACCTTACACATATCCAACAACTGTTTCAAAATGATATTAATAATTGTATATCTTAATTTTTAAATGGTATTTTAGGATTATTCAAAATTCTACAGCAAAATGATTATTACAGCAATAATATAATATATAGATTGCCATATAAAATACAAACAACTTGTTATTATAGGACGATTTTTCATTTATTTCAACCAATCTCCATCAGGTGTGAGTTAGATCAAACTGCAAATCGAAAGCAATTAAAGAAAACCAAATTAAGTTCATCGATTTGCAGCGAATAACTTTAAATTCAAACATCAAAATTTTCCTATATCACATTAACGGATGAGGAACTTTTACAGTATAGTGGTCTTGATCGGAAAAGATTTTTATTTCTTTGAAATTTAATTACAAGATTTAATAAAATAGTTTTATTAAATTGCTTGAGTGCTGCTGATCACATTTTATTATTATTAGTTAAATACTGTTGATGTGTTTTGTAGGTGAGCAACACGACCAGAAAAATGAAAAGAACACAATACTATTTTATTTATTTATTTATTATATTTCTCGATTTAACCGTGTTGCTCGAACGAGAGTTGGGTGAAGAAGAAAGAAAAACGATGAGAGCTTTTGACAGCTGGTTGAAGTGTTGTCCGATGTTGTGGTTGTTTTAGTGTTGTCGGACGTGTATATTTGATATGTTGTGTCCACCGATAGATGGTGACACAGTCGACGAAATGACGTTCATTTGACGTCTCCAATATTGCCGGCCGCCCTAAAATATTTGAAGACTTTAGTGATTATTATGATGATTATCCAAGATAGGCAGCAGGCACAGCTTTGTGACGGGTCGTTTGTACACGCCATTCTGACCCTTTAAAGTGACTACTCGAACTCGGCCATCAGATCCTGGATGTGTTTGGATTATTCTCCCCAGTGACCATTTCGAAGGTGGAATGCTTTCCTCTTTGATGAGGACTAACTGACCGATGACGACGTTGTCATTGCCTCTGATCCACTTTGGTCGTTGTTGTGGGCGAGAAAGGTATTCTGTCGACCAAATTCTCCAGAAGTGCTGGTACATTTTTTGCAGCTGCTGGTAGCGGTTGAGACGATTCGTTTGTACATCGAGTAATGTTGGTTCTGGGATCGTGAGTGGTGCCTCTCCGATTAAGAAGTGCCCTGGAGTTAGGATCGTGTAATCATCAGGGTCGTTCGACATTGGACACAATGGTCGCGAGTTTAGGCACGCCTCGATCTGGCACAGCAGCGTCGTCAACTCTTCGAACGTGAGTAAGGTTTCACCCATGATACGTCGTAAATGGTGCTTAATCGATTTGACGCCTGCTTCCCACAGTCCGCCGAAGTGCGGAGAAGCCGGAGGAATAAAGTTCCATGTCGTACCATCCTGAGCCAATAGTTCGGCGATCTCCGGAGTGACCTCTCTTTTGCTTTGTTGATGTATGAATGCCAGTTGACGATTCGCTCCGACGAAGTTCGTTGCGCAGTCGCTGTATAGGTTTGCAATTTTTCCTCTGCGCGCGGTGAACCTTTTAAAAGATGCGATGAAGGCATTAGTGGTAAGTTCGGACACCAACTCCAGATGTAGCGCCTTCGTCGATAGGCACACGAAGACACAAATATATCCCTTCGTGACGCGCCGCCACGACCTTTGCGTAGTTTGATGGATATTGGACCGGCATAGTCCACACCGCTGTGAAGGAATGGTCTCGACGGAGTAACTCGAGCCGATGGGAGATTAGCCATCAGTTGCTGACTCGTCGTTGTGCGATGGCGAAAGCATACAACACATTTATGTATGTGCGAACGCACCAACGTTTTGATGCCCAAGATCCAGTAGTGCTTTCGTATATGTGCCAACATCAGCTGTGGACCACCGTGTAGCGTCGTTCGGTGTGCTTGTGAGATGAGCAGGAAGGTAAGCTGGTTGTCCTTGGGAAGGATTATCGGATGCTTCCTGTTGTATGGTAAATTAGATTCCTTGAGCCGCCCTCCGACCCGCAATATGCCGTCGCTGCCGACGAAAGGGTTCAGAGATCGGAGTGGGCTTTTGTCTAGTAGATGTTTTCCGGATTGGCATCTTGATATCTCGTCCGCGAAATGGGTTTCTTGAACCAGCTTGACCCAGAACTCGAATGACCAATTGAGCTCAGGCACAGTGATGAAGCCTTTCGGACGCGTTGCTGGGCTTTGACGACAATAATGAATGAAACGTCTGCAGAACGCCGTGACACGAAGTAATTTCCCAAGCGATGAATGGCGAGCGAGTAAGTTATGTAAGTCGTTGTGAGAAGTCACGATTTCTGAATGCGTTGCTATCATTGAGTTTTTTCGTTCATCTATGTTAGTGTAGGCCTCGCTTGTTCTTTGGCGTGGCCATTGACTAGGTTCTTCTCGTAGCCAAACAGGACCTGTCCACCACAGTGGGTGGCTGTGCAGTAATGAAGGTTCGACACCACGAGACGCGCAATCAGCGGGGTTGTGTTTGGTGTCGACATAATTCCAATCGGTAGGTTGAAGGTAATCCATGATTCGTGAAACCTGGTTGGCCACAAACGTCTTCCAGCGATTTGGCGGGCTCCGTAACCAACTAAGTACAACTTGCGAGTCGGTCCATGCGTACAGTTGAACCTGTGGCATGTCGAGTGATTGAACGATATTGTGTATGAGTTTGGCGAGAAGTAAGCTAGCACAAAGCTCCAGACGTGGCAAGCTGACCGTTTTCAATGGTGCGACCTTGGTCTTTGATGTCAGCATTGTGATTGTTGCGGATTCATTTGGCAACGTTATACGAGCATACACAACTGCTGCGTATGCTTTCTCAGAAGCATCGCTGAATCCGTGAATTTGAAGATTACTGCGATTCGGCGAATGATTTATCCAGCGATCGATTCTGAGAGACTCTAGTGATTTCAGGCTGTCGCGATAATTGAGCCATCTTTGTGCGATTGATGTTGGAACTGCTTCATCCCACGACATGCCGAGCACCCATTATTATTATTATTATTATTGGGGGGGCCATGCGGGCGATCAGCCACTTCGCACTGCGACCTAAAAGATCTATTGTGCTGGCCCCTGCTTAATTATCCGTCCAGTCAATATTCAGGTTCTTAATGAACCTGACAATACTGCCTCCCGGTACGTGATACATACTATCTGGGCATATTGCTCTCCCTCCTAGATGTTTACTACAGCATGTAGTTCCGCTAGAAAGACGGTAGCATTGGAGCTCAAGGACCTCGATAGGGTTGTGCCACTCCCGTATATTCCTACTCCTGCCCCGTATTCCGTTTGATTTTACTCTTACGAGTTGCTGGGAATTGCAAATCACCTGTAGGTAACCTAGCTTTACTACAGGAAGGCTAAAAATAAAACTGGAGGGTGCCTGGTATCCAGAGTCCGCATATTTTGGGCTGATTAACCTATCAGCCATTCATCTTTCGGCATATGCTGTTCCACCTTAGATTCGGGTTTTTTGTCAAGGTTTTCTCCTTTAGCGCCGTACTTCGGCCTGTGCCAAATGGCCTAAAATGTGCCAAGTGGCCTTAGTTACCAGTGGTTGCCACGAGGAGGCAGTACGTACACTTGCGAATTGTGCACAGGTTACCCCTTACACAATTGTACCCATCACGCAGCTGCCTAATGACAAGACCAGAACAGCTCACGTGATGCGCACCCTACTGGAAGGTTACGGAGCTGGTAGATTAATCTACTCAACTTTGATCCCCCCCTCCAATAGACGCCAAACCACCGCCGAGCACCCATAGTTCCTGTAGTATGATTTTCGCGATGATTGTAGTTGGAGATACCCATCCGAGCGGATCGAATATCCTTGACGCCTGCGATAGTATCGTTCGTTTGGTTGGCGCGCGAAATTCTGATGTTGGGCTAATATTGAATCCGAAACAATCTGCCGAAGGGGACCAATGTACACCAAGTGTTTTGACTGAATCGTCCCAGTTTAGCTCGAGTTCACGAAGTTGCTGGCTGTTTGAAGACCACTTTCGTAGCTCGAAGCCACCACATCGTAGCAGTTGCACCATTTGCCTCTGGATTTCAATTAGATTCGCGATGTTGTCTGAGCCGGTCATCAGATCGTCAACGTAAAAATCTGTCGATGCGACGTTGGCTGCGATTGGGTATTTCTCCTGCTCGTCTCGTGCTAACTGATGAATGGTTCGAATTGCGAGATACGGAGCGCTGGCAGTACCATAAGTGACCGTGCACAAACGATAATCACGAACTGGCTCATGTGGGGACGGTCGCCATACGATCCTCTGATAATTTCTGTGTTCGGGCGCCATCAGGATCTGCCGATACATCTGCTTAATATCTGAAACGAAAACGAATTTGTGTTTGCGAAAACGAGTTAGTATTTCGAAGACATTTTGTTGCAGCTTGGGACCAGTGCGAAGCTTCTGATTAAGCGATATGCCGGTTGTTGTTTTGTGCGAGGCATCAAATACCACTCGCAGTTTGCGCTGCATGACGCCGTGATGGGGAAGATAGCACGTCTGCTCCGACGAGTTGTTGTGATCTTCAGCTAGCACTTCCTCCATGTGACCCGATTCCAGGTAGTCCTGCATGAACTTGTTGTATTTATCATGTAGTTGTTGATTCTTGGCAAACCGGCGTTCCATCTGTTGTAATCGCAGCACTGCATCCTCTCGTGATCTGCCAAGGGGTGACGAGTTTTCGTTGAATGGTAAGAATACTGTGTATCTTCCGTCTTTGTTGCGATAATGTGTCGATTCGTAGTGGCGTTCGCATTCTGACTCATCGTGTGTTAATTCTCGAGTTGAACGAACGTCTTCGATTTCCCAAAACGACCTCAGTGTCTTGTCGATGGTGTTGTAGTCATCGATCGTAGCTACTAGACTGGATGGTTGATTGGTTGTTCTGCGCTCCACCTTGCCCAATAGGATGTAGCCGAATTTTGTATTTTGTGCAAATGGTGAACCGTTGACTCCGCTGATGCAACCATCCTTCTGAAGCATTCCAATGACATCAGCTCCAAGCAAAATGTCTATCTTATTGGGAAGATAGTAGTGAGGATCGGCAAGTTCTAATTGATTTAAATGTGACCATTGATGTGTGTCGATTGGTTGTGATGGCAATATGCCTGTGATCTTCTCGACGATCAGAGCTGTAATCGTGGTTGAAAATGTTGGATCGATTCTAGAGTGTAGTACGAGGTCGGTAATTGAACTCGAGATAGACGCCTCCCTTGCACAAATTCCATTGATTTTAACTGTGGCTGGTCTTCTCGCTAATCCGATGCGATTTGCTGCACTCTCCGATATAAAACTGACCTGGGATCCCGAATCCAATAGAGCTCGAACGATGAAATTTTGATTGGAGTGCGATACGATAGCGATTGCTGTGGCAAGCAGAACATCCGTGAATGGCGATGCGACGTGGTTCGTAGTGACCGGAGTTTCTGATGATGATTCGACGGATGATGATTGAGGATTTGGATTCGAGTTGTGTAATAGCGTATGGTGTCTTTTATTGCAAACTCGGCACATGGTGGATTTGCAATCTGAACTGGTGTGGCCTTTGCGCAGGCAGTTGAAGCACAGTCTCTTTTCTCGTACAAGATTTGACCTTCCTTCGAATGTAAGAGGTTTGAACTGATCGCACTGGAACACGTTGTGAGATCCAGCACAAACTTGACACAGTACGATGCGAGAGTCCGAAGTAACGACGAGTGAACGAGTTGATTGCGTGTCAGGTTTACGAAATGCTCGAGTGCGTGGCGAATGCGTTGATGATGGAACCTCTTTAATCGACTGTGATGTGCTTGATTCAGTTCTTGTCATGGAAATCATCTCCAATGATTGCCATCGGGCGTTCAGAAATTTGATCAGATCTTCGTATGATGGATACTCGGATCGAGTTAGTGTTATCTCCCACTGTCGGTGGGTTTCTGGATCCAACTTATCGGCGATGATATTGATCAAGATAATATCCCATGTGGTGACCGGTACTCCCAAAACCTTAAGACTGCGAACGGTATCGGTGTCAATGATCTTGCGCAATCCCACAGCTGATTCGACTTAAAGAGCAGGCATAGTTCTGAATTGTCGAAGATGACTATCGATGATGAATCGACGATGATTATATCGATCCCGTAAAATGCGTCATGCTTCCTCGTAATTCTCGTTGGTGATGCTCACGGACTTCAGCAACGATGCTGCATCTCCAGTTAAATTCGCCTTTAAGTAGTGCAACTTCTGCGAATTTGTTAACTGTTTGTGTTTGTGAACTATGTCGACAAATAAATTTTCGAATTCAGGCCAATTCGTGTATTCGCCGTCAAAAATTGGAATTTTGATTCGAGGCAGCTGTGTATCGAACGACTGTTGTGCGTGTGCAGGTCTAACGTCATCCTGCCGATTCTCGATGGTGACTGCCAGTTGTCTCTTAATTGTCTTTAAATTCGATGTTGCCACGAGGTAATATTCTTCGGCTTGCTCGCGTGTCCCGTACTCTCTCTCAAGTTCTTCATTACCGCATACAGCTTCAATCTGATCTTGTATGTCGATGAATTCCTTGAAACGGGACGCCACGTGGTCCATCTGCGTCTGTACAAAGTCCTCGCTTACGCCTGGTGTGTCAATTAAGAGCTCCTTGCTCTTGCGTACTGCTCTTTCGAGTACCCGTTGTAGCGATGCTTGCTTGACTCGAGCCGTCATTGTCACTAGGTTATGTACGTTTCACCAACCGAACTTATGCACACGAAATTTTAATAATTTGCACTGTTTGAACTTTGCACGCACTTAACCACAACAAAAGTTCTTACCCACGAGGTTTGTTGTTGCTTCTTCAAGATTTGTGATGGCACGGCACGATGATAGTAACCACGATGTTGATTGTTAGCGGATTTGTATATCCGGCTCGAAGGACCAAAATGTTGATGTGTTTTGTAGGTGAGCAACACGACCAGAAAAATGAAAAGAACACAATACTATTTTATTTATTTATTTATTATATTTCTCGATTTAACCGTGTTGCTCGAACGAGAGTTGGTTGAAGAAGAAAGAAAAACGATGACAGCTTTTGACAGCTGGTTGAAGTGTTGTCCGATGTTGTGGTTGTTTTAGTGTTGTCGGACGTGTATATTTGATATGTTGTGTCCACCGATAGATGGTGACACAGTCGACGAAATGACGTTCATTTGACGTCTCCAACAAATACAGAATGGATTTTGATTTCAAAATCATTGCAAGACATTTCGAGATAAGCCCAACGAAAGTTTAAAAGTGCTTTGCTTTTACATGAACGATTTAGTTTACGATACGTTTAAAAGAATCGATTTTTGGAAGCACGGTCTATCTTCCGATAAAATATACAGGGCGATAATCGACTGCACTGAGATATACTACACGTTCAAGATTTTAATAGCTGTAGATGAAAATGGCTTGAGTACGTTTAAACCATTCGATATCTAATGGATACCAGATATGTTGCCAACAGGCGAATTTTAGTTGAGCGGTTAATTGAACGAGCTAATATTAATAGAATTATTACTAATAACATACCCACATATATGTGGAGGCATGTTAATAAATTAATTTATTGTATAATTGCCTTATGTTCTGTAATTTTCAAAGGCCATTAAAAAAATTCTTTAAAAATTAAAAATTATATTTTTGTTAATTCATAAAAAATAAATAAATTCCATCCATTATCACAAAAACTAACATTAATAATGAAAGGTTAAAAAATTATCAGAACTCAAATATCTCAAAATACACATTAAATGAAAGATTTAACACAAAATTATGTCGGCCTCATCCGTTTCCCAAACAACCTCCATAAAATTATTAGTACTGAACGGAATACGTAATAAACTCGGGCGATATCTTAAGGCTCGCTGAAGAGCATTAATACAAAATTTCTGAAGCAGCTCAGTGCAACCGATTCAGATGCAATAAAGCGTCTGCTTTCTAAACTCTGTAAATTTATTAACGCGAGATGACTTATATAGGGTTCACAAACGAAACCATGGTTCAAGTCAGGTAAACGACGAAATCGATACATCAAAAATTGGTTTTGCATACTTTCGATTCTCTAAGAATGCGTGTGATACAACGGATCCCAAATCACTAAGGCATATTTCAGAATGGACCTGACATAAGTAACATACAGAGATTTCAATGTTAGAGGGTCACAAAATTATCTCCCAACGACGAATTCCCTCTGGTTATAATGTTGGTTCACATACTTATTAAATATAAGGTTATACGAAAAAATAACACCAAGATTACGAATATCAGAAACCTGCAAATTTATGCATCCATTAAAATAATTTGTGGCATAATTTTTTAATTCGTCAGTATACAATGGACAGTTACAAAACCTGAAATACTGAACAATATTGTCAATAAATACATTGAACAGTAAACGGTTCAGGTAGTTGCCTTGGCAATATGAATTATAGCGACCATCAATGATACCTGAAATGTTAGATATATCAGTGTTATCAAAAGAGGCCTGAAACAAATTGGGAAACGCGTTACATATTTCATGAGGACTTGAGAATTAAACATTATTTCATAACATATTCCTTGATATTCTTATTTGATTTATAACTCCAAAAAACCGTTTAGGATTAATCAAAATTTCACTTTTGATCTGTAAAACCTACATTTTTTAGAGGTAGAGGTAGTTAAACCCTTTCATAAATCACGATATCTAAATTTGTTGTTAACATCTAGACTTACGATTTGTGAGGTTTTTAATCGGCGATTGAACCATTGCTCTGAATACGTTGAACCCACAAAAACCTTTGGAACAAATAATCCAACACCACTCTTCATAATACATACTATACAACTTTGAAACAGCAACCGATGTCCAATAGATAAAATAAAGCTGTCCGATCAACATTATCAAAAACTGGTTAAGCGACCTGCTCGCACATTGCAGTTCTCGAGATCCATAAGGCCGTGCAAACTATACTTGCCCAGATGTTTATGCCTCCTGTAAGCTAGCGCCGGGCATCAGCAGAGGAAGTAGCTCAGAGTCTCTTCCTCCTCCCCATCCATACAGATTCTACAGAAGTCATTTGCCATTGACTCCCCAATGAGGCAGTGCCTGTGAGCACCTCCACGACTATACTTAAGTCAGGTCTACATAGGGATAGTAGTGTTTTGGAGCGCTTCAAGTCCAGTTTCGGCCAGGCTTGCCGCGCTACATAGCATGTTATGGTGTTAGTCCACCTATCGCCTCATTTCTAACCACCCTATAAAACGCTGCTATGTGCCTCCTCAGATTTGCCCTTTCCGGTCTCAATTGGAGAGTTGTACCTTGCCTTGCCAGTTCGTCCGCCCTGCAGTTCCCCAGTATGTATGAGTGACCGGGGACCCAGACTATCTAGATATTGAAATGCTCACTCATCTCGTTAAGAAATAAGCGGCACTTCAATGCCACCCCGGACGTCTGAGAAACGCCGCCTGACTGTCCACATATATTGTTATATCCCTTGTGGCTATGACATTATGCTACAACAAAGTCACCGCTTTCTCAATCGCTACCACCTCCGCCTGGTACACACTGCAGTGATCAGGAAGACGAACAGATATATTCACATTTAATTTGTCAATAGACTTATGCTCCGCTTTGCCCTCTAGCTTGGAGCCGTCAGTATAGCCGTCAGTATACTTTTTCTCCAGGATTCCCTTGAGGGGAGAAGAGTCTGGAATTTTTTTTTAAAGCATTCAATCGGTATCTTCTAGTCATTATTCTCCACATCTGCCTTTAGCGACGTGCCAATCGTCGATTGGCCTGTCGAAAGACATTGCCACTCAAACACGGCAGAGAGTCGTGCAGCCGTAGTTTCCGCTCTCTGCTTATCAAAGACGTCGACAGGAAGAAGGTAGAACATAGCCTCCAGAGCACGTGTAGAAGTTGTCCTCAGTGCCCCGCTTATAAGCAAGCAGACCGTTCTCTGTACCTTATCTATCTTATTCTTATAAGTTTTCTATGTTTAGTGCTGGCCACCATACTCACCCCGTACATTAGAATCGGTCTGACTAGACCCCATCTCCTACCGACGGCGTTCCTACATGAGTACAGAGCCATGGTGTACTTTTTTAATCTCTCAAAAATATTGGGCAGCCAATTTAGCTTACTGTCCAAGTCTTTATCAGTAAAGGCCAGTGCCGTACCATTTAAGGTAGGATGGGCGACTACCGGAATTTTATATTTCTTGGTGAAGAGTACCAGCTCTGTTTTGAATGGATTTATACCCAGCCCACATTTGCTGGCCCACTTTTTAATGATTATGAGCGCGTATTGTATGACTTCCTTAATCGTGCCTAGATACTTTCCCGAGATCGCGATCGCAACGTCATCTGCATACGCTATCACCCCTATTCCTTCCCTCTCCAGTTCCAAAAGTAGTCCATTGATAACTATGTTCCAGAGAAGAGGTGATAGGACACCACCTTGCAGAGGTCCTCTAACTACTCGCCTCCTAATGGTGGATTCCCCCATATCCGCGTTAATAATCCTGCATAGGCGTAGTCCACATCTAAGTAAGAGAGTCCTTCCCGAACTGCGTCAGT
Organism: Tipula vernalis; assembly: GCA_958295665.1. NCBI lineage: Eukaryota > Metazoa > Arthropoda > Insecta > Diptera > Tipulidae > Tipula > Tipula vernalis. The sequence continues at coordinate 135,938,475 of OY282560.1, forward strand.
CCTGACATTGTTAAAGGCGCCCTCTATATCGACGAAGGCTACCATACAGTACTTTTTCGAGTGGATTGATTTATCTATTGTTCGCACCAGGAAATGCAGAGCCGTGTCCACAGATCTCCCTTTCCAGTACGCATGCTGAGAAGTCGCCCAATTATTGGGTTTTATTTTTGCCCGTATGTACACGTCGATCAGTCTTTCCAATGGTTTCAACAGTAAGGATGACAGAGTTATAGGTCTTAGGTCCTTTGGGTAGGCCTGTGAATTCTTTTCCGTTTTCGGGATGAAAATCACTCGAATCTCCGTATATTTGCTAGGAATATAATTCAGTTTTAGACACCCCCTGAAGATCACCTCCAGCCATGGGAGAATGATCGACGAGTACCTGGATGATACCTTCCGGGCCTGCCAATTTATAGGGTTTAAAGCCGTTTAGTGCCTATATGATCCAATTTATGCACACGATTTCCTCCGGGTACCCCGACGATAATTTTTCCCTATCCCTACCAAGCTCCGTCGACACACCCACCCTACCTGGGAAATGGGTATTCCACAGAAGCGCCAATGATTTTCCACTAGACGTTGTCCACAGCCCATCTGGTTTAATTAAGTAACTAGGGCTCGTTGGACTCTTAGATAAGATTTTCCTGAGGCGCGAAGTCTCCGAAACACCTTCCATTTTAAAACAGAATAGTCTCCAAGACCTCCTCCACGCCTTCCTTGGTCTCTTTTTATACTTTTTAAGGTGCTCCTTGTAAGAGTGTAAGTCCTGAGCTTCCCTAGAGCCCTTTGCTGAATGCTTTCCTATACCCTGAACGAAGGATTCCCAACTCCCTGGACAACCATGCCGGTTTCTGCTTCCCTTTAGGTACTCTCTTGGGGCAAGCAGTGTCCAAGGACCAGTTGCAGGCGCTTGTGATTTCCCCCACCGGGAAATCCAGCTCCTTCTCTGTCCTACTAACACTTCTCCGTATTTGTTCTAGTTAGTCCTTTTAGGATTCCTGAAGGCTTTCCGGGTAACAGGGTGAATGTCAATAAAAAAGGTGACGAACCAATGGCCCGAGAAGGGGTGTTTCTTCGCCACCCTCCATTCTTTGACCATATGTGTAATGGAATCTGATGCAAAGGTAACATCCAGTACCTCCTGCCTGTTACTAATAATAAAAGTGGGCTCTTGCCCCAGATTACACACTGCAAAATTAGTACTCAATATGTAATCAAATAAGTATTCACCCCTATCATTGATATCGGTGCTACCCCAGATTGTATGATGCGCATTTGTTAGACAACCCAGTATTACTCCGATCTTTTGCCGTTCCGCTTCTTATGCGGTGTAACCTCCTTCTCTCGGTCTATATAGGCTAAAACCAGCCATAGTGAGCAGTCTCTTGTTTCCAGGCCCACTGCCGTTACGAATCCACTACTATCTTGTGGAAGAAGAAAAATACTCAAGTTATTTTTAGCGAGAATGCAAGGTCTGATCTTATCGGACGCAGAAAAGTATAAAATTGTATACAATTTTACACCGAGGCCACAGATCTTGTTTTTACTAATCCAGGGTTATTGAACTAGGATTATGTCCTGATCCAATTTGGTCAGCCTGAGGATCACGGCTGCCGAAGCAGCCTTAGAATGGTGAAGATTAAGCTGAACCGTGCTCAGCATAAACATATCAACTTACCTACCTTCATATACCCTCCGCTGTCGCGGCAGGGTTTCATCTTTTGGTTCTAGGGGGACGTCATTAATCCTGACGCTCCCTTCCGGTGCTCCGTGTTGGCTCTTTTTAGCCGTAAATCGCTAAATGGCTGAGCTCCCAACGTCCCGCATGTTAGCACCTTCTCTCTGCTCTTTCCTTGGTAGGTCTTTCACATTCGCTTCGACCTCATTCTTTTTAAACACCTTTAGGGTAATTGACCTGAAACCGAAGCCTATTACCTCCTTCTTTTTATCTAGAGGGGCTAAGGACTCTTTGTTCACTACTAAAATGGACAACCTAGATCCTCCCTTCGTCTCCTCTTGTTTAATGATCATTATTTTATCCGGACAGGATGGCTCGATTGGCAGCCAGACGAGTGCCCTTGGTCTGCTCGGGATCTCATCCCTGTCAACCACTGCCAGCTTTGCGCCTCGCCACACTGCTCCTCCGTGCCATCGTGCATCCCTACAAGATGGAGGTGACGGCTAGAATCCCTGGATGCTCTTTAAGGACGTCACTGACCAGTCTGGCCCCGTGCGTCCTATTATGTCATTGGGCTACCTGAATTCTGGGTCGCTTAATATTCCCAGCTACCAATTCGTCTTGGGACCGCTGTCTTTTTGACTCTGCTGGCACCCTCCCCGAATTGTCGCCTAAGAAGTTAACCTTTGCCCATGCCAGAGATTCCTTCTGTTCCATGGTTAGCAGCCCCTCAGGAGTGGCAGCCAGCCTATCTAATATCCTCTGCACCGAACGTCGGTTCTTGTACCGCCGCTTAGCCTCAGCGTACCCGGCACCGCAACCTTCAAGACCCTTATTGTTTGTTCATTGGTGACTTCACCTTTAAGGTTTGAGCCACCATCCGTTTTACCTGTTGGCTTTTTGAGAGTACCTGTCTCTTTTGCTTTTATTTTATTTGTGTTATAAACGGTTCACCTTCGCAGAGATCCATATACGAGGGTAAGGCTGATTAAAACTTTAGGTCGCCTGGTATCCAGACTCCGCATCTATACATTGCTGTCCCTGTTGTTTATTGACAAAATAATAAAAATAAACCATGTGGTCTACCTGAATGGCGTCATTAAGAGCCACTTAGTTTCACACGACAAGATATAGTTTGAAGATGAGTACTACTGCTTTCAACAGTACTCTGCGCCGACCCATAAGGCAACAATTTTTCAAGACTAGATCGAACAAAATTTAGCTGATTTCATCACAACGAAGGAATGGTTCCCTAGCTCCCCAGATTTAATCCCATTAGGTTTATCCATATGGGGGATTATGGAGCCGATACCCAAAGATTTACCACCCTTGAGAATTGAGGGATTTAGGAAGCATTTGGTGATGATATGGAACCATATCCCTGATGAAGTGGTGCGTGCTGCCTGTAGTGGATTTTTTCCATGTTTAAAAAATATTATTGCTAATAAAAGATATAGAATTGAATAGTATTCAAAATATATGTTAGTCTTAAGATAATTACTGCAATAAAAAATATTTCATTGAAATATAATTGATACAGTAATATTAATTCAATATTATGACTACGACAGTTATTCGGAGCAACCCTGTATGTTTGGTCCGTACCAGGCTCCAGGTGCCACAAACAAATAATATTTAGCCTAGCACAGACTTAAAGGTGCAATAAAAAATTGGTAGGTATCCGTTTTAGTAGAATATTAATAACTTTATTTTCCTTTTTTTTTATGTTGACGGTTTGGTTGTCGATTCAAGAAGAAATTATTATTTTTTTTTATTGTACAAAAGTATAAAAATATTGTAACACATATACATACATACTTAAATTAGTTTTACGTCTACACTTTATTAATTATTAATTAAGATTTCGGTCAACGCCGAAAGCCAACGACTTCAAATATATTTAAATAAAATAACTGTGCGATTTGCATATAACCCAATAAGAATTCCGTCTACAAAACAGTTCATATATGCAGATATTAACATAAATTCGAAATGAAAACTAACAAATAGTCGTCGAATTATAATTACACATAAATAATTTGGTTGTCGCTATTATGCAGTGTAATTTAATACAACGAGTTTGTTGATAATTTTAAATTTATTAAAATTGAATTTTCAACTTTGTATAACGAAATAAATAAGCTAAAAAAAAAAATGGAAATCGAACAAACTTATCTTCAAACTTAAACATACTCAATAAAAAAAAAAAAACTATTCATTGAAAAATAACTAGCGCAACAAAATGACAAAAAATTATGATTTAATTTACCACTCGTATTCAGAGCTCATATCTGAATTAAATAAAAATAATTTCAAAAATGTAAAATCGAACAAAAATAACAATAAGATATGTAAAAGTTTTCCATTCCAAAACTAGCAGCGATTTTCAAATGTTTGGAAAATACAATATAAAAAAAATATCGTCGAAATAAATAAGTATATCAAATTTACAATCTCTGCAATAAAATTCTATTATTTTTCTATAAATTTCCATTTTAGTTTTTCATCGTTATTCTCGAATGCTGAAACAATTTTCAAATATTTATTTTGATAAAATTCTAATTTTTATTTTTTTGTATTTATATGAGTTTTGTTCTGCTCCAAAACGAAATACATAATATAAAATTTTATTTTCTTTGAATATTATTTTTATTGTTGTGTCATTTCTATTTTAAGCAACAAACAAAAAATTTGATAAGAGCAAAAAGAATTATTATTATGATAATAGGAAAAATATAAAAACATACATATACTATAGCTGTGTATATATGGATTTTGTAACAAACGAACCAACCGTTTTTTTTCTTTTCCAACAATTTTTTGATGATGTCTATGTCAATATATGATCATGATTAAAATCAAAAGTGCTTTTGATGTTTGGTTATTATTACGTTGTTCATTTTATAAATTGACATTGTTTGTGATGATGTAGAGTGAAATTATATCTTATACTTAAAATGAGATGCGTTTGATGTTATATTGTATACTATATATACGATTCATGTTCCTATGGAGCTTGCAAATACACAAAAATCTCAATAAATGGGTTTTCTGCGAACAACAATTTTTATTGCTTGATGATATACGTTTGAAATACATAAATTTATATTTCAATGAAAATTCTTGGTTTGAGGAATGAATAATATTTTTAACCAAATATTTTATGCGTTGGCAGAATCAAACAAGCTTATTTGATTATTATTAACAATGGAATTATTTGCATCAATTCGCACGTTTTAATTGTAACAAGCGAGAGACATGAAATATGATAAATGTAATCCCTCTGTAGAAGGTTTTAATATAATTGCTCAAAAACAAGACGTTTTCTTTTGTTGTATACGATGAAGAAAATGATGACAAATAGATCTTAAAAATATCTCATCTAACAATAAATTCAACTGTTGTTATGCCGATCCCATTTTGACGTGTCTAATCATTATTTTCTTAAATACTTTCGTGAATTTTAGAACTAAGCTTAGTAACATTTTTGAACAAAGTTTTTATTTGTTTTGATCTCTTTATTTCAAAAAATTATTTTAAAACTTTAGCTTTCGAATCCTATTCTGATTCTGAGAATTTTAGAGATTTTTACTTGCGTCCCTTTTATGTTTATGTTGGTAAATTTCTTTCTGTTTTTTAAGATTGTCCTGCGTTAATAGCGTTACAACTATATTGGATATAGTAACTAAGGCTGCACGTTCTATAATTTTGGAATTATAATTATTGAAAAGATTTTTTATTTTTTTCGGTAAGATTTTTAACATAAAAAGACAATTTTTAGCATTAAAATAAAAAATATTGGGTATGTTCGATGCTATTTTGAAAATTGTGAAAATCAAATAAACTGTCTAAATTGAATTTTCTTAGAAATGTTTAGAAATAATCGAGCAATCAAAATGAAAATTGTCACAGCAATTACAGGTCCCGAAACCTATTGATAGAGTTATCAACCATCGTAATCGGATCATTTTAGATTTTTGCCGCCCAAAAACTTGTGGGCTATATATAGCACAGTTAATTTTCAATAAAATTGAATTGTCTAAGAAATGCTTAGAAATAATCGAGCAATCAAAATGAAAATTGTCACAGCAATTACAGGTCCTAAAACCTATTGATAGAGGTATCAACCATCGTAATCGGACCATTTTAGATGTTTGCCGGCTAAACACTTGTAGGCTATAGCACAGTGGATTTTCAATAAAATTAAATTTTCTAAGAAATGCTTAGAAATAATCGAGCAATCAAAATTAAAATTGTCACAGCAATTACAGGTCCTGAAACCTATTGATAGAGGTATCAACCATCGTAATAGGACTATTTTAGATTTTTGCCGCCCAAAAACTTGTGTGCTATAGCACAGTTGATTTTCAATAAAATTGAATTTTCTAAGAAAAGTTTAGAAATAATCGATCAATCAAAATAAAAATTGTCACAGCAATTACAGGTCCCGGAACCTATTCATAGAAGTATCAACCATCGTAATCGGACCATTTTAGATTTTTGCCCCCCAAAAACTTGTGGGCTATAGCACAGTTGGTTTTCAATAAAATTAAATTTTCTAGGAAATGTTTAGAAATAAACGAGCAATCAAAATGAAAATTGTCACAGCAATTACAGGTCCCGAAACCTATTGATAGAGTTATCAACCATCGTAATCGGACCATTTTAGATTTTTGCCGCCCAAAAACTTGTGGGCTATAGCACAGTTGATTTTTAATAAAATTGAATTTTTTAAGTAATTGTTTAGAAATAATCGAGCAATCAAAATGAAAATTGTCACAGCAATTACAAGTCCCGAAACCTATTGATAGAGGTATCAACCATCGTAATCGGACCATTTTAGATTTTTGCTTCCCAAAAATTTGTAGGCTATAGCACAGTTAATTTTCAATAAAATTGAATTTGCTAAGAAATGTTTAGAAATAATCGAGCAATCAAAATGAAAATTGTCACAGCAATATCAAGTATCGATACCTATTGATAGAGGTATCAACCATCGTAATCGGATCATTTTAGATTTTTGCCGCCCAAAAACTTGTAGGCTATAGCACAGTTATTTTTCAATTAAATTGAATTTTCTAAGAAATGCTTAGAAATAATCGAGCAATCAAAATTAAAATTGTCACAGCAATTACAGGTCCCGAAACCTATTGATAGAAGTATCAACCATCGTATTAGGACCATTTTAGATTTTTGCGCCCCAAAAACTTGTGGGTTATAGCACAGTTGGTTTTCAATAAAATTAAATTTTCTAAGAAATGTTTAGAAATAATCGAGCAATCAAAATGAAAATTGTCACAGCAATTACAGGTCCCGAAACCTATTGATAGAGGTATCAACCATCGTATTCGGACCATTTTAGATTTTTGCCCCCTGTCGGAAATGATTGATGGTGATTTATTTTGGATCAATAAATACACACCGGAATCCGTGTAGATCAAATAAAATATTAATTATTTTATTTTGGATAAATAATCCGGTTTCACTGGATCAAACACAATGTTGAAAATTTTGTAAATGTGATGATGAATTCCTTAGGGTAAGAAATTCACGCTGGCTTCACTATTACGATTAAAAAAAAACAATATTTTTACGGAAAATACTTCGAGTAAATATGGTGAATTTAATAACAATTTTTTATTTAATAAATTATAATTTTCTTTTAGGTTAATGTTCACCCTACACGGTTTCTTTGACACGACTGTCACTTTGAAAGGTAAATTATACAAAAAACCATATTTTACGGAAAATTTCCAATTTATATACAAAGTGTCATCTGTTGATAGACATTATAAACTTATTTGAGCAATTACAATTTTAGTACAAATTTTGAACGTGTAACATCATACCTAATATAATATTCCACGGCTTGTACCCAAATTGGAACTGTCAAAACAAAGGTAAACAATTAAATTGGTAAGTTAAATGATTCTATATAAAACTAAAGTTAAACTAAATATTATTTTAACAATTTCAGCCAACAAATTATAGGAACAAGAGAAGCGTCTGATGGACAAATAATTCAGATAAGTATAAATGGTAATTATTTTAGTGATCAAATGATTCTCTGTGTTCTCTTTTGTTTTTAGGTTATAATACTGGATGTCAAGTTACGTGATGGAAAAATTATGGATTACAATACAAACTGTATGGGAAAAATTATGGATTATAATTGGGATTCAATATGAGTTTGTATACAAATTATTCTAAAAATTATTATAAAGTTAAATGATTTAATATTTATGTTTTAGCGGCTGCTTTATGATGTTCAGGTGTGGATTAAATCCGCCCAGCAAATGAGATGTATGTAGGTGGTTTATTTTCAGTTTCGTTTTTAAATTTCAGGTTGCATTTCTGAACATATCGCCGCGGTTGACTCCTTAGAGTTAAAAATTGGTAGAAGACTAATTTTGGTTATTGGTCGTTTCAGTAGTTTGCCATTTGGAAGTTTGACGGTAATAACCCGAATTAGGTTATCCTTTCCAGGATGTACATCATAAATCCGTGCTAATGGCCATTTTGATGGGGTAACGTGTTGATCACGGAGAAGCACTAGATTTCCAATTTTTATTTGGTGGTTCGGTGTGTGCCAGTTATTTAATTTGTTTAACGAAGTCATATATTCCAATGACCATCGGTTCCAAAAGCCCTGTAATAGGGACTGAAGTAATTGCCATCTGCTTAACCGATTGATTTTTATTGTTGAGACATCTGGTTCTGGTAATAGATTCATTGGTTGACCAATTAGGAAGTGGCTGGGAGTTAAAGGGTTGTAATCGCCATCATGAAGATCCTCTAGAGGCCGGGAATTAAGAAGGGCCTCAATCTGCTTAAGAAAAGTAATGTACTCTTCGTAGGTGAGTATGGATTCTCCAATCACGCGACGTAGATGGAACTTGGTAGCTTTTACTGCGGCTTCCCACAATCCACCAAATGTAGGAGCCGCTGGGGGAATAAAATGCCATTGTATTTTTTGATCGGTGCACCAACTAAGGATGTTTGATTTTGCTGCTTGGGTTAGGTACTCCGTATAGAATCTGGTTAATTCCCTTTTTGCTCCAACTAGGTTTGTGCCGTTGTCACAATACAAATCGGTAGGTATTCCACGAATGGCACAAAATCGTCTTAAGGCTGCCAGGAAACTGTCAGTGCTCATGTCTGTTACTAAATCTAGAGTTGTGGCCTTAGTTGCCATACAAACGAAGATCACTACGTATGACTTGTACGTTTTACTTCCTCGGGAACGATGTGTTTTTAGGGTGAAGGGGCCAGCCAAATCGATGCCAGTTTGCACGAACGCTCTTGCGGTAGGATTTACTCTGCAAGATGGCAGTTGACCCATGAGTTGCTGTTGAATTTCAGCCCGATGTCGCCGACAAATTATGCATTGGTGGATTATGCGCCTTATTAGATTCCTGGCGCGGGGAAACATGAATCTTTGGGCAATGCTGCTCATAAGTAACTTCGGTCCGCTATGCAGATGCTTGATGTGTAATTCCCTTACCATTTGCTCGACTATTGCATGACATGCTGGTAATATCACAGGGTGTTTCATATCATATGATACATTTGAGTGCTCCAATCTGCCGCCAACTCGTAGCAGCCCGTGGCCGTCCAAAAATGGAAAAAAAGAAATCAGATTAGAATTAATTGGTAATGGTTTTGACGTTTTTAAGGATCGGATTTCGTTAGTATAAATCCCTTCCTGGATATCGCGAAATATTGTAAACTCTGCCTCGCGTATCTCGGATACTCTCAATGAATCTAATGCGCGGCGATGAGGGCTTAGTTTTAAGTTTCTGCTGAATCTTAACAGTAATGATATTATTCTTGTTAGTTTTCGATAGTTTGCTCTCCCTTCCATTATCTCCTCAATAATGGATTCACGTTTCGGTGTCGCGGAGAGCTTGCAGCTGAATTCTCGATTGTTGTAAGAAGGTAGTTGAAGCCTTATCTTTTCACCCGGAGGACTAAAGGAGTGATTAAGTAGGAATTCGGGACCCTTAAACCAGGACTTCTGGTGACGGAATTCTTTCGGTAACATACCTCTCGTCGCGCAATCCGCAGGATTTTCCTTGGACGAGACATGATGCCATTGGTTTCGGTTCGTACATGTAAGAATTTTGGATGTGCGATTTGCTATGAATGTTTTCCATGTGTTAGGAGGCTTAGATAACCAATCCAGCGTGATTGTGGAATCTGTGTACAAATAGATTTTGGGATGATTGGACAAGCGCAATGATTTTTGGACAGATTCTAAAAGACGAACTAATAAAGCAGCAGCGTTTAGCTCCAGACGTGGGATCGAAACAACCTTAACTGGGGCTACCTTAGTTTTGGCTGCAATTAAATTGGTGTGCACAGTCGTACCCTCTATTACTCGTGCGTATATTAACGCTGCATATGCCTCCTTCGAGGCGTCCGCGAATCCATGGAGTTCTAGCCCTTTAGTTGCATGTATGTATCGTGGAAACTTTAAATTGGTTAATTCGGTAAGTTGATCTCGAATGAAACACCATTCCTCTGAAATATCTCGAGGGAGCTCATCGTCCCAGCCAATGCCCTTCACCCACAGCGACTGGAACATAATCTTTAACCGGATTGTTACAGGTGATAATAGACCTAACGGGTCAAAGATTCGAGCGGTCTCCGATAAAAATGACCTCTTGGTGAATTTGATTGTATTTGGTAAAGACAATCGGAAAAAGAAATTATCGTGGATAGGGTCATAATTTATGCCGAGTACTGATATGGTTTTGCATTCATCGGATAATTCCCAAGAGGTAAGTTCTCGGTTTTCAATTGGAATGGATTCCAATAAGGTGGGATGGTTTGCGGACCACTTTCGTAATTTAAAGCCTCCTTGATTGAGCAAGTTTATTATTTCCCCTTGCAGTTGTAATGTTGCTTCTAAAGTTTCTCCGCCAGACATTAGATCGTCCATGTAAAAGTCTTGCTTTAGAATATCGGAGCCAATTGGATATTCGGCACTGAATTTATCTGCAAGATAATGGAGTGTTTGAGTGGCCAGAAACGGCGCGGGACTAGTACCATAAGTGACTGTGGATAAGCGGTAGTGTTGGATTGCTGACTGCGGATTTTCACGCCAAATGATTCTCTGGTAATCTCGATCATTTGGATGGATACGAATTTGCCTGAACATCTTTTCGATGTCAGCTGACACAACAAATTTATGCTTACGGAATCGGATGAGTAAGTCAGATAGATTATCCTGGATAGTAGGGCCTACTATTAGATTATTGTTCAATGACTCGCCGGAGGTGGACTTGGCGGACGCATCGAACACTACTCGGACCTTGGTAGTGCTGCTAGTGGTTCTGATTACTGCATGGTGTGGAAGGTAGAATAGTTGGTGAGATTTTTTCGCGATTTCATTATCTGGTATAACTTCCATATGTCCCAAAGCTAGGTATTCTTTCATAAAGCTAACGTAGGCTTCTCTGAGCGGCGGATCCGAATTCAATTTTTTCTCAAGCAAGTAGAATCTTCGTTGTGCTTGCATAAGACTGTCACCAAGGTTTGGTGGTCGTTGAATGAACGGCAGCGGTAATGATACACGATTTCCCTCAAATTTGACATGCTCATTAAAAAATTTCACAGATTTAAACTCTTCTTTGGTCAAGCTTGGCTTGGTGTTGACCTCCTCCGTTTCCCAAAACCTTTGAAGTAATTTCTCTATACCGGACCATTTCAAGGAGTCGTCCTTTAACTGAATATGCAATACACTTAACTGACCCTTATTCGGGGTAGTTGGCTCATCTGACCTAAAACTTCCGCCAATAATCCAGCCAAATCGGCTGTTTCGTGCTATCAAAGTGTCCTTATGGGCTACTCTGCCGTCAGTCAATGCGTGGAACAAGTGTTCACAGCCAAGCAAAATATCGATGTGAGTCGGCGCAGTAAAATTGGGGTCAGCTAATGGTTTGAGATGTCTGAAATGGGACTTAATTTCGTCGATATACTCTACTGGCACCCTAGGGCAAATTGAAGGAAGGATATATGCTCTGGTACTGACAATGTAGTCGTGATCTACGCATGAACGGATTTTCAAAATTGATACTCCCTTTGATGATCCAGCCTGTGAATTATTTAATGTATCAATTGACACGTTCGCCTTTGATCTTGGCACCTTTAAATGGTTAAAACACGATTCCGTCACAAATGAATGGGTTGACCCCGAATCAAGCAAGGCTCTAAATTTCGTCCAATTCCCGAAACTATCTTCAATTTCGATTTCGGCTGTCGGAAGAATGGGTACTACGCGTCGGTTTTGCTCAACGTAATTGGCTACCATGGTTTGGGAATTGGTCGGCTCAACCGAAATTTCTGGTAACGACAATTTAGTTCGGTGTGGGGTGCCCGATTCGGAATAGGCGGGTTGCGAAACCATACATGATGTAGTACTGGTTTGAGGAGTACTGGCTTGAGGAATGTGTAATAGCGAATTATGCCTCTTATTACATTTTTGGCAGCTTTTAGTGTTCTTGCATTGGGATACGATATGTTCATCGCTCAGGCAATTAAAGCACCGATTCAACCTTTTAATCAGTTCTCGTCGGGCGTCAATGTCTTGGTTGCGGAATTTAGAGCAAGTAAATAATTTATGGTGTTCGTTAGTGCATAACGGACAACGTGGTTGCGGATTTACATAGAATGATCTGGACGTGCTGGGTAAGCTCGGCGGATTGTAGCTACGTTTCGCACCAGATTCTCCTATTGCATCACTTCTTTTGGATAAGAATGCTAACAGTTCGTCAGTGGTAGGAAATTCGTTTTCTGATGTCTCGTATTTCCAGATCCGTTTTGATTCTTCGTCGAGTTTCTCTGTAGCCAAATAAATGATCCAAGGATCCCGTTCAACTGCCTTCGGGCCAAGCGACTTCAATCCTCGGACGGTCTCATCTATTTTGTCAAAAAGTTTCAATACGTTTGCAGAAGAAGGATTCGTACCGATTTTGGGTTGCGACAAAAATTCTCGTATATAGGTTTCGACAATTGCTTTCTTTCTGTCGTATTTCTTTATGAGACGTTTCAACGCTTCGACGTAGTTCGCATCATCTATACGGAAATGACAGACAGACTCGTACGCTGGTCCCCGTAACTGACCCAACAGATATTTAAACTTTTGCGCGGGTGACAACGATGTGTTTTCATGGACCGTTGAAATGAAAATGTCATGGAATGATTGCCAATACTTATAATTGCCGTCAAATATCGGGAGCGATAGTCTTGGTAATTTGAAATCGGATTTAAAATTGTTGCCGTGCACAGAATGGTCGACGCTATCATCCAATTTGGGAACTGGCTGAAGGTTAATTGAACGGATCAATGATTGGATTTTCGAAACAAGCGGAAAGAACTGGTCATCCAACTGCTCCATTTCTGATTCCGTCTCGGGCTTTAATTGGAATAATATTTCTTCGACCGAAATAAATTGGTTGTATAATTCGTTTACCTTGGACAAGCGGGTATTTAATTCGTCATAACTGCAATTCACACCCTTACTATCAACGAAATTAAAGATTTTAGTTAATTGGCCTTTAATCACGGACTTACGTTTTATTAGCGCACTACGACGATCTAAACCGTCATCGAGAGCCATTTTATCGAAAAAAAATTAAAAAAAGAAAACTTCACTCAAATCACGAAAAGCCTGGATTAAATTCGGAAGGAATGGAAAAAAAAATAAATGGATGTAAAACGGTTACCTGAATATTGGTAGATGCTTTCTTCTTTGGATGGTGAATCGATAAAACTCCCACAATCTTCTTGGTTGATAATCACGTGTCTCTCTTCTTTTTAGGTTAGATTCGCCTCGTGTCGCATCCGGCTCGAAGGACCATTAAAAAATGTCGGAAATGATTGATGGTGATTTATTTTGGATCAATAAATACACACCGGAATCCGTGTAGATCAAATAAAATATTAATTATTTTATTTTGGATAAATAATCCGGTTTCACTGGATCAAACACAATGTTGAAAATTTTGTAAATGTGATGATGAATTCCTTAGGGTAAGAAATTCACGCTGGCTTCACTCTTACGATTAAAAAAAAACAATATTTTTACGGAAAATACTTCGAGTAAATATGGTGAATTTAATAACAATTTTTTATTTAATAAATTATAATTTTCTTTTAGGTTAATGTTCACCCTACACGGTTTCTTTGACACGACTGTCACTTTGAAAGGTAAATTATACAAAAAACCATATTTTACGGAAAATTTCCAATTTATATACAAAGTGTCATCTGTTGATAGACATTATAAACTTATTTGAGCAATTACAATTTTAGTACAAATTTTGAACGTGTAACATCATACCTAATATAATATTCCACGGCTTGTACCCAAATTGGAACTGTCAAAACAAAGGTAAACAATTAAATTGGTAAGTTAAATGATTCTATATAAAACTAAAGTTAAACTAAATATTATTTTAACAATTTCAGCCAACAAATTATAGGAACAAGAGAAGCGTCTGATGGACAAATAATTCAGATAAGTATAAATGGTAATTATTTTAGTGATCAAATGATTCTCTGTGTTCTCTTTTGTTTTTAGGTTATAATACTGGATGTCAAGTTACGTGATGGAAAAATTATGGATTACAATACAAACTGTATGGGAAAAATTATGGATTATAATTGGGATTCAATATGAGTTTGTATACAAATTATTCTAAAAATTATTATAAAGTTAAATGATTTAATATTTATGTTTTAGCGGCTGCTTTATGATGTTCAGGTGTGGATTAAATCCGCCCAGCAAATGAGATGTATGTAGGTGGTTTATTTTCAGGTTCGTTTTTAAATTTCAGGTTGCATTTCTGAACACCCCCCAAAAACTTGTGGGCTATAGCACAGTTGATTTTCAATAAAATTGAATTTTCTAAGAAAAGTTTAGAAATAATCGATCAATCAAAATAAAAATTGTCACAGCAATTATTGGTCCCGAAACCTATTGATAGAGGTATCAACCATCGTAATCGGACCATTTTAGATTTTTGCCGCCCAGAAACTTATGGGATATAGCACAGTTGGTTTTCAATAAAATTAAATTTTCTAGGAAATGTTTAGAAATAAACGAGCAATCAAAATGAAAATTGTCACAGCAATTACAGGTCCCGAAACCTATTGATAGAGTTATCAACCATCGTAATCGGACCATTTTAGAGTTTTGCCACCCAAAAACTTGTGGGCTATAGCACAGTTAATTTTCAATAAAATTGAATTTTCTAAGAAATGTTTAGAAATAATCGAGCAATCAAAATGAAAATTGTCACAGCAATTACAGGTCCCGGCACCAATTGATATAGGTAACAATCATCGTAATCGGACCATTTTAGATTTTTGCTCCATAAAAATTTCTGGGCTATAGCACAGTTAATTTTCAATAAAATTGAATTTTCTAAAAAAAGTTTAGAAATAATCGATCAATCAAAATTAAAATTGTCACAGCAATTACAGGTCCCGGAACCTATTGATAGAGTTATCAACCATCGTAATCGGACCATTTTAGATTTTTGCCGCCCAAATACTTGTGGGCTATAGCACAGTTAATTTTCAATAAAATTGAATTTTCTAAGAAATGTTTAGAAATAATCGAGCAATCAAAATGAAAATTGTCACAGCAATTACAGGTCCCAACCATCGTAATCGGACCATTTTAGATTTTGTGGGCTATAGCACAGTTGATTTTCAATAAAATTTAATTTTCTAAGAAATGTTTAGAAATAATCGAGCAATTAAAATGAGAAATGTCACAGCAATTACAAGTCCCGAAACCTATTGATAGAGGTATCAACCATCGTAATCGGACCATTTTAGATTTTTGCCGCCCAAAAATTTGTGGGCAATAGCACAGTTGATTTTCAATAAAATTGAATTTTCTAAGAAATGTTTAGAAATAATCGAGCAATCAAAATGAAAATTGTCACAGCAATTACAGGTCCCGAAACCTATTGATAGAGGTATCAACCATCGTAATCGGACCATTTTAGATTTTTGCCCCCCAAAAACTTGTGGGCTATAGCACAGTTGATTTTCAATAAAATTGAATTTTCTAAGAAATGTTTAGAAATAATCGAGCAATCAAAATGAAAATTTTCACAGCAACTACAGGTCCCGAAACCTATTGATAGAGGTATCAACCATCGTAATCGGACCATTTTAGATTTTTGCCCCCCAAAAACTTGTGGGCTATAGCACAGTTAATTTTCAATAAAATTGAATTTTCTAAGAAAAGTTTAGAAATAATCGAGCAATCAAAATGAAAATTGTCACAGCAATTACAGGTCCCGAAACCTATTGATAGAAGTATCAACCATCGTAATAGGACCATTTTAGATTTTTGCGCCCCAAAAACTTGTGGGCTATAGCACAGTTGGTTTTCAATAAAATTGAATTTACTAAGAAATGCTTAGAAATATTCAACCAATCAAAATGAAGATTGTCACAGCAATTACAGGTCCCGAACCGAAACCTATTGATAGAGGTATCAACCATCGTAATCGGACCATTTTAGATTTTTGCGCCCCAAAAACTTGTGGGCTATATATAGCACAGCTAATTTTCAATAAAATTGAATTTTCTAAGAAAAGTTTAGAAATAATCGATCAATCAAAATGAAAATTGTCACAGCAATTACAGGTCCTGGAACCTATTGATAGAAGTATCAACCATCGTAATAGGACCATTTTAGATTTTTGCCCCCCAAAAACTTGTGGGCTATAGCACAGTTGGTTTTCAATAAAATTGAATTTTCTAAGAAATGTTTAGAAATAATCGAGCAATCAAAATGAAAATTGTCACAGCAATTACAGGTCCCGAAACCTATAGATAGATGTATTACCAATCGTAATCGGACCATTTTAGATTTTTGCCCCCCAAAAACTTGTGGGCTCTAGCACAGTTAATTTTCAATAAAATTTAATTTTTTAAGAATAGTTTAAAAATAATCAAACAATCAAAATGAAAATTGTCACAGCAATTACAGGTCCCGGAACCTATTGATAGAAGTATCAACCATCGTAATAGGACCATTTTAGATTTTTGCGCCCCAAAAACTTGTGGGCTATAGCACAGTTGGTTTTCAATAAAATTGAATTTTCTAAGAAATGTTTAGAAAAAATCGAGCAATCAAAATGAAAATTGTCACAGCAATTACAGGTCCTGGAACCTATTGATAGAAGTATCAACCATTGTAATCGGATCATTTTAGATTTTTGCCCCCCAAAAACTTGTGGGCTTTAGCACAGTTGGTTTTCCATAAAATTGAATTTTCTAAGAAATGTTTAGAAATAATCGAGCAATCAAAATGAAAATTGTTACAGCAATTACAGGTCCCGAAACCTATTGATAGAGTTATCAACCATCGTAATCGGACTATTTTAGATTTTTGCCGCCCAAAAACTTGTGGGCTATAGCACAGTTAATTTTCAATAAAATTGAATTTTCTAAGAAATGTTTAGAAATAATCGAGCAATCAAAATGAGAAATGTCACAGCAATTACAAGTCCCGAAAATTATTGATAGAGGTATCAACCATCGTAATCGGACCATTTTAGATTTTTGCCGCCCAAAAATTTGTGGGCTATAGCACAGTTGATTTTCAATAAAATTTAATTTTCTAAGAAATGTTTAGAAATAATCGAGCAATCAAAATGAAAATTGTCACAGCAATTATTGGTCCCGAAACCTATTGATATAGGTATCAACCATCGTAATCGGACCATTTTAGATTTTTGCCGCCCAAAAACTTGTGGGCTATAGCACAGTTAATTTTCAATAAAATTGAATTTTCTAAGAAATGTTTAGAAATAATCGAGCAATCAAAATAAAAATTGTCACAGCAATTATTGGTCCCGAAACCTATTGATAGAGGTATCAACCATCGTAATCGGACCATTTTAGATTTTTGCCGCCCAGAAACTTATGGGATATAGAACAGTTGATTTTCAATAAAATTGAATTTTCTAAGAAATGTTTAGAAATAATCGAGCAATCAAAATGAAAATTGTCACAGCAATTACAAGTCCCGAAACCTATTGATAGAGGTATCAACCATCGTAATCGGACCATTTTAGATTTTTGCCCCCCAAAAACTTGTGGGCTATATATAGTACAGTTAATTTTCTATAAAATTGAATTTTCTAAGGAATGTTTAGAAATAATCGAGCAATCAAAATGAAAATTGTCACAGCAATTACAGGTCCCAACCATCGTAATCGGACCATTTTAGATTTTGTGGGCTATAGCACAGTTAATTTTCAATAAAATTGAATTTTCTAAGAAATGTTTAGAAATAATCGAGCAATCAAAATGAAAATTGTCACAGCAATTACAGGTCCCGAAACCTATTGATAGAGGTATCAACCATCGTAATCGGACCATTTTAGATTTTGTGGGCTATAGCACAGTTGATTTTCAATAAAATTGAATTTTCTAAGAAATGTTTAGAAATAATCGAGCAATCAAAATGAAAATTGTCACAGCAATTACAGGTCCCGAAACCTATTGATAGAGGTATCAACCATCGTAATCGGACCATTTTAGATTTTGTGGGCTATAGCACAGTTAATTTTCAATAAAATTATATTTTCAAAGAAATTGTTTAGAAATAATCGAGCAATCAAAATGAAAATTGTCACAGCAATTACAGGTCCCGGAACCTATTGATAGAGGTATCAACCATCGTAATCGGACCATTTTAGATTTT
Source organism: Tipula vernalis (assembly GCA_958295665.1). NCBI lineage: Eukaryota > Metazoa > Arthropoda > Insecta > Diptera > Tipulidae > Tipula > Tipula vernalis. The sequence goes on from OY282560.1 coordinate 135,956,894, forward strand.
TGCCTCCCAAAAACTTGTGGGCAGCACAGTTAATTTTCAATAAAATTGAATTTTCTAAGAAATGTTTAGAAATAATCGAGCAATCAAAATGAAAATTGTCACAGCAATTACAGGTCCCGAAACCTATTGATAGAGGTATCAACCATCGTAATCGAACCATTTTAGATTTATGCCGCCCAAAAACTTGTGGGCTATAGCACAGTTAATTTTCAATCAAATTGAATTTTCTAAGAAATGTTTAGAAATAATCGAGCAGTCAAAATGAAAATTGTCATAGCAATAACAAGTCTCAAAACCTATTGATAGAGGTATCAACCATCGTAATCGGACCATTTTAGATTTTTGCCGCCAAAAACTTGTGGGCTATAGCACAGTTGATTTTCAATAAAATTGAATTTTCTAAGAAATGTTTAGAAATAAACGAGCAATCAAAATGAAAATTGTCACAGCAATTACAGGTCCCGAAACCTATTGATAGAAGTATCAACCATTGTAATCGGACCATTTTAGATTTTTTCCGCCCAAAAACTTGTGGGCTATAGCACAGTTGATTTTCAATAAAATTGAATTTTCTAAGAAATGTTTAGAAATAATCGAGCAATCAAAATGGAAATTGTCACAGCAATAACAGGTCCCGAAACCTATTGATAGAGGTATCAACCATCGTAATAGGATCATTTTAGATTTATGCCGCCCAAAAACTTGTGGGCTATATATAGCACAGTTCATTTTCCATAAAATTAAATTTTCTAAGAAATGTTTAGAAATAATCGATCAGTCAAAATGAAAATTGTCATAGCAATAACAAGTCTCAAAACCTATTGATAGAGGTATCAACCATCGTAATCGGATCATTTTAGATTTTTGTCGCCCAAAAATTTGTGGGCTATAGCACAGTTGATTTTTAATAAAATTGAATTTTCTAAGAAATTGTTTAGAAATAATCGAGCAATCAAAATGAAAATTTTCACAGCAATTACAGGTCCCGAAACCTATTGATAGAGGTATCAACCATCGTAATCGGACCATTTTAGATTTTTGCCGCCCAAAAACTTGTGGGCTTTAGCACAGTTAATTCTCAATAAAATTGAATTTTCTAAGAAATGTTTAGAAATAATCGAGCAATAAAAATAAAAATTGTCACAGCAATAACAGGTCCCGAAACCTATTGATAGAGGTATCAACCATCGTAATCAGACCATTTTAGATTTTTGCCGCCTGAAAACTTGTGGGCAGCACAGTCAATTTTCAATAAAATTGAATTTTTTAAGAAATGTTTAGAAATAATCGAGCAATCAAAATGCAAAATTGTCACAGCAATTACAGGTCCCGAAACCTATTGATAGAGGTATCAACCATCGTAATCGGACCATTTTAGATTTTTGCCTCCCAAAAACTTGTGGGCTATAGCACAGTTAATTTTCAAAAAAATTGAATTTTCTAAGAAATGTTTAGATATAATCAAGCAATCAAAATGAAAATTGTCAAAGCAATGACAGGTCCCGAAACCTATTGATAGAGGTATCAACCATCGTAATAGGACCATTTTAGATTTATGCCGCCCAAAAACTTGTGGGCTTTAGCACAGTTGATTTTCAATAAAATTAAATTTTCTAAGAAATGTTTAGAAATAATCGATCAGTCAAAATGAAAATTGTCATAGCAATAACAAGTCTCAAAACCTATTGATAGAGGTATCAACCATCGTAATCGGATCATTTTTGATTTTTGTCGCCCAAAAATTTGTGGGCTATAGCACAGTTGATTTTTAATAAAATTGAATTTTCTAAGAAATGTTTAGAAATAAACGAGCAATCAAAATGAAAATTGTCACAGCAATTACAGGTCCCGAAACCTATTGATAGAGGTATCAACCATCGTAATCAGACCATTTTAGACTTTTGCCGCCCAAAAACTTGTGGGCTATAGCACATTTAATTTTCAATAAAATTGAACTTTCTAAGAAATGTTTAGAAATAATCGAGCAATCAAAATGAAAATTGTCACAGCAATTACAGGTCCCGAAACCTATTGATAGAAGTATCAACCATCGTAATCGGACCATTTTAGATTTTTGCCGCCCAAAAACTTGTGGGCTATAGCACAGTTAATTTTCAATAAAATTGAATTTTCTAAGAAATGTTTAGAAATAATCGAGCAATCAAAATGAAAATTGTCACAGCAGTTACAGGCTCCGAAACCTATTGATAGAGTTATCAACCATCGTAATCGGACCATTTTAGATTTTTGCCGCCAAAAACTTGTGGGCTATAGCACAGTTGATTTTCAATAAAATTGAATTTTCTAAGAAATGTTTAGAAATAATCGAGCAATCAAAATGAAAATTGTCACAGCAATTACAGGTCCCGAAACCTATTGATAGAGGTATCAACCATCGTAATCGGACCATTTTAGATTTTTGCCGTTTAAAAACTTTTGGGCTATAGCACAGTTGATTTTCAATAAAATTGAATTTTCTAAGAAATGTTTAGAAATAATGGAGCAATCAAAATGAAAATTGTCACAGCAATAACAGGTCCCGAAACCTATTGATAGAGGTATCAACCATCGTAATCGGACCATTTTAGATTTTTGCCGCCAAAAACTTGTGGGCTATAGCACAGTTGATTTTCAATAAAATTGAATTTTCTAAGAAATGTTTAGAAATAAACGAGCAATCAAAATAAAAATTGTCACAGCAATTACAGGTCCCGAAACCTATTGATAGAAGTATCAACCATTGTAATCGGACCATTTTAGATTTTTTCCGCCCAAAAACTTGTGGGCTATAGCACAGTTGATTTTCAATAAAATTGAATTTTCTAAGAAATGTTTAGAAATAATCGAGCAATCAAAATGAAAATTGTCACAGCAATAACAGGTCCCGAAACCTATTGATAGAGGTATCTACCATCGTAATAGGATCATTTTAGATTTATGCCGCCCAAAAACTTGTGGGCTATAGCACAGTTCATTTTCCATAAAATTAAATTTTCTAAGAAATGTTTAGAAATAATCGATCAGTCAAAATGAAAATTGTCATAGCAATAACAAGTCTCAAAACCTATTGATAGAGGTATCAACCATCGTAATCGGATCATTTTAGATTTTTGTCGCCCAAAAATTTGTGGGCTATAGCACAGTTGATTTTTAATAAAATTGAATTTTCTAAGAAATTGTTTAGAAATAATCGAGCAATCAAAATGAAAATTTTCACAGCAATTACAGGTCCCGAAACCTATTGATAGAGGTATCAACCATCGTAATCGGACCATTTTAGATTTTTGCCGCCCAAAAACTTGTGGGCTATAGCACAGTTAATTCTCAATAAAATTGAATTTTCTAAGAAATGTTTAGAAATAATCGAGCAATAAAAATGAAAATTGTCACAGCAATAACAGGTCCCGAAACCTATTGATAGAGGTATCAACCATCGTAATCAGACCATTTTAGATTTTTGCCGCCTGAAAACTTGTGGGCAGCACAGTCAATTTTCAATAAAATTGAATTTTTTAAGAAATGTTTAGAAATAATCGAGCAATCAAAATGCAAAATTGTCACAGCAATTACAGGTCCCGAAACCTATTGATAGAGGTATCAACCATCGTAATAGGACCATTTTAGATTTATGCCGCCCAAAAACTTGTGGGCTTTAGCACAGTTGATTTTCAATAAAATTAAATTTTCTAAGAAATGTTTAGAAATAATCGATCAGTCAAAATGAAAATTGTCATAGCAATAACAAGTCTCAAAACCTATTGATAGAGGTATCAACCATCGTAATCGGATCATTTTAGATTTTTGTCGCCCAAAAATTTGTGGGCTATAGCACAGTTGATTTTTAATAAAATTGAATTTTCTAAGAAATGTTTAGAAATAATCGAGCAATCAAAATGAAAATTGTCACAGCAATTACAGGTCCCGAAACCTATTGATAGAAGTATCAACCATCGTAATCGGACCATTTTAGACTTTTGCCGCCCAAAAACTTGTGGGCTATAGCACAGTTAATTTTCAATAAAATTGAACTTTCTAAGAAATGTTTAGAAATAATCGAGCAATCAAAATGAAAATTGTCACAGCAATTACAGGTCCCGAAACCTATTGATAGAAGTATCAACCATCGTAATCGGACCATTTTATATTTTTGCCGCCCAAAAACTTGTGGGCTATAGCACAGTTAATTTTCAATAAAATTGAATTTTCTAAGAAATGTTTAGAAATAATCGAGCAATCAAAATAAAAATTGTCACAGCAGTTACAGGCTCCGAAACCTATTGATAGAGTTATCAACCATCGTAATCGGACCATTTTAGATTTTTGCCGCCAAAAACTTGTGGGCTATAGCACAGTTGATTTTCAATAAAATTGAATTTTCTAAGAAATGTTTAGAAATAATCGAGCAATCAAAATGAAAATTGTCACAGCAATTACAGGTCCCGAAACCTATTGATAGAGGTATCAACCATCGTAATCGGACCATTTTAGATTTTTGCCGTTCAAAAACTTTTGGGCTATAGCACAGTTGATTTTCAATAAAATTGAATTTTCTAAGAAATGTTTAGAAATAATCGAGCAATCAAAATGAAAATTGTCACAGCAATAACAGGTCCCGAAACCTATTGATAGAGGTATCAACCATCGTAATCGGACCATTTTAGATTTTTGCCGCCAAAAACTTGTGGGCTATAGCACAGTTGATTTTCAATAAAATTGAATTTTCTAAGAAATGTTTAGAAATAAACGAGCAATCAAAATAAAAATTGTCACAGCAATTACAGGTCCCGAAACCTATTGATAGAAGTATCAACCATTGTAATCGGACCATTTTAGATTTTTGCCGCCCAAAAACTTGTGGGCTATAGCACAGTTGATTTTCAATAAAATTGAATTTTCTAAGAAATGTTTAGAAATAATCGAGCAATCAAAATGAAAATTGTCAAAGCAATAACAGGTCCCGAAACCTATTGATAGAGGTATCAACCATCGTAATCGGACCATCATAGATTTTTGCCGCCAAAAACTTGTGGGCTATAGCACAGTTGATTTTCAATAAAATTTAATTTTCTAAGAAATGTTTAGGAATAAACGAGCAATCAAAATGAAAATTGTCACAGCAATTACAGGTCCCGAAACCTATTGATAGAAGTATCAACCATTGTAATCGGACCATTTTAGATTTTTGCCGCCCAAAAACTTGTGGGCTATAACACAGTTGATTTTCCATAAAATTAAATTTTCTAAGAAATGTTTAGAAATAATCGATCAGTCAAAATGAAAATTGTCACAGCAATAACAGGTCCCGAAACCTATTGATAGAGGTATCAACCATCGTAATCAGACCATTTTAGATTTTTGCCGCCCAAAAACTTGTGGGCAGCACAGTCAATTTTCAATAAAATTGAATTTTTTAAGAAATGTTAAGAAATAATCGAGCAATCAAAATGAAAATTGTCACAGCCATTACAGGTCCCGAAACCTATTGATAGAGGTATCAACCATCGTAATCGGACCATTTTAGATTTTTGCCGCCCAAAAACTTGTGGGCTACACCACAGTTAATTTTCAATAAAATTGAATTTTCTAAGAAATGTTTAGAAATAATCGAGCAATCAAAATGAAAATTGTCACAGCAATTACAGGTCCCGAACCGAAACCTATTGATAGAGGTATAAGCCATCGTAATCGGACCATTTTAGACTTTTGCCGCCCAAAAACTTGTGGGCTATAGCACAGTTAATTTTCAATAAAATTGAACTTTCTAAGAAATGTTTAGAAATAATCGAGCAATTAAAATGAAAATTGTCACAGCAATTACAGGTCCCGAAACCTATTGATAGAGGTATCAACCATCGTAGTCGGACCATTTTATATTTTTGCCGCCCAAAAACTTGTGGGCTATAGCACAGTTAATTTTCAATAAAATTGAATTTTCTAAGAAATGTTTAGAAATAATCGAGCAATCAAAATGAAAATTGTCACAGCAGTTACAAGTCCCGAAACCTATTGATAGAGTTATCAACCATCGTAATCGGACCATTTTAGATTTTTGCCGCCAAAAACTTGTGGGCTATAGCACAGTTGATTTTCAATAAAATTGAATTTTCTAAGAAATGTTTAGAAATAATCTAGCAACCAAAATGAAAATTGTCACAGCAATTACAGGTCCCGAAACCTATTGATAGAGGTATCAACCATCGTAATCGGACCATTTTATATTTTTGCCGTTCAAAAACTTTTGGGCTATAGCACAGTTGATTTTCAATAAAATTAAATTTTCTAAGAAATGTTTAGAAATAATCGAGCAATCAAAATGAAAATTGTCACAGCAATAACAGGTCCCGAAACCTATTGATAGAGGTATCAACCATCGTAATCGGACCATTTTTGATTTTTGCCGCCAAAAACTTGTGGGCTATAGCACAGTTGATTTTCAATAAAATTGAATTTTCTAAGAAATGTTTAGAAATAAACGAGCAATAGAAATGAAAATTGTCACAGCAATTACAGGTCCCGAAACCTATTGATAGAGGTATCAACCATCGTAATCGGACCATTTTAGATTTTTGCCGCCCAAAAACTTGTGGGCTATATATATATATATAGCACAGTTAATTTTCAATAAAATTGAATTTTTTAAGAAATGTTTAGAAATTATCGAGCAATCAAAATGAAAATTGTCACAGCAATTACAGGTCCCGAAACCTATTGATAGAGGTATCAACCATCGTAATCGGACCATTTTAGACTTTTGCCGCCCAAAAACTTGTGGGCTATAGCACAGTTAATTTTCAATAAAATTGAATTTTCTAAGAAATGTATAGAAATAATCGAGCAATCAAAATAAAAATTGTCACATCAATTACAGGTCCCGAAACCTATTGATAGAGGTATCAACCATCGTAATCGGACCATTTTATATTTTTGCCGCCCAAAAACTTGTGGGCTATAGCACAGTTGATTTTCAATAAAATTGAATTTTCTAAGAAATGTTTAGAAATAATCGAGCAATCAAAATGAAAATTGTCACAGCAATTACAGGTCCCGAAACCTATTGATAGAGGTATCAACCATCGTAATCGGACCATTTTTGATTTTTGCCGTTCAAAAACTTTTGGGCTATAGCACAGTTGATTTTCAATAAAATTGAATTTTCTAAGAAATGTTTAGAAATAATCGAGCAATCAAAATGAAAATTATCACAGCAATAACAGGTCTCAAAACCTATTGATAGAGGTATCAACCATTGTAATCGGATTATTTTGGATTTTTGCCGCCAAAAACTTGTGGGCTATAGCACAGTTAATTTTCAATAAAATTGAATTTTCTAAGAAATGTTTAGAAATAAACGAGCAATCAAAATGAAAATTGTCACAGCAATTACAGGTCCCGAAACCTATTGATAGAGGTATCAACCATCGTAATCGGACCATTTTAGATTTTTGCCGCCAAAAACTTGTGGGCTATAGCACAGTTGATTTTCAATAAAATTGAATTTTCTAAGAAATGTTTAGAAATAATCGATCAATCAAAATGAAAATTGTCACAGCAATAACAGGTCCCGAAACCTATTGATAGAGGTATCAACCATCGTAATCAGACCATTTTAGATTTTTGCCGCCCAAAAACTTGTGGACAGCACAGTAAATTTTCAATAAAATTGAATTTTTTAAGAAATGTTTAGAAATAATCGAGCAATCAAAATGAAAATTGTCACAGCAATTACAGGTCCCGAAACCTATTGATAGAGGTATCAACCATCGTAATCGGACCATTTTAGATTTTTGCCGCCCAATAAATTGTGGGCTACAGCACAGTTAATTTTCAATAAAATTGAATTTTCTAAGAAATGTTTAGAAATAATCGAGCAATCAAAATGAAAATTGTCACAGCAATTACAGGTCCCGAAACCTATTGATAGAGGTATCAACCATCGTAATCGGACCATTTTAGACTTTTGCCGCCCAAAAACTTGTGGGCTATAGCACAGTTAATTTTCAATAAAATTGAACTTTCTAAGAAATGTTTAGAAATAATCGAGCAATCAAAATGAAAATTGTCACAGCAATTACAGGTCCCGAAACCTATTGATAGAGGTATCAACCATCGTAATCGGACCATTTTATATTTTTGCCGCCCAAAAACTTGTGGGCTATAGCACAGTTGATTTTCAATAAAATTGAATTTTCTAAGAAATGTTTAGAAATAATCGAGCAATCAAAATACAAATTGTCACAGCAATTACAGGTCCCTAAACCTATTGATAGAGGTATCAACCATCGTAATCGGACCATTTTAGACTTTTGCCGCCCAAAAACTTGTGGGCTATAGCACAGTTAATTTTCAATAAAATTGAATTTTCTAAGAAATGTTTAGAAATAATCGAGCAATCAAAATGAAAATAGTCACAGCAATAACATGTCCCGAAACCTATTGATAGAGGTATCAACCATCGTAATCGGACCATTTTAGACTTTTGCCGCCCAAAAACTTGTGGGCGGGCTATAGCACAGTTGATTTTCAATAAAATTGAATTTTCTAAGAAATGTTTAGAAATAATCGAGCAATCAAAATGAAAATTGTCACAGCAATTACAGGTCCCGAAACCTATTGATAGAGGTATCAACCATCGTAATCGGACCATTTTAGACTTTTGCCGCCAAAAACTTGTGGGCTGTAGCACAGTTGATTTTCAATAAAATTTAATTTTCTAAGAAATGTTTAGAAATAATCGAGCAATCAAAATGAAAATTGTCACAGCAATTACAGGTCCCGAAACCTATTGATAGAGGTATTAATCATCGTAATCGGACCATTTCAGATTTTTTCCGCCCAAAAACTTGTGGGCGGGCTATAGCACAGTTGATTTTCAATAAAATTGAATTTTCTAAGAAATGTTTAGAAATAATCGAGCAATCAAAATGAAAATTGTCACAGCAATTACAGGTCCCGAAACCTATTGATAGAGGTATCAACCATCGTAATTGGACCATTTTAGATTTTTGCCGCCCAAAAACTTGTGGGCTATAGCACAGTTGATTTTCAATAAAATTGAATTTTCTAAGAAATGTTTAGAAATAATCGAGCAATCAAAATGAAAATTGTCACAGCAATTACAGGTCCCGAAACCTATTGATAGAGCTATCAACCATTGTAATCGGACCATTTTAGATTTTTGCCGCCCAAAAACTTGTGGGCTATAGCACAGTTGATTTTCAATAAAATTGAATTTTCTAAGAAATGTTTAGAAATAATCGAGCAATCAAAATGAAAATTGTCACAGCAATAACAGGTCCCGAAACCTATTGATAGAGGTATCAACCATCGTAATCGGACCATTTTATATTTTTGCCGCCCAAAAACTTATGGACTATAACACAGTTGATTTTCAATAAAATTGAATTTTCTAAGAAATGTTTAGAAATAATCGAGCAACCAAAATGAAAATTGTCACAGCAATTACAGGTCCCGAAACCTATTGATAAATGTATCAACCATCGTAATTGGACCATTTTAGATTTTTGCCGCCCAAAATTTCGCCGGAAATGCCCAAATGCATTAGTTTTTTGCCTAGTATTAATTCACTCGATGGAAGTGGAACATACAGTTCTATTATGTTTATTAAACAAAACAGGCTATTCTACAATAATACTTTACAACATTATAAATCTGTTAATCATACAGATTAATATTATACACAAACCATCTTTAAACATTAAACACGATTGTAAATTACTCATTTTGTTGTATCATATTTTTTATGAAATTGCAAACAAATTATTTCCCATGTCTTCACCTAATTATACAAAAAAAAAACATTATCCATTAACAAACATAAAAATTCTGGAATTTTTAAAAGATGATAATATGCAATTTAGTAATTAATAGAAAAGCATAATTATTTATAATTCATTCAACCATACGTTCTAAACACGTAATTTGATGTAAGCCTTTAGTAATGAACAAGACGTTTTAGACATAAACTAAATTCGAAATAATGCTAAGTAAATTGTGAATATAGTTTTGTGTGTGTGTGTGTGTGTGTGTGTGTGTGTGTATAGAGAGATAATAAGATATCAGATATCATAAAGTCGACCTATTTAATAATTGTCTGGAATCACTAAGTTGGAAAACAATTTTTAATGTTTATATTTTGTATACCTATTGTATAATGTTTACGTATATTTTAAATTATTAAGTTTCAAGTTAAAAGAAAAAAAGAAAATTAAATGATATTTTCCATTAACATGCAAACATATTCTATGTTGCATGTAAACACAGTAAAAGTTTATTTTATTTAATTTTAGGTTGTGTACTTTATCTACAATTCATATCGTATCAGACAAAATAAATTACAAAAAAAAAAAAAAAAATTTTTTTAAATATGGTATGGGACAAGGTTTTGTTTTATTTAGAACATTTGAGTACAACAGAAAACCTGTATATAGGTACATAAACATAAAATTGTCAAGGTGGAAGTGATTACTGGTTACACAAAATAATGATTTTTTAATTTCATTTTTAGTACGCGTTTTATTGAAATTCTATCGTTCGTATAATGTAGTTACATAAGTTGGTATATGAGGGAAATACTTTCAATTTGATTTTCAGACACGGGAAATACCGAATTAAAGGGGTTACTGTTTAAACGCCTATCCTTTTAATTTTCGTTTAAGAAATTGATAATGTTTGAGCTTTCAACTGCCTTAAAAGTTTGTGGTATTATTTTATACCGGTTGTGTATAATTTACAAAATGTATAATTAAAATCTTTCGAAAACAAATTTGACCTTCCACTTATTTATGTTCAGGAAAGTTTACAGCTCTTCGTCGCTTAATAAAAATGTAAAAAACGCCCGAAAAAATAAAATTAACAACAAACAAATTTTTTAAACTGCCTTAAGACAAACATGAAATCTTAATACTAAAAAAAAAAAAAAAAAAAAATTAAATACACAACAATACAGCTTAAAGTAAATTCATAAATAATGAATTGTTTCTTGTTTTTTCTTTTTAGTGCAGATAGAGTGTATTAAGAATAAAATTATTTTATTTGTTTCTATAAAATTTATATTTTATTCTTAATAGCTTTATGTTTATAGGATAAAGCATAAAGTTTATTAATATATGTACAAAAATACATATTCTAAACTTCATTTTATAAACATAATATTATAAGTAAGAAATTTCTTAAATTTAAATTTTTAAGACGGAAGCATAAAATGTAAAAGCACTGTTCAACATTAAAAATGAACAAAAGGAAATCAACGCAAAACCTATAATACATACAAACTTTTTAGCTTTATAGTTTTATAATTTTAAAAGATTTCAAACTATTTTCAGTTGAAGAAAATTCGTAATAAGTTCTTTGGAAATTAAAATAATTTTTATAAATATATTTGCTTAACACGTTACATAATGTATTGCTAAAAAAAAGTCAAAGTTATGTATTTACTTTCAAAGACGTACTTAGTTCTTAATTCCGTAATTTTCCAGATTCTTGACTGATCTGAGCGTCAGTTCTTTTACTTAGAAAAATAAAGTTTAGTATGTATATGACTTTTATTTATAATTTGAAGGCTATAGCAAGCATCATTTTATTTATTGATTTATTTAGAACTAGATTATTTATTTCTGCCATTTAACGTTTTGAACATGAAATTTGTTTTAATATAAATGTTGGAAAGATTTGCTTTAGTTTGAATCACCAGCATGTAAAACTGTAATTAATATCCTAAATTAATTTATTTGTTATAAATCGACAAATTGTCTGATTTAAATAAAAATATAAATACGTCTGAATTATTATAAATTGCAATAACTAATATAATTCCATAAAAACAAAAAAAAAAAAGGAATTTGCGCCAATTCAACTAAAGCTTTTATGGGCAACAGAACTGGCCCTGACCAGTAGACTGTTACCCTGTAAACAAATATGATATTCTTATTACATTTGCCTTTGGCGCGGACGTCCTTAAGTACTAAAGACCAGGGCCCTATTGCACCAACTACTTATCACTTATTACTTATCAACTTATCATAATTTTTGATAATTTTCTGTTGTACCAAAATGAAATTTGATAAGTATTTAATTGAGTTATAATAAGTGATAAGCACTCACTTATCAAAATTAAGTTGCACCAATTTGCGAAATGATAAATGATAAGTAATATTTTGATAAGCGATAAGTTTGAGGTTTTTGATAATTTTTTCGTAGTTCTGTTTCACCAAAAGTTTTAACTTACCAATAACCGACTACTTTAATGATAATTTATCCAAAATATCAATAAGAAAAGTTTCACTACTCAAAAAAATTGATAAGAGCTACAAATTGTTGTGGTATGACGGAAGTCTGTTAAAAACGTTTTTTTTTTTGTTGTTATTGTAAGATGAGTACTTTTGTTCAATTTTAAAAGAGTACAAATGATAATAACAATACATAATAAGTTTAATTTCAAAATTTATACCGCTATTTTATTATATTCTAATAAGTTATAATATTAAGTCAAAGTAAGAACAATTTCATTCTGTTCGATTTATCATAGAGGTAAGACAATGGGTTTTCGATATTTTAAAATTAATATAAAACTATCAAATGTAGGTACTCGTATATCAACTTTCGTGAACAAAAACTGAAATTTATTAAATGAAATTTAATTTTTATATAAAAATGAGTCGGTTCGAAAGATTATTCGAGGATGAAAACGAAAGAAGAAATCGTGTAGTGAAAGCCAGAACCAAATATTCTTTGGACTCGCGAGTAATAAAATATTTTCGTTTGTCACATGAACAAATTGAGCACGTATTGTTAAAAATCAGAGCAAATTTGCACCATGGAACTGACCGAAACTGCGCATTGAGTTCTCTATAGCAGCTACTAACAACACTCCATTAGTTAGGAATATTTAGGAATATCCAGGATAGAAGTTTCTTGAGTTGGGTGGTTACCCTCAGGTAGCTGGTTGCTTCGATGGAACAATGATTAATATAGATGCACCTACGGTCAATGAAGAATACTTTGCGAATCGACATGGAAAACATTCACTGAATGCAATGTTGGTGTGTGGCCCAGACCGCAGCTTTTATGCAGTAAATTCAAATTGGCCAGGTAGTGTCCATGAATCCAGAGTATTGCCATATACAAGGCTATTTAGTAATTTTGAGTCTTGCTTTCGCCCGTTCTTCGGTGCTGTGATTTCAGGTGACAGTGCTTTCACTTTAAGATTGGCTTATCCCACCAATGCGAAGAAATCCGGATGATATAATAGAGCAAAGCTTTAATCGTGCTCATAAGTGGACGACACGAATAGTGGAAAATCATTTTGGTTTGTATGTGACGATTACAATTTTTATATAATGTAGTTAAATTCAATTTATTTGTTAATAGGAATTCTCTTAAATCATTTGTTATGAAAATAAATTGTTTACGTTTAAGTACTGCTGAAAAATTATTTACAGTTAGAAAAGGGAATTTATTTTAAAAGCAACAAAAGAAAATTATACAATTGATTCTACACACTGTAATAAGAACTCTCAATTGAGAAAGGTTTCTCTTCATGTATTATTTTATACATGCAAAATTGTTGTTGCTATTAAATTACATAATAACAATTTTTTAATTGTTTTGCTATATACATAGGTACAAAACCATTGTTTAATATAAAATGTGCGGAAAGCATATTATTTGGCAAACACTATCACATTTATAGTAGTATTTTTGTATAGATCATTACAACTTATCATAAAAATTTGATAGTAGTATCAAATTTTTATGATAAGTTGTAATGATCTATAAAAAATAGTAGTATATTCCCGTGTACTATTTTTGTATAGATCATTACAACTTATCATAAAAATTTGATAATTCGTCAATTGATAAGTTATAGACAATCTAATGTGCAACGCTTACCACTTATCATTATCAAAATTTGATGAGTTTTCAAATTGATAAGTGAGTGAGATTTTGTTATTTTTGGTGAAACACTTATCACTTATCATTATCAAAAAAACTAACTTATGATAAGTTGATAAGTAATAAGTGATAAGTAGTTGGTGCATAGGGCCCAGCACACAATTTCTAATTTTTTAATTATGAAAAGTCAGAAAACAAGAAGTAAATTTTGTATTAGTATAAAAATTGTAAGTTTAATCCTAATTTATTCTAACTTCATCACCATTTAACAATTTATTACAAATTGATACCTTAAAAAGTTTTCCTTGTGTCACAGTAATCTGCACTAAACGTTAATCCAAAATATCTCCCTCAATTCCCACTTTTTATACCATAATTTCTAACCTATTAGATATGAATTAGATACGATTTCAAATTTCCCATATAAAATATTCCGGCTGCAAAACAACAAATAAAAATGTACCCTCTATAGTTCGGTCTGAAACAATCACAAGCCAAAATTGGTTATATGAGTATTCCAAAAGCATCACTGCAATTCCTTCCCGTATTCTGATCCATCCTTTTTAGTTATTTTTCACATAATTTTGAGACTAATACATATTCTATTTTTGGGGAGTAGGTATATTGCCAAATCTTGGTCTGCCAAATCAACCACAAACAGAAACCAAAATGTGACACTGTTCTCCAATTACCTAAGACGTGAATTAAACCGCAGCCTTAGTTTATTAAACATACTTTTGTTTGTTCCTTTAATCATAAAAGGTATATGGTGGTCAATAGTTATATGGTATGTAAGTAATTACTAAATCTTCTTTCAACGTTAATGGATTCGATTTTGGATTGTATAAACCTATGGTATTCAATGAAATTAAAATAAATCGTCATGCATATTTAAATATCAGTAAAAAAAAATTTGTGCGACCAAGGCGTGCAAAATTACGGTTACCCTCAAATTGGTTTTTCCAGCAAAACAATGATCATTAGTATAAAACATGATTAAGAAACGACCGTTTATTGTACAGTAAGTCCGATTGAAAATGTATGGAAAGCTTAAAGTAGGGCGGTAATCTTCAATCGCGGTAACTTTCAAATATTTTGGTACACAATTTTTGCAAGCATATTTTGCAACCTTGTTTATCTAAATAATACAATTATTTTCATTCCATTAAGGAGCTGTTCTATAGAAAGTAATCTAAGTACTGGCAGCCCTTTAGTAACGAATTACAAAAGGAATGACAAATTTTCCTTGAAAAAGATGTAATTGAAAAATGCAGAAAAATGTTTCTATATAATAAAAAACAGTTTTGAAATTGTATACCCTACTGCTTAAAAGACATTTTTAAATTGAAAGGTTCGTCGACCACTAAATATTGAATAACTATTTTGTTTTCTTATAAAATGTTAACTCACTTTCGATATCAACTTTTTAAGGTATTTTACTTTCTCTTCAATGTTTTTTGTAAATAATGAACTTTATGTTACATTTCAATACATTTCTGTGGCCTTAGCATATGTACGTGGAATGCCCTTAGTTACACAAAAGTCAATTAAATCAGAAATTTTGTTTCTATCCGTGGGCCAGTAAGTTGGGTTACCGGCAGATAAATAATCCAGGGACTGTTTCTCTAGAGCATCATAAAGTTGTTTGCCCGCAAGAAATTTATTACCCAGCTGGCTGAAATAATCCAAGAACTGATGTTGTTTTATAGAATGTTTTGGAGGATAGTATATTGCCGATATGACACAGTTTCCAGACCACTCCTGCAGACAGATGCTCGTTGATTGTATATGATCTTTCTCATACTTCGTAAGTTCGTAGTGTTTTAATCTTCGCTTAATCAATTCAGCAGTGCCTCCATGCGCTTTACCATCTGGGTGCTTGGTGTCATAAATAGAGTATCCTTTAATTTTGAAATAGCTATTTTTGGTGAAGCGTATTTCTGATGTTAACATTATGTCAATATTGTGTCCAGTGAGGTCTTGCAAGATCGATGGTGGGCAAATAGTGAGATCGACCTAATCTATCCAAAATGTCTGTAATGTTAGGTAACGGAAAAATATCAGTAATAGTGGCGTCATTTAATTTCCTGTAATCTATGACGATACGCCACTTCATTTCATCTAATTTTGATTTTATTAGTACGCAGACCAGTGGAAAGTTCCATGGAGATTTCTAATCTTCCACTATACCATCGGATTACATGTCGGAAACTTGTTTATTTACCTCATTTTTACCTGCTTCAGGTAATCGATATGGTTTGCAAAAAATAGGATTAACATGTGGTAGATAACTTATCTCCATCAAGAAGAAAAACATCATTAAATAATCGACATATTGATAAAATGCAGTCTTGCCTTTCAATATTTAAATGGCTAAGATTAATTTTTTCTTTCTAACAATGATAGACGATTTTGAATATTAGGATTTGTGGAATTCAAATGAATGATATGAATTCAATATTTAGATTAGAATTTAAATTAACATCGTATTTATTGGAATTTACTAAACTGACTAGTGCGTAATCATTTTCAATTTTTAAAATGGAATTCGCAATTTATACTCTAGGCAATACTTCTTTTTAATAACAAATGAGTTCAGAATGGTTAGGCAACGAGCATTTTATCTTAACATATGCAGTTTCGATAACCTGTATGTCACTAATGGATTATTTATAATTAATTGAATGCTTTTTAATGCGAAATCTAATTTACAATTTTAAAAATTTAGAAAATCTTTTCCTAGTATGCCAGAATATTCTATAGGAAAATTATTCGGAACAACCTGTACGTTTTGCTTACATGAAATAAAATCTGGGAAATATAATTCTAAATTAGTTAGTCCAATGGTCTCAAAAGGTTGATTTGAAATTCCAGTAATTATGCATTTGGAGTCGGAATAGAATAATGATTCTGGATTTAAATTTTTTATTTTAATCAAACTTAGATCTGCACCAGAATCTATTACGAAATATTACATTTTGTTTGTGTCATGTGGTAAGATTAGATTTAAAAACATCATAGGATTAGAATTGCCATTATAATTTTGAATTGTAGAAATATTATATTGTTTTGATGAATTAGCTAATTTTTCTTTTACAAATTGAAACTTGGAACCTTCAAAAATTAGTTCTGAAAAAATTGAATTTAGTGGCACAGACACAGTATTATCAGTGATATTGGACTAATTTAGTTTTTCATTAGACTTATAATTTGTTGAATTATTGTAATTTAAGTACTCTATTGATAGTTTCGTATCCGTTGAGGAGTACCAAACTGTACAGATCCCTGCATGTTTCCCGTATTAGATGAAGTACTTGGAACTATATTTTGTTCACTTAGTCATTTCCTCTCGTTCACTTGCCTTTTTATGCAATGTTGAATGTGATGGCCTTTGTTATGACAATATGCACACGTAGAGCTCTGGATAATTTTTGAATTGTAACTTCTAGGATCACTTTCATTTGAGTTTAAAATGGGTTTGTTTTGTTTAGAACTGTTTGAATATTGCAGTTTAAAACAAGTTGATGCTTTATGACCTATTCGAAGAATAGGATTATTAGAATTTTGAGGTAGAACTGTAATTTGATGTAGAATATTTCTGTATTGCTTCCTTTTCCAATGCTTTGGTAATCGCTTCTTTTAAAGTTAGAAATCTACAAGCTTTGAATAACAATTTTATGGGATCTTGAAATCCTTCTTGAAAGGACCTTAGAGCCATTTTGTTGTTTAATTTTTTAATATCTTTTACCGATTCTATGTCTGGTGCAGTTAGACAGGCTTCGTTTAAAGAATATAGTAATATTTCAATACGATTTGAAAAAGTTTTTACATCTTAAGATCGCTTTTGCCTTATTGAATTTAATTCTAATTAATTCGAGTGATCGTTTAAATGAAAATTGTTTCTTAAGCGCATTTTTTAGAGATTTCCAAGTCTGAAACTCTTCAAATTTCACGAAGTCTTTCCTACAAGCTTAACTTTTAGCAAATTCAAAAATTTGGATATTTCGGAATTTTTAACGAATCATGTATCATATCAGTACATGATAAAAATCTATGGAGATTTTCAGATGATCCTTCAAATTCCGGGATAATTTTTAACGCCAAGTTAATATCTAATTCCGCCATGTTAAAATTTTTAATTTTTTCTTTTTTCAATAATAAAGAATTTTCAAGGTCTAACAAACTAAAAACAAAAACTTTCTTATTATGATTTTCAATATTCAACTTTAAGCTATAGGATCAAAGTTACTAAGAACTCACTTAATTTCTTTTCTAATAGTGCGACCGCGTAATTCTAAGGCACTTAAACTATTGGATTTAATCATAAATTTATGTAACTATCGATTTCAAAAATTATTTTTTAAATTTAATTTTGATATTTTGAAAAATAAAAATGATGAAAAAATATTTGAAGTTACAAAGGAAAAACATGAAATAATTAAAATTTGCGTACCTTTAATATTGTATTGAACCAAATATCCTAGTAATTTAATTTAAAGCTGATAGAGCTGCGTATTGCCATCAATATATTTGCCGTCTGCGTCTTGATTGCCCGAGTTTTTATGGTGATTCCACTGGAATTGATTGTACTTGAATTGATTGAACGGGCTTTGATGTTGATGGTCCGGGCAGCGACGGTGCAGCTGCTATAATGTTGCTTTCGGTTCGGTAAAGATGAAGATGGAAATCAGATAGAAGAAAAAATTATTAAAACAGCACGAGGATTGTTCGAATTTCCAAAATAATGAACAAAAAAAGTTTTTTATTCGTTATTTTGGAAATTCAAATAATCCTGTAAGGCAAAAGTAAAAAATATTTCATTGGGGATGCGCTGTTAAACGTGCTGTTTTATTAATTTTTTCTATCTTACATATTAATTGTTTTGGTGCCAATTTATTGGCAGCCTTTTAAAACTACAGAAATTAAACCCTACGATAGTTTAAAACGCCAAGTTAAATTTTTTTCATAACTGTTTTTCATCGAAATCCAAACTTCTTTTTAAAAATATGTAAACTAAACATATTGACTCCATATTGAAATGTTATCGGGTGAGAAAAAGGTTTTATATGATCTAAACCGCTGGTGTGGGCCATACCCAGAAGATTAGGGTGATTCAATACTAAATTAATATAAATATTTATAATTTAATTATATTTACCTATCTTCATCATCGCAATCGAAGAACATCATTTTCTTAAGAAATTCTTTAATTTTGTGATGCAGTTTTTTATAAGCGCTGCCACTTCTCTGATGTAAATTTACTGATTTTGCTCTGCTATATTAGCCCTAATGGTGGATTCAGCGAGGAAAATTTGCTAGCTCGTGTTCACGAATTTTTGAAATTTCGTTATCTTTTTATCCCCTGCAATTTTTTTTTTTACTTTTTTTTTTTATTTTTTTATGGGTAAAAAAGTAAAAAAGATGACGAAATTTCCATAATTCGTGATCACGAGCTACCAAATTTTTCTCGCTGAATCCACCATAATGAGCTTCCACATTTCCCAAGCGTCATTGAGGGTGATTGATAAATTTGTCGCTATTTCTGCCCATTTCATTATTGTAATACTGTTAGGCCTTATGCATATGCAGAGGATGCTTTAGTTGCCAAAGGCTTTCTCTCCCTGGTTTCTCATCTCAAAAATTAAATCATATTCTTCTAAAATTATTTAGTTGATTAATAAAGTATGAAAATTAATTATAAAACCATTTAATTTATGTTTTATGTTGCTTACATGATTTTGTGACAGCCTGAAATTAAATAATATTACCGCCACCAGTTTATTAAAAACAAAATTTAACACAAATAAAAACAAAACAAATTATACAGATGTCAAAAAAATAAAATATGAGAAACAAGTTTATAATGGTAAGATAATGAGATCACTCATCATAACGAGATCACACCTTTTTCTTTTTAATTTTCATGAGACATCCTTTAAATCTAGTATCGATACTATTCTAAAGTACAATAAAATTAACTTAAACGCTTTGTTTATACATATGTGTAGATATTAAATATAAGAATTGAATACAATTTCAAAAATTATTGAATCTTAATCTTTGAGGTTCCTTAACTCTTTTCAATTTTTCTACTACGAATGGTGGAGACTGTGAAGCAGACATCGACTGTTTTCTATTGTAAACTTCATTATTAGGAAGGACACTCGAATCATTTGAAAAATTATAATCATCTGATGCAATTTGAGGAATTTTCGTGTTTTAGGTTTATAGGTAAACAAAATTTCAGACGGAATTTTTTGTGGTCATATTTGTAGTGTTTCTATTATGAAACAAAAATTTACTTATTTTATATTGGATCGACAATTTCTTTCCTGGACCGTTTAGAAATGTCTATAGTACAGTTTAACCGTTCAGCTTGTCCATTTGACTGTGAGTGATATGGCGGAAAATGCATTAACTTAATATTATGGGGTGAGGGTTTTTATCCTTGATTAATTTGGTACATAATCCTAGAGACGGAAAAATCGACATATTTTTAATATGAATCGACAAAAAGTAGAAACATGTTTCCTCCGAAATTGAAAAATCTTTATGGACACGCTCTAAGGGAAAGTTACTCTCTGTGTCCATTTTGAGCTAACAATTTCGCTAGGAATATTTTTAGACTGTTGACAAATAAGACAGCACTTTTGGAAACTTTAAATATCGTTATCGATACCATTCCACCAAATATAAGATCTTGCGATCATTTTCATTTTAACTATCCCGGCAAGATTTTCATGCAATAATTTTAAACATTGCGACTTTAAAGACTCTGGGACTACTAGACGAGTTCTATAAAATCAACATTCATCTTTAATGCTTTGAAACATATTTTTTTTGCATAACCGGGAATCAATTTTAGCCACCCGTTCAAAATATATAATGGACAAGACCAAAACTGCTAATGATTTTTTGATATATACAGACTATTTAAATATACTCTCTTAGTTCAATCTCAGATCATAGTACAAAGTCAGCATCTACTGTATATATTTATTATACCAATATTTTTTTTGTCTGGTACGGAAAGGGACTGAACACAAGCTTGCATCCACTGAATTTTCCTTCCATTCTTACTTTAGTACCAGTTTTCCCTTAATCATAAACAGGTACTAAATTAAACTAGGAAAGTTTCACGATTGCTTTTTTTTTTATTCACATAAACACGTTATTGTGGTTGATCCAGAAACTCGACTTAAAATAAATAAAATCATACAGCTTTTATTGTTAGTTAATTAAAGCTTTCCAAATAATTTTTTTGCCAAATTTAAAATTAAACATGCGTGAATAAAACTCATAGCCCCAGTTACATATATAAAATGTACAGCTTTCAGTCCCTCCGGTACTTATTGGTTACAATCAGCATAAAAAAGAAATATTTGTTTACGCCTATAACGTCGTATTAAAAGCTTTAAATTAAAAACTTACCTTTTCCAACATTTTTTTTACGATTCTGCAAAATCACAGTCTAGTTAAAAAAAAAAAAAGCATAAACAAAGAAATGATTAAAATTGGTACAAAAACAGGAAACATTATTATTTAGATATTTTAAACCAAGCGTGACTAACAGTCAAAATATAAAAAAAGAATTAAAATTAGATTTTACTGTCTTGTCAATTTTCATTAAATTTATTCATTTCAGAGAGTAAAAAAAAAATAAAATTTCTTTTACATATACATTTTCATTTTATATATCCTTCTTCGGTAAAATAAAAGTTATTGGCTAATTAAATTATATATTCATGTTTTTTGTTGTTGTTGCTCGTTCTTTTCGGTATTATTATTATTATTATTATTACAAAAGAAACGTTTCGCTGTTCACTTTTTATTGTAAAAAAATAAAAAAAAAGTTTTTAATTTTTTTTCCATTTATATTAAAAGTCAGCAGATTTGTTACTCGCAAAATATAAATTCTGTACTTGCTGTTCCTTTTATTTGAATATCAAGTAAATTTTTTCCCCGTTGTTGTTTACTTTTAATGTTTTTTCTTTAAGTTATTAAAAGTTATAAATTTTATTTTATATTCTTTAAAAAATAAAACAACAACAAATAAAATATAAATTTTTGTTTAGATTCATTTGAATTTGAGAATTATACATAAATAAGTTAATTAGACGAAGTAGAAAGAAATACAAAAATACATTAAACTTAGATTAATGCTTTATTTCCTATTATTTTACATTAAGTTATACATTTTCCGTAAGAACTCTCAAAAATGTAATATATGTATTTTACTATCTGCGGATGAATAATATCTCTACTCTGTAGAGTGTTTTGCTGGAGGCTAAAAATATGAATAATTATTGATAACAAAATCAAAAAAAAAAAATGAATTATGCAAAAAACATGACCAATCAATTTTGTGTTATGCGTGTCTGTGTGTGTGTGTGGTGGCGCCCCCGTCATAAATTATTTTATTTTAATTTGATCATAACGTTAATTCATTAATTTTCTAACACTCGACTAAATTTTTCAACAGCATTTTATATCCCTCATAATTATACGGTGCATATACCTAGTCACAATGTATTATGACGACCAATCATAATAACGTTCAATCCATTTATGTTAAAATTTTACCGCATCTATCATGTTGTAAGGCAGAATAATTTTTCTTTTATATGAAACGAATTAAAAAGTGACTTCTATTTTTTTTTGTAATAAATATAGAAACGTAAAAGTGCAATTAATTAAAAATAATAAATTTAATTAGAATTATTTTATATATATTGTATATAATGCTTTTTGCATTTAAAGTAATAATAAAAAAAAAAAGAGAAACGCGACATTTTCATTAAAATAAAACAAAAGTGGAATTAATTTCCAGTCGTTAGTTTTATACTAAGAATTATTCAACTAGAAATGTGTAAATTTATATAAATTAGTCAGTTAATTTAATAAAGTAGTTTTGTGTGTGTGTATAGATAGCTGATGATAATGACAATTTCATGTTTAGATGAGAAATTGTTGATAATAAATATGAAAAATGAGCTTTTAACAAAAATTTGGCGTTATCGTCTGCCACATAAATATATTTTGCCGTATACATTTTGTAGTATACATAGTTTCTATACTAAAAAAACTAGGTTCCAATAGAAAATCAAATACGCAAACCCTTAGGTGAATGCGTATTAAATAATATGAATTTAAACAAAAAAACATTAAACAGATAATAAATTTCCGGATAAAGGTAAAACTTTCAAACTAAAAAATAACGCCCAAGGAGACTCTTGAATTGATTTAAAACATAGGGTTACATTTTGGCAAAATCATTTCTTGAACGAGTAACAATGCTCAATTCAGGAATATTTGGCAAAATCCGGCTTAACGTATCCGCATTACTGTTTAATTTGCCTGATTTATGAACGATTCTGTAATCGTATTCATCCAATTTTATTCTCCATCTAACAACTCTTGATTAAGGGTTTTTAATGTTGCAAAGCCATTTCAATGGTTTATTCTGTACCCCTTAGCACGATTCAAAACACGACTGGCTTACGCGATTGTTTATTCGGCATTGTAAGTCTCTATGAAGTTTATGAGGTCATTCGAGAAATCAGGAAATTTTAATAGCGGAGGATTGATAAGAAATTCTTTCATTTTTTGTAAATGCTTCATCGCACAAACCATCCCATGGCACAGAAATTTTACAAAAATTGGGACAGAATCTTTGGTAATATCCAATGAAACCAAGAGATGATTTTACATCATAATAGATAATATATTTTTTCAGTTTCTAAAATAAGAAAATATGTCATAAAAGTTTTGGTTATGATCATTAAGAGTTTTAAACCGACGTGAAGTTTCTGACAAAAAATAACAAAAAATTTGTATGTATCTTATTGGAATGAACTGAGTGATTTCTTTCCGTTAAGTTTCTAACAAATAATTAAAACGTAATTATTTGATTTCAAACATAACACTTCCAAACTAAAAAAATGGTTTAAAATTCCCATGAAAACGTTACTGAATGAGTGTTTCCATCTAAAGCTTAAAAGTAAATGTTTTTCCGAAACGGAGGATTTGGAATCTTGTTAATGGCAGTTTGTACTTGAAATATTGAGTATTTTCTATTGATGAACCATTAACAAGCAATGCCAGATATTTGGGCAAGGTTCGGCTGTATAGGTCATATAAGCCAAGGTATGGGGCATAATATCCAAAAGAGGTTTTTTCGAAACGGATGATTGGGAATCTTGTTAATGGCAATTTTGCAGTTCAAATACCTGAAATTTCGGCAAGGTCAGGCTTGCCAGTGGAACGAAATCTCAAAATTATGCACTAAAATTCGTCAAATCAATTATCCGTTCGCACAATGAAAAGAAAAAAATACCGTCTTTCATCTTTTACACAATTTGTTTTAAGTAACACAAGTGTTCTACTATCATATAATACACGCCATACGGCATTATTATCGTTGGTTGATTGATTGATTAAAGTGAACGACGAAGCCCAGACCTGCCTTCCAGATGACGCCGAGCCCTCGTACACCCATTACACAAAACAATACTGAAGGACATGAAAGGATTTTTAATATTATAGATTTGACCCGGTTACAGACACCTATATGTAGTCGATAGTTAGTAAAATTGTTGTTTGTAAAATAGCCATTAACAAGATTCGCAATCCTCCGTTTCGAAAAAACTTCTTCTGGTTAATGTGCCCCATACCTTGGCTTATATGACTCATATAGCCGAACCTTTCCCAAATCTCTGGCAGTGCTTGTTAATGGTTCATCAATAGAAAATACTCAATATTTTAAGTGCAAAACGGCCATTAACCAGATTCCAAATCCTCCGTTCCAAAAAAACTTCTTTTGGATAATACGTCCATATCTTGGCTTATTTTTTGTTTTAGCCAATTTTTGAATTATTGAAAAAATACAAGATCATTATTATAGCTTAAAAATTTGACAATTTAATAACAAAATTGTAATAGTGGACTCCAAATTGTAAGTAATGTGCTGCAGCCACGAGAAAAACTTATAACAAACCCTATATAAAATTAACATATTTACTTAGTTGTTGGGGTGCAACAAATTAAAAAGTATAAACGAAAATCATTATTAATATAAAAAAAAAATACTAAACATAAATAAATAACAAAGAATTAGCATAATCAATAAAATAGTTCAAGAGGTGGAAGAATAACAACTAAAATTGAGCACAAACCGATAAATAAAAAATAAAAAAAATATTTCGAAATATTTATTTTATCACTTTAAATATGGATTCAACTTCACACTGCGACAGGAGTCAAGATTTTAAGAGTTTAAGAAACAGATTACGATTATTTATATTTTTAATGTCCTCTGGTATTTGGGTGAAAAGCCTAGGTGCAGAATATACGAAGAACTTTCTGAAATGTTCTTTAGTCGCAAACGGAATGTGCTATTTGTTGCGTTTACGTAAACTATACCTTACTACATGATTTAAACATCGATTACCACTATGGTTATAAAAAATACGAAGAACTTTAAAAATATAAAGATGCCTTAAGGGAAGTATATTATTATTTAAAAATAAAGGATATGATGGTTCTATTCTAATTTTGAAATACATCACTCTTAAAAAATGTTTTTGAGCTTTAATTAGTTTGTCGAGTGCAGCAAAATAAATACCACCCCAACAAGATATTCCATATTGCAAGTGAGAATCAACCAATGCATAATATAAACTCCTCATAAAAGCAGAATCACAAATAACGCGATATTCTGTTCGCTTTACTTTTACGAAGAGCCGGTAGTAACTTTAATTTTACATTATCTACATCATTTTTAAAATTCAATTTGGAATCCAACGTGACCCCTAAATATTTAAAAGAACTAACTTTTTCAATAGTCATATAGTTCTTATGACAAAGGGAGTTCGAAATACAATCAAATGAGTGGTACACTATATTTAAATTAGCACTATTGGTAAAACCAATATTGAAAGTCATGTATCTAGATTTTGAACTTAAAACCATTTGAAGAACTGTTAACCAATTTTTAAGTTGAATCAAATCTTGATTCATCACACGCTGTAGATCATCAAAGTTGTTTTCCGAGTATAATAAGGCAATATCATCAGCAAAAGCTGTGATACTTCC
The DNA here is from genome assembly GCA_958295665.1 of Tipula vernalis. Classification (NCBI taxonomy): domain Eukaryota; kingdom Metazoa; phylum Arthropoda; class Insecta; order Diptera; family Tipulidae; genus Tipula; species Tipula vernalis. The sequence goes on from OY282560.1 coordinate 135,982,898, forward strand.
CTTTAGTTTAAGTTTAAATATTGGTCCTAGCACAGATCCTTGCGGTACACCAATATCAACTATCAGTTGTTTAATTACTACATCATTAATCTTCACACATTGAGATCTGTTCATAATGTAAGATTTAAATAGGACGTAAGCTACACCACGTATTCCAATATCATACAACTTTGATAGTAATAGCGCGTGATTGACGGTATCAAAAGCCTTTGAAACGTCTAGAAAAACAGCAGCACATTTATATCCTTCATTTAATCGAAAATGTAATGGTGAAAGGAAATTCAATAGCGCATCCTCCAAAAAAATGAATTTTTTCTAGGAAGTCAACAAGCCTATTTTTGATCATTTTCTCAAAAATTTTGAAAAATATACTAAGTAATTTAATAGGCCTATAATTATTAAGATTTCGACGTGAATCCTTTTTAAAGAGTGGTAAGACTAAGCCACGTTTCATGTCGGATGGAAATATTCCATTAACAAGACAAGAATTAAAAATACTTGCAAGAACATAGTTTATTTCAGGTAATACTTTTTTTATTAAGATCGAAGAGAACTGACCAAAACCGGTCGAATAAGAATTTTTGAAAGATCTAACTGTATCACTAATTTCAATTTCAGATGCAGGAGACAAAAATAATGTAGACGAAACATACGAGTTACATAAATCATTTTGAACTGAAAATCTCTCAAGATTTAATTCCAGTAACTCATGAGGTACTCTTACGAAAAAGTTATTAAAAATATTTGATAGTAGATTAATATCATTTATCACGAGTCCATTCAATTCTATAGAATCTATGAAATTATTGTAACTTTTTTGTTCCATCAATTCGTCAACTGCTCCCCACTTTTGTTTAATATTACGAGCATTATTGAATTTATTTCTATAGTATTTATCTTTTGTTACTGGGATCAAACTTTTTATTCGACTGTTTAAAGACTTTAAGGTATTTAACGTTATCACATTGTTAGGATGTTTCTTTAAAAATTTAAGATTCTTATTCCTTTAGTGTATTTTAATAAGCAAACCGCTACACATCCAAGGCTTTAGCTTAATGTCCGTAGAAGTAATTCGTTTTTTACTGGAGCAGTTGTCAACTAAACCATCCAGTTTCTCAAGAAACAAAGCAAAAGCGATGTTTGGCATTGAAGTAGCAACAACATCAGACCAGTCAACAACCTTAAGTTTTTCTTGCAACTGAGAATAATTTGTTATTCTTTTGAATTTATTACTTAAAAACTTAGTTCTTAGTTTCATAACTAGTATTTGACGATGAATCTAAGCTCCTATAATTAACAGACGAAGTGAGATTATAACTATTATTTAAATTTAACATACAGAGAGAGAGAACAAGCTCAAATAAATTTTACACTGGCACTCTGTTTAAATACTCTTCGCTGTTAATTATATGAACCCTTGATCCTTTATCCTTCCTAAGCTTAATAACACCATTTGAGGTCCACAATGAGTGGAAATTATTTGCCTTCTTCCATTGTCTCACCAAATTTAGTAAAAGCCGCTTACCAGAAGTCAAACACTCATTGATGAAGATTCGTTGATATTTTGCGTTTTATAAGATGTTATCATTAGTAGCATTCAAAGTAGTAACCACTGGATTATTAGATTCGTCCTTAAGAAATTTGGTTGTCAACGAATGGAAATATTTCAATATATTTTGCATAATCCGATCTTTTAATGAAATCGAAACAGATTCAGCAGATTCTTCAATATCCATTTGTAAACCATTTTGTAGAATTTGAGTAACAATAGTGGAAACACTTTCACTTTTCTTATATGGAACTCCGTGAAACTCAATACAATTCTGCTCCAAATTCATTACACGATGACTGAGAGTAGTAATCTCAGCTTTCAAAGCCAAATTTGACAGACAAACAATCTATTTTGAGTAACAACTCCTCTATTTTTTTGATGCGAGTTTCAACTTTAATTATAATGTTTCTAGATTGATTATTTGATTTCGGATAATATTTTTGAGTTATAATTATTATACACTATTTTACAAAACACACAAACTTAATTTACCATAAATTAAAAAGTTTTTGGATTTATTTTTGAATTTATAATAAAATAATAATCAAACATAAATACGCTTCATCCGAAGTGCACCCAACAACAGACGAAGTTTGAATGACCCCTATAGCCGAACCTTGTCCAAATCTCTAGCAGTGCTTGTTAATGGGCCCCCTATATGAAATACTCATTATTTTAAGTGTAAAAGAGCCATTATCAAGATTCCCAATCCTCCGTTTCGAAAAAACTTCTTTTGGTTAATATGCCCCATACCTAGGCTTATTTGATCCAAATCTTGTCCAAATCCCTGGCAGTGCTTGTTAATGGACCCTCAATAGAAAATACTCAATATTTTAGGTGTAAAAGAGCCAATAACCGGATTCTAAATCATCCGTTTCGAAAAACTTCTTCTGGATAATGTGCCCCAAACCTTAGCTTTTATGACCTCTATAGCCGAACCTTGCCCAAATCTCTGGCAGTGCTTGTTAATGAGCCCGTAATAGGAAATACTAGTTTTTTTAAGTGTAAAAGAGCCATTAGCAAGATTCCCTGGTAAATGTGCCCCATACTTATTTGACCTTTATAGCCAAATCTTGCCCAAATCTCCGGCAGTGCTTTTTAATGGGCCCCGAATAGAAAATACTTAATATTTTAAATGCAAAATTGCCATTAGCAAGATTCCAAATCCTCCGTTTGGCAAAAAAACTTTTCTGGATATGGCCTAAATAGCCGAACCTTTCACAAATCTATGGGAGTGATTGTTATTTTGGCCATAATAGAAAATACTCAAAAGTTTTATGGAAAATTACTAATACATCTACATTTTAATTGGACTCCTATACAATTTTATTATTCTTATTGGAATCGTATACGTATACGTTTTCATTTTTGTCAGAAACTTCACGGGCTCAGTTTTACTGTAAATCACAACGTCATCAAGGCATACTAAACATTTTAACACATTGAGCCCACAAAACACATTATTCATCAACCGTTGGAAAACTGGTAATGTCCGGATTCGGTGTTAAACGCTGTTTTTTCGGTAGTCGATATGGCTTACAAAATATTGGGTTAGTAATTGGTATTGTGTTAATTTGAGGAGAAGTTTCGTCTATGACGGACAACTTATCTCCATCAAGAATTGATGGACCATTGATTTTTTCCCCTCTATATTTAAATGAGTTAGATCAATTTTGGATTCCAGTAATGATAAACGATTTTGGATATTGGGATTTGTACAATTTAAATGAAACACGTTACAATTTTCTAATCGGAATTTAATTAAATAGCGTAGTCATTCGATGAACATTTTATTTTAACATACGTTTCTGTAAGAGCTGAAATTTATTGTGGAATTATTATGCTTTTCCATTGAAAATCTAATTTACAGTTATATTCGTTTAAAAAATCGTTGCGTAATTTGCCAGAATACTGTATTGGGAAATTATTTGGAACAACCTGAACCCTCTTTTTGATAAATCGGTGGATCGGTATTTGCCAATTGAAAGTTAGAATTTTGAAAAACTAGTTCAGAAAAATTTAAAGTGGTTGGTATGTAATGGACAGTGTGGTTGTACTTATTTGAATACTCTACATATGATTTGGGATCCGTCGAGGAGTGCCCTCTCTGCACGTGTCCCTTTTCTCTGCAAGTATCCCTTGTCAAGTTTCTTCTCATTCACTTACGACGTCATTTATTATGACAAATGCACAATTGGAATTATTTGTATTGTTTCGGGTGTAACTTGAAACACGTTGATGTCTTGTGACATATTTTGCTTCATAGTTGACATATCGCAACATTTCCAAAGTTAGAGACAAATTGTTTGGGTTACTGCTAAAACGGTTTTGAGCTAGATGAATATAATTTCAAGTTTAATATTTCTGAATTGCCTCCTCTTCTAAGGATTTAGTAAATGGCAAGTTAATCGGATCATGTAATCGTTCTTGAAATGATCCAGGGGCCATTTTATTATTTATTTGCTGTATATCTTTGACCGACTCAATACCCGGTTCTGATAGACATGCCACGCTCAACTGGGAAACTAAAGTCTCAACGCGATTCGAAAAAGTGTTTACTTCTTCGAATAGTTGCTGCTTCACAGAATTTAATTCTACCTGAATTGATTCGAGAGAAGGCTTCGAACTAAATTGAGCCTTAAGTGCTGCTTTAAGATATATCTATTTTTGAAACTCTTCAAATTTTTAAATTTTATACGCTTTTTCCACAAGCTTAACTTTAAGTCAATTCAAAAATTTATTTATTTCAACAACAAGATAAAAATTTATGTAGATTTTCGGATTTTAATCCATCGAATTCCGGAATTATTTTTAATGCCAAGTCAATATCTAGATCAGCCATTTTAGAATTGGTTAAAATATTGTATTAGAAAAATCAAGACTATGGTAAGAATTTAATTGAAATCAAGACAGACTATTCGAATTAAAATAACCAGATTTATAATATCGCCACATTAAGTTTTCTCTCTAAAATATTATCGGACGACTACGAAGCTTAGGTAATAATGTACTAAACTGTTTATATTTTGATATTTTTGTAAGATGATAAAAACAAAAATAAAATGGATATAAAATTATTGAAAATTTGCATATACTTATATGTTGCCATACAAATTTCCTTTACTAACCCGACAAACAATTGTTAACCGCAATAGGATTCACGGTTTCAAAACCGTAAAATGTCGGTTGAAAAATGAAAGCGAAACAGGAAATATCTACACGAAGGCTATCCGATTTTAAAAAATATGGAGAAAGCAAAAATATTAAGCGAACAAAAGCTTATTTAGAAAAATGTACCCATCGACAAAAACCGATTCAAACACGAAAACAAAACACAACCTAAATCATTGATCATTATTCCGACTGGCAAAAAAAAATGTAAATGCATTGATCACAGATTTACATAGTTTATTAATGAAAGCTTATTAAAGGCAGTGATTTTCAACAATATTATCCATATAAAATTCGATTTTTAGTAAAATAAAAATTGGATGAGCACGTACAATTAAACCCCGTTTAAATGGTTATTAATCAATCCCTAAGGTATTCCCAAATACAGTTCATTTAGATGGTTTGAAGCAAGAAGAGTGTGTCAAAAATCTTAGGACATTATTGTCTTACGTCACTTATAAATCAAAACTTAAATATTTAATTAATTCGTGCCGTAGACAGTTGTAAGTCTGGTAAAATTACCTTTATTTTACGGTCATCTGGGCTGTAAAATATACCGACAAACAGCGCAACAAAGCCGGTTGAAAAACTAAATCTAAACAAGTATCTACGCGAAAGGTATCCGATTGTAAAATGAAGAATAAAATAACGAACACGACTAGACTAACAAAACGTTCACGTACTAAATGATTTGATGGCATGAAATGGTATAATTTACGTTGAATCGAGCCAATTATCTAATACAGACACAAAGACGGTTTATGTACGGAAAATTGTACGTACAAATGGGAGAGGACTGCAGAATTTTATCTGATACACACACAAAAAGACAGTTTATTTACAAGATACTTTACTAAGAATTTAATTTGTCTGTCTGTAATCAATTGAATTTAACGGCTTTTTTATAGATAAATATTCGTGTGGGCATAATACACACACAAATGAGGTTTCTCCATGGGTTTTTTGATATTTGATGTAGTGAATAATAATTCGCTATGTCAGTAAGTTCTGGCCAGATACTTAATGTAAGTGGCTAGAGTGGAATTTTTTGTAGTTTGGGCGTTAGCTACCTGATGAGTAGACCAACTTTTCAGTACGAAACCAAACTATCAGTCGTTATCGTTAGCCTTAGCTACCTGATGAGTAGACCAACTTTTCAGTACGAAACCAAACTACCAACATAAGGAACTGATGAAGGCAGAGTTCTCATTTTTGCAGAATAATAGGTATAACTCTTAGGGCCTTGGGCTAAAATTACGGGAAGGGGGAATGATGTTTCTACTTTTTTTCAGTCGATATGTTATGAGGGATTGGCGATTGGCCTCTTTATTTTTCTGATTTACCAAATGGAAAATATTGGGATTGCAATGAACAATTAATATATTTGTCTATAAAAAACCCGAAAAATTCAATTGAGATATTTTACTTGCGAATGTTCGTCAATTGGACGGTGTTTTATCCGAAAACTTCACTTACATTATCTTACATATTAACGGTGAGGGGACTGCAAATGTTATCTGATACGTTTCTTTACGGCAAATTTCACAAATAAATGTGCTACAATTGGACGGTTTTTTATCCGACAATTTCACTTACATATTAACGGTAAGTGGACTGTACAATGTTACCTGATTCCCACAAAGGAATGGCTCCTTTACGGCAAATTTCCCATATAAATGTTCGACAATTGGACGATTTTTTATCCGACACTTTCATTAACATATTATCGGCAAGGGGACTGTAGAATGTTACCTGATACACACAAACGGATGATTGATTTACGGCAAATTTAACATGTAAATGTTCGACTATTGGACGGTTTTATATCCATCAATTTCACTTACATTTTAAGGGTGAGGGGACTGCATAACGTTATCTGATACCCACAAAATAACGGTTTATTTACAGAGAATGTCACTTACAAATGGTCGGCAATTTGACCGTAAAGTACCCTACGTTCCTCGTTCAGACATTAGAGCCCGCCCAAGGTGTTCCAAAACACGGTTTTTTTACAGTACTTGAGGAAAGTGAAGTCTGCCAAAATACAGTTCGGTCCTCCAGTCCCCCATCAGTTATTTCCCAGTACTAAATATTGAGATTGTTTGTCGGGTAAATTTAGCAAAATTAAGTCCAGCTTAATTTGGAAAAAGCTTAAATCGCTCTCTTCTTATTTTGGCAATTGAACAAGAAAGATTAAACTGCAAATTACTGTTGAAATTATAAATTTAAATAAAAATTGTATTTAACTTTGCTTGAGTTGGTTTTTTTTATTCATAAACGGATTCATATATGTACATTTTTTGATGTCGAATCCAAAAACTCCCACAATCAGATAAGTAGAATTTATATGTATTATATGTATAAATATAAATCGAACTTTTCGGTAAATTTATTGCGGGATGAGCCTTTCGAGTTAGTGTTTTCTCTAACAAAACTATAAAATACCAAAGACAAGACTGTTTAAAAGTGCAGGCGGACGAACAATAAAATTAAATATTAAGTGTTTAAGTGCCGGTCTATTAATTTTGAAATATGCATGCCCGAACGTTTACTGCGGTAAGTAGATACCAAACTTTCAATGAACTCGAACTACAGTTGTTTGAAAAGCCAAATTACGTACCAAGAATTGACGAGGTTGATGAGGTATATTACAAAGCGAGAGCGTTATTAAGTAAAGCATGTGGTCACGATCGAGGTCAAACCAACGCTACTCAGGATCTAAATGAAACGCTGGGACAGTTTATTGATCAGCAGAAAACCTTCATAGAGGGTGTTAACATTTCGCAACCCGTGCTGCTTCTTAAAATAGGGATTGTGAAGTTTTTGGGCGATTATAAGCAATGGGCATCTTTTCACGATTTGTTTATTAGCACAGTCCATCACAATGAAAAAATCAGAATTGGGCACAAGTTTCAAATGATGAAAGGTGTACTTACGGGTGAAGCTGTCGCTCTTATTAGACATATTCGCACACCGAAAATAATTACGTTAAAGCATATGGACCTAGTTGTTCAATCAGTGCAATAAAATGATTCCATTGGTTTCGTCATTAATCCAGAGCTTTTTCGATCAAAAGTAGTGTACGTATATATCGGGACGGGAATTGCGCCACATTAAGGCAGATACAGAATACATACACGGAAGATACAGAAACGCACGATCCTTGGCTGATACACATTCAACTTAGCAAGGTTGTTCAGAAACAAAACAAATGTGTCCAAGCGAGTCGGTCGGAAAGAACTTCCCAACATTCAAAAATATTCAAAGGTTTTTAAATAAAAGATGTGATGCTTTCGAGATTTGTGATACAGCCATTAAAAGGGGATCTAAAAAATCTTTTTCGTCCTTCATTGCCACAAGTTCTAACACCACAGTTCAATGCATAGCCTGTAGACAACACATGCTCTTCAGATGGCCAGAATTCAACAACAAGACTGTAGAGGAGAGAACAAGGTATGTAAGTGAGAAGGATTAGTGTAGCAATTGTCTAAGGAGAGGCCACACAACCATCAACTGCTTTTCCAAATCATCATGTTGAAACCAAACCCAATTCCAGCAAATCAGCAACATTTCTTTCACTGAATAAACCATTGACAGAAGTATCGACATGATTAGTTAGTAAATCATCTCAGAATTCCATCGACAGCCAAACGACTAATATGCAAGTTTTTCACTCTCTCGTAACCCCGCCAACTACGGTACTATCGTTAACATAGAATCACATACCACAAACTCCAGCCATACCGAGCGCTTTTGGATTCTGGCTCACAATCACCATTCGTGACGGAATTTTGCGCACAACGCCCAGATCTAAAGCGAAGTCAAACTTTCACAACAATATACGGTCTAGCATCCACTTCAGCTGGAATAGCTAAGAAGGAACTTGATATGACAATCCATTCGGATTTTGATCATATCGGAAATTGATATGGCAAGCACTACACTTTCAACATATTACAACCATATTACCAACAACACAAATTATATACAACAAACAACAGATAGCACGATTTGAACTAGCAGATTGAGAATTTTTCCTGCCAGATAATGTAGACATACTTCTAGGAGCAGATGTATTTTTAAAAATATTAAATCAAGATAGCCGTATAATCGAGGAGTTATCGACGTTACAATTGTCAAAACTAGAGACTGTTAATAGCAGGAACGCCATCATTGACATAATTGAACCAACCATTAAAATAACTAGTAAAGAAATTCATAAGCCGCTGCACAAGTTTTCGGTAGTTCAAGATGTAGCAGAACCAATGAAACATTGTGCAAGCATCAACATCTCTGACGTCCACGACGAGCAGGCAACAGTAAGAGTAGTGTAAAGTACGGGGTTATATCCCACCCCAAATAGGGTGGATTTTTATATGTAAACTACAACGACATAAACGTTTACGTGTGTTTTTTATATGTATACTACAGTGCAACCACGGTGACTAAATCTCTATATAAAATGAAAACGTAAAAACATTTGACAGAAAAAACAATTGACACAAAAAGCAATTGACAAAAAAAACAATTGACAGAAAAAGCAATTGACAGAAAAGACAATTGAAAGAAAAAACAGTTTACTAAAACAAGAATTGACAGAAAAAACAATTGACAGAAAAAACAATTGACAAAACAAAACAATTGACTGAAAAATCAATTGACAGACGAATCAATTGACATTTGCTGTCAATTATTTTTTCTATCAATTGTTTTTTCTGTTAATTGTTTTTTGTTTTAAATGTCAATTGCTTTTTCTGTCAATTGTTTTTTGTTTTGAAACAATTGACAGAAAATACAATTGACAGAAAACAACTGTCAACTGCTATTTCTGTCCATTGTCTTTTCTGTCAATTGTTTTTTCTGCCAAATTGTCTTTTCTGGCAATTGTTTTTTCCGTCAATTGTTTTTTCTGTCAATTGTTTTTTCTGTCAATTTTTTTTTCTGTCAATTGTTTTTTCTATCAATTATCTTTTCTGGCAATTGTTTTTTCTGTCAATTGTTTTTTCTGTCAATTGCTTTTTCTGTCAATTGTCTTTGCTGTCAATTGCTTTTACTGTCAATTGCTTTTTCTGGCAATTGTTTTTACGTTTTCATTTTATATAGAGATTTAGTTACCGTGGTTGCACTGTAGTCTACATATAAAAAAACATACGTAAACGTTTATGTTGTTGTAATTTACATATAAAAATCCACCCTATTTCGGGTGGGATATAACCCCGTACTTTACACTACTAGTAAGGTTTGTTGTCAAATTAACATTTGAGAAGTCGAAGTCTTCACTGCGCAATACATTCGAAGCAGTACATCAGAAATTGTTAGCGATGAAGAGTAAATATTCACAAATTCACGAGTCGAAGTCTTCACTACGCAATACATTCGAAGCAGTACATCAGAAATTGTTAGCGATAGAGAGTAAATCTTCACAAATTGTGAAGTACTCCGAGCCATACAAACCCGCCGAGACCGACTATAGCGCATTAAGCCTTATTACTTACTTACCATTGCAGAAGGTTCCAGATCGAGATAATGAGAACAATCATCAATAATATTATATACCACATCACGCAGTCTCCAAAGCCTGTTGATGATGCTTCATGTAAAACAAGTCCAAAATTGTCAGTGAAAGATGTGTTACTGATCTATACGTAAACGTGGAAAAAAAAGTGAATCAACAAAGTTATGTGAATCCTGACGATACAATCTATCAATTGATGTGGCGTAAAAATCTAATGGAGCAGCAAACGGCAAATAAACACGGCAAGCATTATCAAAAAATAAAAACTATCTGATTGTGGCATTCTTCAAATGACGGTGCAACACAAGGAACAACTATACGAAGTGTTAACTAAACCGCATCCAGTCTGTTAGAAGATGACATCTTGGGAAATTAAAATCTTTAAAAGCCATACGTGCTTCAATCAAAGGTCAAATGACAAAGCTGCATAACTACGTGTTGGCTCCAGCAGACAAACGAGACATCGATGGATTTCATTCCAAACTCGCACGGGCAAAAACACTATTGAAACAGTTTGAGGATGTGGAGAGCTCTATTTTCGACATAGATCCGGACCAGGACAGTGGCATATTAGATCTGACGGAACAATATTATGTTGTGGAATCTCAACTAGGCAGATTTATACGACAATATAACGCGGAAAATCCAGATGAATCACAAAACGCAGTTAGCACCAGCATGAATCTTACCACGACACATCCAGTCGATGTTCAACTTCCAAAGATTAATATTCAGCCCTTTTCTGGTGAATATACATCGTGGTAATCATTTTATGACCTCTATGTAAAAACGATTCACGAAAACCAGCACAGAAATTTCAATATCTGAAAGGGCTTTTGAAAGGAGATGCTTACAACTTGTTACGACATATTTCAATAACTGAGTCGTTATGCGCCAGATACGACAAAAAAAAGCACACAATCAAGGCTTTTATTAGAAACTTCATGGAGCAACCAAGCATAGGCAAACGCAACCAACATTCGAAAGCTCCTAGATTCATCGGATGAGGTAATCAGAGATGTGAAGGCATTGGGAAAAGATGCTGAGTCGCGAGATGTGTGGTTAATTACCATTTTAGAAGATAAATTAGATACAGAAACTCGAGCATTATGGGCACAAACCTCTTGTGAAGATGACCTACTAAGCCTATAAACTTTTTTCAAATTTTTATTAAATTGTTCGGATGCACTTGAATCACTGAGACCGGTACCATCCAAACGCCCTTTAAACCCGCGTTCGTCCAAGGTGTATATAACAACTGAAGCAACCCGGTACCCTGTGTGTAACATCGAGCATTCTTTACAAGAGTGTGAGAAATTCAAGCAGTTTACGGTTATGGAACGACGTCAATGTGTTAAAGCCGATAATCGATATTTCAACTGTCTACGAGTCAATTATTCAGTCTTTAGATGTTTATCAAAGTCAAGATGTCAGAATTGTAATAGGAAACATCAGACGCTACTACATTTAGATGACTCCAAGGAACAAGCTAGCACGTCACTATCAGAGCAAGCAAAAACGATAAATGCACATTCGCGCACATTCTGCAATAGTATCTTACCAACAGCTGTAGTGCTGGTAGTCGATGATTTTGGTGGCGAACATGAATGCAGAATTCTCATAGATTCGGGTTCCATGTCAACCTTTATATCCGAACATTTTTGTAATCGTTTGAGACTTCATATAGACGCAACAATCGCACAATGGTATCAGGTATCAGCAGTTCCGGAAAAACAATTTACGAAAGGAATTGTTACACTCACTCTGCAGTCACGGGCTAATAGTCAAAAATATATTGAAGTTAAGTTATTGGTATATTGAGCAAGCTGTGTTCAAAGTTACCTACCCAGTCGTTTAAGCCGAATATGTGCAATATGGACGTATTTCTTGCCGATCCTAAATTTAATGAATCGAAGAATATTGATTTAATTTTAAGTGTTCAACATGTGTTCAACATACTCTTGAGTCGAGACATTATTTGGTTGGATACTGGGCGGTGAGCAAGAAGCACAAATGTTAGGTGAAACGTCAAGCAATGTGAATCAAGTAGTTAACACTGAGCAAAATCGAGTAAAAGAAATATTGAAACAGTTTTGGGAAGTTGAAGCCATTCCAGACATACCGAGATTATCAGAGGAAAAGGAAAAGTGTGAAGAATTGTTCGTTGGAACAACATATCAAAATTCAGAAGTAAGATTTGTAGTGCAACTACCTATGAAGCAAGACAAAGGGCAATTGAGAAGCTCACTAAGTGCAGCACTAAGTCGACAGAGAGCGATGGAACGAAAATTCCTAAAAGATCCTGCAATCAAGCATAATTACACATAGTTCATGACTGAGTATGGTAGAGGTTAAAGATATAAGGACGTAGGGAATCTAAAGTGCCTACCTCACCACGGCATCTTAAAACCATCAAAGTTCAGAGTAGTGTTTGATGCCTCTGCTAAGACATCGAATGGAGTGTCACTAAACGATTTGCTAATGGTGAGACCTACGGTACAGCCAACATTGTACGCTATTCTGTTGCGCTTTCGTTTAAATAAAATAGCGATTAGTGCCGACGTGGAGAAGATGTACCGAGAGGTATTGGTTCGAGAAAATGATAGGAAATACCAAGCAATAGTCTGGAGAGCAAGTGATAGAGAGCCCATGAAGTACTACAGATTAACATCTTTGACGTATGGCACAGCAGCGGCTCCATATCTAGCAAGACGAGTGTTGAACGAACATACGGCCACATACCATGAGAGATGACCTTTGGCTGCAGATGTCCTTAGCAAATGTATATATGTAAACAACATAATGGCAGGCGCAGCGAACTAAGAAGAAGCCATTGAACTGCGAAATCGCCTTGTTTATATCCTGAAGATGGTACCAGTGGAGGATAGAGTAACAACCATTAAGGATTTTTCACAGGATGGCATAACAGTAAAGGTTTACTTTTAGGTTTTTGTTTACAGTGGGACCCGAAATTGGATATGTTTTCGTATCGTGTCAGCTTGGGTGCTCCGGTATGTACCAAAAGAAAATTTGTTATCTGAAAGCAGCCAAATTTTTGATCCATTGGGGTGGTTGTCTCCTGTAATGATTAAAATTAAAATCTTATTGGAGGAATTGCCGCAGACAATCAAACAGAAATGGTCAATGAAAAGAGATGAATTGTACCGTGCAGAAGAAATTCATATTCCTCGATGGTTGAAGACAGCTAATTGTAATGCAAACATCGAGTGAGCGCCCCTATGTTGCTGTAGTTTACATGCGGCAGTTGATCGGCCCAGATGAGTATACATGTTGTTTGATAGCCACAAAGTCAAAAGTGGCTCCAATAAAAAAACCATCAGCCGCTAGGCTGGAACTTTGTGCAGCACATTTATTGGCAAAGCTGTTAAAACCTGTGAACCAAATATTACAAGTTACAGTGTCATGTACAGTTTGTTGGGCCGACTCAATGATTGTTTTAGATTGGCTGTCCGATGTTCCGGTATGATGGGAGACATTTGTTGGAAACAGAATGTCCAAAATCTTGGAAGTTGTTGCAAGAGACAAATGGCGTCATGTCCCTACCAAGGACAATCCAGCTGATTGTGGGTCACGAGGAATGGTACCATCGGAACTATTAATCCATGAGTTGTGGTGGGCGTCTCCTAGGTGGTTATGTCGATAGCTGGCCAGTGCAGAAAATTACCTACGGTTCTCAAGAAGAAAAACGATCACGTTTCAGCACAGTATTGATGGCAGACTGTCAAACTGTCTCGTTTCCTTTAGACTTGGTCGAGAAACTTTCCTCCTATACAAATCTTATTAGAACTATCGCCATCGCTCAACGTTTTATAAACAACGTCAGCAGTGTACGAGCAGCAAAACATAAGGAGCCAATAACCGTTCCAGAAATAGAAGAAGCGGTCAGACTATGTTGTACACAAGTTCAACTTAGTTCTATGGTGGAGGAAATCCTCTCCGTTAAAAACTCAAAGCTTATCAAAGGATCAATAAAATATCTAAATCCGTATATTGATGATGAGGGAATATTGCTAGTAGGAGGAAGGATCCCAAATTCCAATGTGCCATATGGAGTAAAACATCCAATCATTTTACAGCCGTCCAAAATTACAACCTTAATTATTGAAGATTATCACATTCGTTACTACCATGCTGACCCTCAGTTGATGATAAGTATGCTGAGACAGAAACTTTGGATATTAAAACCACCTCAAGAGATACGGAAGGTGATCAGGAGGTGTTTGCAGTGTTTTAGAATAAAACCCGTTCCATTAATACAGGAAATGGGAAATCTACTAGTTTGCAGAACTAGTTCGAGCATTTTTGCAAGTGGGCGTAGATTTCGCTGGACCAATACTCGCTTTCCGTAAAAGAGGTAGAGGGGAAAAACCATTTATGGCTTACGTTTGCCTATTTGTTTGTACCAGTACTCCTGCGGTCCACATCGAAATAAAGACCGATCTAACAACTAACGCGTTTTTGGCTGCTTTAAAAGTTTAGCCTCTAGACGCGGCCTCTGTACCGATATCTACAGTGATTGCGGATTGAACTTCATTGGTGCCGAGAAACAATTACGGGAAACATTTACGTTTCTAAAAACAAACACTGACGAAATCTATAATAGTCTGTCAAGAGAATCGATTACGTGGTATTTTTATCCACCGAATACTCCTCATTTCGGTGGGTTATGAGAATCAGCCATCAAATCAATGAAACACCATCTAAAGAGAGTTATTGGAGAGACGATTCTAACAGTCGAAGAATTGCAAACATTGCTTGTAGAGATAGAAGCCATACTAAATTCACGACCTCTTTGTACGGTACCAGCTGATAAGGAAATCGATATATTGACACCAGGTCATTTCGTCGTAGGCCATCCATTGGTACTAGTTCCCGAAGTAAATATTACGAATAAAAATGTATCCCGGTTAAATCGGTGGAAAATGTTGCAGCATATTGGCATATTGAGTACCTAACATCAATACAGTCACGAGTCAAATGGATTTCATCCCAACCTAATGTAAGTGTCGATGATATTGTTTTATTTATTGACAGCAATCTCCCACCAACAAAATGGTTACTTGGTCGAATAATTGAAGTTTTTGCTGGAAGCGACGGATTGGTCAGGGTAACATCTGTGAAGACTAAGAACGGCGTGTACCGTCGCGCAATACATGCATTATGCAAAAATTCCAATTAAATCGGGTAATTCAAAGTCGGGGAGAATGTTGGAAGATGACAACAACCTAAAATAAAAGAAACAACAACAAACAATTATAGAAACAAATCGGTCTTAAACCATATAAATACTTATCCAATATTATTCGTATTCATCATTTTGTATCCCAGTTTTATTAACATTAATTAATCTTTCCATTACATCTAAAAGAAAAGTTAACAGATTAGAAACTAAAACTGTAGTTAAAATCTAAATTCCTTACCGTGAAACTCGGTACTTTCTCATTGTTTATCAATTGAAATGACATAATTGACAAATTAAATTTTGTTATTGCTTATATTGTTAGTGCATGAAGTTAGTGTAAAATTAAAAATTATAGCAGATAATTACTCTAAGGGTGCGTTCAGTAAGCATACTGCTATACTGCTATAATACAGGTATCCACACGAGTCAACGCATCAAGAAAAGGAGGAACAAAGGGCAGTCGCGGAAAATAATTCAAATCAAAATCATCTAAAATAAAGTGTTAATAATAAACGAAGCTAATTAATTCGTTTTATTTTTAACTTGAAAATCCATTGAGAAGACGTCGTTGGTTCTGGACACGACATTTATACAAAAAATCATAAAATATGTGAATTGATAGCTAGGGATACTCACTTCAACGATACGCGTGCTGGAAATTCTCTAGCACTGAGCATTATACAGAATACCCGATAAACTATATTGTTTTGAAAAAATTAGGCAATCTTATATTCTTAATTAATTAAATATGGACTTATTAAAGCACTGAATACGTTCGCAGAATATAGATAAAGAATAATCTCAATAAACCCAAAATTATTCGCCTATACAAAAAATATAAATTGAAAATCGAAATGGAAAATAACTTTTCTCAATATTTTCTTCAATACCAATAGCAAAAACCGTAAAATCATCCAACTTATTATTTAAAACCAACAAATCCACCTTCCTTTCAATAATCATCAATATTTATAAATGTACATGTACGAGTATCTGGGAAAGCATACGAAAATACAGAACGTTAATAATTTTTACAATAAAATGAAAACTAATATTTCATATTTGATTATGTGTGGCAAAAATTTTTTTTTTTTAGATTTTTCCGTTTTGATGCTTTTTTTTCTGGGTGTTTTATACGGAGAGCACCATAGGAAAAATCCATAAAATTCGGTTTTTCCATTTTTCATGAATTTTCAGATTTATTCCATGCAATAAATCAAAGAAAATTTTTGTTTTGTTTTTACTTTTTTTTCAATTCATCCTCGTACATTTTTTCTATTTTACTTTTTCGTTGATCTGAGTTAAGGGAGTTTTAGGATTTATTATTAACTTTTGAAAATCATAATATATTTTAACATTTTTTGTTCGGTCCTTGGTTTCTTTTATTCCCGCTTACGTGTCAAACTAGGTAGAGTACATTATCTAAATTATACTTTTAGGAAAAAAAAATTAAAATTGATCAAAAATTGGATTAATTATGTGTAATGAACTCGGTCCTATAAATTAATAGTACTGAATCATAAACAGTTCATACCATTGACATTTCCATATATAAAAAACACTATTAAATCCTAAATCAAACCCTCAACATTAAATTAACATATTGAATAATGTTTTAACGGGCCAATAAATTATTTATAAAAAAAGAAACAATCTCCATTTTTATTCTATTCCTACTCCACATCTACATTAATATAAAAGAGAAAACCAACTAATCTAATTCATTCATTTATATGTTTATTTTACCGAAAATTTTAACATAATCGAAGAATTTTCCCGCAAACCAAAATCAAATCAAATTACTATCCGAAAGAAAATCAAACCAATAGAACAAAAAAAAAAAAAAAACGAAATAAAAATGATCGGTTGAGGAAGAAAAAAGGTCGAATACTGAAAACAACTTTTCGTTTGTACTCCCGTTTTCCATTTACTCAATCGATGAATGTAAAACACATTATTTTGATAGACTTTGTAAGGAACATACATCCAAGAGTACACAGTGTATTTATGTATATACATAATACTGGATCCAATCCTTTTTTTATTTGCGTCTTCAGTAACCCTAAAGAAGAATATTTTTCCTTTCGAGTTTTTATTTTGCATTTAACAGGATACTGGAGTAAGATGAACAAAAACAGAAAAACCAATTTGAAAATCAGTTTTTTTGTTCACTAATGTAATTCGGTGTATTGGTTGTGAATTTATTTATATTTTTATTTTTTCTAAATTATCGTTATCATTTGCTTACATCACAGAAAAGATGGAATGAGGCAAAGAAAAGTAAAAAAACATAAACCAAATTACATATTTGCAAGATGTAAAATGTAATTTAAGGACATTTGAATAACGTTTTATCTTAGATCTATTTGTTTTATTGGTTTAGATTATTAGATTGTATATGGTGTACTAAAATAATGTGGGTGTTAATGGAAAGTTTTTTTTTTTTACTTTGAAATTCCCATTTTTGGTTTGGCTAACCAAATTTAATTATTTAAATTTGAGGTTGCTTGACAATCAACTTTCCTAGATTTTCGAGTATATATTTGAACACTTTCGTCGTAAAATTGTTGGAGGGACCTCAATTGATTGGTGCGGAAGAGGTTCCAAAATATACAATAATGCGAAAGATTACAATTGTCGTTCAGTATAATAAACGTCCAGTACAAATAAAAACGGTCATATGCAAAAAAATTACACTCCTTCACCCTCAATCACCTTGCCTTAACATTTTCCAATTTCCCGCTAAAATAATCACTTATAGTTAACAATATTTAAATTTAACATATTTTATTTAAGATCAATATGAATTTTAATTATACACATGATTCAGAAAATAAATAGAAGCTAGGCGACCTTCTTTACATAATATAACATGAAAATTTTATACTTTTGAAACCCGAATTGTGAAAAATATGTATGTATGGTATAGCCCGATACATAATGTAGGTATAAGTAACTCACAGGCGTTATTGATGCCCTTCCAGGAGTGCTCGTGGACGACCTTATTCCGGTTGTAAAATATCTATTGTATTGTTTTAGGTGTCAATATTAGATAACCAACATCATATCACTTTCCCATAGTTTGATTTTTTTTTTTTTTTTTTTTGTTGGAAGTAACGATCACTTCACTATAAATTAAATGATGAAGAACTAATATTAATCAATAATTTTCCACCACCAACTAAAAATAAGCAATAGAAATAAAAGGTACACTAAAACTAAAGTGAAATAACTAAAAATGGACTCAATGTTCCTCTCAAATGTGCTAATTATTGTTGAATGAGGTACTTTATATAGGTATTTTTGTACTACACAAACAGAAAAATGAACCCTGGTGGATTAATGTGTTGCTTCCATCTGAAATCAGCAAATTGCATTGTACTCTGTGTTGTTTGGTGGTTAATGTTTGAAAATGCGTGGTCCAAATTTACCAAATTATCTCGAAGGATTTATCACTAAATGCTAACGAAAAGACTAGATTAATCTATCGACACGACTTACACGTCTCCTTAAATGTTTTATAAAATATACTTACCGAATGATCCAAATAATCCACCAGGTACGCTAATGATAGCGTAATTACTAGTGGATATATTTTTGTAGTTTCCCTTTAAATATCGGACGCTAAATGGTGCCAAATGATCTATCCCACTCTATTATTTTGAGCGGGCGGAAGTAAAGCGTGTTCGTGGGATTAGATTACATTTTGTTTCTTTGCATCTCGCCAATATCCGCTAATTACACTAATTACAAGGTGATTAAGATCCCAAAAATCGCTGAACTTTCTCAATGAGAGATGGAATTGTTGAAGCCCAAAACTCTATATTTCTTCTCTTAAACTCCACCACCTTAGCAAGTCTATTTAGCTGATGGGACATGGCATGACCAAATGGCAAAAATTATCAAGAACATTAACTAATGTTTTAACATTTAATAAAACACAAAAAACTAATTTTTAAATTTTTTTAACAAACTACTGTGACGACGAAGAGAGTAACGACGAAGGGAGTAAGTCCGCAGTTATATTTATTGCTTCAAAAACACTTAAAATTTTATTATTCTGGAATTAATTTTTATTAATTCCAGAATTTATTTTATTAATTTTATTTTGATCTTACATAAAGAGTACAATTTAGGTTGGAATACAATTATAAATCTCACCGAGCAATGGTTTGATTCGAGTTTATATACATAAAAAATGCAGCGTTATCATCTTTACATTTTTTATGTTCACACGTTTTATTTTAAAGTCAATTACATTATATTTTGCATAAAAGGCAAAATATATATTTACAGCATAACTCGTAATATTAAACTTGTTATGCATGTTAAAAAATGTGACTGCTTGTTTGTTGTTGTATGTTATCGTGGGCCGAATCGTGTGCGTTACCTATTGGTATGTTACCTGTTGTGGGTTGACACAACTCTTCCCCCCTAAGATGAACGACAGGCTGCTTTGGTGGTCCTGAAGTGATCTCTCTAATTCTGTGTAGATATCTGTATTTAACTATAAGAATTGTAAAAATGGTTAATATAATTATTATTAGAGCGATGTGTCCTGAGGTGCCATGTAGAATCGAGTGTGTATGTATCATCTGAGTATGTTCCAAATTGGTAATTGTTTTATTATGTAGAATATCTAGTGTTAATTCTGGTTTAATATTTGAAATTTTGACGTCATTATATGGTAATTTTATTTCGAAGTGGTCATGAAATTCATTTTCTTTTGTGGAAAATGTTTGATTTTTGATGATTATTTCACAATTTTTAAATTCGATCAGTGTGGGTTCCTGAATTTTATATGAGGTCTGATCACATGTTGATGTATATGTAATTGGTGTTATGTCAGGCTGGACATAAATTTTCCCGTAATTCATGTAATCAATTTCTTCAAAGTTTGATATATTCTGGAACATGCATGTAGCTTGTTGCTGCATTATAATGGCTGGTATGCAGGAATTTTCTACCGGCTCTAGTTGATTTTCTTGGCAATAATGTGTGTTGTAGATTTCTCTACATTTTGTTGTATCATACTGATATGAGTAGGTATTTAGGATAATCATGTTTGGTGGTTTTGGATAAAGAATTTTGTTAATTTGGGGTATGGATTTTATCTGATATATTTCAAAGTTTTCGCGTTTAAATATTGGTATTTTGATAATGTAAATTAATCGATTTTGATTGTCGAAAAATCCTTTAAGTTCTAATAAGTCGTATATAAAATTGTCATTTTGGAAAACAATATTGTCTTGTTTAAATAAATCGACTATGTACTGTGTTTCGTTTTTAGTTAATAAATGTCTCGAAAATAGTCGTTGTTTTGAGAAGGTGATTATATCTAGAAGGTTTTCGAGGTGGTTATGTAGTATATCTATTAAATGATTGATTTTATAGAAATGTTGGTCATATAGCAGTAGTAAGGATATGTGGTTTAATTTGTCTGAGGTTTTGTTGTATTCGGATTGAAGTTTGTTTAAGTTTGTGTTTACGAAGTTTTGGATTTCCTGTAACCTTGTTATTATTTGCTCGTTAACTTGGATTTGTTTATTAATTTGTCTGTTAAGTGTGTCTTGATTAGTGTTAATTTCCTGAAGGGCTGTTTGAATGTCTATTAGGTCTTGGTTATCTAGGTTTCCAGTTAGGTCTTTAATTAGAGTACCCATACCGTTACTTAGCCCTCTTTTATATCGCCTAGGTAGTATTTCTTTATATAATTTCCTGAGTTCTTCCAGTTTGTATTCCATAATTTTTTTGTTGTTGTTAAGTATGGTTGCGTAATCGATTTTATCTGGGAAGTCTTTAGTGATATGACCTATTTGATTGTCCATGTCTTTTATTAAGTTTTCGTATGGTTTCAGTTCAATTATGTGTACAATTTTCCTGAAGTTTTTATACAGTTTTACATCTCCTAGTTTGATAGGAATAATACCTTTATTGGTCTGTAAGGACGTCAACTTGATTTCCTGTGGGGTTGTCCTTTGAAACCTGGAAGAGACGTTTTATTTTAGCTTTGTGAACTCTACCTTTGTCATTTTCTACAGTAACTCCGTTATCTTTGAGAACTTGAGCTTTTTTATAATTGGCTCGCAATTTTCCTCTTTTAGGTTTCTTTGAGAATATGTATACGTTAGTTAGTATAGGGATGGTTTTCTTTTTGGTGTTTATTTTATTATTCAATTTAGTTTTCTTAGTCACGTCATTTTCATGAATTTCATTACAAAGTTGTTCAAATCTTTGTTTGTGTTGGGTGAGATAGTCTTGTTCGTTATTAAAGTCTAATGGTGTTTTTACATAATGCCCTTTTAAAAGTTCAAATGGAGTAAGTTTTGTTGAGCTGTGTATAGCGTTAATATATGATAATATAGCAAGGTTCATGATGTCTTCTAGATTTTCCATGTCGTCTTTAATACGAATAATGCTACAGAGTTCCTTCAGAGTAGAATGAAGGCGTTCAACCGGTGAATTTCCTGTTGAGTTTTATGGTGTGGTTATATGTAACTCTATTTGATGTTTTTCTGCTAAGGCTTTAACACTTTTGCCTGTACCTACCTCTGTGTCGGCTATGATTTTTCTTGGAATTCCGTGTAGGCTGAGGAATTGAATTATTTTACTTGCTAGAGTTTTGTCGGATTTTTCTTGAAGTTTGTATGCTGAGGCAAATTTACTAAATTTGTCTATGACAGTTAAAAATTTTGTAGATTCTAATTGAAAAATATCAGTATGGATAATTTCCATAGGGGCTTTGGGTGTTTCCGTTAAGGAAATTTTAATTGAGGTGGCTGTCTGTCATATTTGACTTTTTGGCAAATGTCGCATTTGTTAATATATTCCCTGATAGATTCTTTCAGGTTGGGAAAATAGTAATTACGTTTTAACTGTTCGTAATTTTCGATTATTCCACGATGTTCGTTTTGATCGTGTGTAAATTTGTCTAATTCCAGCTGTTTTGTTTTATCCTCTATATCTATTAGAAGGGAGTTATATCGAACTAAATTTACCTTGGGGTTACTTGTTCTTGGTTTTGTGGATGTCATTTGTTTGTAGGCTTCCATTACATATTGAAAACATTCGTCCGTGGTAAAGACACAAGTTAAATTCCTTGTTCTTCCAAACATTTTCCGTAATTCTTCTGTGATCCTATTTTTAATGCCTAATTTCCTAGGTAAATGTATTGTGGTTCTATTCCTTGTGTTAAAGATTGTTTCATCTTTTCTGTGAGGCTCTTTTAATGTGAAGAAAGGTAAATTACAAGTTGTTTTTCGAACATGTTTACGCTGTTTTTAGTGGTTGGTATTAGGTTTTTGCTAGTAGATAGCATGCTAGCTGTTTCTTCGACAGATGATGATGTATCAGTAGTGTTTATTTCTACGTTATTGATTTGTACGCGTGATAATGCGTCGGCATTGGCATTTTGTATACCTTTTTTATAAACAATACTGTAGTCAAACTCTTCTAATTTTAATCTCCAACGCACTAATTTACTATTTGGTTCTTTCAACGAGAATAACCATGTTAACAGTTTATGGTCCGTAACTATAGTAAATTTATTTCCAAAAAGATATGGGCGGAAATACTTCGTAGCCCAAACTATGGCTAAGAGCTCCTTCTCTATAGTAGAGTAGTTTTGCTCAGTTTTAGTCAAAGTCCTGGAAGCGTAACATACAGGAAGATCTTTTCCTATATTTCCCTGTGACAATACTGATCCGATGGCAACATTGCTCGCATCGGTGGTCACAATGAAGGGATGGTTAAAATCGGGATATTGCAAAATTGGCTCATGGCAAAGCAATTTTTTACATTTCTCAAAACATTCTACACATTCTTTGCTCAAGTTAATACTAGAGTCTTTGCGTAGACACTATGTCATTGGTTTCGTGATCTTAGCGAAATTGGGTATGAATTTCCGATAATATCCTAAGAGACCCAAAAAACTTTTAATTTGTTTTTCGCTCTTTGGTAAAGGAAATTTCTGGATGGCCCGAATTTTGTCGGGATTTGGTTTAACTTCATTTGCTGTGACAAGATGTCCCAGAAAAGCGATTTCCTTATGAAGGAATTCACTTTTATCTGATTGCACCTTAAGGTTAGCATCTTTTAATTTTTGGAAAACTAATCTTAGGCTGTTGATATGTTCTTGCAAGGATGTACTGAATATAATTATGTCATCCATATAACACAAGCATATCTTTCCTTGGAGTTCCCCTAAAACGTTGTCCATGACACGTTGGAACGTGCTAGGAGCATTCTTTAGCCCGAATGGCATGCGAACGTATTCGTAGTGGCCAAACTCAACGCTAAAGGCCGTTTTTTGTATGTCATTAGGATTCACTTCTATTTGATGGAATCCTGATGCTAAATCTAGGGTCGTAAAGTAAATGCATTTCCCTAATTTGTCTAGAATATCCGTTATGTTTGGTAATGGATATCTATCTGAGATTGTTTTATCGTTTAACTTACGATAATCGATTACCATCCTCCATTTTGTTTGTCCTGAAGCGTCTTGCTTTTTGGAACAATCCAAATGGGTGAAGACCAAGGTGAATAACTTGGTCGTATGATCCCTTGGTTGAGCATATCGTTAATTTGTTTTTTAACTTCGTTTTTGTGTATAAAAGGATAACGATAGCTCTTCGTAAAAACAGGTTTTTCATCACTAAGTTCAATTTTGTGTTTGACCACATTACTGAATGTTAGTTGATCATTTTCTTTTTTAAATATTCCCTCGAATTGAAGACATAATTTTTCAATGCTTCTTTTTTCTTCGATATTTAAATGATCAGTTCTAATTAAATTTGTTATATTTTTGTTGTAATATTGAGTGTCTCGAATAGTCTTGAGGGATTCAATATTATTATTTTCAACGTAATTGTTGTTGAAGTTTTCACATTCAATTGGATGTTCTATAACAAATGGTTTGAATTTCGGACTATAATTTATTACTTCCACATTGGCATAATTCTTTGTACTTGTGTATATCCCTTCCGGAATAATTAAATTGCCGTTAAGAACTTATGGTTTTAAGTAAATTTCACCGTTTTCTACAGTAACGGGAATGTTTGCAATAATTTTACTACGCGGTGGAATGTTGTACGTAGCTGACATAAAATTTAATTTGAAAGAGAGTGGAATTTCGACCTTGGGTGTTTTAAGTATTGATTTTCCCAAATCTAGGGTAATTTCTAATAATTGCATGATTTCCATGCCTATCGAGCCACTAAAATAGTCGTGAAATTTGAAGAGAATAAATTCTAAGCATTCTTCTGTTTTAAATTCTTTGAGACCTTTAAGATTTACAGCTTTGTTAACTGTTGTTTGGTTGAAAAGAGTTGAAATTGTTATAGGTTTGATTCCTCGAACATAGTTGAGGTTTATGATTACAGGGTCAATGAACGACTTTGTTGATCCCGTATCTATTAAGAATTTATGTTGTTTTCCATGTAGGAATATATTAATATAGGGTAATTGATATCCCCTTTTATGGTTGGAATTTAGGCTTAGGTATCCGAAATTGGTTCGGTCGAGGCTATTTGGTGAAAATGCTGGTCTTCTATTTCTATTTGAGGAATATCATTTTGAGCACCGTATTCATTCATATTATTGTCAAAGTTTATTTCCTGCGCCATGCAATGTTCTTCGTTCGGATCTTCAACGAAATAATTATCTTGTACATGGTTGTACGTGGTTGGAATTTGGGTGGACCATTAGAATGGAAATTGTATCTTTGATTGTCAAACTGTGGGCTTTGACGTTGAAATGAAGATTGTTTATATTTATCCATGTTTGAAGTAACGTCCATGGGTTCCATTTTTCGATGGTCAGGTTTTGGTGGTAAACCGCGAGTATTAGCGAATTGTTGGGTTGTTAATGGTCGATGGTTAAAGTACTGCATATTCTTTTTGAATGGTACTCCATTGTTATTATAATGATTATAACGATTATATTGAGGTTTAGGTGGTAATTTGTGTATATTTGGTCTATAATCAATTTGTGGTGGTTGACCGAAGGTTTTTGTTTTCATGTAAACCGTATTTTGTTCTTTTAGGCAGTAAAGCCTAGCTGTTGGTAAGTCTGCTGGTTGCATGGCTCTTACCATAACTCCTAATGTATCGTTAAGATTGGTTGTGAACACTGAAAGACACATTGAATCATACCATTTGGCTTTGTGATAATATTCGTTAGGTTTATTCAGTTTTGCCCAAGTTTTTAGGGTGTTACAAATTTCTAAAATTCTTGTGAAGTAGACTTCTACGCTGTCTTTTCTTTGGGAAATAGAATGGAGATCTCGAATGAGACTGTTTTCATCGCGTTTATCCGCGAAATGAGCTATCAGGCTTTCTTTTATACTCTCCCACTTGTTTGTAGTATTGTACATTTCTAAGGCATGGTTGGCGTTGCCAATAATTTTGTTTCTTATCGCACGTAATAGAATAATTTGGTACGAA
Source organism: Tipula vernalis (assembly GCA_958295665.1). Classification (NCBI taxonomy): domain Eukaryota; kingdom Metazoa; phylum Arthropoda; class Insecta; order Diptera; family Tipulidae; genus Tipula; species Tipula vernalis. The sequence goes on from OY282560.1 coordinate 136,008,781, forward strand.
GGATCCGTGAATACAGGTTTTAAAATTGTGAGGATGTCCTCAACTTGTGTTATGAACTTACTAAGTTCTGTTCGACTTCCACTATATGGTGGAATGTCTTTAATGGCATCTGGGATTTGAAGGAGACGAAGAGTACGCTCCATTTGCTTAAAGGTTTGTTCTTCCACCATTTTATTTTATAATTTATTTTATTGATCACGATAAATGATTAACTTTAATGTTTAACTTTAAATTTTAATCAAAATTTTCTAAGATACTTTTTTTTTTATTTGACTTTAAAATATATATATAAAAAACTGAGGAATTTTTGGATATCAATCAGCGAGATTTAAATCAGTATGGTACTCACCAAAAAATTATAATTGCTACAAAAATCAATTGTTGATAAGCCGTCATTCCTTGATTCCTGTGTCTGTTGATACCGGTTTCTTCCTTAATTTTTTCACTTTTTGGGTACAAACGCCCAATCGTTTTATTATATATGTTTTAAATATTTCTATTCGCTTACCACTGGTGGGGGCAAATAGATATCTCGAAAAAAAAATTTTTGTATTATTATTTCGGTTTATTTAAAAAAAAATTTTTATTCTCTTTTTTTTCTTAATTATGTTTGATCAACCGTCAAACAACATACATATATGTACTTTGGTTTTGTATATGCTCGCAAATAAAACTTGGTTCAAGCACTACTTACTGATGAACCGTCAGTATTTCACTTCTTATGACACTTAGAACACTATTATTATTTGCTATGCAGTGTGTGTTTTTGTAGTGAACAGATATTAAAAAATATCCTATCAACTGCGCCAGTTATATTTATTGCTTCAAAAACACTTAAAATTTTATTATTCTGGAAATAATTTTTATTAATTCCAGAATTTATTTTATTAATTTTATTTTGATCTTACATAAAGAGTACAATTTAGGTTGGAATACAATTATAAATCTCACCGAGCAATAGTTTGATTCGAGTTTATATACATAAAAAATGCAGCGTTATCATCTTTACATTTTTTATGTTCACACGTTTTATTTTAAAGTCAATTACATTATATTTTGCATAAAACGCAAAATATATATTTACAGCATAACTCGTAATATTAAACTTGTTATGCATGTTAAAAAATGTGACTGCTTGTTTGTTGTTGTATGTTATCGTGGGCCGAATCGTGTGCGTTGCCTATTGGTATGTTACCTGTTGTGGGTTTACATAACTCCGCACATCACTAATGAGTCAGTCGAGATGACCTCATCATTGGAAACAGACGTACAATAAATTGAGAATGAATTATTAAATATTGTTGCGTTTGATTTGTGTTTGTTTTAACGTTATAATTCAGAAGTCGGATTAAACAACAATAATCATTTAAATAATTGATATTTAGTAAGCGTTGGAATTTTGGTTTGAAAATAATAAATAAGTTTGTGTAGCTGCGGCTGATTATTCGAAGTAGGGAAAGTATGATTTCTTGGAATTTTACGGTTGTGTGTGTGTTGTGAAAATTGTGTTACAAAGATATGGTCGATTGTATATACATATGTGTGGCAAATTAATATGCTAAAATATTCTAATCGAGTCTCGATTGAAGGAGTTCCTATGTTTTGTGTGGTTGTGCATAGGAGATATTGTTTCTTTAAATTTGTAAAGCAGCTACTTGATCAATTCATTTACCAGCGACGAGTAAAAGAAGGATCATCCAAGCAATTAAGTCAATTATGTGATACCTGCGATGATGTGATCCGAGGATTAAAAGTCCTTGGACAGAATGGCGAATCTCGTGATCCGTGGATGATTCACCTATTGTTAGAGAAACTGGACGAAGAAACAAAACTAACATGGGTATATTTTAATAAAAGCGACTTTCCGAAATTCGATGTACCAGTGAAGTTTCTAGAGACGCGTAGCCAGGCTAGGGAAAATTGTACGACATCCAGTAATAAAGGATCATTCACTAACAATAAGCTATATAGCGAATACAAAGATATATTTCAAATGCGAAAAAGAACATAGCGTTCATGAATGTCAAGAGTTTAAGGAACGAACTGTCGACCGAAGGCGAGGATTTATTGCTTAAAAGCGATGTTGCTTCAACTGCCTAAGCCAAACACCCTTTTCAACTGTCTGTCGGTCTAAGTTGAGATGTAGTTTATGTAAGGCGTGACACCACACATTGTTACACCAGGCAAAACTGAACAGGCAAGAAGCGACTTCGATACCAACGGATTGTGAGCAGTCATCCACAAGTGGTGGTAACACTCATGGTCCGCGTGACATTAGGACTAATATGACTGTAAGTGAGGGTTTTTCTTTCCGTGCACTGTTACCGACTGCCGTAGTAACAATTTGCGAAAACTTTTGGAAATCGATTGAATGCCGTATATTGTTAGACTCGGGTTCGCAGGCGTTGTTCATCACCGAGTCATGTGCCCAGCGACTACAACTCAGACGAAGAAACGCGAATATTCTGGTTAGGGGAATTTCCAATTCTGGACTCCAAACAAAAGTCACAATGGAAGTGAAGCTTCAATCGCGAGTTCACCCTCAAGAAGTTTTGAAAATAGAAGCATTCATATTAAACAAACTGCCAAAGTTACCCAGTGCCGATTTTTATATTAATGAAGGAGTTACCTCTACATTCCAACTTGCTGATCCGGGATACAACCAAACAAGTGATATAGATGTTCTCATTGGAGCCGATGCATTCTTCCAAATTTTAAGAGAAGGACAAAATATCAGCGGATCCGGTCATCTGTTGGTACAGAACACCATGTTCGGCTGGGTAATTTCGGGAGGTTCTTCAACGAGTGCCGAAAATATCTATGGTTTAGCGACTACATTTAAAGTCGAGTTAGAGACAAATATTAATGAAACTCTTCGACGGTTTTGGGAACTCGACGAACCAAGGAAGGAGCAGCATTACACTCCTGTTGACATAGCATCCGAGAAAGACTTTGCTTCAACGTTTTCACGAGACGATTCCGGAAGGTACACGGTACAACTACCGCTTAAGAAACACACCCCAAAATTGAGGAACTCTTACAATGCTGCTCTACGGAGGTTTTACACGTTCGAAAAACGTCTGAATTTAAATCCGAAACTGAAAGCGGAATACAAACGGTTCGTGAAGGAATACGTGCAACTGAGTCAAATATAGAAAATTGATGCAAAGGAAGTTTATTTACGTGAAGAGGAATGTTACTACTTACCACATCATGCTGTGATAAGGGAAGATGAAGAAACCACAAAAATAAGACTGGTTTTTGATGGATCTGCCAAATCCTCGAGCGGGGTTTCATTAAATGAAAAATTGCGAGTGGGACCAACTATACAAGCGACATTGTGGGATATATTAACGAGATTCCGAACTTACAAATTTGTGATGACTGCAGACATCGTCAAGAAACCACCAGAACTTCCAGCGAATTTTATGGCGATCAAGAGCTAGGTGGTGATATATAAACTGAGTACGGTTACCTGCGGTACAGCGTCAGCACCATTCTTGGCGAAAAAAACACTCCATCAGTTGGCGAGCGAAATCCAATACATACTTCCCCTGGCTTTTTCCGCTATAAAAACAGAGTTCTAAGTGGACGATTTTCTTTCCGGCGCGGATCATGTTGACGAAATACAAAGTTCAAAATTGGAAATGGTTAATGCATTGATGGAGGAAGGATTTCATCTCCGAAAATGGAAGTCAAATCTACCAAAATTATCAGTATCTGACGCTGATAAGACGATATGCATGGGTGATTCGAGCACGATTAAAGTTCTGGGATTTCAATGGAACCCTTTAATGAATGCATTCTCATTTAAATTGCATTTGTTAGCTGAGTCGGTACCTACAAAGAGGAAGATGCTGTCAGAGTCTTCGAAGATTTTCGATCCACTTGGAATTTTATCGCCAGTCACGATTATATTAAAAATAATATTCCAACGATTGTGGTTGGAAAAGCATGATTGGAATGATCTTTTACCAGATGAAACAGCAAGACGATGGGCTGAAGTGAGAAGTGAGTTGAACGAGCTAGAAAAAATCAAAATACCGAGACGAGCTAAATATGAGACCAAAGAAGAACTTCATGGGCTTAGCGATGCAAGTGAGAGAGCATATGCAGCGGTAGCATACCTAAGGTCAACTGACGAAAATGGGCAAGTACATACTAACGTCGTAGCGGCGAAAACTAAAGTAACACCGTTAACGCAGATCACGCTACCAAGGCTTGAACTTTGTGCGGCGGTTTTACTGGCGAAGCGATTGAAAAACGTGATGGCGGTTATAAATGAAGAAACCAAAGTGTATGCCTGGTCAGACTCCCAGATCGTGCTTGCATGGTTATCTGACTATAGGTCACGATGGAAACCCTTTGTGGCCAATAGAGCCAGTGAAATCCTGGTAAGTGTACCGTCGGCTAATTAAAACTACGTACCGTCAGAACAAAACCCTCCTGATCCTGCATCGAAAGGATTACAACCCACAGCTCTTGTAACCTCCAAATTATGGTGGGAAGGGCCAATCTGGCGAGAAATGGCCAATTTCAAGTAAACTGGAAGTCGAATTACATCAAGAACAGCGAAAAACCTATCCATTGGCGAACTGTAATGCAATGATTGAAACATGGTTAATTGAGCAGCGAATTTCTGAGATGTCGTTTTTCCCGAAATTGCGAAGAGTCCTGGCGTACAAGTTCCGATTTATTCACAATGCGAAGACAAATCACTCTGTAAAAAAATCAGGTGTTCTTTCAGTCCAAGAGCTGAGAGAAGCCATAAATGCATGCCTCAAATGCGTTCAAGGGCAAGAATTTAAACCTGAATTAAATCATCTTCGCAAATATGGCTGTGTTCCCAGAGAAAATAAACTAGAATCATTGAGTCCATTCATAGATTCAGATGGTGTACTGGGAGTTGGTGGACGTATCAAGTGATTTTACCCAAATCTCTTAAATTGGGCAAACTGATTATCTCTCACGTTTATGATCGAAATTTCCATTCTGGTTCTTCGTTGACGTCAGATTTAGTCAAGCAATAGTATTGGCTAATCAATAGTAGAAATATGGTGCGATATATATTACGAAACTGTGTAATATGTACCCGAGTTCGAGCTAAAACAAGCCAACGGAACATGTCAAATCTGCCAGCCGGAATCCACCCTTCCAGGCTATTTAGTAGATGCGGCGTGGACTATGCGGAGCCCATAACTATAGTAAGTAAATGAGGAAGAGGAGCAAAACCACTTAAGGCTTACATCGCTGTCGCTGCGTGTATGGTGACAAAGGCGGGGCATCTGGAACTTGTAAGCGACTGGACCACGGATGCGTTTATTGCAGCGCTTAGAAGATTTTCAGCGAGAAGAGGAGTTCCTGCTCTATATTTAGCGATAACGGGACCAATTTTCTGGGAGCCAGAAGAAAAGTTGATCAGATGATGAAAATCTTGGCGGCAAATGACTTCAAGAATGCAATTCCAGAATATTTATCCAATGTTGGTATACAATGGCATAACATTCCACCAGCTGCGCCTCATTTCGGAGGTCTATGGGAAGCGATGGTCAAATCCGTAAAGACTCGTCTGTTTATTGCAACAAGAAATGCACACCTTACTTTCGAAGAGATGGCCACCCTATTGTGCCAAATAGAGGCAATACTAATTTCCAGGCCCCTATATTCAATAGGTGAAGACGAATCCAGTATCGATGCTCTTACACCGGGCCATTTTTTGATTGGTGCAACTTCATACTCTTTTCCCGATGAAGAATTACTTGAAGAACCAGATAATCGCCTTTCGAGATGGCAAAACATTCAAAAACGTCTGCAAGGTTTTTGGAAAAGATATAAGCTGAAATCTTTTTGTCATCTGCAGCAGCGACACAAATGGAAAAGCTCAGAGAAAAATTTTAAAACAGCTATTACCAGATACCAATAGCAAAAAAATCCAGACAATATACAGCCTTTATTACAACTGATGGCCAATATGAATTCTGTTGGTTACCTTTTATATTAGCAAATGCGCCTGCTTGTTTCCAGAAAGTAATGAATAAGGTTGTACAACTAATAAAACCGGATTTTATAGTCGCTTATCTGGATGATATTATTATTCCGAGCAAAACAATAGAAGAAGGAATATGTAAACTACAAAAATTTCTTGTTATTTTGAGACAAGTTAATTTAACATTAAATATAAAAAAATGTTTATTTCTGAATGAGAAAGTGGAATTCTTAGGACATATTATTACCAACGGAAGTAAACAACCGGGCAAATAAAAGTTATCTGCTATAAAAGAATTTGGTGTACCAAAAAACGTACATGACATAAGAAGGTGGGTTGGGCTTACAAGCTATTTCCGGAAATTTATAAAAGGATATGCAGAAATCGCTGAACCATTGACAAGGTTAACTAGAAAGGATGTCCCGTTTATATGGGAAGTATGTCAACAAAACGTGTTTGATAAACTTAAACAAATAATGATGGAAGAACCAATACTGATTATATACAACCCAGAGTGTAATCATGAATTGCATACAGATGCATGCGCAATAGGAATAGAAGGGGTTTTATTACAAGAAGAAAATAAAATACTGAATCCAGTCGCATTTTACAGCAGACAAACTACTACTTTTGAGCAGAATTACCACAGTTACGAGCTAGAAGCATTAGCAGTTGTAGAATCGGTTTTAAGATTTAGTCAATATTTATTAGGCAAACCGTTTAGTATCGTAACCGATTGTCAATCACTAAAAACGGCCAGATATTGTTCCACGAATAGCACGATGGTGGTTAAAGTTGCTAGAATTTGACTACAGAACAGTTCACTGTGAAGGTAGACTTTCAAGGCATACTGTAGAGCAAGCAGTTTCTCCGGAACCAGTGGACTTTAATATATTCAGAATTTCGATCGACGATGATGATTGGTTACAGTCTATCCAGATGCAAGATGAGCAGGTATTAAACAAAAAAATCATTTTGAAGACACCACCAAATACAGATGTTGAGAAACAAGTTCATACTGTTTACAAAGTTTTAAATAATAGAGTTTATCGAAAGGTTGACAAAGAATATAAACTCTTCATTCCGAAAGACGTTAGCAATCAAGTTTTACGGAAATGCCACGATGAAAAAGGACATTACTCAGTAGACAGGACACTAAAAAATTTAAAGGAACATTATTGGTTCCCAAGAATGAGGCAATTCGTTAAGAAATATATAAAGTCTTGTGTTGAATGCGCATAGAATAAAATTGAAAATCAACCAAAAGGTCAGTTACATACTATCGAAAAAGGAAATCGGCCATTCGAGACTGTACATGTTCATAATTTAGGTCTTTTTGTAAAATCCACTAGAGGAAATACTTACATAGTAGTATTAATAGATGCTTTGACAAAATTTGCGGTTATTGCAGCCGGGAATTGGATGGAGATGATTCAAATAAAATCGAGGACGACTTTTTGGTCAGGATGGTCGAATGTGACGACGAAGGGTGTAAGTCCGCACATCACTAATGAGTCAGTCGAAACGAGCTCATCATTGGAAACAGACGTACAATAAATTGTGAATGATTTATTAAAAATTGTTGCGTTTTATTTGTGTTTGTTTTAACGTTATACTACTTAAATGCTTTAAGTAGTTTTAAAAAATTTGAAAAATTAATTTGATTTTTTATAAAATTCAATCAATAAGATTCTTCCGGCTTTTTATAAACAAAATATATTAAAAATAATGGCATTTACTACAATTTCGACTTATTAATCAGAAAAAATGAAGAGGCCAATCATTCATAAATATATCTACCAGAAAAGAAATATCAAAATCCCACCCGTACTTTAACCCGAGGTCAATACAAATTGTATCGACTCCAAAAATGAAAACTTTCCTTCAGCTTTCTCTGTGGTAGTTTGGTTTCGTACTGATAAGTTCGTACAAACAAAAAGTTCGGTCTACTCATCAGGTAGCTACGACCAAACTACCAAAAACACAGTAACACATACATTACGTATGAGGCAAGAACGCATTGACTTAGCGAATTATAAAATTCACCAAATCAAAAACTCAAGGAAAAAAAAGTACGGGTGGGATTTTGATATTTCTACTTTTCTGGTAGATATATTTATGAATGATTGGCCTCTTCATTTTTTCTGATTACCAAGTCGAAATTTGTGTAAATGCAATTATTTTTAATATATTTTGTCTATAAAAAGCCTAAAGAATCTTATTGATTTAAATACAGACAAACTTTCTTTTTCTACAAAATTGTAAATTATTTATCGAAATAATATTTCGATTTTAAAAAATGATGGAGGCTACAGCAAAAAATTAAAATGGTTGTTTACAATCTATATAGATCCGTGGCGTAACTAGATACCCTTTGCACCCGTAGCCGCGGGAGGGCCTACGGTTATTGGGTCCCACGAGATTTATCAAGAGTTCGAATATTAGTTCAAAGTCAAGATCAGATAAATGCTATCTCAGATTAGGCAGCTTAAGGAGACCACCTTTTCAAATTTAGAAAAACTTGGCATTTAAAGGAAATTTTTAAGAAAATGCGGTGGTCTAGCTTTTATAGAAACAAAAAATCATTCCTGTTGCTATTAAATATTTTCTTAATACAGGCCCAAGAATTTCCTCCCGTTTGCTAAAGGTGAATGTCAGAGTAATTACACGTAATCTGATTCCATAGAAATAAAAATCGCTTTAGGTACTGACAGATATTATTTAGATTTAGAAGAAACTTTGCCAAACTCGTTTGGTTAACGATTTTAATGTTTGCTGGGTTGATTTATTTGTAATATACGTATCAAATTAATTCTTTTGGCAATCAAATTCAACCTTTTACAAACCAACAAAAAGTTAAAAATTAGTTTATGTAGATATAAGGTAATTACAAATTCTCCTGTTTCATATCCCCTTGTCACGGATTTCATCTTTTGATCACTTTTAAAAATTTCTTGAGATGATTGGAGTATAGCATTGAAATGGGATGCGCGCAATGTTCGAGACTTAATTGGTGATTCTGTCCAAAATTATCCGATACTATTTAAGGGTTCCATCATTATTGACTATCGTTTTGTTGAGCTTCTTAATTTGCTTAGTAGCGTTTTGCTTAGTAGTATTAGTAACATTAAATTACATCACAAATAATTCAAAATTTTCATGGGTTTTCTAGATTTTTACAGGCTTTCCGAAACTAGTCATTAATTAACAGATTTTTCGGTATTATTGAAATTGTTCGAGAACAATCGAGATTCATATAATAGAGAGATTATTCGAATTTTTCTGGGTCAATCGTGATTGTTCTGCGGTTTGTTCTAGATTTCTTAAGTCTTTCGACATTGTTAGGATTATTCGAGATTTTTAAAGATTTTCAAATTTATTCGAATTTTGTATGTCAATGTTCTGCGCTCAGCTTTAAGGTGTGGGAACTTGAAGATTCCGATATTTTTCCAATTTCTTAGAGTATTCGAAATTATTCAAGAATATCTAGGTTATTTACATTTTACGTGGCGGTGATCAACGCGTATAAGATTTCCTTTGGTTTTACATATTTACAGATATTTCTATATGTGAGAACTTTCTAGAATATTCAAGATACTTTGAAAATTCGACACTTTTGAGATTATTTCGAAATTCTTGCTATTTTTCATATTGTTACGTTTTTGCCTTGTCAATCAAGGTTCATATCACTGGATTGTCAATGAAACAAAATCATTTCAATTTATCATCACCAACGAATTTATTTATTTAGCGCAAGAATTATTACAACACAATTTATTTTAATGATAATTCATAAAATCGCTTTATTTAATTTTTACACAATTTCAACTGTACACTTATAATTTTTATTTCGCACAAAAACACTTTTTAAATCACATTTTAATTCCTTTTTAATCTTCGCACTATCGCTTACCAAAAACTAATAAAAATCTTACAAGTTTACACTATAGCGTTCAAAATTTAAATAATCCAATTCGATCTGGTTCGCCTTTTTATATACATAAACCAAATTTCTAAAAAGCTCATAACTTTTCCAGTTAGAATATTGAAGAAATATTTAGAACAATTTTATCATGGAAAATTCCATTTTAGTACAGTAAAACATTGAGCTATTAATTTAACTTATTCTATTACATCCTAGGTGTCACCGTCACAATATTATACTGGAAATTTTTGATGCTTTATTCATATATTTAGAAATTGTCATAGCGTTGAGTTGACTGCAAGAAAATTCGTTTTAATTGAGGCTATTGAACAGAATCACGTGCTGTTTCGTACTCTCGAAATGCGAGGCTCGACAATAAAAAGAAATAAGTTTTTAACTAAAAGCGTTACTTGTTCATAGGTACAAGAACCATTTTTAGGGGATCAAGAAAAATTTGGCTGAGAGCCCGAAATTTATAGTTACACCACTGTAATATTTATTAACTAATGGTTGCAACGATCATTGACATTGTAACAGGATAATTGATGTTGTTCTACCTACAATTTTAAAAAATCAATGAAATATGATCTATCGAAACGGAAGACGCCACATCATATTTGGCATTAGTAGGATGTTGTACAGCTTCAGGTTTTTGAGCAATGAATGTAACGAAGACTGGAATCATTAATCGGCGCAAATACAATTATACCACAATTTCAATGCAGGTTCGTGTGTAATTTTGACGAAAATTAACCGGAAAATTACAAATTTGTGCTGAATATGCTTGATCTTCATAGTGGGATTTGAGAGAAGTAACGCTGCATAGAGTCTCAACTTTTGATCAAGGTTTGGTCAAGAAACAGATATTCCGTATGCAGATGCAAACTTAATTTAAGATATCTGTGAAAAATTCAAAATTTGTGTTCCAGTTCCAGTAAGTACAGCACCTATAGATACATTGTGTGATTCTTTATAATTTTCAATTAGTTTTTTGCCATTGACGAAAATTTCAATGTTATTTAGATTATTGTGTATAGTCACTAGCAATTAAGGACGGTTGAGCAAATTAACGGTTTTTTTTTTGAATAATCTAGTAACTAGACGAAAATGGTTGAATATTACGATAAATGGCCACCTCTAGCAATGAAACAAGCTTCGGCTCATTTTGAATTTTTTTCATTATGGCTTTGGCTGAAATATAACTTGCTCTCTGTGATCTGAATAATGTCCAGAACCTCTTGATATACCTTACGAACTAACACCCTATTTTGTGATTATTCATGAAATAATGTTCACAATAAATTCTTTGTTTGATTCGGGCTTTTGTTTGTAATTATGAAAGCGTCAATTTCAAAAGATTTATAATTTTTTAGAGTTCTCAATCATTCATTGTCTCCGAAATTCCTTATACACCTATAGGGTTGCTTCTGCTGGCAGATTGGTTTTGACAATCTCAAAGTGATCTATATCTATTAAAATTATTGTTAGGTATTATGTAACATAGAAATAAAATTTCCATATTTCGCATTTTAAAGCTTCAAGCCTCTAGTTTCGAGATTTTTTGCAGATAGTTTTTGTGAGGTGCCATTAGCGCACAATCATAACAAATAGCGCGAGACAAAAATTTTCCATTTTTTTTTAATATCTAGGGGCTCGGGAAACACTTTTTAAGTTAATTAAGCTTGAATTTAATTTCTATTTGGTCTCTTTACGTCAGGTTTTTGCTGAGATATCTGACTTTTGATGAATAACGAATCCTTTTGTATTTGATCATCGATATCTCAGCAACCAGTGTATGCACTGTAAATTTTAGGGCAGTTTTAGAATCTTGAGTGACTTATTATGGAACATGGCTATTTCCTAACCGATTTTAGTGAAATTTGACAAGCGCGATATAAATGGGATTCTAAACTGATTTTTGGATAAAGTTCTGGAATATGGCCAAGTAGAATGGAACTTGAGACTATTCCTTAACCGTTTATGATGAAATCCGATATGTGCGTTGGGAATGGGATTCAAAAATAATTTTAAGATAAAATTCTGGAATATGGTTTCGCAAACAATAAGAAGAAGTGAGTGCATGAGTGAAACTTCTAATGGTAGTGTGGGATCCCGGAATTAGAATTTTTTTTTAGAATCACATTTCCGAAGTGCATATCAAATATTATCATAATCAGTTAAGAAATAGCCGAAATCTAACCAAACCGCAACTTTATCTAAGATGAATTCTAGGAATTCATTTCCATCGCAAATGTCAAATTTCTTTAAAATCGGTTCAAAAATAGATAAGTTCAATCCTAATGGATCATATGTCAGAACTTTATCTAAAAATCATTTTCGAACCCTTTTCTAATCGCACAAGTCAAATTTCACTAAAATTTGTTCAGAAATTATGCAGTTAAATGTTCCTTGGCCATATTCCAAAACTTTTTATACAAATCATTTTAGAATCCCATTTCTCACGGTAGAATTGAATCACAATTGGTTGAGGAATAGCCAGGTTTCATCTTAGTTGGCTATATTCCAGAACTAAGAAAAATTATTTTAGAATCCCATTTCCAATCGTTAAAGGAATAGTCAGAATTTCCTCCAAAAATCATTTAAGAATGCCATTTTTAACGCACATGTCGAATTGACAAGGAATAGCGAAGTTCCACCATAATGGACCACATTCCAAAACTTTATCCAAAAAACGCGCATACCAAATATCTTTTGGATATAGTTCAGGAATATAGTAGACCCTATTCCACCACTCTGGACTCACCGTATTTCAGAACTTTATCGGTTAACAAATAGCCAACTTTCATAATAATTGGCCTTATTCCAGAACTGTAACCAAAAATCTTTTCAGAATCCAATTTCCATTAGACATACCAAATTTCACTAAAATCTGTTAAGAAATAGCCAAGTTCCATAATAATCGACCATTTTCCAGAACTTGATCCAAAAATCTATTTAGAATCTTATTTACATCGCGCATGCCATATTTCACCAAGATCGATTAAGCAATCGCCAAGTTTCATCCTAGCTGGCCACATTCCAGAACTTCGCTATTTTTCTGTCGTCTGTCTTAAGGGCGAGTACTACAAAATAAAATCTCAAGCGTTAAGAATTGACAAGTAACTAATGCAATGTTTTGAAAAAAGTCGAAACAAATTGTTTTTTTATTTTAATGATCCCTTGTTCACTTGAAAAACGGTTGGACGGATCAATTTGAAAATCTACAGGTCTATTTGGGGCACATTATGCTGTAAAAAAAACTGGCAACATTCAGCAAAAAATTAGAGAGACCAAATAGAAATTAAATTGAAGCTTAATTAACAAGCTTAATCAACAATTGGTTTAATTTTAAAAAAAATTTCAGAGCCATCATTAAAAAAAAAAATGGAAAATTTTTGTCTCGTGCTGTTTCTCATGGCTGCGCGACAACGGTATCTCACAAAAATTTTCTACAAAAAAATTTCGAAACTATAGAGACTTGAAGCTTTAAAATTTTTTTTTTCTTTAAATAATTGTTGTTCCTGTAATTTTTTGGAGTAGTGTATGTGTTTACTGATTATAGCCAAAAAAAAACCTTAGACGCAAGCACTAACCTCGACCCAGATTGCGCCTTTGATGTTCTAAAGATTTTCTACTCAATCTAAAATATGACTGTTATGAACGATCGACGTAAACTTATCATGGAATTGCAATAATTATTGATAATTTCCAATAAAGTGTATATAGGGTTAGTTGTGGAATTTTATTTCACTATATGTGGCCATTGAGGGTACCAGCAGCAATGCCTTTCGATTCAACTTGCAAGAAAGAAATTTTCCGAAAATTGAGGGTAACATTTATTTATTTAAATTACTTTATTTTCATGTTTCGGTTTGTCTATATAAAATGTTTGTTAAACACTGAACGTTGTTTCAAAAGTAGTAAATCCCAGCTTTATTCTCGATTGATTTTAAAAGCTTTAAAACTATTTTGTCGTCTCTGCCGAAACTTTTAGAAAAATGTTCTTCATCTATTTGTGTCATACAGAACAAGCAGAAGCAGTTTGCCTTTTACGTCAATAAAAATGATTATGCTTCTGGTGATGATATAAACTAACGATAAGGTTGTATGTACAAATATCGTATGTACATTTTTTTTTTGTTTACTATACCAATAATATAATATTCCAACTTTGTATTTATCTTGCCTTCGTCGTCATACTCATACATATCAAAAAAAAAAATTCGAAATCCTTTCGAAAATAAAATAAATAAAATATAATTTTTAGGTTTCCGGGATAATATTGATTCCCTTATTTATTTATTTATTTTTATATTTTCTTTTAAATGAATACAGACATACATACAAAATTCCATAGTAAAACGGTTCATCTTATATGTATTTAAAAAAAAAAAAAAAATTTAAATTTGTAAAGAAAATACCAATCGTCTCGAACAAACTCATCTTTCAGATATTGTATTAATATTATTATTACTTTTTTTTTTTTTTTTTGATATATTTTCTACACAAACAAAATCTATTTCCATTAAAATTTAATTTCCTATTTATTGAATTAAATCAGAAAGCCACATTTCAAAGTTAACAACAACAACAACAACGACCAAATTGATGTAAAATAGATTTCAAAAATTAAATTAATTTATTTGATTTGGATTTTCTCTGACCTGACCATGAATTTAAATATTTGGCTGATTTTGTTGTTGACTTTTTCCTAAACAAAAATAGCAGAAAGTAAATTAATTTTCATTAAAATTTGATTTGATTTTTACTTTAATTTCCCCCCATCACATAAATACTCGTGAAACGTACAATAAAAAAAAAAGTTTGAAAATAATTTTTTTTTTTTGGGGTATTGTGTTTTTAATTGATTACGTGACTAGGATATGAAGGATTAGAATTTTAATTTGATAAATAAATTTTCGTTTCTTCTGTTTTTGTTTTTTTTTATTTTTTTTATTTAATTTGGTATATTGAGCAAGTAAAAGGAATACAATTTGGGATTTCATTTCAAATTAAAAATAATTGATAAAATGACTTTTGTATGGTTACATTTTGATTGAAATTGAATTGGAAATGAATGGCTTTAGCAAATTTCATCGAGTATTTAGAAAAGTTTTGTGCTTTCGTTTTCATGTCGTTTGGTTATTTTTATCTTTTTTTTTTGTAATAAGAATGGTTATCTTCTTAATTGACAAATCAAGCTGATTATACATCTGTATTTAATCTTTTAAACTGAGTGAAAGACATTTAGAATCAATAATCATAAAGAAAAGATTTCTTTCATAAGATTAGACAAATATATTAATTCATTTTTTTAACTATTTTATATCATACTATACAGAAATTCAATGTTTACGTGACGGATTTCAGTCCAGAAAACGAATCATTATGGTACAGAAAATCACAGTTAGGAAAACGAGCCATTACCATTTCCAAAAAATACCAAGCCACTTGATAACCAAAATAAACTAGGGCAACTTGATAACTTGAAGCACATTTGGATTCATTTTCGTAAACATCGAACTCGTATTGTAACAACTCATTTACCGTCAGTGCGATGTAAATAACTAGTTTTATCCCGTACATAATATTAAATGTTTAACCGAAACTGTCAACTTTTGTACATCATCAAAAAAATAGTCTCATATTTAAAATTAATTTTTTAATTTTATTGATATCTATAATACATAAAATTGTAATTATATGATTATTTTAAACATAAACTACCTGTAATACATAAAGTTTTACTTTATTAATTTTTTTGTTGAATGTTAATTAATTCATGTAATTTCTAATATGCTAACGGTGATTAGAATTTTTTAAATGTGTTTTTATTAACACTAATAGTATATTAGTATTTACGAACAGTAATTAAACGGAACCGACTAATAGACACAAGTATTTATTTAATTATATGATTTTAATATGTTCCGAAGATTGTAAGAGAATTCAATCCAGTTTCTAACTGATAAGCTTATTATTATGGAAAAATCAATCTTCTCATCAGGCTGCAGCGACTGGACTGATTATACCACAATTTACATTCTATATATACAGAATGTGCTGTGCGTTAAGTACTAGCGAATCATACTAATACAGAAAGATGAACTAACTCTCTCTCTCTCTCCCTCTCTCTTCGGAACACATTAAAATCATATAATTAAATAAATAGAATTTTGTTTATTAGTCGGTTTCGTTGAATTATTATTCGTAAATACTAATACACTTCTAGTGTTAATAAAAACACATTTAAAAAGGTCTAATCACTGGTATCATATTAGAAATTACATGAATTAGTAAACATTCAACAAAAAAATTATGAAAGTAGAAATTAGCGTAAACAGAAATATAGCTGTGTGAATATTGTGAAGAAGAAAAATTGGAAGAGAGTTCATCTATCTGTATTAGTATGATTCGCTAGTACTTAACGCACAGCACGTTCTGTATATATATAATGTAAATTGTGATATAATCAGTCCAGTTGCCGCGGCCTGATGAGAAGATTGATTTTTTCATAATCATAAGCTCATCAGTTCGAAACTGGATTGAATTCTCTTATAATCTTCGGATCATATGAAAATCATGTACATAAAGTTTGTCGAAAATATTACACAAATAGTGAAAATTTACTTCGTGAAGTGCATTCCTTCGAAAGTGTTGTTGTGCTCAGCTGTCAAATAAATAGCTCTTACTTTGGACCAATCTAAATGTCAAGCATGTAAAGGGAATATTAGTGAAATTCATCAAGGAATTAAGTGTGTTAAATGCTTAAATATTTACCATCCTCGCTGTGTTGGTTTTTCGTGGAAAAACCGGCAAGATATTCAAAAAATTGCTAGCATTTGGATTTGCTGTAAACAAAAATCGAATTCTATCGCATCCAAACCATCCAGTCCGAAGAAATTGGCTGATTTACGCAGTCCAAAAATACTACTAACTCCGCAATCTCCAACATCGATCCCACAAACACCACAAACTAATAAACCTGCTGAGGATGACGACTGTTGGTAACCCAAAATCATCCATTGAATTACCGAAACCCAAACCACGATTTGCGTCAATAAACTCCTAATATTGAATAAACATATAACAAATTATTCAACATAAAATGATAATTGGAATTGGAACAAAGTATTAAGCAATACTTTGTTAAAAGCGAAACAAAAAGTAATAAAATTAGGACAACAAAGTCAGCAGATTATAACCACACACGCCACGCTTGACAAAATTAAATTCCAAATTAAAATTGATATCTCAGCATAATTTTGTAGAAATTGTTCGCCTTCAGCTAACCAAAATTTAATAATCGTTCTTAACTCCAACGAGTAACATTTGTCAAACAAATTGCATTAAAATAAATAAATTATTACGTTAAACTAAATATTTTTTTGAGTATTATTTCACCCATTGAATGGGTAGTTCACCCATTGGGCATGCTCACCGCTCTCTTAACCATTTCGTGTAAACCCATAGTGGGACCATAACTACGTAAAGCAAACCCTCCTTGAGCAACTTGCCGAACTTCGCAACCAAATATCCAATTTGATCGTCGAAAATAAACAAATAAAAGAGGATCTACAGCTCACCCAGAAAGATAATATATCGTTACACAGTAAAATATTGGAACTGGAAACCGAAGTCGATTATATGAAAGAAAAGGAAAATATCAACAACATAGTTATTTTAACAAATCTACAGCGCACAGTATATTGGTAAAGCGCCTCAGCTAACATCTGCTAACACCTCATCCAGCAGACCTCAACATTTTAGTTTAGTGCCAAACAAGAAATAATTAATAAAAAGAAAATATTTAAGAATCATTTCTCGGACCAACTTGGCCTTAGCGGTGGAAATATAAAGCAGACATTCGTACGAGATCATCTTACCACAAACAAACTTCAGCTATTTCGCATTGCACGGGAATTGTGAATCAATTTCAATTCCTTTGGACAACCAACAATAGGATTTTACTACGTAACACACAACAAAGTAAAATTTTTCGCATAACTAGAGTTAGCGATCTTGATAAATTTTAAACTTAAACTAATCACTATCACATTTGTATATTTTACATCTCACATCATCAAATTATAGTATTCTTTTATTCACTTATAATACATTAACTAACTTTAAAATTAATTAACTTAATCTGGTCAGTTTTTTTTTTTTGTTTAGATACACCAATCAGCTGTTTTTTGTTTACATAAACCGTAATCAGCTGTTTCTTGTTTTGTTCACATAAAACCGTTCGCTGTTCTTTAATTTTTTTATTTTTCTATTTATGAAAGATGAAAATATAAATTTAGAGGATATTGTTCAAGTGGCAGAATTACTATGTGATGTGAAATACGAAGTCAGATTTCAGTATTGTGATGAACGAGTGGAAGCGGATTGCGCAAGTGTTTTATATTTTAATATCAGGGGTTTGAAGATGAAAGTTCGTGAGTTGGAAAATTTGGATTCATTTTTTAATTATGAGATCGAAATTATTGTTCTTGTTGAATCTTGAGTGCAATCTAATGAGGTATTTTTAATAAATATACCAAATTATATTGTATTCCATAGCTGTTGTGATGGTAGGGGTGGTGGTATATGCGTTTTGATTAAGAAAAATATTGAAATGTTCAGTTGCTTTTGAGAAAGATGACGAGTAACTGCCTAGTTCTGTAATTATTTAAAACAAATATGCATTTAATTAGTATATATAGAAGCCCAGGATCGCAAATTGACCAATTTCTAAACGAGTTTGAAGGGATTATGGAAAGGTTTCTGAGAGCAATGGTGTTAGGGGACTTTAACTTAAATATTTTGGAATCAACAAACTCTAAAGTGGGTCAATATGTGGATATTTTATCTTCAAATGGTTTGTTACTAGTAAAAAAAATGGATCCCAAATATGCCACTAGGATATATAATACAACTTCAACCGTAATCAACCATGTATTAACATATCAAATTGGGATAATACGTAGCTTTTCATTGGAGGATGTATCATTTTCAGACCACAGAGCAATTCAGATCAAAATAAGCTTACACGTTGACAAAAATGAGAAAGTTCACAATTTAAAAATGTTTAATTATAATTTAGCGGAAATTAGTTACTTGTGGGAAAATATAGACAAGTGTCGACAAGTCTGGACGAACTCGTCTACGGTCTTGAGAGAATGGTTAAAGCATATACACAAAACCAGCCAGTTACTCGACGATCACGCTTCAAACAACCTTGGATGACTCAAGATTTTTACCAAGATATTAGGATGAGAGAGAAATTGTTTGGGCTTAAAATCAAGTATCCAGATTGCAAGCATCTGAGTGAAAGGTTTAATTATCTGAAAACCACTATTGTAACCAGAACTCGAAAAGCTAAACGAGAGTACTTTTCATCTAAATTAAGTGGTTGTAATGGAAACGCTTAAGAATTTTGGAACCTGGTAAAGCTAGCGATATGTAATAAGAAACGTGAACTGGTAACCAAAAAGATCTCCCTTAAAGATAAAAAAAGATGGCGAAAGTGTAATGTTGTCGTGTCAAAGCGCTCAGTTTGTTTTAAATATTAATTCATAATAAATTATTTTTATAACTTAAATTATACACAAATTGCTGAAATATTGATAAATTGTTTGATTAATTTAAAGCAATATAAAAAAAAAACTTATCTAACTAAAATTATCAAGTTCAAACTGATAAAATCTGACTAAACATAACAGTGCAATTTCTCTGTGTAAAAAGTTGTTCCCGTTGAGTGATATAGTCCGACCAGATATAAGAGTTCTATTGTTGTGTACAGTGCATATACTTGTATAACTATGTCTGCGTCTGATTCAAATCCTTCTAATCATGAGTTATTAGAAGCTATACGTAAAAACCGAACATTTATAAGTACAAAAATTGATTCGCTAACTAGTACAGTTAATAAAGTGGTCAAATGCATACACTGGATTATCATGTAATGGACATTGACATTCAAATGGATGAAGTTAAGTCCGAATTAAATGTTTACAACAGAGTTTAAATTTATCGCTCTTTAAGAGCTCTTTATAAAAATTTTCGCTCTTGCTCCCAATAAAATTTTTTTTCAGTTTGCTTTTACGCTCTTACCCTCTAATGATAAACACAAAAAAAAAATTATTTCGCTCTTTCAAAGTAATTTACATTTTTATTTTTAATTTTGCTCTTAAAACAGAGAGCGTAAAAGCTAAAAATATCGCTCCCAACCCATTCTACAGAGCCATTGTAGAAAATACATTAGGGAGCAAAATATTTTGTAACACAGGAATTGCTCTTTAAATATCAATAAATAAAAAAAGTTTGATAAACGATATTTAGATAAATTTCTGGAATATTGCCAATTGTGACGGAACTTGGCTGTTCCTTAACCGATTTTAGAGAAATTTGACATGCGCGTTGGAAATGGGATTCTACAATGATTTGTAGATGAAGTTCTGAAATATGGCCAACTAGGATGGAACTTGACTATTCCTTAACCGATTTTAGAGAAATTTGACATGTGCGTTGGAAATGGGATTCTAAAACGATTTTTGAATCAAGTTTTGAAATATGGCCAATTGTGACGGAACTTGGCTATTCCTTAACCGATTTTAGAGAAATTTGACATGTGTGATGAAAACGGGATTCTACAATGATTATTAGATGAAGTTCTGGAATATGGCCAATTAGGATGGAACTTGGATACTCCTTAAACGATTTTAGTGAAATTTGACATGTGCGATAGAACTGGGATTGTAAAATGATTTTTAGGTGAAGTTATGGAATATGGCCAATGGGGATGGAACTTGGCTATTCTGTAACCAATTTGAGTGAAATTTGACATGTGCGTTGGAAATGGGATTCTAAAATGATTTTTACATGAAGTTCTGGAATATGGCCAATTATGGTGGAACTTGGCTATTTCTTAACCGATTTGAGTGAAATTTGACATGTGCGTTGGAAATGGGATTCTAAAATGATTTATGGATAAAGTTCTGGAATATGGCCAACTAGGATGGAACTTATCTATTCTTTAACCGATTTGAGTGAAATTTGACATGTGCGTTGGAAATGGGATTCTAAAATGATTTTTAGATGAAGTTCTGGAATATGGCCAACCCAAGTAGCACCAAATAACTTTATAGTTTTATAACCCATTTCCGACGTCGGTACAACGTCACAAATTCCAATAAATTCACTTGTTTGACATCGAACTTACAATTTTTATTTTTTCGTCGGCACGACCACAATGCGATGTTATATGTTAGCAGCCGCCAGAGCGTTATTTTATATCTACTTGACAACTTTTTTTGACTATTTTCAACTATTGACCGACTAATATGTATTTTATAACCGTGTACCGATTATTTAGTTATGTTGTCGTAATATGTGGTATTTAATGACTACCTAGCAACTTTTTTGTCGTATAAAAACCAATATCCAACCTAAATATTTTGTTGTTACCTGCACGACCACAAGATAACATTTTTTACATATGCATACAATTTAGTGAAATAATTGACAAAAAAGATATTTTGTGACAGACATTAATACATCATCGGCAAACAACATTGTGTCATGTCAATGTCAATTTTTATATAAATATAATTTAATATAAAAAAGGTTTTCTGACTTCAACTTCTTTTATCTTCCAAAATAGGTCAATCATAATTTTTGTTATACTAAGGATTTAATTAATGAATCAACAGTTCTATTTAATTAAAATTGAATTGTATTAGTGTTTTACGTTTTTGAAGTTTTAATCATGTTGTTTATAATTCGCGAATGTATCATAAAAAACCAAATACATTTGTATCCATACAGTCTCCTTTGTCTTTTTCAGGGAATTCTAAATTAACTATCTCATTCGTTAAGTTTTTCTTTTTTGTCGTTAAGGAATTTTTGGTGAATGCACAATGCTTTTCGATATAACTTATTTGGTGTGCAAATATCTTTACAGTTGAATTCTTGAAAATTTGGTAATAAAATTAAATAAATCGTCGGGAGAATGACTAAAATAATTTGCAGATAACTTTTTTGGAAATAAAATAACAAAATTGTAATTTTTGAGTCGAATTTGTTATAAGTTGGTTCTTAATCTAACTTTTTAGTGGTTTAAATATATTTTAATACATAATATGAGGTTCGCCATTTTTAATTACACATGAATACAAAAATTTGTATTTTTTGAAAATAAAATTCTGATTTTCATACTTCTTATGACTAAATATTATTGTAATATCATTATTTTAATGGTGGGGATTATTGCAATACGGTTTAAATTGATTTTAGAAAATTTTAGTCAACCTAAAATAAAAATATTTTTGAAATAACAGAAATATATTTTTAAAAAAGACGAATTTATAAGGCGCATGAGTTTTTAGTTCACTGATAGGTGCACATTTACGATAAAACTTGCTTTGTTTATAAAAATATGTCGTATCTTGCCAGATTTTTGGGTTACCATTATTACAGGGAATGTGAATATTACATTTACAATTATTATGAAGTATATTTTCATAAAGTCGTGAATAATGAAATAGATGTTAAAGAAAACAGACATATAATTATTTTATTTATAAGATAAAAGAAGACAACATGATTATTTATATATTTTATAAAAAATAGTTGTCCTATCTACTAAAATATAACCACAATGTGAGACAAAATCATTCTTTTACAAACAAAATAGTGGTCAATATATCTATTTCCTGACTTGTATTCTATGGTCAATTGACAAGTCGGATAATAGTTATTACGACGTTGTTACAACCCAACATTTATTCCCCAATAACGTTGTATCTCAGTTTTCATACCATTGTCACAACGTTGGCTAGCTGACCAGTAGTTATTTAGCCAACCACAGTACAACGTTATCCCAACCCACTCGTGCTACTTGGGAATGGGGATAGAACTTGGCTATTCCTTAACCGATTTAAGTAAAATTTAAAATGCACAATAGAAATGGGATTCTAAAATGATTTTTGGATGAAGTTCTGGAATATGGCCAATTATGGTGGAACTTGGCTATTCCTTAACCGATTTCAGTGAAATTTGACATGTGTGTTGGAATTGGGATTCTAAAATGATTTTTAGATGAAGTTCTGGAATATGGAAAATGGGGATAGAACTTGGCTATTTCTTAACCGATTTTAGTGAAATTTAAAATGCGCAATGGAAATGGGATTCTGAAATGATTTTCGGATGAAGTTCTGGAATATGGCCAATTATGGTGGAACTTGGCTATTCCTCAACCGATTTGAGTGAAATTTGACATGTGCGTTGGAAATGGGATTCTAAAATGATTTTTAGATGAAGTTCTGGAATATGGCCAATTATGGTGGAACTTGGCTATTATTTAACCGATTTGAGTTAAATTTTATAAGTGCGTTGGAAATGGGATTCTAAAATGATTTATGGATAAAGTTCTGGATTATAACCAACTAGTATGGAGCTTGGCTATTATTAAACCGATTTGAGTGAAATTTGACATGTGCGTTGGAAATGGCATTCTAAAATGATTTTTAGGTGAAGTTCTGGAATATAGCCAATGGGGATGGAACTTTACTATTCTTTAACCGATTTTAGTGAAATTTAAAATGCGCAATGGAAATGGGATTCTAAAATAATTTATGGATGAAGTTCTGGAATATGGCCAATTATGGTGGAACTTGGCTATTTCTTAACCGATTTGAGTGAAATTTGACATGTGTGTTGGAAATGGGATTGTAAAATGATTTTTGGATAAAGTTCTGGAATATGGCCAATTGTGTTGGAATTGGCTCTTTCTTAACAGGTTTTAGTGAAAATTTGTCATGTGTGATGAAAACGGGATTCTACAATGATTTTTAGATAAAGTTCTGTAATAAGGCATATACGGCCAATTAGGTTGGAACTTGGCTATTTCTTAGCCTATTCTGATGCAATTTGACATGTTCGTTGGAAATGGGATTCTAAAATGATTTTTCTAATTCCGGGGTCCTACACTAACATTAGCGCGCTGTCACCCATTTTTTCTTATTTTCTTTTGATCGCGACTAAATTTTCCGGCAGATGTATGTATAAACATGTCAATATAAGTAATCTATAATAATTATTATTTTATGTAACTCATATTGATATATTTAAATATATCCAGTTTCCGTAATCCATGCAGCTGTCGAGGTTTATCTGCTGTTGGCCATATTCCATAACTTTATCTAAAACCTATTTTAGAATCCCACTTCCAACGCATAAATTGAATTGCATCACAATCGGTTTAGGAATAGCTAAGTTCCATCTAAATGATTCATATTTCAGAAACCCATCTAAAAATCATTTTAGAATTCCATTTTGATCGCACATGTTAAATTTCATCAGAATCGGTTAAGGAATAGCCAAGATTAATCCTAGTTGGCCTTATTTCAGAACTTCATCTAAAAATCATTTTAGAATCTTATTTCCAACGCACATGTTACATTGTATCACAATCGGTTAAGGAAGTTGACCATATTCCAGAACTCTAAAAATCATTGTAGAATCCCGTTCCCATCGCGCATGTCATATTTCTCTAAAATCCAGAACTTCATTCATCCCATTTCAAACGCACATGTCGAATAGCATCACAATCGGTTAAGAAATAGCCAAGTTCCATCCTAGTTGGCCATATTCATCTAAAAATCATTGTAGAATCCCATTTCCATCGCGCGTGTCAAATTTCACACTCAAATCGGTTAAATAATAGCCAAGTTCCATCCTAGTTGGCCATATTATAGAACCTTATCCACAAATCATTTTAGAATCCCATTTCCAACGCACATGTCAAATTTCACTCAAACCGGTTAAGAAATAGCCAAGTTCCACCATAACTGGCCATATTCCAGAACTTCATCCGAAAATCATTTTAGAATCCCATGTCCATTGCGCATTTTAAATTTCACTAAAATCGGTTAAGGAATAGCCAAGTTCCATTCCAATTGTCCATATTCCAGAACTTCATCTAAAAATCATTTTATAATCCCATTTCCAACGCACTTGTCAAATTTCACTCAAATCGGTTAAAGAATAGCCAAGTTCCATCCTAGTTGGCCATATTCCAGAACTTTATCCATAAATCATTTTAGAATCCCATTTCCAACGCACATGTCAAATTTCACTCAAATCGGTTAAGAAATAGCCAAGTTCCACCGTAATCGGCCATATTCCAGAATTTCATCCGAAAATCATTTTAGAATCCCATTTCCATTGCGCATTTTGAACTTCACTAAAATCGTTAAAGGAATAGCCAAGTTCCATCCCCATTGGCCATATTCCAGAACTTCACCTAAAAATTATTTTAGAATCCCATTTCCAACACACATGTCAAATTTCACTCAAATCGGTTGAGAAATAGCCAAGTTCCGCCATAATTGGCCATATTCCAGAACTTCATCCGAAAATCATTTTAGAATCCCATTTCCATTGCGTATTTTAAATTTCACTAAAATCGGTTGAGGAATAGCCCAGTTCCATCCCCATTGGCCATATTCCAGAACTTCATCTAAAAATCATTTTAGAATCCCATTTCCAACACACATGTCAAATTTCACTCAAATCGGTTAAAGAATAACCAAGTTCCATCCTAGTTTGCCATATTCCAGAACTTTATCCATAAATCATTTTAGAATCCCATTTCCAACGCACATGTCAAATTTCACTCAAATCGGTTAAGAAATAGCCAAGTTCCACCATAATTGGCCATATTCCAGAACTTCACCCATAAATCATTTTAGAATCCCATTTCCAATGCCCGTGCTTCTGTTCGCTAATTAAACAATCTGGCTTTCTAAAGAAATTTAGAAGGTTTTGAATGTAACCGTTTGCTGTAATAATAAGAGCAAGAGCAATATAATAATAACGTTTTTATTCATCAGAGCAGAGCGTATTTATTTTCTCAATATAGCGCAATAACAAAGAGCGAAAATATGATAACACAAACGCAATAGTGGAAGAGCAAGAGCCTTATAATAAAAATAATGCTACAGTTTTTCAGAGCGATATTTTTTTTTTTACAATATCGCTCTTTATAAAGAGCTTTTTAATAGTTTTTATTAGCGCTCTTGAACAAAAATGAAGAGCGAAGAGCAAAATGAAATCTTATTTTAAACTCTGGTTTATAAACAACGTGATCTCGCAAATGATGTGGTTTTTACAGGAATGCTAAAGAAAATCGAACATTTACATGCTGTTGGAAAAGTAGCCAGTTTAATTGGGTTTGAGATGGAAAGTGTTCAATTTTGTTATTCTATAGTTTATAAAGATAAAAAAAAAATGTGGAGAAATGCATTATTTTTGTTAGATTTGTGTCGTGTGATCGAAAATCGGATTTTTTGAAAAAGTGCAAAGATAACGGCCCTATACTAGCTAAACAAATTGTGACTACTCTCAGAAATAACAGTAAATTGTACATTGGTGAAAGATTGACATTGTACAATACCAATTTGCTGAGAGAGTTAAACAAACTATAAACATCAAACGTCATTGCGAATAGCTGGTCACACACAAATGTTATTTTTGCAAAAATAAAACAAGATTCAACGGCCATAAAAATTAAATCAATGAACGACATCAACACGGACAACAATATATTAGATGATTAATGATGTTGACGTTTAACTTATTCATCAATATTTTTACTTCAATTACTATAAAATAAAATAAAAAACCGTATTTTTTAATTTTATAACTTTTTGGTTCTAGCTGGGAGCTTTTTCTAATGGATAATTATTGTAGTCTTTAATTTTTATTATTTTATTCTTAATTATTTTTATATTTTATATTAATTTTAAATTTTTATTTTTTTTTTTTTTAGTAACAAGATGTCATACGATATACATAGAATCGGTGAACAAATATTTTAATTCTTTTAAAGATTTTCGTAAATCTGTTAAATTTGGTAAAGCTGGAAATTTTAATATTTTAATATTTTATATTTTAATATCAACCGCATTAAAAATAAAGTGAACGATATTGAATATTTTTTATATAAAATCAACATAGGGTACATGTAATTGCTTGTGTAGAGGCATTTTTGGAGTCTTTTGACGCTCCTTCTATTAGTCTCAGTGATTACAGTTGTTTTCATCAAATTAGGCGACGTTTCGGTGGTGGAATTGTTGTTTTTGCACATAGAACTTTGAATTTCTCTATGCTAGAATCCGAAGAGTTTCTGGAAAATGAAATTTTGATTATTAAATCGAGCAAGCCAAACTTTCAAATAATGGCTGTTTATCGGCAACCGCGTTCGAGTTTGCCGCAGTTCCTTGAATTCTTAGATTCTGAGCTCGATAAATTCCCTCAAATGTTGGTTATTGGTGATTTTAACTTGAATCTTTTTAATTAAAATGATAGGTATATAATTAATTATTAGGCTCTGATTGCTTCACATGGATTTAAATTTATTAACAATATGTCCTCGATATATTACACTAGGCAATCCATGAATAATAATCAGACAGTTGGAACCTTGATAGATCATGCGTTTACATCTAACAGTCATGATTATAATGTTGTAATTGATAACATTGATATAAGTGACCATAAGTTTATTCTGATCAATTGTAACATGTTTCTGGATAAAGTTCTTCAACTCATTTCGTATGTTGATTATAATGCAACATTTGAATAAATTAATTCTACTGAATTTTCTTCTACCGAATTTAATGAAAATTATAAATCATTAATCAGTACAGTTGATAATAATAAAAAAATAAAATTGTTTCACGGAAAATTAAATTCATAAAGATTTAACGCTGCCCTGAATAGTTTGAATAAATCAAAAAGAAATTCTATGATCTGTCAAAAAAAATATCCTAATAATACCTTTTTCTTAGAGCAGTTCAAACTATATAAAAACAAATTCAGAAAAGAAATCCATCTATCAAAGAAGAATTATTATTAAAATGAAGTACTGAATCACATAACCAATGAAAAGAAATTAAGGTTAATCCTAAATGAAATTCTTTATAAAAGGTTGTTACGGAACACTCGATTTTTCTCGCATGTCCGCAAGCAGATATTTCACGGTCTCCACCTGCAGCGATTGCCAGCTAATGCTCAGCCTGGGGAGGATTCTTTTGTGGTGGAGTCCCGTTGAAATTTAAAATGCTGCATCAGAAAAAAAGAATCAGAACCACACACTCGTGGATCACACTCATCTCCTGAAATTACTTAAATTTACACGCCCATTTTGAATTTACTAAACATGAACAATTTTATTTTATTTTACTGTTTTAACAAAGAAAAAGCAAAAGAAATACTAAAGTAAACAATATTTCATTTAATTATTTATATTCTTTCTTTAATTAATCTGGACCAACTCGACTGGAAGCACGTTACACCGCCAACACCCGAGCTCGTGTATCAGCCTGAAATATACAATAAAAAAAACACAAACAGGGTCCCAAAAAAAAACCATTAATTAGAGAAATAATATTTTTTGAAAAATATATAATAAATATTCTAATAATAAAAAAAAATGTTACAAAAAAAATAATTCAATAAAAAAATTCACAAACTGTTTATGCTCATTCAAAATGGATAACTGTAGCCTATTCCGCTAAGACGATAACCCTGAATTCACAGCAATGCCTCGTGATGTCGTCTCTCCGTTTCGTTTTACGTCTATATAGAAGGTTTTATCGAAGAACCACAATAAGGCCCTTTTTTCCGCTGCAATGTATTCGTGTGTGTTTTATTGACTGGATATTTCCTAATTCCTTATGAATTTGTTGTTTAATTTCAAATTTTTCATATATTAAGTTTTAGAAACTGTAGGTAGTATATTTGTTACGATTATAAAATTTTCTTTTATTTTTTTTTTATTTTGTAAGTAAATTTATTTAATTCACTTTTCTTTTTTTTTATATTTTATCGAGTTTTTTTTTCTTGATTATTTTCAACAAAACCGATAATTATAACAAATTTTAGCTTCACTTTAATTTTCTACCTTTCTCATTAGCTTCTCGTACATCACTCCCTCCCAAAAAAACTTTTTTCCTCATCGTCAACCACACAAAAAATTTGACAGCTCTTCTTTTCCATGAGGAACACAACATCAATGAGCTGATGCGGTAACGACACCCACACGACCAACGCAACTCAAACTGGTTGACGTCAACGCACATGACAAGGCGACAAGGCAGTAAATAAATCGAACGTAACAAGGTCTCATAATTACATGAATACCGCTATTGTGCTAAAAGAGAACAATGTCATCATATCCAACCAATTGGATGTAGCTAACAAGCACAATAAATTCTATACAGTGTTGGTGATTCAGTTTCTAATTTTAATTCTAATTTATTTTCTTTGTATGAACCCCTTATCTCAGTTCCAAGTTTTACGACTTTTGGTTTAGCTACTCAGGATGAAGTTCAATCAATCATTGATAACTTAAATGATGAATCTGCGAAAGGCTATGACTGTTTATCTACCCCGGTTGTAAAATACGCATGCCCTTGAATTATTACCAGCATAGTTATTGAAATAAATATAATTAAGTATTCAGGAAGGAAAATTTCCTTATTATCTCAAAATCGCTAGAATTGTTCCCATATTTAAATCCTGTGACAAGCATGACAAGTCCAATACTAGACAGATCTCGGTATTACCAGTCCTGCCTAAAGTCTTTGAACGTTTCTTGTTAAATAGAATTTTAAACCATCTAAACAAATATAATTTAATTCATCCTAAACAATTTGGGTTTCAAATACAAACTAGCACTCCTTCAGCAACGCTTAACCTAACTGAATATATTTATTCCAGTATAAACAATAAGAAAAAAACGTCCTGCATTTTTCATGACTTGCTCAAGGCTTTCGATTGTGTCAATATTCAGGTTCTTGCTGCAAAATTACGTAATTTTGGGTTTAACGGTAAAACCTTGGAGTTAATACATGACTATTTAAGAGAGCGGAGACATTATGTTCAAATTAATCGAGTTGAATCTACGGTCCTAGATCACAAAAATGGCGTACCTCAAGGCTCCATTTTGGGAACCACGCTATTTCTTATATACTACCTTGATCAACAAGTTCTCGGAATAACCACCGTGTAGCGCTCCCATCGTTTCGATTTGAGTTCTGTTTTTTTGTTAAGTTGGTACATCTGTTGTTGATATTCCCTCTAAATCTTAGCCTCATAGCTTGACATTTGCAAAAGTTACGTAGTCAAGAGTACATCTACTCTGTGTGTGTGTTGGCGATTTTTCCATTATTTCCTCTCGGCTGCTGAAACGCGTTCCTTGTAATGGTTTTTTAACTCGATTGAACAGAAAAAAGTCACAGGGAGCCAAATCAGGTAAATACGGTAGTTGTTGGATGTTATTTGTTCCATTTTTCGTTAAAAAATTACGAATAATGATGGCACTGTGCGACGGTGCGTTATCTTGGCGCAAAATCCACGAGTTTTCTGCCCACAATTCTGGTCCCTTTCGGTGAATTGATTCACGCAAACATCTCATAACGCCCAAATAATACTCTTTGTTTACGGTCTGGCCTTCTGGCAAAAATTCATGATGCACTACACCGTTGTAATCCATGAAAACCGTGAGCATTGCATTCTTTTTTGACTGAAAACGACGTGGTTTTTTCTGGTGAACGCCATTCACTTGCCTGATGTCTGGATTGCGTGTCGTACTCATAAACCTACGTCTCGTCTCCAGTAATGATCCTTTTGATGAATGTGGGATCGGATTCAGCCTCGCAAATCATGTCTAAAATTGTAAATAATTTCTAAAATTGTAAATAATCGCCAACACACACAGAGATAGATGTACTCTTGACTACGTAACTTTTGCAAATGCCAAGATATGACGCTAAGATTTAGAGGGAATATCAACAACAGATGTACCAATTAAACGAAGAAACAGAACTCAAATCGGAACAATGGGAGCACCACACGGTGGTTATTCCGAGAACTTGTTGATCAAGGTTGTATATATATAGATAAACTACAATATTGGCGCTGCCGCAAAGCGTTCCGCTTAGGAACGGAGTAAAAAATTAAAAAGTCGTTTTTTTTAAATATTTCGTTCCGCCCGTTCCAACATACGCCGAGTTTTTTGAAAGAAAAAAGCTAATTTGGCAGAAGTACAAGAATTAATGGAAAAACGTGTTCCTCTTTTCTATGGCCAAGCTGAGGTCGATCCGAACGAGGTTTATTTCTTTTTAGACAAGTGCAAACGCGTCGAGAAACAACTTTTAGGTAAACCAGAACAGCTGGTAAACCTATTGGACGAGGTTCTATTTAGACTTCGTGGTAGGGCATATACGATGTTCAAAGACATCCATATAGAAGATCTCATAGACTTCTATAGTATGATAAGAAAGAAATGTTTGCCCGCCTACACAATAGAATCGCTACATGACCGATTAAGGAATGCCAAGCGAGGGAAATTCGAGAGCTGTGCAGATTTCGGTAGTCAGATACAGAGTCATGCACTAGATTATGAAGCAGGATTCCGTACCAAATATGGTGAGGAATGCACTCCCGAAACCCCTTGTGGCCACATTAGAGCAGGAGACTTTTGTTCGTGGTTTACACAACGAAGCCATCCGAACAAACCTGTCGATGACCACAAGGAAATCCCTAAAAGGACTTGTTGAAATTGCAGATAGAGTATAGCGTCAGCTTGATTTGTCCAGAGCAACAGCAACTTGCAGCCAAGGGGATACACTGACAAGGTTCCAGCTTTGTGACAAGGCATGCCACAGTGCGAAGACATGCCGAACCAATATACCTTGGCACATTCACGGAGAGAAGTTGTAGTACCAACCGTAACATGCAGGTACTGCAAACGTTTTAGGCATATCTTGGAGAACTGTGGCGCCAGAAATGCCGCAAATCTAAAGTAGCAACAGTTACAGTCCGGAGCGCAACTCTACGAACCACAGTTTGGATTTAAGAATCAGTAGCCAAACAGAAATCAACAAAATTACCAACAAAATAATTGACAACGAAATTACCAGCCAAATAGGGTCCAGAAAAATATTGAGACACGTAGGAACACACATAACAGTCTAATCAAACAGAATCCTTATCAACCTCCAGTAACATCATCACAGCCCACAGTTAATCAAAGGCAACCGACTTACCTTAACAGGGGTCAACAGAGTTACCGGAGAGATCAGGACATCAACCAATTAACGAACGGTTTGCAGAGAATGAATATTAACTACATAGAAAAACCTGCGACAAAAATTCAATTCATCACCAGGGAAATGAAGAAGGACTCGTCGAGCATTAGCAACACCAGCTGTAGTTCAGACGAGTCCACTTCCCGAAAAGACATACAATCATAGTAGTAATATAAGTAAATCAGGTTCTGCCTCGACCATGACACCGAGCTCAGACTCATACCTTTATAATAACTGCCAGAGTTCCGCTATGGTAGTTCCTACGAGTTCCGTCTTGTACCTTTAAAATAACTGCCAGAGTTCCGCCTCGGTAGTTCCTACGAGTTCCGGCTCGTACTCTAAAAATAACTATCAGAGTTCTGTCTCGGTAGTTCCTATGAGTTCCGCCTCATCAATTCATGACAAGTACCAGAGTTCTGTCTCGGAACTGCCACTAAACAAAACAGTTAGAACTCCCACTGAACCGAAAGGAACAGAGGAGGTTTGGCCACCAACGGAACCATTCGTCACCGATTCTCAAATCCTCGTACCCCAGTCGAATTAAAGTTTCACCAGATCAACCTGGTATCAAAACACAAATTTACCCACGATGTGGTAAAACTAAAATTAGCAGCATCCAGAGACGAGTCAACTTTTCTAATAGACTCTGGTGCTTCAGTGTCAATAATCAAGAAAAAATGATTAAAGACATCAAGTCGATAGACCGGAGGGGTAGATCTATATAAAGAGGAATTGGCAAAGAAGCCAAAACTACTCTAGGTTGTGTGTCTATACACGTAGATATTCCCCCGTATCTTAAAATTGAGGACGATTTTCAAATCGAACAAGATGGAATTCTCGGGAGAGATATTACGAGTGATAATAAAGTTGATATTCTGTACAGTACTTCAAAACTGAGTATTTTAGGGAATAAAATCAAATTCCTGAATAACCCAGCCAAGATACGACTTTCTCCTCGAGAAGAAGTTGTATTACAAATATCAACTCCCACAAATAACCAATACCTATGCAGCTCGGAAGAAGTAATGCAAGGTGTATTTGTTGGAAATTGTCTCGTCCAACCTGACATGCTGAAAGCTCAGATCAGCGTGGTTAATACAAATCCCAACGAAGTGACCATTGAGAACTTCGTACCCAAACTTACCCCCCTGGATCAATATTACGTTCTTCAATTCAAATCTTGTTTCGAGACAGGGAAAGATCAGCATCTCGAGACTAGAGATGATCTTGTAATAGGAAAAATTATTCCAACTTTAGATAAAGATCTAAATGTCGAAGAATCCACCTCACTCCTTGAATTAAACAACGAATGATCAGACATTTTCTTTGTCGAGGGCGATAAACTTTCAAGCGTTCCGGGTGTCAAACACCAAGTACATCTTCACGATAATACACCCCCAATTAATACCAGGCAGTACAGAATGCCACAAGTACCGAAGAAAGAGATTGATACCCAGGTGCAATTGATGCTGGATGATAATATTGTCACCCACAGCACCAGTCCATTCAATAGTCCTTTACTAGTGGTGCTGAAAAAGCCAGACAAAAATGGCAAAATTAAATGGAGGGTGGTTGTTGACTTTAGAAGAGTCAATGAGGCGACGATAGGCGACTCTTATCTACTTCCATTAATAAATGACATTTTTGACCAGCTGGGGCACTCTCAATATTTCTCGACATTAGACATGGCCAGCGGGTACCATCAAATAGAGATGGATTTCCGTGATAGGCATAGGACAGCGTTTAGCACAGACTACGGCCACTTTGAGTTTCTTAGAATGCCCTTTGGAACGAAAAATTCACAAAGCACATTCCAAAGAATCATCAACAGTGGGTTGCTTGGGCAACAGGGCCTAAAATGCTTTGTATATCTAGACGATGTCGTTGTTTACGCGAATTGTTTTTTGAAGCGTTCAGGAGGAACAATCTAAAGATCCAAACGGATAAGTGTCAATTTCTAAGTAAAGAAATCCAGTACTTAGTACACATCATAATTCCTGAAAGTATAAAACCTAGTCCAAAAACGGTAAAAGCAATAGTAAATTTTCCAGTTCCACGGAACATGCGAGAGACCAAGAGCTTCCTAGGCCTCGCAAGTTACTATAGGAAGTTTGTACCAGCTTTCTCCACAATTGCAGAACCTCTGCACCAGTTAACCGGGAAAAGAAATAAGTTTGAAGTGTCCCAGAAGTGCCAAACTGCGTTCGACTATCTTAAAAGTAAAATCATCACCACTTCAATACTCCAGTACCCAGATTTTGATAAAGTGTTTATGCTTACGACAGATGCCAGTGAATATGGTGTTGGAGCCATACTAAGCCAAATGTATGATGGTAATGACGTTCACTCAAGCCCGCAAAAAAGAACTACTCCACAATTAAGAAGGAAATGCTCGCCACAAAGTGGGTAGTAGAGGTGTTCAGACCGTTCAGACCGTATCAGAACAGATCATAAACCACTAATTAGTGACCTCAAGAATGCATCCAAAAGAATTTTGAATTGGCGTCTGCAACTCGCCGAATATGACTACAAAGTAGTTCATGTCTAGGGTAAGACAAACACGGGGGCGGATGCGCTCAGCAGGGTACGCGAAGAAGAGGTACGGGTTATTACCCGATCAAAAGCAAAACAGCAAATAGCCACACAGGATGGAGAGAAAGATCAAGAATCTGATGCGTAACTCCCCAAGAATCCCATAAAGTATCAGATGTTGATCATCCATCGCTATTAACAAATCAACAAAAGAAACCAGTTCAAATAGTCACAGATCCTAATAAGAAGTTACAAATCCTCCAAGAAAAACATGATCTTCCGTTAGAAGGTCATGCGGGAGTTTTTAGGACATATAAAAAGATTCGGATGAATTATTATTGGCCAAATTTGTTAAAGGAGGTGAAAACTTACGTTAAGAAATGTAATAAATGTAAACAAAACAAAGCGAGCAGATGAACAAAAGTCCCTCTAGTGGTAACTGAAACTTCAGAATTCCCTTTCCAACGGGTAGCGTTGGACATAGTAAGTCCCTTACCCAAATTCTCAACGTTAATTATGAATCACAACAAAGCATCACCAAGCATCACCATCCAAACAAATTTCCAGATGAACTAACCATTCGACAAGGATTTCAATTCACCATGCACAAATCAATAAACACATAAATATTTCTCTATTAAACAATTGTCACATGGGCAGACATCGATTCAATCACTAATTATACTAAATCGAGCCATGTCGATTCACGACATCTATGAATATAGAGTTCAACAAGCAGAGCAAGAGCATTTTTTGCGATTCTAGAAATATGTCAGATCAAGCTCATTATACGTACAAGAACTTATAATAACCTGATCTGTTCAAATCACAGTTTGCATTAAATTTCAAACATCATGCGATGGTTCAGATAAAGCATTTACACGGCCAGTGTAAATGGAGACGGATCATGAGACAAGATGATAAATATGTGATAGAGACAAAGAGACTAGGAGAATTATTCGCCGAAATCATTTTGCTGAAGAAAGTATTTTGTTTTCAACCGAATACACACCAAAACCTGACCCTCCTGATAGAGGACCGATCAACATTATTAATCATAACCATGAAGTATCAAAACCATTGCGGAAAAAAATTCACTTCCATAAGCAAAAAATTCACGGATGCGGTGAAATTCAATCCAAAGCTTCCAAGGTGATGTGAAATAGAATCCAATAATTTCCAAAATACTGTGAAGTGTAAACCAACCATGATTTGAAACCCAAGAAACATTAACAAATTTGACTACGAGAGAACCAGAAATAAGATGAGAAATCCAACGCAAACAACGAAGCCACAATATAATCATGAACAAATTAGAAAGTAAGAACAACAGTAATTTATAGTCATAAGTATCTTAGCCCTAAGCCTATTTTCTTACATATGTCCCATAAGATTTTTCCTTCAGAAAAATCTTCATATGAAAGAGAGGTACATATGTTGTGAAGAACACATTAAATTATAATAAGCCAATTTCCGCGGTCATACAACTTTCAAGGTTAATTTATAATTAGTAAGTCGCACTTACATAATATTATAAACCACTTGCCACCATTTGTCCACGACTAACGTATAATATACTCATTATACGTTTGTTTCTTTAAATATAATGATATTCATTATTCACTGCTAATTTATCTAGTATTCCCTTCTTCCATTATTTACTACTACCAAATGAAAATTTTATTTTTGAAATTTTATCTAGTAGTCTCTTGCTATTTTCATTATTATTAAATTGAGACGTCAAAATGTCGACGAAAATTATTATAGGTTTTTTTAAAGGATTTGACAATAAAACACAATTTTTTATCGTCGTGGACAAAGTATCGTATTCTACTCGCATATAATGGCTGTTATTCACTCAGATGATTTACGGTAAACTTCATCTTCGTGAATAACA
Organism: Tipula vernalis; assembly: GCA_958295665.1. Classification (NCBI taxonomy): domain Eukaryota; kingdom Metazoa; phylum Arthropoda; class Insecta; order Diptera; family Tipulidae; genus Tipula; species Tipula vernalis. The sequence goes on from OY282560.1 coordinate 136,045,263, forward strand.
GCTATCATTATATGCTTGTTGAATAATATACTATTATCAACGCCATTTAAAATTGTAAAATCGCAAAATAAACATATTCATCAACATAACATTTTTCCGTAATTTTCCGCGACTATCCAAAAATTGTATTTCCGCGTATAAAAATATTATGTTCCGCCATGATATGTTTCCGCTTAGCTTGTAAGTTTCTCCAGATATATAATGGAAATTCTTACAGGTCAGTGATAGGTATAGTTGGACATCAGATAAGAAACAGTTACATTTTCAAATTCAGATAGATACAATTTCTGAATAGTAATTAAGATAGTTAAATAGTAACAAGTTAAGTGATAGTAAAATATCTGTTAGATACAAGTGAAAATCCAATTATAAAAATCTTAAGTGAAATCAGAGATTGTAAGAAATAAATTAGAATAAAATAATAAACCAATCAAACTTTGTATCCAAATCTTTATAATCTATAGTGCAAGTGTAGTGCTTGTGAAATAATAATATAAGGAGGTAAGCACCTAGAGATTGTAACATCTGGACTAAAAAATTATAATATACATATTTAGAGATAAACTACAATACAGGCTACTTGATAAATGGATTGATTTAGATTGATTTTAATATACTCGTACATCGAACTCGTACTGTAATAACTCATTTATCGTCATTGCGACGTAAATAACTAGTTTTATCCCGTACATAATAATAAATATTTTGTGCATAAAACAACTCCGTTTAGTTACTAATATATTTTGTACACAAATATCTACAAACAAATAAAATTTATGGTCATTGAACGATCTTGAATACTTGCTTAAGAAAAAGCATATAAAACCATAAAGATTTTAACAGGACTCCAAAACATTAAAAACTTTGCTCTCGTCTAACCTACAGCTAGCTATTAAGCTCTCACCGTTGTGATATAATATACTATTCTTTACACTTAAATTTTGTAAATTTTCTCGAAATAGTTATTTAAAATCAAAATGTTTAAGATTTAAATTTTATTATTCTAACATTTTCCTAACAAAATACATAACACAAAACTCATTAATTACTCATCAGAATATAAATCAAAATACCATGGCAAATATGCTTCACTTGTATCCATTAATGACATTTAAACGAATAAACAAACCTCTTTCAATTATTACAAAACATATAAGTAAACACACACGCTCATAAAAAGTGGGAAAATTTGTCAAAATTTACATATGAGCAAGCAAATAATAATAATAACGTAAAGTAGTATCCTTCTTATATTTTCATTGTACTCAACCCCAATTTTTCTATTTCCAAAGCAAAAAAAGAAAAAAAATGAAAATATCCCGAAAGAAAGCAGAAACGTACAAAGTCAATCATTCACATAAAAAAAAAAAAAAAGCGACGGTATTTTGTCAAAAGAAAAAAAAAAGCTTTTCTTGTTGGTTTTTGCGCTGTTTGTGATTTTGACGACTTTATAAAACACACATAGGAGTATACAACAAAAAAGTATTATTTCTTTCATAAAACATTTTCAACTATATAGCGAAATAAAAAGGAATATGAACTCCAAAAGCGCTCTAAAGTAAAACGAAATATAAATTTAGATTTCCATATACCAGCATGTAGTGTTTATATGTGCATACGTAAGTTGTTGTTTTCCCAAAATGAAAAAAATAACAGCGAAAACATTAAATAAATATGTATGTGCGAGTGTACACAAAAAAAAAAAAAAAAAACTAAAACAAGTTGAAGAGGTGATATTCAAACGAAATTGAATGCAAACATAACATAATATTGGATTTTAAGAATATGTAAAGCTTTTAATGGAAATAGTATTTTGAATTGAATGGGATATAAATAACAATAAAGCTTTCGTTTTTTATGTACACACACATACCATATATAGTTCGTATTTTTGTGTTTTGGATTTATAGACGGGACAAAAATGTTGGCAAATGATAAATGGTATAGTTTCTTAATAAAGAGTATCCCAATAAAAGATAGGCATTATAATTAGCGAGGCGATGAAAAGAAATATCTTTACTATATTAGAGTGCACACAGATTTTTTCGCTATGTAGCAGGAGCCGGTGACCCCATTTAATTGTAAAAAAGTTAAACCATTCATCTAAATAAGAGTAATTGCGAAATTCAAAATGAAAGCATCGTATGGATACTAAATTTAATGCTAAATTCAACATAAATAAAACAGATTGGTTTCAATTGGAATAGGACCGAAAGGCCGAATGTCGAAAGGCCAAACACCGAAAGACCGAACGCCGAAAGAGTTGAAAGGCCGAAAGGGTCGAAACGCCGAATATCGAAAAGCCGAATTGCGAAAGGCCGAATGTGTTGAAAGGCCGATTGTGTCGAAAGGCCGAATGTCTAAAAAGGCCGTTTGTGTTGAAAGGCCGAATGTCTAAAGGCCGTTTGTGTCAAAATTGATTTTAATTTTTCATCTTTTTAAGAATGAAAATTTTCAAAATTTATATTTTTATGAGAACCAACATTTGTGTTTTTAACAATATTTTTGTCTAAAAATGTTTAATTAATTATAATAAAAAAATAAAACATTAAGAATTAAATTCAATGGTACTAAATATTGATTTCAATCAATTAAGTGAAGGAAAATTTAATGATAATTCGGCCTTTCGACCCAATCGGCCTTTCTATATGTTCGGCATTTCGATATTCAGCCTTTCGACATTCGGCCTTTCAAAATTTGGCGTTTCGACATTAGCCCTTTAACACTTTCGGCCTTTCGAAGTGTTGCCAGATTTTCAAAAAATAATTTCCCCTGGTCGTATCAAAAATTCCCGAATTTTCCTGTTTCTTTAAGGCCAAAATCCCTCAAAAATTTCCACCAAGCAATCAATAAAAACATTTAGCTATTTAATTTGAAACATTTATTGAAAAAACCTTCAAAAACAACAAACATAACAATAATAAACAATATTTATTAATTAAAAAATAACAAGAAAATGTTTTATTCGTTTTATGAAAAATAGGAACTTCAGTTCAAATACAATTTATGTATATTAACTTAAATAAAATGTAGACTCATTCGTTAATCATGTTTGAATTTTAGTACATTTATTTTTGGTATAAATTTGATGATGCTAATAATGATAAGTGCTTCTCAGTCGCCTCAAATCTCACACAATTTATATTCTGCATTGCAGACTTGAAAACACACAAAGAATTTAAGCACTCTTCCCCAATTCGATTACGTTTCTTTACCTTGATATCCGTCACCATTGAAAATACTCAGCATCCGCATTTGAATGTGGCAAGGTTAAGATATAGTTAGCAGCTTTGCCTAAGTTGGGAAAAACTAATTCTCCATTTACACTGTTAATTCGAAAGGTAGGTCACTCCATTCGTCCTCAAGCCGATACTTATCACATGCAGCCGTAATATATTCATGTAAGTCAGCTAAAGATTTACAGAGTTTTCTATTGGAGATATTTAAAGCCACTTCGAGATTTAGAAATTCAACCGTTTTGAAAAATTTGTCATTTAGAGGAAATTTAGCAAGAATTTTGTAAATACAGTTTTTCAACAAATTTCCCACAATTATTTCGTAAATTAAATTTTTGGTTTACTGACAAATAGCCAGTATCATTTTCCAGATTATTTAAATTTAAATAATCCGAAAATTCGGCGCCTCCTTCAAATTCTTCGACGGCAAGCTTGGTGTTATTATTACCTAAGCTTTCAAAGTTTGAAATATTGTCAATCAATATTTCGGTTACGATGTCAGGTTTAAGAATCATCTTAGCAAAAATCATCAATATTTTTTTCGACTCTTCATATAGCTTGTGGACTAAGATACTACTAGCAGTCCAGTTTTTTAATATGTTTAAAATGCACGGATGCATAGAGAGCCACCTTATAGTTGCAGGTGAATTAATTTTTCGTTTCGCATCCCTAAAAATATCTCAACGTCAGAAGGCAGAAATTCCATTGCGGATTTTACTACTAAAGCTGATGAATGGCAGATGCATTTAAATAAAACTATCGGGTGGTCGACGTCTTTCTGAAGCATTGTAAAAAATGAATTGTTGCGGCCAATCATTACAGCAGCAGTATCGGATGCCATTCCAATTATATTTTGAATTGAAATATTTCATTTAACTAAACAGTTTTTGAAATGTTCATACATTGTTTTGGCAGAGCAATCTGTTGCGTCAATATTTATTAACTGCAGTAGTTGGGTGTTAACTTTATTATTTTCGACGTATCTAACTAAACCACATATGTATATTTTTTTGATTACTTAAATCCGTCGACTCATCAATAAAAATGGAAAAATTAGTTTTGCTTAATATATAATTTAATTTTTCTTCTTCCACTTTGCATAACACATGTGTGATAAGTTTTTTACACTTTGTGCGGCCTAAATTAATATCCTTGCAGATTTTTGAGTCTACAAAAATTTTTTTGAGTAGAGGAACCAATATGTCAACAATTTGAATCGAAACGTTATTTTCTGCTTAAAATGAGGCGAGTTTAATTTTAGCAGCTTTGACTTGCTTTTCATGACTATTTTTAACAAAATAATTGCTTGCCGATGGTGTTTGTAACATGTTGCTTAAACTAATTCTGTATTTCTCACCATTATTATGCCGTTTTATTTCGCTACTGCCACAAATAATTGACGATTTACAGGCCTTACAGAAAGCTTTAGTTTTGTCCTTTTTAACTGGGAGCAACCAAGCTTTAAAATCGTTGTTTTGTAGCCATAATTCCTGGAAATTTTTAACTTTTTGATGTTTAATTTTTTTTTTAACTGCACATTTCTTTTTGGAGTATTATGCTGTTCAACGTATTCTAAATCAGCACCATCTGTTTCCGAACATGTTTGGTCATTATCACTAATTGATCGTTCCATAAATTTTAATTAAAAGTGAACTTTAGAAATAATTAATTTAATTACTACAGAAAAGAAATATACACAAAAAACTACATGTAAACTTAAACCACATTTGACACTTTGATAATTAGTTTACCCTAAGATTTTACTTATTGGGTATTTGGGCCTAGTTACCCATTAAGAATTGCGCTACTTTTTCTTTGCGTTAAACAATACGGAATCAGTTTTTTATGTATGTCGCAGTTTATTTTGGGATTAATGTTTCTACTATTAAATGTGTAAAAACCCCGCACTTTCTAAGATTTTCCCGCTTTCCCGTTTAATACGAAATATCTCGCAAACGGGAAAAATCCCGCGATCTAGCAACACATTATCGGCCATTTAGACATTCGGCCTTTCGACACATTCGGTCATTAGACTTTCGGCCTTCCGACATTCGGCCTTTCAACATCGAACGGTTTTAATTATTATGTTAATATTACGAAGTTTTTATGTTTTTATTTTGTTTATGGTAAATATTTTATTATGTTATTTACTTAGTAAAAAAAATAGGAATTTATTTTATACGATTAATGATTATTTAGTGCTACACATTTTGAAAATGATTATTTTGCATACAAAAATCGTGCCTACACACTCAAACACAAAACAGTTTTTTCCATTAATAGTCTCGACTAAATCGCGGGAAATTATAATTCATTCAATCGGATTAAAGGATAAGCGAAAGTAAACAATAATTATTATTGTATGTATTATTGGAAAGGGGTTTAAATAGTTGTTTAAATATTTAATATGTACTTAATTTGCAATAATTAATTTCCAATATAAAATAACCATGCAAACATTTTATAGCAAACCACCTCTCGACCATCTGAGCCAACACTTTACTTTCTTTTGTCAATTAAAAAATCGCAATTATTTTATTTTAGAAAGGATTATTTATTTAATGGCGGATTAGTGATTCAAGAGTAGTAAGTAAAATTATCTCGTTGATAACCAACAAAATACATTTTTTTATTTTCAAATTTTTATTTAATTTGACATTTAATATTTATTTAGTTTCGGCTGGATACTGAATCTGATTCCAGGTGATATCCGATTTTGGTTTCTTCAGTGTGAAAGCAAACATCACTAGTCTAGTCAATTGAGTCTGTTACGCTAAATGCTCCGACGCGTTTATTTGAATTCATTACGGATGTTGAATATCAGTGCGGCCGTTGCGTTTAGCGCATCAGTTTTTTTTTTTTTTTTTTCAATTTGTGAGGTGGCAGTACCATTTTTTTTTTATGTTAAGCTGTTTCCGGTTTGTGGAGTAGGAGAGAGACGTCGGTATATAAAAGAGGCAAATTTCGGCCGCACGAGATAGTCAGTTAATATTTTTGAGATCGCATAGTCTTTATTTATTTATTTATTTACTGACAAATTTTGTATTACTCTGTTTTGAGCATAAGCTCATTCACAACAGGGTGTTCGTGTACAAAAGACATAACATAATAAACAAATTTCTGAATTTAAGCCACAACCATCGACTGATACAATTCCTTGGATAATAATGGTATTTCCATTCGATCAATTAACCTTCTAAAATGGTGGTTGGTGAATTGTCGGCATTTGATTAAATTCTGAGATTTTACACATTCCTGGTAGCAGCACGGTCAAAATGTATTAATTAAAACATAAACAGCTAAATTCCGCTGAAGATAGGACGATGTTGTTAAAGACAATATAGAAAAGTTATATATATATATATATATATATATATATATATATATATATATATATATATATATATATATATATATATATAAATATATATATCACCCATGCACAAGGTTTGCAGGTTCAAAAACCCGCGAAATATAGTTAAATTTGTTAAAAAGCACCCTTGCGTAACACATGTTTACAAAATTATTTAAAGGAAAAATTCAAAGGAGCTGACATTTGTTCTAGATTGGAAGACTCGTTGGAATTCCATTTTTAATATGGTAGAACGATTCTTATACCCTAGACAGACTGTGGTTTAATAAATCCGATTTAGCCTAGTTTAAGTATTCTATGCAAAAAAAGGGGTTAGATAAAATCGAGGTTGACACACTGCGATTAATCTCGAAAAATTCAATAAATTGGTTTTATTAAATCGCAATGTGTGTAGGGTATTAATCTTATTCGAATGTGTGAAACTCTCTTTGAAAGATCTTAATGAACTCTCACAAATTGACTTAGATATATTGAATGATTTTCGAAATGCATATCTCCAATTAAATTAACAGTTGAAGCATTAGGAGGGGAGGATGCCACTCTGATTACAGCAGAAACAATAATTATTTTTATATTCAAGAAAATTGAAAATTTGAATTCAAATATTGGACTAAAACTGCCAGATGTTCTCATACTAAGAATTATAGCTCGTGGAAATGTCTGTTTAACGTCATTGATACATTATCTAAGAGACCCGTCTAGTTGGAACAAATACGCAGATACCCTTCCGTATAATACAAAATCACAAATATTGGAATACGGTTATTTGATGTTACTTCAGCAACCGCCGATGCTTTACCAATAATTGAACGTTGCCATGTTTCTGTCAAACTATTAATGGCCAAAGAACTAAATTTGGCCATTAAAATTACCTCTTTTCAGCAGCCAAAACCAACCCTATAAAGTGCTAATTTATTTAAAAAAGTTCGAGTTTTCAGGTGAAAGGGCCAACTTCGACTGACGCAGAAAGAGTGTTCTCAATTACAAAAATACATGGTTCCAAAATGCAAAATACATGGTTTAGCATTTTTAAAACATTTTTTTTTTTTTCGAACTGTTTATTTATTTTAGTATTTTATGAATAAAAATGAATTTCTGACTTCCCATTTTAAATGTTTTTGTTATTTTACTGAAGTTAAAAAACCGGGTTTAACCCGGTTACTCCAGTTTAAGGATTTTCCAAACCCGAAAACCCGGGTTTTAAATTTTCCGGGTTTTTGCAAACCCTAGTTTCCATCACGTCAGTGGTCATGAACAAATACTAGTGATCTGTGATGCTGGTGCGTTCTTTGCAAGGTTTTATTTTGGTGTTAAAGTAAAAAACGCATAATAAAATACTAAATAGTACGTTAAAGGCTTAAAAAGAAGTTTTTGTTTGGTGAAATTGGTTTTGTTTTTCTAAAGTGGTATGTTTGAACGATAACATAGATAATACCACAAAATATATGGACCCAAAACGAAAAAGAAAAACACGAAATGATAATACGAGTGCTATAGTGAACAATTGTGCATGTAATTAGTATATTGTATTACATAAAATATTGTATTTTATGCACGCAGTGTAATATAGTGAACAAGAAGAAAACCACTTTTCATTTTTCTTGGTATAAGGGGAATCACACCATTTCGTGCAAAATGGAGTTTGTTCAGCTATCAACATACATCATCTTCATCGCCCTCATGTGAAACGTGAATGCAAGTAAAATATAATTTTTTTTTCTTTCCAATGTTTTGTTTTGATTTATAGAAATAATTTTTAGACATTTAGTTTTACAAGAAAATCATTTAAGTTAAATTTTCTCTTCAAATAATTATTATTAAATCTGAATTTTAGAATAAGATTAGGTTAGCTAGGGAGTAGAACCATTTGTTATTTTTTGTTAGTAGTTGTGTTTATAATTTTTGACTTTAAATATAAATTTCAATTGTTCCGTTTAAAATATTAAAATATGGACTTTGTTTTTTTCTAAGTTGATTCTAATTTTGAGAATGTTATAAGTTCGCAAGTTGTGTCATTGAGTGATGAGGTTAGTATAGGCTGCCAGATTCAGAAGGTAAGTATTCTCCGTCTGCTCTTCCCTTTTAATAACACTATTAAATTCCTTTCGTTTTCCTAAAGCGGTCTACCAAAAGTTGGTCCATCCTCCAAAAACCACCCACCCCAGCCTTGAGCTCTAGCCACGCTAAAGTGACCGCCTTGGAGGCTCTGCTTTCTCTTTGGTTCATTTTAGTTCCGGCAGATGTACAGAGGAGCAATAATTTGTATGTGTCATCCTACAGCTATCTAAACCACCCCGGTAACAAGTCCTTCAGTTATGGATAATGATCAGTGATATGCTTTGATGTTTGCTTCTATCATTTAATTTTTTTATATACGAGTACAACCAGAAAAGTATAGATGAGAGTACAACGCATTATTTTAAAGAAATAAGTGGTAGATAATGTGTTGAAAAAGTTACTAACGTTAAAAAATGTACCTACACAAAAAAGCGTTAAATGAGAAATAAAAAAAAACCATCATTTTCAGGTATTTCGATTTAAAATTAATAATGCAAAAAGGTTATATGGTATGTACAAAATTATCAAAATTAAATGAATTTGGAATTAATTAAAACTTTATATGTTATATCAATTCAAATAAAACAATAAAATGTTTTCATCAAACAAAACATTAAAATGTTTTTAATACTAAAATGAGGGCGAAAATGCCGCATTAAATAAAATAACACAAACCTCAGAGATATGATTATGTCAGTGTTGGAATTTTCGATACAATTGTACTTTTTTCGATACAACTAATTTCTGAAAGTACAAAAGTACAATACAATCGATTTCAGTACAATTTGAAGTAAAAGCTTTATAAAGATAATTTTATTTTAAACTCTTCCATTTAAAAATGCTTATAAAAGTAGTTCTATAGACGCAAACGCTGAGAATACTCGTCCATTCTATTTTCAAATGTCAACAGTCATACTATTGTAGTATAGTATTCATTTTCGTTTGTACGGTGCTTCAAACAAAAGTCATTTACTAATATTTATCATATAAGTGAATATTTTTATGATAGTAGTTAAGTACATAGTTCTGTTTGAAATTCTTGTGGGCAATTTTCTGATGCTACTGTGGTACGATTCCTGCAAACCAACTTGCAAAATGGGTAAGTAAATATAATTGTTTAAATTAATTTTTTTACTATGTGTTTTTTTAAATTCTGTTAATCTACACTCAAAGTTTGTAAACTCAATTTGGTACTGGTTTTGTTTAAATTTGTCGTAGTTTAGGTAATTATAATTGTTATTGTATAAGATTGGGCGATTTGGTTAAGTTTATGATTGATTATCGGGTGCTGTTCGTATTAAAGTCCATGTATCTTTCGAGAAATAGAATAGTTTAAATAAGTTATTAACAACAGATGGATAATAAAAAAAGTGAGGGATAAAACGGAAAATTTAGTGTCTGAGGATTTTGTATCACAATCAACAACGAGCACTTCTGCTTGATTGAATGATGAATGAAGCAGAAGTACTCGATGACACACTAGAGAATTTTTCAGTGAGTTTATTTTTTATAATTATCATATATATATACTATATATACTTCTAACTTACTATTTAAAAAGGGAATCAAATCCGTCAGATGATGAGCCAACAACTAAAAAGAAAAAATATGCAGTTTTATTTAAATACGAATGGTAAGTCAAATACAAGTGGTTGATCCCGGTAAATTCAAGACAAGGGAAAATGTGTGCGATTTGTACCACTTCAATTGTAGGTGGTAAAACACATATTGAACGACACGCTTCAAACGATACACATACAAAGCTTGGAGAAATGCAAATGAAATACCTCTAATTGAAAACTTTTTGGAGAAAGAGGCCGAAATTATTTCTGATAATGTAAAAAAGTTTGAAATTTCCTTGGGGTTATTTGTGGCAGAACATAATTTACCATTTGTGAACTTGTTCCTAAATTAATCGTACCGGTTGTGTTTGCCATAATTTGAAATTAGTGTCGATAGCTGCAGCATCCGTTCTACCAAACACCATTGATAAAGGAAATAAACCACAATTTTTGCCACAGTCCCAGCAGAAAAGAAGAATTCAAAAAATTTCAATCTTATTTCGGTGTTGAAGCACATGCCATATTGAAATTCGCCGCAACACGCTGGTGGTCGCGTCAGGTAACATTAAACATAAATTATATTTTACTTATTAATTCAAACCAAATTTTATAATAATTACAGGCTGCAATTGACCGTTCACTCGAACAATGGACCGCGCTGCAAGCATATTTTGTCGTTGGTCAATTTGAGAATGTGTATGGAAATGAAAATATTTCTTTTATTTCCATAAATTTAAATAATAATTTAATTAATTTATATTATTTATTATTATCCTATGCATTAAAAATAATTAATGATATTTATTCGGAAATGCAGTCCGAAGATACAAGAATTCATGTGTTCATACAACGCATGAAACATTTATTTCGAAATTTCAGCCGAAATTTTATATCTAAAAAGGTTTTTGATAAAACTGACATTTCCAATATAATTCTAAAAGAAAACCATCTTCCAATCGAGCAGTTCTATTGTGGCACCAGTGCTGAAATTAACTATATTCAAAAAAACTGGCAAGCTGATTTAATAATAGAATTCAAAACCAACAATTCTACTTAACTTTCTGCGAGAATTTACGAAAAAAAAAAAAAGTTTAATGATGGGATTCTAAATTTTCTGGTGGTGGTGGGTGATACAAATTCAATTATGAGTTTAATATTAAATTTTTCCCCCGACGTTAAACAAAACCACATTGAATCAATAAATGATTAATTCCGAGCACTTGCAGATTTGCGAGAAACTTCAGAAGCTAAAGAACTTCTCTATTTCTGAATTTTTGGCAAAAGTAGGTACAATTAAAAATGAGTTAAATAAACCAATGTTTAGCAACATTTACCAAATTGCACAAGGCGTATTATCTACTACAATTAACAAATTTTGAGCAAATTATTTGGAGCGGTGCAGTATGTGTGTATAACAAAAATCTCAAAGATGTGCTCATGTACTGGCTATATACAACGGATCGGGAATATAATAAGCTAGTTAGAAGGGCATATGATATTCATTTATGATGGGTTATTCGGGTAGAATGACAAATTTTCGAAAATTAACAAATTTTTCCAAAAAATAATTTGGAAGCGGTACTACACGAAGTCAATTAACACAACAATATCAGGGATGTGCTCGAATAGTGAATATATTCCATTAACATAACGTATCCCTTTTATCGTTTTTAATTTCAAAAATTATGTTAATAATTAATGTTTTGAATAAATTAAAATTGCCGGATTATTTTAGTTGCTGCACTGATTTCTAGCTTTATCGATCCAAAATGAATTACTCCTTTTAATTGGAGATCTTCTTATTGTCAATGTTTATTAATATATTATACGTTATTGATATGTTTTACGTCAACAATTGCAATGCCATAGTTAGTAAAAAATCGTCTCGGTCGCTTGGCAAGGCATTTCAAACGAACACGATCTCTCAAAATCTATGGTTCATTGCATAGAGGCGACGGAAGAACTTTTTCTAAAATGAAAGATATATATATATATATATATATATATATATATATATATATATATATATATATATATATATATATATATATATATATATATATATATATATATATATATATATATATATATATACTATATATATATATATATATATATATATATATATATGACAAGAAGCATCTAACGAAATGTTATTTTTTGTTGAAAATAATGCCGGGCTGTTTGCGTAGATCTTTAATATCAACTTTGATCTGCTGCTGTGAACTGAATTGGTTTCATTGGAATTTGCCATTTCACGAATAACTTTAAAAAAATTGTTTTCTGATGATCGAAAAAAGCCATTAAATGTTTGTAATACAGTACAGGCACATAAAATATTGCGCTGTCGAATCAAAACCACAAGTATTTGTAATTTATATTACTCTAAACTCTTTTCCAAAATTAAAACCATTCTGAAGAATTCGGCAGTCTTCAGATTCATTATTTTCAAAAGAATCATTCATTTTGGTGTTTATTTTTGAAAATCGTGTAAAAACTCTTTCTCCTAAATGTTTCGGTGAATTCGTAATATTTATGTATTTACTCCACATCTCTTCATGCATATCGCTGTCTGGATCATTTAGTCTGGGACCGTAAATATTTCGTTTTAAAATTTAGTGACCATGACCAACATATCGACCATTTTTTCTAACTTGCTTGTTTTCTCCCTCGTAATATATCGGTGTGAAGTTTCTGACAAAATTTGTCAAAAAGAATATTGAAGAAAATTTTAATCAGTTGGTGTATCAGTAACTAAATAGGCAGTTGGTGAGAAAATTATAACTAATGAAACTGAAAATGCCAATTTATTTAATGAATATTTCATTAACAATATTATTAATTTATTTAAAAGTATGCGATTTCCAAATATATCAGTTTTCGTTTATATTCAATATAATAACACACATAACTTTTGTCTGGAAAAAGTTACTGTTGGAGAAATTGTGAATGTAATTAAAAATTTAAATTCTAATGCAGCCACAGGATTCGATGGCATATCAAATAAATTTATTATAAGGTATTCTAATAGGTTAATAAATATATTGGCTCGGCTTATTAATACGAGAGTAAGTAAACGAACTTTTCCTGAAATTTTAAAATGCGTCAAAGTATTTCCAATTTACAAAAGCGGTTCAAACTTAGAAATTAATAATTATAGACCAATCTCCATTCCAAATTCGTTGACAAAAATATTTGAGAATGTAATAAATTCAAGACTAGAGCAGTTTCTCGAAGCTAGTAACGTAATATCACCAAATCAATTTGGGTTCACAAGAAATGCTAACACAACTGCCGCTTGTTTGCACCTTACAAATCAGTTTAGTATAGGAATTGATAACAAAAAAATTGGTATCTGTACTTTTCTTGGACTTAAGCAAAGCATTTGATGCTATGAATTATAAAATATTGTTGATGAAACTAAAAAAAATAGGCATATCTGTAGAACACATTCAATTTTTTGATAGCTATTTAAATAAAAGGAAACAATTTGTAGAAATTAATGGAAAGCAAAGTGATATGGAAATCGTAAGCCTAGGAGTTCCCCATGGCTCCATATTAGGGCCAACACTATTCAAAATAATTATAAATGATCTGGTGATGATAGACATTCATGGAAAAGTACAGATATATGCTGATGATATTGCCATAGTTTATAATAAAGAAAATTTGTCAAATTTAATCAGTGATATGCAAAGAGATTTGCATCAGTTAAACGTATGGTTCAATAACAACTTAATGCTACTAAATGTTAAAAAAACTAAGAACTTGATTTTTGAAAATAGAAATTTGGAAGAAGGTTATATACTTTCACATACACTAACTCATAACGGAGAAATACTGGGTCGAGTCAGATCATATACATACTTAGGTCTAATTTTAGATGCAAAATTAAAATTGGATCTGCACTTGGACTCTATCAAAAAAAAAAATTAAGTGCACATATATTTTTTACGGTGTAATTCAATAAAAAAAAAATTGAGACAAAATATTACCTGGATAATAATTAAATAATTAATAACATAAAAATAAACAACACAAAAATTTAAGTTGCAACTAGAAATCTTAAATAAAATCAATTGAAAAGTTAAGATTGTCAAAATTCACACGAATTTTTGTCGAAAATGTTGTTCAAATAATTTTGTCAGGGCGATCCTAGAGTTTTCCGACGTATCACATCATAAGCCTTAAATAGCTCGTACTATTAGCTATCGATGTGATAATGTCAAATTAACAACATTTTCGCCAAAAACACGAGTGAATTTTGACAATCTTAACTTGCCAATTGATTTTATTTAAAATTTATAAGTGCAACTTAAATTCTTGTTTTATTTATTTTAATTTTATTAGTTATTTTATCATTATCCACGTAATATTTCGTTTTAATTTTTTTTATTGAATTACACTGTAAACAAATTGTACACTTTCTTCAATATTTTCTTTGACAAATTTTGTCAGAAAATTTTGTCAAAAACTTCACACCGGTCGTAATATTAACAAATCTACCAATTCGTAATATTTCATGTTTCGTGTAGTGAATTTTGACAGTTGAAGACGAACTCCCAACACTACCGTTCGCAAAGTGGCAAATACGCAATATAACTCTTAATAGAAAAAACCAAAAATTCCTCGTTAAAAAAACTATTTATTTGGTTAATATCGCTTTCAGTTTTAATTTGTTAACCTACATTTAAAAAATATTATAGTATCTGGAATAATAAGGGCTGCTACTAAACATTGACTTATTACAAAATGAAGTCCTTTGAATAGATCTCTATTCAGAAGGTGTTATTTTCAAATTGTCGCATGCACAATATAAAACAAAATGATATTTACTATTTAGTAACATACAAAAAACATCTAAAATAAAATTCCGTACCTCCGAAGTCACTTTATTGTATTTGTGCGTGACTTGAGTTGAAATTATATTCACTACCTTTCCAGTCGTGTCAACATATATGCCTTTTACAGAAAATGAGAATAAGAGAATGTCATAGAGGATGGCATAATAAGATAATGGCATATACGCTTCTAACCAGCTTATTATATTCCCAATCTGGTCAGTACATGAGCACATCTCTGAGATTTGTGTTAATTGACTTAGTGTAGTACCGCTTCCAAATTATTTACTCATGTAGTTCGCTCAATTTGTTTATTTTTGAAATTTTGTCATTCGACCCCAACCCACCATAAGAGAATGACATAAGTGCTTCTAACCAGCTTATTATATTCTCAATTCGTGAAATATAGTCTCTACATAATCATTTCTCTGAGATTCGTGTTATTTTATTTAATGCGGCACTTTCGCCTCATTTTAGTATTCAAAACATTTTAATAGTTTATTTATTAATTGATATAACATATAACGTTTTGATTAATTCCACATTTAGTTAATTTTGGCAATTTTGTATAATCTTTTTGCATTATTAATTTTAAATCGAAATACGAGATACTTATTTTTTTCTCATTTTTAAATTAATTTCTCATTTTACATTTTTTTAGTTTTAATAACTATTTTATCACTTTTTCTACCACATATTTTGTACACTTTTTTTAGTGTCAAACTATACACTTTAAATTAACCTTAGAAACTTCACTACGCTCATCTCAGCTGAAATGTCTTTAGTTGTATAGTGCTACGATTTCTTATCTTCTTGACTGTGTTCCATTTTTTTTTGGTTGTTTCTCTTATTTGAAAACTTTTCACTTTGACGTTTATTTGGATAAAATATTATAATAATTAATTTTTGTTTTTTGCAATTCAAACTTTTATTTCGCTAATTTTTAGACATTAAGTTTGTTTGTTTGTTGTTTGTTTGTTTTTATCTCTGCAATCTGTTCTGGGGCTCGAGGCACTCCCAACTCTTTCGCAGTTCGCTTTTTACGTCCTACCTTACGCTTTTTTAGCCAAATCGAGGACGTACGGCTATAGACCCGTTTTCGTTTAACCACCTGCACATTGCATTGCTTCATGCCAATCTATAGTGTTGACATGAAAGGTGGGTCGGCCCATGGATTCCGCACTCTCAACAGGGGGTCATAGATGTGTTCATCTTCATCACCGATCGTAATCAGATGATGAAAAATCCCTTTTGCATCCCGCCCCTATAGGGATTCGAACCCGGTACCTCCCGATCCAACCGCCGCAGCTTTAACCACTGCGCCGTTTGCTCGGTGACATTAAGTTTAAAATAAACATACTTTATGTAATTTAATTTTTTGTCACAAACTCATAATTGTACAGGATTTATATTATGTATGTGAAGTTGGCCCAAAATGCATTCCAAAAAAACGCTTTGGTAATACTAAAATAAAAATGTTCTTCATATTTCATATAAATAATTATTTTCGTCATAAAACGATTTATAATGTCGGCTTTCAAAATATACTATCATGATAGAAAAAATTACGATGACATATTCTCAGCCCAACAATAAAACTATCGTGGGAAAGGAAACATACTCGAATAACTCCCAGAGTAACAAATTTAAACTGCAGTTAAAATTTAACTTTATTTTTTTTAATTATTTGGTTTTGAAAGGGTTAAAAAAGAGCTTTAAAAATTTTTAACCTATAAACAACGGTTTTTATTTATCTTGATTTAAACTTGCTTAAAAATAATTTAAGTTAAACTAGAATCTGATGGTAGGTAATTTTAAGTTAATTTTAAACATCATAATTACGTTAATTTTTAACTAATAGTAAATTACAGACAATTTGCGTTTAAAACTTAACCCTATTCAAATTCGGATCGACGTTGGTATGTCTTAAGTAATTTTGGAACTATTTTCTAACTTTCAGGATTAGATTCTGACTATTTACCAACTTTTATTAAACCATGGTTTATTTTGAGTAATGTTCAAACCATTTTAACTATTAAATTATAACCGTTTATCTACTTTCATAAAGTCATAGTTTGTGTTAAATATAATTTTAATCCTTTATCTAATGATTTCGTTAATTTTAATTAAATTAGTTTAACTTTAAGTAACTTTTAAACTATTTTTAACAATTGAAACTAAACCTTGGTTTATTTTATGTAATTTTCAAATTATTTTTTAACCAATTGGTTAAATTAGAACCGTTTATCTACTTTGATATAACTATTGTTTATTTTACGAAATTTCTAAACGATCTTTTAACTATTTAGTTGAACTTTATCCTTTTATCAATTCGTATTAAACTTTGCACCCTTATTCTGTAAAAAATAATATAATGTGTAAACGTGAAAACGGGCAAACATTGTGATTTTTTACTAAAATTACAAATAATTGTTTTTCGATTCTCTTTTCGTTCACTGTTTATCACGTGTAAACTTTATCTTATTTTTTATAGAATAAGGCTACTGGTTTATATTATGGAATTTGATAAAAAGATAAAATATTTCGATCTATTCTCTTTGTTCGATGACGTGAATTGTGAATAAGTGTAGTTTTATGTGTAGGTATTCCTTTTGCGCAATGTCATCGATCAAAGAGAGAATAGATCGAAATATTTTATCTTTTTGTCAAATTACACGAACGAATTGAGAATAACGGCAATATTTTCTCTCAACCATTAGTCAACATTTATTGTTTGCTTTGAATTTGGGATCACACAATTTTTTCGGAAATTTTTCGTACATGATTTTATGAAACAAAAAAAAAAAATTTTATTCGTATTATTAAAACTGAAGCCTTTTTAATTTAAAATAGGACATTTTAAATATTTTCTGTTAGATAGGTAGACTAGACCTGAGAACTCAGTATTAGGTGCAGTAGAATAATTCACTATGCAATTTATGTCATTATACGCTTCAACTATTAATTATTTGTAATTGATGCAAAAATCTTAAATAATAAATACAATAATTGTTTCGATTTAGGCACATTTCAAGAAGCTTAAACCGCAGAAATGGAAGTAGAAATTGTTTCATCCGCATCTGAAAATGAAAAATAATTGGAATTTTCATTGACATCGTCAAATAATATCTCTTTCGACTTCAATAAAGATATTCAGCATATCAATACGGATACTCATTCAACTTTATGAAACCGCGTTTATAGTCGATGAACAAATTACAAACAATACAAATCCTGCTAACATTGGTTTAGAAACAAAATAGAAACATGTTAGATGATCATTTCAATTGTAATATACAGTGATGCAACATATTATTCATACACCGTCAAACTTTTTTATTCTTTTGATCACACAGATTTTAAAGGTGTTTTTATTTAATTAAAAGAATAAAAATGTTGATGGTGTACGAATAATAAATTACATCACTGTGTACAAGTACATACATCTACTTTATAAGCACTAATGTCTTTCTCTTCTCATAGTATCTCTACAATTATCGAATTTAGAAACTAAAATGGGCAATTTTCAGGCTGAGGTAAAAACCACTTTAGATCTTATTTTAAGTAAATTGTCAAACCTACAGTCCCAAAGCATGGACGATTTCGAAAAATCGGACGATTCTTTAATGTTACCAATTGAGACTCTGGTAGATTTAAAACAGCTGGAACACGATCTGCACATTAACAATTCTCTTCAGATTAATTTGGTAAGGTTTTTATTTCGGTATATTTTATAGAATTCTTTAATTAAAATCTTACTCGTAATAGATAAAAAAATTTCAAAATACGGTGAGACAGATGACCGGAAAACCGCTAAAACCATAGCAAGTAAAATGTTTTCGGGCGCTTTGCTGGAGCAACTTTCCTGGAAAGGAACGGTGTCGAAATCAAGCTTCAGCTCATTTACCAAAATTAATGAGACAATTTGTTTTGCTATAAGAAAAACATATTCAGGCTATACGGATCACAATAATGCCGACTTCTTTAAGGAGTACTTGAAACAAGCAAAATTTAGATTACAAAATAGGTAAACAATTTACTAAATTATTTACTTTTCAACCTTCACTTCGTCGGTATATACCCTGGGCTGGGATTTTGAACCAAAGGCGAGTAGCGAGTTTATGTCTTTCTTCAAAAGAATAAATTTTTACTTTATTTCATTCATTCAGTGTCGCTTTTTCTATTGCGACTCAGCCTTTTGTATTATACATGAATCTTCTCTTTTTTCTTCATTTCGTTGACGTAAAAATCTGGCGAGTGGCACAGACAAAAGCAAATTGAAATAGAATATTATTTTGTTCTAGCTAGAAAATACGATTTCTAATTAACAAAACAGTGTTGAAATTCAGTGTTAGTAAAAGAAAGATAAACTCGTTTCTCGCCTTTTGTGCAAAATCCCAACACAGGTTTAGATCGTAAATTTTACTTTTGAATTTTAACCCGATTTTAAATGATGTGAGTAAATTTCACTGTTTTTGAGAATATTAGTACTCGAATGCGGTTTCGGTTATGATGGAAATTGGGCTAAAATTCAAGGAGGGTAAGTAAAAACAAAGTAAAAGCACAGATAAACCAGATCAACCAACAAAAACAAATTTTTGAAAAAAAAAAAAAATATATAATAAACGGCGCTAGTGTATATAGAAATATTTCTACTGGCACCCCATAATCTAAAACATTACGTGCATTGTGGGGTGCCAGTTTGTATTTCATTAATAAGCCACGTTTTCAATGTATTAGTATTATTGGTTCGTCTGATTATATTTGTTTATGGTAAAAGTAAAATTCCCGCTTTTTACCTAGGTAAATACCGAAAAAAGTAAAGATTAAAAATTAACCAAATTTATTTACTTTTTAAAAATTATTAAACTTTAGAGAAAAAAAGGAAAAGCCAATACCACAACCATCCTCATTTTATCAAGGGCATGCAACGGCAGCAATACCAGCGGTAGAAGGTTCCACTTCTCGCAATTTACCAAATTAAATCAAAAATTAATTTAAGTTAGGAATTTTTAAAACCATTTTTT
This sequence comes from Tipula vernalis, assembly GCA_958295665.1. NCBI lineage: Eukaryota > Metazoa > Arthropoda > Insecta > Diptera > Tipulidae > Tipula > Tipula vernalis. Next base: position 136,065,360 of record OY282560.1, read on the forward strand.
ATTTAATTTTTTTATTTTAATAAATCTATATTAACTTTAAAAACAACCCAACGTTTCCCCAATAGATTCCATCATTATCAAGGGTAAAATTTGTGCTCTATAAATTGTATGTTTAATGACGGAACACACCATCGAAACGTTCAGCTTTTTATTAAATATTATAGAAATAAGCTATAATTTCGCCAAAGAATTGGAATATTTTTTCTGGAGAATATTGAAACAATTTGAAATAATCGACCCAAAATATGTAAATGTGATGTGTTTTTCAATATTTACATTTTTTAACAATGAAATTTTTTGTGTAATTATGATTTTTTCCTTTTTACATAAATAAAATATTTATTAATTAAACATTCTGTTTTTATATTTAATTAGTAATTTTATTACTAAAAAAACAATCTCCCCTCCATGGCTAAATTTGGTTAAAAAATAACTATTTAGTTTAATTTTAACTGAAAAATCCTGGGCCCCTATTTGTGAATCCGTTTCGAATGATAATTTCGTTTCGAATTTGAATTGGTATTTGTGAATTCGATCGAACATAAAAATGTTCACTGGCACAAAATGAAAAGGGAAATTTATTTTTAATGGTTGTACCTGTAAGGAAAAAACAAACCTCGTTGATTTTTGACGTTTAACGTTTTGTTTTGTTGGTGATTTGAGTGTATTTTCATGTATTTCGTGTGTTTTTTGAAGTTTATTTTTAATTTAGTAATTATCGCGGTTTCTTATGTTTGAAAATTAATAAAATTTGTTTAAATTAAATTTAATCAAAATTTTTTTAATATTAATTTGTAATGGATTCGATTGCGCTTTATTTTTCGGACGATAGTGATCATGAGGAAAATAATGATGTTTCACCGCATTTGCGACTACGATCGATTCGTGACAAGTCAAATATATTTGTTTTACCGGATATACAGTGAGTTAAACTAATTTGTCGTGATCACAGTTAACGAATTTTCATTATTTTAGATAATTATGTTTCAGGTTTATAAAGTTATTCAGAGTGTCGAAGGAAGCGATCAAATACCTCATCGACGAAATTAACGACCGTCTACCAGTGGTGGCTCGATCATCGAGTACCCCAAACATTTTAAAATTGGCTGGAGCTATCAGATTCTGTGCTCAAGGGAGCTACCAACAAAGCGTTGGGCAAGATTTGTTCGTGGAATTGTCACAATAATCGATATCCTTATATTATGTGAGGTGCTGACGGTTTAGAAGCAAAAGTTTGCCCCAAATGGGTTACGTTCCGACCGACAAACCGTGATAAGGGAGCGGCTGCCAATTATTTTTATAGCCGAACCGGGTTTCCTGGCGTCATCGGTTATGTTGACGGAACACACATCAACATCGTACGACCAGCAGAAAACGAACACCTTTATTTTAACAGGAAAGGACACCACAGCTTAAACACAATGATTGTAATATACTTACGAGTATACACATACTTATATAATAAATATATTTACTAACACATATTTTTTTAAAACTATTTTTTTAGGTATGTGATACATTTATTATGACAGTAGATCCGCGATATGGAGGTGCTTCCCATGATTCGCTTGTTTTGAGTTTATGTGACTATCGGCAATATTTACAACGGATATATCGCAATAATGAAAACACCAATTATTGGTTGCTCGGTAAATATAAAATTAAACAATTCGATATACTATTTTTAATTTTTATTAACTTTTATTATTAGGCGACTCTGGATATCCATTGGAACCGTGGCTGCTAACACCATTCAGAGCCACAAGTGAAGGCAGCAGAGAAGCAAAATATAACACAATCCATTCGAAAACCAGAAATATCTTAAAACGTACAATTGGGATTTTAAAATCACGTTTTCGGTGTTTATCAAGCGCCAGACAATTACATTACACGCCAAAAAAGCCACCCAAATAATAAATGTCTGTACAGCTTTCCACAATATTTGCCTTCACTTCAGAGTTCCGTTTCACGAAAGTTCTGAAGTAAACGTTAATGAAGATGATGCCACGCAACATGAAAGCCAAGCTTCAAATGAAAATGATGAAAGTAGTTTTGTGACGCACCTTGTTGGTCACAAGTTTTTTTTTTTCGTGTTGGTTAGCCTTTAGAAATTATCGTTATCCGTTGTGAACGTCGCATTAAGTTGACCTTACCTGGCTTGGTTTGTTCGTTATACGAATTTTTCCCCGCTTCTGATCATGGTAAAAAAAGAAGAAATAAATTGGTACGAGACAGTTGATTTAAATTTTTGGATAAGTGCAGTTCGATATTAAATTTTTTATTTTGTTGTGAAATTGTACATTGTAATACAATTAACAAATAAAAATATATGTAAAATATTAAGTAAAACTAAAAGTTATGAACAATAAATAGTGATAGTGTCTCTTAATTGAAGTCTTTAAACCATATAGTGTCTTAGTCAATAAAGAAAAAACAGTAATTCATAGCGTACTTAGCGTACTTCAATATACTATATCTAAACAGCGTATTCATTACATTATCAATAAAAAAAAAAAAGAAACGAAATAATAATAAAGAAATAATAAACTGCAATTCTGTTTTTTTTCTCGCGTAAAGTCGGATGTTGAAAACGGTGTCCGTTCATCTAATAAAGACGGTTAACGGTCGTGCGACATAGAACAAAAGCTATTAAAAATCCATGAGAAATAATATGTGTATTAGTTATAAAATTTAAAATTTCGAACAATAAATATAATACTCTATATTTAAATTATTAAATGAATTAAACTTAATCATTATCATTAATATGTGGAATTAACATAAATAAAAACAATTATTTTTAAATGTTATGTTTTTTTATTAATAAAAGCCCAGTTCATAAAAATCCTGTATAATTTGTTTTGCTGTTGTCAACCTGTGTGTTGGTGAAATGGATCATATTGCTTTAAAGACAGTTCAGTGAAAAAAATAAAAATAATAAAAGATAACATAAAACCAACGACCAAAACAGTAAAACATTTTTGTTTGTTAAATTATAAATTGCATCAATCACCATCTTATCAAAACACTATAATTGATAATTCGTTTTTTTTTTTTGTGAATGCATTTGGGTTTTGCCATTATTTGGTTAGTGCCATTATTAAACATCAATGGTCAGTATTGAGTAATAAATTTTGATTCTGGGGTGCACGAGCAACGGTACCGGAATAAAAAAAAAATAAAACAACAAGGACAGTGATTTGTGACCAGTTGGGTTCATTTTTGGATTGCCGTTACGACGATATTGAGTATCCAAGAAAGCGCAAGTTTTTATTATTTCTTACTTTATATTTTATTATTATTATATTTCATATTTTATTTTAGTTTTTTTTCATTTTTTCTTGTTTTCTCTTTCCTTATATTATTGTTCATAATCTTAATATTATTATTATCATTATTCTTTTATTATTAGTATTATCTTTTCTCCAAACCATGTATTAATATAATTATTGTAAATCCTTTGTACGCATGGATTTTCTTTTGCTTTTTGTTCCGTGGAATCTTCCAATGATTTTTTAAGTTTTTTCAGGGAGTGAAATCGAAGTGAATGGTAGGGGTTTAAGATGTGTGATCATACCATTTCCAATTATGTATTGTTAGAGATAGGTGTAATTACATTTAAGCGGTTTATTCAAGATTACTGTAGTCTTGGACCACCCACGACACACCGACGAGAAATAGCCAGAAACAAGCAGACCGCACCAAGGAAAAAAAAAACTACAGTAATATTCTGTTAACAACCGTTGCCATGGTTCTTCATTTATGAAGCTGTGATCACGGTTTGTTACAGTTTGGCAAGACAAATAAGAACTAGGGTATTGAATGTTATAGCATTAGCTTTATAAGAAATAATAAAGACAGTTGTTTCAAAATAAAATATTTTATTTAATTCATTATTTCAATGTCAATTTTCACATCAATTAAGTACCTATTAATAAAATTTTGTTTTTCATTAAATTCATTTTCAGTTTGACGTACAAACATTCTTACATGTACATAAATATTTTATTTGTATCACAATGTTATTACGAATTTTATTTCTTTACAACTATTTACATACTTATGTAGGTAATTTCTAACCTTTTTCTACATAATTTCAAATTCTTAACCTGCCTCCGTGGCCTAGTTGTTCCTGTTGAATTCAAAATTCTTCTCCATTACTTTTATTTTCCTTTGCTTTAATAATAACTATTTTTTGCAAAACGTATTGTTTTTCCTTTACCTGTAAAATACGTTTAAGTATTTCGTTGGTGCCCATTAAGGTTTCGCTGATTCCCGCAAGATTTGAGGTAATTGTGACATGAATTTTTTTTTTGATGTGTTATTTGTTCCTATAAAAGTTTATTTTTGGATACGTTTTGTTTCGGTATGTTATTTGTTATATTATTTTGTGGTGGTGGCTGAATTATTTGGCGATTGTTGTCATCCGATTCAATGATATCTTCCGACATATTTGTACTACGAGACGATTTCCAATCTCATCCCATAGCCGTTTAGCAGATACCCGAGCATCTCCTGTCAAATTGTACCCTTTTCCGAAATCGCCATGTTCCTCCATAAATGTCGCTAAAATATCGTATTGCTGAAGTGAAGTACTTTTTGATACCCTAAAATTCAAATAAATTGTTTAATTACATAAGGCATAAAGAAATTTTTTGTAAATTTAGTTAAATTTTATCCCGGTGTAATAATTATATACATTTATTTGTCGTCTAAAAATTGTTATACTATATATGTACATATGTATATAATATAATATAAAATATATAATTAAGATTTACATAAAAAAAAAATATTTTTTAGATATATTCATATAGCTATATGTATATATTGTGTTTGTATTTATATAGCGTCGATTGCTATTTTTCACTTACATTTTAAAATTGTATATCTTTTTTCTATGGGTTCGTCAACAAAACTGACAACGTAAAAAAATTCGTTCATGATCGTACAATTTGTGGTCGAAAACGAATTGCCAGATAAGGGAAAGTTTCGTTCGTTTCATCATTATACGTATTCGTTGATTTATTATACGTTTTCGAATTCACAAATACCAATCGTTCGAAAACGTCTTTCGTTTCTTCGAATTCGAATTCACAAATAGGGGCCCTAGTTTTATTTTGGTTAAACAAGAGTAAATGTTTAACCGACACGTTAAAGAACGGCTTCTTGACAGTTTTTCAAAAACCATAAAATGGATGGTTTATAAATGATTTATTTTAAACCTATTCGTTTAAATTAAGATAAAAATTAACAGTTAATGAACAGTTAGCTATTGACTAAAGTTATATAAAAACTGAACAAATACGGTGAATAGAACGATATTTAAGCGTATTCTCAACCTTGAAAAAACCATTTTAAAACTTAACCCAGATTATAGCTAAGGTTTAATAACGGTTTATAAGCTAATTTTCAACTAAAAATTGTTACTCGGGTCAGAAGAGTATTTTTTAAATTTTCGCAATTCAACTAACTATTTTCGTTTCGCATTTAGTGATATATTTATTACTCCAGTAAAATAAAGTATAGTAATCATGAAAGTTTTGGACCTTGAGATTTTTAGAGATTTATCTGTTTTGAGATCCCCTGAGTCCGAAAAAGTGAAAGTGCAGATACTTAATTCATTCACTTAATAGAATTTTCATTTTTCTTGATTTAATATAATTTTCCTTAAATCAACTAAATCAAATTTTCCTTTGCTTAACAGAATTCTCCTTACTTAATAGAAACATCCTTTATTAAAGACCATTTTCCTTCACTTGATTCCCTTCATTTTGATTCACTTATCAAAATTTTCTCTCACTTAATAAAATAAAATGTATTCTCCCATTAGTGGAAATAATCGGCCTTTCGACATTCGGCCTTTTGATATTGGGCGTTTCGACCATTTTGGCTCCTTGGCATTTGGCCTAACCATATTGATTCATGAATTTTCAAAAAAAAAAAAAACACAGCTCTATTCTTGTGTAAGCAAATTTTAACAAATACCAGTGGTTGTTAGTTTGTGTAATTGTAAATGATTATTCAACACGTCCCATAGATACACAGGTTCAGTACTGAATGTAACAGAATTTAATCCAATCCTCTGATTGTGCCACAGTTTACATTCTACAAACATATACAGAATGTAGGTACTATGTGTACACGTTTTGTATTAGCGTTTCACTCACAAATTTTCTCCGTCACAGAATAAACAACATTTTAATTGGAATTTCATTAAAATAACGATTTTCCTCAATTAATAAACCTCTTATCGAATTGAAAGCTCCCTTCTCAAATAAACACTAAAATGGGGCAAGAAAAACGTACTTAATGGCAATAATTTATTAATTAGTAGTAGTAATTTATAATTAAACTAAAATTATATCATCATTTTCGATTTCTAGATAAAAAATACAGACAATACCATAACATAATTGAATATTAATTTCAATCATTTCAATAAAATAATTTCTATTGAATTTTTTTTTTAATTTTTAAAGATTTTTTAATTAATTTACGTATTAAAATCCCCTACAATTTAAAATTAATTTCCATTTATAATTAATTCGCTCAATTAAAAGTGATTATTTTTTGAATGAATGAAAACTTGTATTCATTAAATTTTCAGAAATGAAAATACGAACATTTTTTTTTTTGTTATGAATATTGGAAATAATAATATTTTAATTAGGTTTTTGTGAGTATTAAATGAATTTTCATACAATTAGTTTTAAAATCAGCCTTCAGGTGCTTACATTTTTTTTTTTATATTTCTATAATTGTGTTGAGTACTTTTCGGTTAAGTACAATAAATAAATCATGGCTGTCTAAAAAAAAAAATATATTTCATATACATGTTGCATATACTCGTATGTTGAGGAAGTGGTTAATTAAACATAAAAAAATATAAAAACCATGATATTTTAAATATCACGATATTATTGTTTGTAATTGAAAACTCTCAAACTAAAATTAAAAAGACACAAACACATAAATTACTTATGTATTACAGATAATTGACAATATAAAATTTAGTCGTGAATTACGAGATTTATGTTGAACAACATTTTTTTCTCTATTTAGTTATGTTTTATCACATAAATTGAGTATGTTAGGTATGTATTATAAAATAATTTAAATAAAATTTTATATTTATGATTTGGTTTTCGTGCTGATTAGACAATAGATTGGGTGGGTCTTTAAAATATAAGGTATTTATTGAAAACGTGCGGCGTCTAAGAGGTAACAAACCGTATTTCCACTTGAAGCTTTACAAAAAAAAAATGTTTAATAACTTTTGTCAGTGTTAAAGTTTTATTTACCTGAAAATTTTACATTTTTGTAGTTTGGTAAAATGTAACAAATAATATGTAAAGGAAAAGTTTTTTAACGAAAAATAAAAACCACTTTGCTGACAGATTTTTCTTTTCTTAACAGCATATAAGAAAATTTACAAGCAAGAAAGTTAGTTTTTCTTATTAAATTTATAAAAGAATATTCTGTTAATGACAATATCTTATATATTAGGTATATTAAAAAATTATATTTAATGTTGTTGTATAGAACAGAGTCTGGGGTGTTAGTTAAACTAAATGAACGTATCCAAGTTAATCTTTACCGCTTACAAAATTGTTTGTACATAATTTATACTTGTACAAAGAAAACAGGTGAATTAGAAAATGCATTCAATAGTTGGTGTATAAAGGGGTGTTTAAAAATGTTCTTTTCTTTTTGAATAAATTTTATTTATAAAATGAAAACACCATATGTTAGATTAAATATAAATTCTGCGCTATGGCTGTCGTATGAAATTCTGATGTAGTTACTGTATATGTATATACGGATACAACATATTTTAATTTACATTATTTCAAACATGTCATTGTTTTGCAAAATTATTATTTTTGAAATACCGCAACTCTGTTAATTAAAGCCAAAAATATATCAAAGGTGTTTCCACAAAAAAGTTTTCGGTTCTTTGCGCTCTAATATACATATATTATAAATAAGTTAGAAACCTTTACTAACATATATCTGAGCCGTGTATATTCAAAGCGGGACAAGTCCAATTTTTGTTGTAGTGGGATATTTAAAGATTTTAGTTTCAATCGATGAAAGGAATTAATCGGTATACAGATATATACCTGGTGCTGGTTGTTCTGTCGAACTTAAAAAAAACTCATTTTTTACTAGAAATAGCCTTCAATTATTGCGAGCAAAATTCTTTTATTTATTTATAAATTTGAATACATTTAGTTGGAATTAACGCCTAACCGGTCTGTTACCGGAACTTCATCGGTTTACGCTTCAACCGGAACTTCGAATTGTTATTAAATGACGAGCTTCATGTTATGCTTTTATTATATTATTATATAAATAATATTAAAAACCTACCTATGAATCCACGATCAATTTTTTCCACGATCAATTGTGTCTACGATCAATTGTTCACGTTCAGTTGTAACACGACCAATTGCTTACGACCAACTGACAGGAACCCATTGTGAGTAACGCTTACTAGTAAGATAGTGACATGATATGATTTGTCGGTAGTAATACGAGTATGGGATATTTTTGATCTTGAATCAGTTCTGCATTTTTTAATCAACCTCCGACGCAAATAATTCCATTTCTAAGAGATTTCAATGGAGTTTTACTTATGTATTTGTTGATTTGAAGTAATTTAAAGTCGTCAGCAAATAATTCATATTGAACCCTTTTAAGAAGAACCTGAGTGGAACGTTGGTTTCACTCAAAGTCAGCTGCCCTTTTCGTGCATTTCTCGTAGTTCACAGCCTTTATTTTTAATAGTATTGTAAAAACGAAATAAATAAGCAGTTGGTTAATGCAATGCAAGTTATTATTAAATTGTAAGGTATAATTGCGTTAAAATGAATTTTAATGCAATTATGAGGATTTCTAAAGCAGTATTTGCATTAAAAAATATTTTTAATACAACTATTAAACATTTCAAAGCAACCTGCTCAAATTGAAAAATTATACCAACTTAAAATTCGCTAAAACAAGCGGACTTAAATGTATATATGAATAATAAGATCCTGCATGAGTTTTGCATTACTGGTATAAAATTCACTAAATCAAACCGACTACATGATATATAAGCAGCTTAATAAATCTTTAATAATTTAGTTTTCCGGATTTGAAAATATCTATTATGTTTTAACGTAAGCTTTTCAGTTCTTAATTTAAAAGTTATTACCTTGGGCGACCATAAAGTGAATTAACTGCTCTCTGAGATTTCGACCCTCAACCTCAAGGCAAAAACAAAGAACTACCCCGGAAAAACAAAAAAAAAATCGCTAAAATTACGGAGTTTTTAATGCAACTGGCTTTAAAATTTAATACTTCTAAAATCTTTTATTAATGCAGTCTTTGATAAATTTCAATGCAGTTGATTGACGATTCTTCTACAATTTGCTTTATATTATAATGAAATGTTGAACTAAAATTTAATCTTATTGCTGTATTACAAATCAATGCAAATTGCATCAAACTAATTTTTAATGCAAGCTTTGTATCATTTTGTAATACGGGCTTGCACTGGACCTACATGGTATAATGTAATTTGCATTACATAAGCAATATTTTTTCAACTGTGTACCTTTCAATTAAACCGAATTTACTTGACATCGTTGCGGTGTAGGCGTGAGTAGCTTTTCGAAGTTCTGGATCAATAAGTTCCGAGCTAAATGTTGTGATTTTGCTTTGAGGCCATTCAGTCTCATTCTTATTTAAATATTCAGGTTCATTCCACCACATAGTTTATTTTATAAATTCAGTTGGGAATAATCCCTGAGCAACAGTCTGGAGGATTTTCAAAAGTAGGAACATAGTGCCAGCAGCTCTTCGCAGTAATTTCTTAAATTTGAGAGTTTCTGTTAGCAACATATATGATATAGCGATGTGGTTCAGATTTGATTTGAAGAAGTATTATTTCAGAATCCGACCACAAATAAATATCAATCAATACCTTATATGCATCAGAGAACGAAGGTTCGTCAATAGCCAGTTAATTTAATGTCCAGGTTGTCAGGTATGTTGATCATTGTTGATTAAAATTTGACGATACATTTTGCCTATATCAGCCGAGAATGCAATTTTATATTTTCTGAAAAGAAATCTGTTTGTACAACAGGACCAACCATCATACAATCATTTAATGAGATTTTTGATAATGTTTTACATGATGCGTTGAACATAACGCGTAATTTGGTGGAAGTGCTTGAAGATTTTGTGACGAAATGATGTGGAAGTTTCATTATACTGACAGTCTAATGATTAAATAAAGATTGACAAAGGAGTAAATATATCCCAAAACCAGTCTCTAACATACTAATTGATACGATGATGTTTACGATGTACAAATTTGTATGATAAAGTGCAGTTTTGTCCAATGGTTGGTTGATGGAAAATCAATTACATATACAGATCACTCAACGATAAAGACAAATCATAGAGTACCGATGCATGCGATCACTAATTTTAATACTTTTCATCATGATTTAATATATAATTAAAGGCAGTTGCAAACATAACAATTTTTGCAAAATGCAAAAATATTAATGTTTACAACTGCTTTTAATCGCATGCATCGGTACTCTATGATTTGTCTTTATCGTTGAAAGAGCTCGGTATATGTGATTGATTGCGCGAACAAGGACTCTCGCATAAATGTTCCAATCTCATTTATTCTAGCATACATCTTTATATATTCCGATTTCAATTTAGGTTCTCGTTTTAATTTATTTTCTAAATTGAAAAATCATTTTTCCGCAATGTTAAATGAATTTTTCAGTATTGCTTTCGATTCATTGAAGAGTAGTTTCAAAATATATGTGCCATTATTATGTCGTGCTAAATTTAGGTGTTGCTCACATTCGCTTTCTTTTTTGGCAAGTGGATTACAGCTGGGAAGTTCCTCCATTTCCAAACAATTTCCGATTATTTCATAAACATTCAGATATCCATCATCCCAAATTTATAAAATTGTGGATCTGCCAATTGTAATCATTTATTTCGCAAGAAGGTAAAAACTTTGTTAAATTTGCAAGAATTAAAACATCTATAGGGTTATCGTTTCTACATTTGAATATAAAGGCACTGCGTTAATTCTTATTGAACCTTTGGTCATTTTAGTGGCAGCTATAAAACCTTTTATTACAATTTTCACATTCCTTCGAAGCAATACACAGCTTCGTTAGAATTGATTTGAAGAGTATAACATTCGAATGACAGCTGTCGACAATAGCGCAGTAAACTACACTTTTGAACTTAGAGATAAATTACCTGAATTAAACTTAACATAAACGATCCAGTCCTATGTGGCCTTATGATAAATCAAAATATATTTGCCGACAGACACCCCATTCCTTTTTAAAAAGAAATCTTCATTTTTAAATTTACGGTAAGTTTATCAGGTTTCTTTGTTTGGTGGAAGAGTATTGTGGTACTAAATCACTAGAACAACGTATTTTACGAAACCGACACCCTGCTCCAGCGGAATGAACAGAAATCGCTTGTCACAGCTGGACCAAGTCACATCAAAGCCCTAAAAGCCTATTTTTCCATAAATATGGTGTTGATTCAATAAAATTACCCATGCGTTTCACCCTGTTAAAGTTAGCCGAAAGCTTCCAGCTGAAACTAAAAGGTGGTCAACGCAGATTATGATACTAAGGTTCCAGACGAAAATAAATAATTTGGTGGTTACTAGCCGAAAGTAAATAGGATACAAGGATAAAATGTGAAAGATGATGAAATAAAAAGTTTTGTAAATGGTCTTACGAGGAAAACTTTATTTAACCTAGTTGTGGAAAATATCGGAAAATCAGAGGAATCCACAAAATTGTGTTTTATGAAATTCAGTTCAAGTTCTCCATGGAAAATCTCGGCAAATTTGAAAAAGTTTCCAGCCGAAAGTAAGAAATGAATGCATGGATGAGATGGATTGCATTGATGTGACTTGTCAATAGCTATCGTAGGAAATAAGATCAGATCAAGTTTTCAGTGGGAAGTTGTTACGTCGCGATCTTGCGACCACGCGCAAGCAGACATCCGGGAGTCACCATCTGCAGCATTTTTCCGGCTTACACTCAGTTTGGGGAAGGGTGGGATTGTGATGGTGTCCATTCCGGATCAAGATAGCTGCGTGCTTAAGAATACAGCTCACACACAGCCTGCATACCACACACACATACGGCGCAATGCTCACCTCCCGAACTCAAACTGAGTGTAAGCCGGAAAAATGCTGCAGATGGTGACTCCCGGATGTTTGCTTACGCGTGGTCGCAAGGTCGCGACGTAACAGTGGCGCCCAAACTAATACGGTTCAAATTATACGGTTGTTTAAAACAGACATCTTGACATCTTAGAAACTCGACATCTTAGAAACTCGAGTCTTGCATATTATAGGCTGCCTTAACCGATTCAAAAATTTGGAATTTGAACCTGCACAGGTTCCTGGAATAGTATCGAAGTGCAAGCTATTTCTCCATTTTAATAATGAAAACAGGCCACGTGCAATTCTAGCATCAATGGGTATAAATGACAGTCAATCACTGATTGAGCTTTAGGAAACTATAAAATTGAGCGAAATACGTAAACCGTCTTATGGGACGCCAAAATTTCCTATTCCAAATTTAATGGATGGTCCCGATATAGCAACCTCTCAAAAATATGATTGTTATAGTTTAGATCCTCCAGAAGTCGCAAACATCGCTAAATTATCGTCCAACAAGTACGAACATGAAATCAGCAATGAAATAGACAATTTAACTTTTCGAGTTCATGACCGTGGCTCGCGAGCCCTATCCGACCACTCAGGTCGGAACGGTGACCCTATTCGAAATCTCAGACGATGGGACATAAGTGCTCAGAACCATTACCAATAACTAAATGATCGCCCAAACACGGCATCAAATCTGGTACCTGTTATTCCTAATCACGGTATCGATGTAGAACGTAATCAACCCTATTCGGTTATGCGCAAAGCACAATTGCCAAAATTCCATAGGCCAGTTTTTGGTCCAGGAAATCACATAACGCAACGCCAAAATTAGGAGGCGCCTCAGCAAAATGAACCTCAGGAATTACCGCTACATAACTATGTCCCACATATATTCAATGATCAGAATAAGTTTACCTCCCGAATTGTTTCGTCATGGAAATAAACGTTTGGTGGAACTATTAAAGATTTACCAATTGATCGATTCATCTTTTGATTAAATATTTGGCTAGAGCCGCTAACATTCAGTTAAACTCATTGGTAGATCATCTGAGTACACTACTTACCGATTCGGCATCAGACTGGTACTGGACATATGTCGAACGTCAACATCATTTGTACCCTAGCAAAGCCCTAATGGCACGTAAGTGCCTAGTAGATAATATGCGATATGGGCTAAAACTTTACTTATCAGCTAGAACTTTTCATTTGGTAGTCGATTTATCCCACGAGTGTCGTAAACTAGAGAAACAATGGGCCGAAACCGGATATGTTCCCGAGAACCACATGGTAAACAAATATAGGGTGGGTCGTGTAAATTCAATAGATGCCGGTAATCCGTTAGAAGTAGCCGCACACCAGAATGCATATAAGCCTGATAATTGGTCTGTTCCCATTGAAACACCTTCTCTTGGTTCCAATTTCACTCATAATGACGCAGGTCAAAATATTGCTAAAATAAAATTACATATTCCCGCTTATCGTGCTCAACCACATTCTACACAATTAAAGGATACTACGAAAATTGTATGCTGGGATTCCAAAGACATACGGCATAAATTCAATAAATGCAAAAATCCATCAATGCCGGTTTTCTGTTATGGATGCGGTCGATAACAGGTGTACTACAGTAATTGCCATTATTGCCAGGTGAAAGCTTAAAATTCGAGAAACGGAACGAGGAAGAATTTGGTAGTGCGGAAGACAAATATTCCAAACCAAACTGTCCCGAAAAGAGAGTCGCCGGTAGACTGTGCGTCCAACACAGACCCATAGCTGTACCAACGACATCGACAACTATAATTAGTCCCTGTTTACCTAATTCCAACAATTTTGGTCGAGCATATCGTTATTTTAAAACTAAAAGGTTAGTTCGAAAACAAATAATATCATCATTATTGTGCAGTGAGTTAGATGGTAGACCTTATGCCACTATCGAATTGTTAAACAAAAAAGTAAATGGTTTGCTTGATTCTGGCGCGAACGTCAGCATTTTATGAAAAAATTGCGAAGAATTTCTATCACAATGCGATTTTGATTTCCATCATTTCCCTTCGTGTGTGGCACCGGCAAGTGGACAAAAGTAACGAATTTTGGGTTATGTGACAACTAAAGTTCGTTTTAACGGTAGGGAAAAATCATTAAAATTATTTTTGGCACGAAACCTTGACTAGCAACTATATCTAGGAATTGGTTTCTTTAACGTGTTCGATATAACCATACAGATCAACGAACTACAACAATTTTTCAGCTTCTACCTCTACCTTGGTATAGATACCAATACGCACGTTTTGACCGAAGGCCAGCGCAAAGATCTACGCTCGATTATTGATAACTTTCCTTCATCGGAAAAATTAAGATTGGGTTGCACAAAAATTAATAACACACAGCATTAAGACTGGAGATGCCAAACGGTGAAACACAGGATCTACCCTAAATCCCGGGCGAAAAAGAAATCGCTCTATGCCGAGCTAGATCGCATGTTGGCTCTTGGAGTCATAGAAGAGAGCGAGGATACGTTATTGAGTTCACCAGTCACGATCGTCACCAAACAGAACGGGAAAGTTAGATTGTGCCTCGACGCCCGAAAGGTAAACGATGTAACGGAGAAGGACGCCTCTCCACTACCACTCATAAATGGATTACTGAGTCATTTGGAAAATACAAAATGCATTTCCAGTATTGATCTGAAAGATGCATTTTGGCAAATTCCACTCGACGATGATTCTAAATGGAAAACTGCATTTGCTGTAGCTGGAAGGCCCCTTTACCGTTTCAAAGTCAGGCCTTTCGGGTTATGCAACGCACCACAGACCATGTGTCGACTGATGCACAAAGTTGTTCCTTATCAATATCATTCAAAAATATTTGTGTATTTCGACGATCTGTTGATTACAACTAATACGATAGAGGAGCACTTTGAGCATCTGAAGCTCGTGAGTCTGTGATTGCGGCAGGCCAATCTAACGATCAACGTTGTTAAAAGCAAGTTTCTTCTCAAGGAGAAAGTTTCAGGAGTAAATAACTTCCCAATCCCACGGTCAACGAAAGAATTACGAAGATCCTTGGGTATCGCCGGTTTATTCCCAATTACGCAACAGTCACGCCCCGCTAACTGATCTGTTAAATAGAAAGACCACTTTAAATTGGTCCGAAACTGCTCAGCAAGCCATGGATGAGGTAAAACGGCTTTTGACTACCGCCCCAGTGTTGGTGCACCCGGATTACGACTTGCCAATTTTTATTCAGGTTGATGCACCATCACGAGGAGTCGGTGGGGTGCTGTTCCAAAAACCAGACGACGAAGGGAATCTAATTGCATACTATACCAAAAAGCTCAATTCATCTCAGAGAAACTATTGCACAACGGAGTTGGAGTGCTACGCAGCAGTTTTAGGTGTGAAAGCTTTTCAACATTATGTCGGAAGCTTTAAATTTACTATCATCACGGATCATGCTAGTCTCCGCTGGTTAATGGACCAATCAGACCTGTCCGGCAGGCTGGCCAGATGGAGCCTAAAATTACAGGGATTTAATTTTGATGTGGAGTACCGCAGTGACGCTTTAAATATCGTACCTGATGCGCTATCAAAAGAGCCTTCTGCAAAGCTTTACATCAGGTTGGATCGTCTGGATCTCGTGATGATGGTACGCTGCACGTAGATCTAAATTCATCGGCTTTTCGTAATGAGGCATATATTGCAAAAATACAACATATCGAACGGAACACTAATATTGAGTCAAACTTACGAGTGGAGGATGGTAAGCTACTGATCTGGCTAGCATATGGTAAACGGTATGTCGAAACTGACATATCCCCTTGGAAACTAGTTGTTCCATTGAGCCTAACCTGTTCTCTTATAGAACAAGCATACGTCCCACCATCAAGCAGCCATATGGGCATAAATAAAACAGTAGATCGGCTGCAGCGGTATTTCTTCTGGCAGGGGATGGCAAAACAAGTTAGTGACTACATCAAATCCTGCGATACCTGCAAAATGTCCAAAGCGGTCAGTTATTCGACGCGCCCACCCATGGGTCACTATATCGAGGTAAGACGACCATTCCAACGATTATTTCTAGATTTTCTTGGGCCGTACCCACGTTCACGCAATGGTCATTGCTATATATTGATTGTTCTTGATAAGTACAGCCGCTTTGTCCTTCTCAAAGCGTTAAGGGAGGCGTCCGCCACATCGTTATGTGACTTTCTAGAAAACGAAGTTTTTCTTGTTTACTCTGTGCCAGAACTTGTATTTTCTGACAATGGTAAGCAGTTTAAGTTTACTTTATTCTCTAATCTTTTAGCAAAATATAGAGTTAAACACGTAACCACACCGTTCCATAGCCCACAGAGCAATGCGTCGGAAGGAACAAACCGAACAATCCTGTCAGCACTTCGGTCTTATATTGGCGAACATCATACGACCTGGGACGTTTATTTATCGCAAAGTGGCATCCACTCTAAGAAATGTAGTTCATACTTCAACATCTTTTTCTCCTCATTTTTTGGTTTTCGGGCAGCATTTCATCTCGCATGGAACAGATTATGAACTACGTCGACTGCTTAACTGTGAGAATGAAAATGTTGCTCATGTAATAGATAAAACTAATCACCTGGAAATAGTACAATCACGAGTAATGCACCATTTAAAACAAGCCAATTTAAAGGGGAAAAAGCACTGTAATACCAAAAGCCAGCCTCGAGATTTTGCTATTGGTCAACCGGTATTTGTTCGCACCTATGTTCAAAGCGATGCAATAAGGCGCTTCAATGCGAATTTAGCACCTAAATACACACCTGCAGTTATAGCGGAGAAGGTCGGGTTCGTGGCCTACAAACTTAACGATACCACCGGTAAGTCATTGGGAATATACCACACTAAAGATATCATACAGTAAGGACAGCTGATACTATACTTTCCGGGAATTATTGAAATGTTACCTGGCTTAAAAACTACGCAGGCATAATTCACATAAACTTTTTAATCTTGATCAATTTAATTATAGAACGACGGATGTGAGGTTTCCCCACGATGTTACGATCTATTCGAAATCATCAAAACGCTAATCGAGAAAAATAAGAAAAATTTTAAACATTTTTTTGAAATCATAATAAACAAAATTCAGTGCGATAAGAAGTTGACAATAATTTTGTTTTATAATTATGAGCAACTTGAGTCGATAAATTATAGGGGTCATTGAAAAGTCACATCAATATAAAATACATTTCCAACTTTCGGCAAACTTTAATAGGGTCCGATTGATAAAAGCTCCATTTTTTATTTTCGGCTGGGATAACACAATCTGCATTACCGATTTGTTTTTCTTTAAGACTGGGATCACATAATCGCATTACCATTTTTTACGTTCGTCTGGACTAACACAATCTGCATTACCAACTTTTAACTTTCGCCTATCAACTTTCGGCTAACTTTAACAGTATTTGCGTTTCTTTATTTCGGCAGGAACAAGTATTATTGTTATTTAATTTACAGTTCTTTTGGTTATTATTTGAAAATAAAAGCCAATTATGCGCAAGACAATATTACAAAATGAGTTATCCATCAAATCATTTTCCTTTTGAATAAATCACTTGATAAATTATGATTTTTTGATTTCTAAGCTTATAAATTAATTTTCTCTTCATTTTTTTGTAAAAAAAAGTAAATTGTGCTTTTTGGCCGAATATTGGTTGAAAGGTAGTGTAACGACGTACGAGATGACGCCATCGTTCCAACCATCCAAACGAGGTTAATATAAAAATTTTCCCGTATATTTCCAAATTGAGAAATTTAAGAGAGAAAAAAAGAAACAAATGAATAAATAGACGGTAATGCGACAACTCGACGGTTTTTATTTTAGATTTTTATAAAAGCTTACAAAACAATATTAATTTTCACTGCATAGTTTTCAATGTACTTAGTTTTGAGCAATTCAATTTTTTAAACTTTTTTCTGAAGTATCTTGGAAATTACAGTTATAGTAACAGAATTATCAATTAGGGAGATATACTCGTACTTTAAAATTTTATCAAAAGACAAAAAATCTTATTTCAAAATTAATATAAATATGTACGTAATATTTATTTGAAAAATTCTCATACCAATATACAGCAAATCATTGAATTTGACACAATTTGACAATTGCGAATATAACACTCGTTTAGTTCAACTTATTATATAAAAAAAAATCATAATGCAACGGAAATTTTTTTTTGTATATCATTTTCATTTCCCTTTAGAATTCAATATAATAACTATAGAGCGCTCAGTTTTTGCAATGGGAAAAGTAGAAACTCTTGTTAATACTACTATTGTTATTATTATTGACAATAATAAAAAGCAGTCATCACATTTTTTTTTTTTTTTTTTGCTTCGTTATTCGTTGATATCAAGATTATAATGATGATCAACTTCTTTCTCCATCTTTCATAAACTAACAATAAGAAACGAAAAAAAAGGAAAAGTAAGAAAAATCATCACATAAATATCAAACATAAAAGAAAAAAAAAACAACTTTTTTAATTTCCGCCGTTATTTCTTCAAAAAAAATTTCCTATTTTTATATTTATTTTTCTAGAATTCAATTTTAAATGGAAAAAATGAAAATGAAAGAATAAATATAAATCTGAAACTTTTTTGTAAGCTTTCTATTTTTTTTTCCTCTTGTGCTTATGGTGTTGTATAAAAATAACAATGGTACGAAAAATAAATCGTAATTGTAACGTTCCTAAATATTATATAGTTTTAACCTAACAGCGCTTGCAGCTACAGAAAAACCAAAATCCTATACATAACTGAAAAAATGTTATAAATACTTTTGAATACATCTTATGTGATGAAGTCTACAAAAGAAAGCTATTCCCGTGTCTTGTAAATACAAAGTAAAACATTTTCAATTTGATGATGTTACAAACCGAGTACAAATGTATAATAAGTAGCTGTAAGGCTACAGATCTTCTACAATCTAGAACATTTAAAATTACCGTCACCATAAATTTGATTTTTTCGCCGCACACACACATTTTAATGAGAAACAAAAATTCATTGAAGTTTCTTGGTACACCAAAGCAAACCATAATTGATTTATTTTTAAAAAATCTTTGAAATTAAATTGAAATATTTTCCATTTTTTTTTGTTTTGTTTTTGTTGTAAAATAATTATTTATAATAGAAATTTTTACTTAATTGATTACTGAGGTTTTGTGGTTTCTTGTTTTGTAGTCGTGGATGAAGGATTTTGGGTGAATTTCGATGATTATATTTGACAGGATATTGGAAACTGAAATAATTATTAAATACAAAAAAAAAAATCAAATTTTCGGTAAGATAATTCGGTTTTAGATAATTTAAAAATATAAGAAAACCAAATACCGGTCGCTCCCGTAGAGCTAAAGAAATCACAAACATAGTGCAGACAATAAAAAGGAAGTATTTATCATCAGGATCAAACTTACCGTTGAAAAGAAAACGAATAATTGTTAAAAAGAATTTGTGGATCATTTTTAGTGTGAGTAATAATTTAGGTTAAATGGATAGTGGGAAAAGCTTAGTGATCTGAAAAAAAAAACTGCTTTCAAACCCTAAAATTAAAAGCAAGACGCCCAGAAGTAAATTTGGGAGTATATCACCTGTTGACAACAGTCTTGTTGACCTGATGCAAAAGTAAATTAACAGATAAGTGAACAAATTGGTTAGCGAGCTGAGCGCAAAATTAAATAGCCATCGAAAATAAAAATAATAGTGTTAGTACAACTAACACAAACAACAAGCGAATCAGTGATGCCCAATCTCCAAAGGCTGTAAATCAGTAATAAATAGCTTGGACTACGATTACTCAGGATCCGAAATTGAACAAGACATGGAGGCAGATAGAAATGAATACCTAAATCCACACTTGGTGCCAAATTCCATCATCTAACCAACCGATGCACCAGCTGATATATCCGAAGCAGTTTATGAAGTCCCTGTGGCAACAAAGTCGAAGACTATAAAACCGCCGCCAATTATTATGAAAGGGTTTGATACCAAAAACATTAATCAGATCAAGAAAATCGCGGGAAAACATGGTGGTACCCTCCTAAAGATGTTTGCGATGAGTGTTGTGATCTATGCAAAGAGATAGAGCAGTACAAGGAAGTCAGGAAAGACTGTATGGAGTTCTATACATAAACCCATAAAAGCCAGCGCCCAAAGGTGTTAGTCATCAAAGAGATCCATCAGGATACGGAAATTAAGGAAATCAATGCAGATCTCACAGATAAGGGGCTCAAGGTTCAGAAAATCTATAAAAAACACAAATGGAATTGAAGAGATAGTGAAACACCCATATTTCACAGCTTTTTTTAGTCAGGCGACCAAGTACTCCGACATAATTCTGTTTAATGGATACCGCGGGTATAAGGTGAATTGGGAAAAGTGATGCAAAGTTCAAATTGCACAATGTCGAAAATGCCAAAATACCATGTCGAATGCCCAAGAATGATACGTGGCGAGTTTTCGCGAATGTCCAATAAGGCAAGAACGACTGGGTAAGTTTAAAAGATCAGATTTTTATGGTCCTAAAGCCGGACCAACGATTAATATATTCGATTCAAGTTTTGTTGAAAAGTGCGTCTCTTTCGCGGACACTTTAAAGAGTAAAGCTTCGACTCAGTTACCGAATCGTAGTATGCACCATCAAACCGGATCAATATTGACAATCTCCTCGAAGACTTTTTTGCGAAGTCTCAGCAACTATTCGGAATGGATTTCGCTTCATTGACAAATAATGTTTTAAATTTTTTGGCTAAATTAAACTCAATACAGAACATGACGAACCAAATATCAATGTATCTAAATTTCATAGCGCAATACCTAACATGAAAATAATCGCATTAAATTGCAATAGTTTAGTCGGCCTGGCTCGACGCTAGGGGCTTGCGGATTTTTTACGAAAGCATAAGCCGTGCATTGTGTGCTTGAACGAGACCAAACTGCGACTAACAGACATTCCATTCACATTGAAGGCTACTTTATATACAGAACTAACACTAAAATTAATCAATAGGGTGTCACAGCGATACTTGTGCCAAGCTATATCAGTCACGCCTCTCCCAGGGCTCATGTATAAGAAAACTTAATCGCGATAACGGTCTATATAGGGGAGAGGCGAAATTATTTTCTCCTGGTTTCCATCTACGTACGTAAGCTGATAGGGTTGTTATCTGCGGGGATATCAACGCTCGCCACGCCTACTGGTTGTGCTATACTGAAAATGCCAACGGTAGAAAATTGTCCGATTTTTGTAAGGGGAACGGTGGACAGATCAGTTTCCCCCCAGTTAGCACTCGGGACAATGTAGTTTTGGATATGGTGGTCGCAGAAAGGTCTATATTGAGGACGGAGTGGATGTACTTTACGAGTATTGCTCGGACCATATTTCGATTGTTTTTGAGGTGTCTGGTCGCTTCAACTTATGTCATCAGGAAGAGGGTAATAGAGTGAGGGATTACAAGAATGCCGACTGCCATTGCCTTAGGCTTTTTTTGCGTTACAAGATGGAGTGGCAAACTTTACGCATCTTGTGAGTTAGGATATCGAAATGTTCGTTCCACTTGTTAAGCGTACATCCAAATACCTACCTCAAGCCATTCTACAATTGATCAGCTTCAGGAACATGTGTCGCTATAATCGGCGTCATATTACCCAATTGCACTGTACCACCCTTATAAATCGAACAACCCTGCTTTTATATGAAAAAAAATAGGCCTATATCGACAGGACCAGGTTCGTAGAAAGCTGAAGAATATCGACCCCGACAGGGCTAATTTGCATACATTCATTAGATCAGCCAGGCTATCCAGCCGTCCTGAGCTGGTTTTGAAAAGCCAATATGGGCCTGTGATCGATCCTGCTATAAGATCAGAAGTGGTCGCAGACTACTACGAGTCTTCGTTTAGCGGTTCAGCCCATATTGGTGACTAGGCCTTCTCTGACACAGCAAACAGTTTTGTTCTGGCTCAGCAGTCCTCGTACGGGTTTGGCAGGCTCTAGACAAACTCCAATAAAGTCACGGGTATTGTCCGTGGGCTCAGGAATAAAAAATGACCAGGTGTTGATGGTGTCTCGAACAAGACCATAAAGAACCTCCCATTATCCGAAATTCTACAACTGGTTTTATTAATATACGCAATTTTCACCCTCGCTTACTTTCCGACGGGATGGAAGTTGTCGAAGGTTATTTCGATACCGAAAGCCCGCCAGTCGGGGACTCCAGAAAATACCAGACCGATTAGCTTAAGAAAGGTTTATTTGTCTCTTTAATTTAACAATCATACAAAAGTTGTTGTTAACATTTTTTTCATACCACTTCATGATTTTTTATTTGTATTCAAAAATGTTGTCACACTGCTAGTCGATTCAAAACGAGATTTTTTTTCCCCTCTAAAAATTCCCTTCAACTTTGCTCTTTGGGAAAAGAAGGACAGCGCCAGGTCAAAATCAATAAAATCTATTGTTGTTTAAATTCAAAATTAAAACCTATAAATATAGATTGTGTTCTTCGCGTATTTGTTTGAAAGGTGATTGCAAAAAAAAGGTTGGCGGCGATAAGGCAAAAAAATACCCTAAAAAAGGAATCCCAAAAAATCAAATTTTTTAAATATAACAAATTTTTCATATGTTAATTTAATTTGTTTTATACCTTAGAGGATTGACTGCCGCCCTCAAATCGCCCCTTTGACACGATTTTTTACAATTCTAACATTCATAAAAATTAGATCATTTCTTAAAAAGGTTGTTTTTTTAATAATTATTCACATACTAAAATAAAAACTCCTTAGAGCCACTTAACATTGGTCCTCAGTGTACAAAGGATGACTAAAAATTACTTATCAGGTGTTCCTTTTTAATCGAACACTTTACTTTGAGTTTTTGTTGTACATTTATTTTTACAATATGCCCGGTTAACCGCAGATGAAATTTATTTAAGCCCGAATTTACAGTCGTAACTATCGCTATTATTAGAGCAACAATTTTTGGAAATCATTTCAAAGTCGTGTCCAAAATTTTGTGGTTCTCGATATTTCGTCGCAATGTTTATAGTGATGGATTTTAATCACTGTAAACGTTGTTGCAATATGTAATAAATTTTATAGTGAGCTTTAAAATTATGAAAACTGTTACTATAACTTGAGTTATGCAGGGTTTGCCACTCGAAATGTTAACAATTAAAAATGCTGTAAATTTGTCAATTTTAATTTTTTTTTATTTCAAAACTTCAGTATATCGTAAAAACATTTCAGATTTAACCAAAAATATGTTATTGTTCGACATAGCCACCTTTAGCGCGGATAATAGCATCGAGTCTGTCCGAGAAGGCTTCACACGCTGCACGAATGTGGTCTGACTGTATTTTGCCGCATTCTCGGCGAAGAGCAATCTTTGAAGCGTCGACCGTCTTTTATTTTTAGTTACAACTTTGGTCTGCAGGATGGACCATATAAAAGTTAAAACACCGCACATTCATTTAATTTAGTTTATACTAACTTTTATTTATTTATTTTATTAAAATTTATTAATTTATTATTTAATTATTTATATTTTAAAGAAACAAGGGAGGAAAAATTAAAAATCAGGAGACCGATTTTTAATTTTTATTTATTTTGTTTAGTAATTTTGGTTTTCTCGTCGCGTAGTTGGTGTGTCTGCACAAGTGAATAGGTGTATTGTTTTGTGCTGATGAATTAGTTGAGGTAGAAACTAAACTATTAGCAGAACTCCCCCGCAAGTAAGTTCCCCCCTGCGAAACATGGTTGGTTTCGGTCTGTCTGTGTGTGTGGAGACTGATATTTGATCAGCCGAACAGGAGTGGCGATCGCTCTGTTGAAATGTCTTTTTTCGTAAGATTCAACAACAGAGTCGATGGGCCGAGGCAGAGTGAAAGGGATGAGAATGTGGTCGGTCGATTCTTGCGTCAGTAGCTGTGAAGCAAGATGTTCGTCGAGGCCCACACCTTATAGGATAGGAGCAAGAGGTGTCGACCAAATATCGGTGGGTACCTCTTATCTTCCTCCACTGAAGCTGTGCTGCAGACAGAGTGGTGAAAGGAAGCGTCGAAGCACACACACTTCAGTGAAGGAAGATAAGAGATCCCCATCTCGACGAACATCCTCCTTCCCAGCTACTGACGCAAGCATCGACCGACCACATTCTCTTCCATTACCTCTGTCTCGGTACATCGCCTCAATTAATATCCAGTGGATTGGCATTTCAATTGAGCGACCGCTACCTCTGTTTAGCTGATCTGAATACAGACCGGTCAAAACCAACCATGTTTCGCAGGAACGGGAAAATCACTTGCGGGGGAGTCCTGTAGCGGCACACTCATGCGTGCTCCGCCACAATGTATTACTCACATACAAAATCTTCACGCCGCTCAACGTTGACATTACCATTTGGGAACACACGCGTTCAACCAATGAACTACTGTCTCTTCCACATGAATTGACAACAAACCAAAATAAAATAAAATTAAATAGTGATGGTCGCCCACCATATTTGGTGCTGTCAGCAAAATGGTGACAAAATATGTATTAAAATAAATGTTTATAAAATAATTAAATTAAAATAAAATTTATTAATTTAATAAAATTAAAATTTATTAAAATAAATAATTTATTAAATTAAGTTCATAATTTCTTTTTACGTATTTGTGAACGCAAGAAGTCGCTGCCGATGTTGCTATTATAAGGCCCTGCTGATGATGTGGTTATTGTTGATGATGGCAATGTCGGTGGTAATGTTGGTGTCGCCGCTGCTGTTCTCTAATGACGAAGGCAGGTACTGGTACAGGTGGGCGTCGATGGCGTTGCACCACGTCTGTAGTGTTAAGTTTTCTTTCAAAATACAAATGTTTATGTATCTATTTCGTGCATCATACACGTATTTTAATACATATTTTGAGACCAACACCACGAGCGATGTGTTGTCGCTGCAGAGAACCAGAGCAGACTAAAGTTAAAAGAAATATTTAATTTTACTTCGGTTTGCTGTCTCTTTATGTGGAAGAGACAGTAGTTCATTAGTTGAATGCGTGTGTTCCCAAATGGTAATGTCAATAGTGGTTGGGTGAACTTATTAGTGGTTGGGTGAACTCAGAAACCAATGTATGTGAGTGATACTTTGTGGTGGAGCACGAATGAGTGAGCCGGGAAAAATCCATTGGGTTTAAGTCCGAAGACGCCATATTCAATTAAAGAGAGTGGTGAACTTCCTGTGGCAGTTACCGCGGCGCAAACCATCACTGATGCAGGCGCTTGCTTTCGCATAGCAATTCGCTGGTCTCAATTGTCTTTTGTTCGTTTTGCCGTTTCGTTTGTTTACATATTGCTGAACCGTTAAAATTGTTTCATCAGAAAATACCAAATTCTAAAGCTCGGAACCAACATGCAAGACCTGTTGTTTATAAGCCTACGGAAGCATATCGACCTGTTTAGGTCGATATGCTTCCAAAGGCTTATAAACAACGCAATAAACTGACGCTTGTCGAAAAATAATCGCGCTGTCATGCGCCGTTTGGTTGCTTCGAGTGCCGACCCCTGTGGTTGTAGTAACGATTGTAAATTCGATTTTGAAATTATTTGGAAGGGAACCACCTTCATCTGTCAAAATAAAATAAATAAAATAGAAAATGGATTCGGACGTCGAGATAGAATGCATCGATGCAGGTTTTTGAACAAGAAAATTTATTAAGTCGCGAACCAGTCTATTATTGTTAATTATTTTTGCAGGAAAAGCGGGTCTGCTGTCGTTCGGTTTTTATCAGAGTTTAAAATGGGATTTCATTTTGCTCTTCGCTCTTCATTTTTTTTTTTCAAGAGCGATAATAAAAACTATTAAAAACTCTTTACAAACAGCGATATTATAAAAAAAAACATATCGCTCTGAAGAACAGGAGCATTATTCACTATTGCGTTTGCGTTATCACATTTTCGCTCTTGGTTATTGAGCTATATTGAGAAAATAAATACGCTCTGTTCTGATGAATAAAAACGTCATGATTATATTGCTCTTGCTCTTGTTATTACGGCAAACGGTTACATTCAAAACCTTAGTGAAATTCGACACGCGCGATGCAAATGGCATTCTAAAATGATTTTTATGTGAAGTTCTGGAATATAGCCAACTAGGATGGAACTTGGCTATTCTTTAACCGATTTTAGTAAATTGTGAAATACACGATTGTGATGCAATTCGATATGTTCATTGAAAATGGGATTCTAAAATGATTTTTAGATGAAGTTCTGGAATATGGCCAATTTGAATGGAACTTGGCTATTCCTTAACTGATTTTATTGAAATTTGGCACGCACGATCGAAATGGGATTCTAAATTGATTTTTTGGTAAAGTTCTGAAATATGGCCAATTAGGATGGAACTTGGCTATTCCTTAACCGATTGTGATGCAATTCGACATGTGCGTTGGAAATGGGATTATAAAATGGTGTTTAGGTGAAGTTCTGGAATATGGCCAATTAAGATGGAACTTGGCTATTCCTTTACCGATTTTAGTGAAATTTGATATGCGCGATGGAAACGGGATTCTAAAATTATTTTTATGTGAAGTTCTAGAATATGGCCAACTAGGATAGAACTTGGCTATTCCTTAACCAATTATATTGAAATTTGACACGCGCGATAGAAATGGGATTCTAAATTGATTTTTAGGTGAAGTTCTGGAATATGGCCAATTAGGATGAATCTTGGGTATTCCTTAACAGATTTTGATGCAATTTAATGTATACGTTGGAAGTGGGATTCCAAAATAGATTCTAGTTAAAGTTTTGGAATATGGCCAAATAGGATGGAAGTTACAGATTATTTCTCTACCGATTTTCGATCTGCCTCACAGCAGATAAACCAGGATAGTTGCATGGATTACGGAAACTGCCACAGGCAATAGCTTTTGAGGTTACTCCTATTAATATACTTATTTATTATACGTCTGCCGTAACCTGTTTAGGTTACTCATATTCATATATTTATTTTACATCTGCTGGGAAATTTAATCGCAATCAATGGAAAATAAGGTAAAATGATTGAGACCAAGCTACGGTTAGTGTAGGGTCCCCGAATTAAGAAAATCATTTTAGAATCTCATTTCCAACGCGCATGTCAAATTTCTCTAAAATCGGTTAGGAAATTGGCAAGTTCCATCATAGTTGGCCAACGTCTAAGTACGTTTGTAGTCGTTATTTTATTGGGAATTCCCCTTATAAACAATAAAACAAATAAAAATATTAGTGTTATAAAAGGGATTGTAACAGCTCCTATTATCGATTGTGCAAAATCACTGTCACACGTTCCTATGGTAGATCAATCCGTGGTACCGGTAATAAAATTACCGATTAATAACAACGAATCTAACAACAATAATAATTTAATGGACATCATAAACTCTGATGAAACTCTTCATCGATCTGTTGATCTATCGTGTCAAAAAAATGCCTGCTTTGCCGCTGTTTCTGCACAAAATGAACTGGTACCTGCAGTCAAGGATAAACAGGGACCTAATGGTAACAAAAACCTTGCGGTTAATAGACGTTTTAACCAACATATGCCGTCGTCACGAACTACTTGATCTAGGGGTTTGTCATCCACAACAAAGGCTGAGTCCGTTGCTGCTACCCAATCAGTAAGTGTTATTAATAATAACGATTCTCCCAAAATTATTATTGGGAGTAGTGGTCTCGATGCTACTCTGCGCACTGCCGAACCTGTTGAATGGATTTTCGTTTCACGTCTGTGTAAGGATGTTGGTGACGATGATATGGTTCGGTATTAGAAAAATATATTTGAGATTGATAAACCCTTTTTGGTTCGGATGAGGCGAAGTGATGACCGTGACTATGTCTCATTTAAAATTGGGGTTCCCTAGAATAAATTCAACCTGCTGTTGGACTCATCATCTTGGCCTCCTGGTGTATTTATTAAAGAATTTTTTAATTATCGTCGGCAATCGTCGAATCATTTTTTAATTCCTCGGTCAGCTTTAACTGTTTAAAGCCAGCATTTAACTCAAAGTCAAGTTCAGTTTTAGTAAATTCTAATACTTATCATTGTAAAAATTCTGTAACCAACATTTTTAGTTTCTCTGTTGTCCATCAAAACATTCGTAGCATGCGCGAAAATTTTGATAAACTGGTTGTAAATTTGAGTTCGTTTGATGAATACCCATCTATTATTTTTCTTTCGGAAATTTGGATTTTTGATCATGAGTTAAATTATTATAATCTTCCTAATTATGAATGTATTGGTTGCTGTAACAATAATTATAGAGCGGATAGTGTTTGTGCTTTTTACGTTTCAGAAATTACAAGAATTAATTAACATTCAACAAAAATTAAAAAGTAAAATTAGCGTTCACAGCTTATGTGATTGTCGTGAAGAAGAAAAAATTGTAATTGAATGTATCTGTATTAGTACGATTCGCTAGTACATAAAGCACAGGATATTCTGTATATATAGAATTTAAACTGTGGTATAGTCAGTCCAGTCGCCGCGGCCTGATGAGAGGATTGATTTTTTCATAATCATAAGCTCATCAGTTCGAAACTGGATTGAATTCTCTTACAATCTTCGGAACATATTAAATTAAAAATTAAATAAATAGAATTCTGCCTATTAGCCGGTTTTCGTTGAATTACCGTTCGTAAATACTAAAATGTTTCTACGTGTTAATAAAAAACACATTTAAAAGTGTCGTAAGACCGGTAGCATATTTAAAAATTACAAGAATTAATTAACATTCAACAAAAATTAAAAAGTAAAATGTAATAATTGTTGGTGATTTAAACATTGATATTTTTATCTTTCCAGCTTCCTGTAATGATTGTATGTTTATATTGTCGTCAAATGGATTTCTGTCACTTATTAATTCTGCCACAAGAGTTACTAGTAGCACTGCTACTTGCATTGATCACTGTTTTGTCCGTGTTAATAGCTGTGCTACTTTGGATGTATCATTGCATAATTTACACATTACGGACCATGATTTGTTTAAAATTGATATAGATGTTTTTGGTAATGTTACCGAAAAAGAATTGGCGTACAGCAAATTTGATATTATTAAATTTGAATCATTAATATCGTCACTTGATTTTTCTAGTTTATTAAGTCTAAGTAAATTCACATCAATTTTGACCAATATGGTTTCAATGCTTTCAAAAATAGCTGATTCATGTTCCAAAAATGTAATTAGGCATAATTCAAATATAAAGCTTTAACCGTGGATTTCTAACAAGTTGGTACTTTTAATAAACGGTAGGCTTTTACTTTCAAGTCAAGCGGACGTCGTTTTTCTATTTCTTTCACAAAATAAAAAATAAAAAAATTCTTGCATCTAAATTAAAATATACCCAGCCTGGAGCTAAAAGTTCGCAAAACAGAAAAACCGTCGAATCCGAAACGTTTTGCAATAGCCGGAGACCATCACTTAATGCAGTTTGGAATTACTGTGTAAACATATCCATCAAATTGAAAGTGAATTAAAAGTGTTCCCTAAAATAATTGTATCCTATCTGTGGATTTTATGATTATATTGTATAAAACTTTTTGTAAAATGACACCCTATTATAAATGAGAATATGCTCAAAATAGGGTGTCCCAAATCTAAGAAATAAATCTAAGAAATCTAAGAAATAATAAATAAAAGGAAAAAAATTCAACTTAAATGTAAAAAACACCCGGCGAATAAAAAATTGTATAATTATTATCTCAAATTATGTAGCGGAATCAATGATTCTATAGTTTCTATTAAAGACAACTATTTTAGTAGGAAATTTAATGAATGTGGTAAAGATTGCAAGAAGACCAGGGCCCTATTGCACCAACTACTTATCACTTATTACTTATCAACTTATCATAAGTTAGTTTTTTGATAATGATAAGTGATAAGTGATCCACCAAAAGTAACGAAATCTCACTCACTTATCAATTTGAAAACTTATCTAATTTTGATAATGATAAGTGATAAGCGTTGCACATCAGAATGTCTACAACTTATCAATTGACAAATTACCAATTATGATAAGTAATGATCTCTACAGTGTTTGCAAAATAATGTGCTTTCCGCACATTTTATATGTTAAACAATGGTTTTGTACCTACATACATACTATATATAGCAAAACAATTAAAAAATTATTATTCTGTAATTTAATAACAACAGTAATTTACATGTATATAATACATGAAGCGAAACGTTTCTTAATTGAGAGTTCTTATTTTAGTGTTTAGAATCAATTGTAAAACTTTTTTTTTGTTGCTATTAAAATAAAATCTCTTTTCTAACTGTAAATAATTTTTGAACAGTACTTGAACGTAAACAATTTATTTTCATAATAATTGAATTAAGAGAATTCCTATTAACAAACAAATTGAGTTTAACTACATTATACACAAATTGCAATCGTCATACACAAACCAAAACTATTTTCCACTATTCGTCAATAAGTCAGCTTATGGGCACGATTAAATCTTTGCTCTATTGCATCATCCGGATTTCTTCGCATTGGTGAGATAAGCCAATCTTTAAGGGGTAAGCAGTGTCATCCGAAATCACAGCACCGGGGAACGAACGAAAACTAGACTCAAAATTGCTAAATAGCCTTGTATTTCACAATACTCTGAAGTCATGGACGCTACCTGGCCAATTTGAATTTACTGCAGAAAAGCGGCAGTCTGGGCCACACACCATCATTGCATTCAGTGAGTGTTTTCCATGTCGGTTCACAAAGTGCTCTTCATCGACCTTAGGTGCATCTATATTAATCATTGAATGACCCCACACACAGTCGATTTATTAATTCCGTCCATATTAGCAATCCCATGATATTGCGCGCCATTTCCTAATCAATGCAGTGTTGTTCATAGCTGCTGTAGAGGGATCAACGCGTAGTTTCGGTCGCTTCCATGGTGCAAACTTGCTCCTATTTTTAATAATACGTGCTCAATTTGTTCAAGTGACAAACGAACATTTTTTGTCATTATCATTTATAATCATTTTAATAATAAATAATTGTATTAAAAAATGTGTTGTACTCTTTTAAAATTGAACAAATTTCTCATCTTAAAATAACAGCAAAAAAAACGTTTTTAACAAACTTCCGTCATACCACTACAATTTGTAGCTCTTATCAATAAATTTGAGTAGTGAAATTTTTCTTATTCATATTTTGGATAAGTTATCATTAAAGTAGTCGATTATTGATAAGTTAAAACTTTTGGTGCAACAAAACTACGAAAAACCTATCAAAAACCTCAAACTTATAGCTTATCAAAATATTACTTATCACTTATCCTTTCGCGAATTGGTGCAATTTAATTTTGATAAGTGAGTGCTTATCACTTATTATAACTCAATAAAATACTTAACAAATTTCAATTTGGTACAACAGAAAATTATCAAAAATTATGATAAGTTGATAAGTAATAAGTGATAAGTAGTTGGTGCAATAGGGCCCTGGTCGGTTATTAATGATATTTTGTGCGGGAATTTGAGTAGAACTAATATCAAAAAAATTTTGTCTATTAACTCAGAGATTCTGTCTGACTCTTTATCAATTATGCTAATGATTTTGGTTTTTATTTCTCTAAAATCGTTAGCGATCTGCGATCTTCTAACTTTTCTGAACAAAGTGTGAGTCCTAATGATTGTTCTTACTCTACTGAAATGTTGGATACATTTTTTATTAATCCAGTCGAGGAATCAGAGATTATTTGTATTATTAATTGACTTAAATCAAGTAATGCATTTGACATTCTTGGTCTTAGCTCGAATATGCTAAAATTAGTGGTTATAGCAATTGCGCCAGTTTTAGTACAATTCATTAACCAATGTTTTGTAAATCCGTATTGTTTTAAAAACTGCAATTGTTATTCCTTTGTTTAAAAAGGGTAATATCATTATTAAGGACAATTAACGGCCCATTGCATTGCAACCCACCATTTTGAAGATCTTGGAAAAATCGACGAAATCCCGTATTGAGAAGTTTTTGGACAAATTTGAGTTTCTTAATCCTCATTAACACCGCTTTAGATCTGGCAAAAGTATTGATTCTGCGTTAATTAATTTCTTAAATGGAATTCATATTACTCTGAATGAGAAGAAGTTTGTTGGTGCAGTCTTCGTCGATTTAAAGAGAGCCTTTGATATGTTGGATCATAATCATCTTCTGCGTAAGCTCCAGTCTATTGATTTTAGAGGTGTATCACAGAAATGGTTCAAGTCTTATCTCAGTAATCGAACATTTATGGTTAGGATTGATAAATCGCAAAGCATTCCATTCATTATTGAAAATGGTGTTCCCCAGGGTTCTGTTCTTGGTCCTATCTTGTTTTTAATTTACATAAATTCAATTTTTAACTTAAATTTAAACGGTAAAATTGTTGCTTTTGCTGATGATATTGCATTAAGTTATTTTGATTTGACTGTTAATGACCTAACTAACCAAATAAATTCTGACATAAAAATTCTTTGCACATGGTTTGATAATCACTCCTTGCTCTTAAGTGAAAAAACTAAGGTAATGTTCTTCAAATTGGTTGGTGATCCTTATCGAAGTTTCACCCCCAAGAGATTTTTTATCATGTACGTAATTGTAACTTACGTAATTGTAGCAGTCTTTGCATTAAAATTGAAAATGTTCGTTTATTTAAATATTTGGGATTAAACGTTGATGCAAATTTAAACTGGAAATCACATGTTCAAGTTGTCAAAAATCAAGTTAATTCTGCATTACCTGCAATTTATTTGATACGTAAATTTGGTCCATCCAATGTTTTACTCAATTTTTATTTTGCATGCGTGGACTCTCGCATCAGTTACGGTTTACCATGTTGGGGTGGAGTTTATTTTGATACCATTGAACCGCTATTAATTTTACAAAAGTATATTATTCGGGTTATGTTTTTCAAGCGTCGATACGATCATTCTTGGCCTATTTTCAATGCCTGCAAAATTTTGCCTTTACAGCACCTATGTATTTTTAAAGTGTTAAGATTGTTTTATTTGCGAAGTTGTCATTGGTTGCCGCGAATTGCTTACACACATCAAGTTCGGAATAGTTATCGAAATTTGTACTCTGTTCCGCCATTTTCATCTGAATTATTTCGTAAATATTATATAGTTTCTGCGCCCACTTTTTTTAATCGATTGCCGCCTCATATAAGAACGATGATTTATGATTGGACATTTTTGCATTTGGTCAAAGACTGGATACTGGAAACCAAAGATGTGGGGTTTATGTTTGCTAAATAATTTTTGTTTTGTATGATTTTCTTTTTCTTTTAATCTACTGTGTTTTTTTTTTCTTTTGTCTTTATTATATTTTTTTTGTAAATTTAATTTTTAACACTTGGGTTAATCGTAACTGTCGTTTTGACAAAGATTATCCAACTTTTTTTTTTGTATGAGTTTATAAAAAAAAAAAAATTAAAATAATCGTATATTTGAATGGTTGATAGAAATAAATAAATAAATAAAATAAATTCCAGAACTTTATTCAAAAATCATTTTAGAATCCCATTTCCAACGCACATGTCCAATTTCTCTAAAATTGGTGGGGGTAGCCAAGTTCCATCACAATTGGCCATATTCCAGAAATTTATCTAAATATATCGTTTATCGAACTTTCTTTATTTGCTCCCTAACGTATTTTCTTCAATGGCGCTGTAGAATGGTTTGGGAGCGATATTTTTAACTTTTACGCTGCTTATTTTAAGAGCAAAATTAAAAATAAAAATTTAAATCACTTTGAAGGAGCGAAATATTTGTTTTTTTGGGTTAAGGGTAAGAGCGTAAAAGCAAACGGAAAAAACATTTATTGGGAGCAAGAGCGAAAATTTTTATAAAGAGCTCTGAAACAGCGAAAAATTTAAACTCAGCTTTTTATTTTTAGAACAATAATTTTAAAAAATCCAATTTTGACTCTGAATTAATATAGCCTTACACGCCGGTACATGTTTTTTTATTAGCAATAATATGCTGATTAATAAAAAATCGTATTCATTTTTTTCGAGTCATGTATTTATTTATTTTGGGTACAAAATACTCTCTTCCGTTATGTCTCTTCCATTTTTCGTTCCACTCCGTTTCGTTTCCGTCTATATAAATATAAATAGGGGCAAAGGGGAAAGAAACATTTAAAAAACTACAAGCGTTGTAGGTTTTATATGTATGTATTGTTGATACATCGTGTTTAATGCCAATAATATTTTAATTACCAACATTTATCGATTTGTTAATTTAATGTTGTTCAGTAACGTGAATATTTCACAAAACAGCATATTTCAAAACAGCATATTATATATATTTTTATTTAGAAATTTTTATTTGATCAGTTCTGCGTCCGATTTTATCTACTGCTATAGTAAATTAAGATTAATCGTGTTATTTTAAGCGAATAGGCTAATTAGAAACAGTGGAGTTAGTATTCAACAATTTTCGAATAGCTTTTGTCTACCATTTCGAGTTAATATATTAAATTGGATCTCATTGAACTAAACCCCTTTTTTAGTAATATCTTTCTAATAACGCACATGTGCCTTCCCATTTTCCATTTTAAATAATATAAAGAATCTCAGCTTAAAATAAATCACCTTGACGATATGATAACATTACAATATAATTCTTATTTCTAACGTAACATACATATTTATTTATAAATCCGTACATATATACATTCAAGTAAATATATCTTGTTAAAAATTAATAGAAAACTGCGCCTGAAATTGAGTACATACATATACATATATATGTAGGTTTATATCGGTGAACCCATTCTACCCATAAAGCCTGTTTTTTTTTTGTTCTGCAGAAATTACAAAAGCGTAAACGCCACATTTTTTCTTGTATTTCAAATTTTCAAATAGCTGGAAAAATCAATTTAAATGTTGTCAAACTTCATTATGATCATTATGTTTTCTTCTCTTCTTCTACACATATATATATAAAAAAAAACATTTTTCTGTTTGAGGCAACAAATAAATACAAAACGTAAATGTATTGAAATTCTTTTGGGAGTTTCTAAGGAAATTTCGCGGCATATACCTATTACGAAAAGGCGGCAAACAAATTACAATACAAAACATAACACAACAAAGTAATTTTATTTTATTTATTTTTTATTTTTTTGAATACTTTCGCAAAATTTATCTCAAAAACATAAAAAAGAAAATTAGGCAGAAACGAAAGTGGGAAATTTTATTGTTGTATTTCATTTCCACCATGAAACAACCCCATCTTTATTTGGGAAACTTTCGTTTCGATTTATTACAACCAATTATTATTATAGAAATATATTTATATTTATAAATATTTATTTCAACTTTTCTTTTCTTCCGTCTAAAGTATTTCATCTCATCTCATTGTTGCTATTTAGAAAGTTATT
Source organism: Tipula vernalis (assembly GCA_958295665.1). Classification (NCBI taxonomy): domain Eukaryota; kingdom Metazoa; phylum Arthropoda; class Insecta; order Diptera; family Tipulidae; genus Tipula; species Tipula vernalis. Next base: position 136,101,020 of record OY282560.1, read on the forward strand.
TTCCAATATTATATTACAACAAATTTCTTAACATTTTTTAGGGTAATTTCATTTTGATAACCAAACAAAATCACATATTGAATTTATTTTTGTTGTTTCAACAACTTAAATTACTTTCAGTTGAAAATATTTGTATATTATTGGGGACACGGTAATAATGTAAGATAAAGTTTTGTGAAAGATCGACAAAACAGTTTTTCCGAAACAAATTTTTTATTGCTATTTGAATGCAAATTGGGGAATACAATGGAATGAGTATGTATTACGAATATTTGGTTTTGAAAGTATAATTTAATGGTTTTGCATGGATATGTAAACCTTAATTTAAACAAACATAATAATTTTAAGGAAGTTGATTTAAATTTATCGTGAATGTTATTACAGGCTAAATATTTAAACTTAAAGCCTAAAATTACATCGAATTTAATCGATTTGCCAATTTTGAATAAGGAATTTGAAATACGAGCAAATAAACAATGAATTAGTGATTGGCAGAGATATCCGATTGGCGTTCAGTTGTTTTAATATTAACTATCGTGCATCGACAATCAACCCAATCGGTAATTTTGGACTGAGTGTTTGATTTTCCAGGTGGATTCATTCGTAATTCTGTGGAATTCTACCGCATCGATTCTGCGCGCATCGATAATTGCTACAATGCCGCGAGCCAGAAGATGTAATCTTAAATCGCACGAGAAGAGTGTCGCAACACAAGGATAAAGAGAAGAATTACGTCAAACGGCTTAGTTGGCAATGAAAAATCGTCGAGCATATCGCCCAAATCAACAAACAACGAGATAATCTTCGACGCGCAAGAAGAAATGCTTCAAGTGTTGATTTGAATTGAGTAGGGTTTCAATACGATTGCACCATTGACTACAGCTCGCATCCTTTCATTCGAATTGGCCCAATGGAAGTTGTGTGCGATCATTGCGGTGCATGGAAGTTCGCTGGAGAAAAGTCTGGATTGTGCTGTCTCAGCGGCAAGGTGAAATTGCAATTATTACCTCCGCCACCTGATCCATTGCATTCATTGCTTCGTGGCGAAACACCAGAATCACGAAATTTCTATCGAACACTCAAAGATACAACGGATGTTTCCAAATGAATTCATTTGGAGCAGACAATATCGAAGAACGCGGATTAAATCCGACATTCAAAGTCATTTCTGCTCGAGAGAGTACGGAGAATACACGGAATAGCAGTTATTCTATGACATTTATATGGCACTATCCACGAAAATACGTCGCCAAAAGTTTCAATATCTGAACGGTTTACTACAGTTTCTGAACTAACCTTCGGAAACTACTAAATAGTTCAGACGAAATGTGATGTTTGCAATTCTTACGATCATTTTTTGTATTAGTGTAAAAAATTCGCGAATAAATCGATTGACTAGCGGAGAAACGATAGTAAGGAATCAAAGCGTTGCTTTAATTGCCTCTTGGACACTCGCTCAGTATAGCAATATCAATCAAAAAGAAGGTGTCAAATATGTACAAAGAAGGATCATACATTGTTACACTTAAATCCGATTCAGGAAATCTGAAGAAAAATTTATTAGTACAATCAATGCCACCAACGGCCTTGGTTAAGGTAAAGGATTGATGTGGAAATACGGATACATACAAGGTTGGATACTGGATCCCAACTCTTGTTTATCTCGGAAGCCTGTATGAATCGCTTAAAATTGACAAACCTGAATGGACGTATTTCAGTGTCTGGTATCGGAGAAAGTCGGATAGACTCCACAAATGGGATTACATAAATCCAGATGACCAGCCTAAAAAACTACAACTCAGAATTTCACGTCGAAGTAACTGCTGCACTTCCACCACCAACGCCACACCAAAACGACTTAAGTCTATTGACTGGCATGGAATTAGTAGATCCCGAAACAAATAAATCAAACACAATAGACATTTTTTTGGGGTCAGATGTAATTTTGCAAATTTTAGACTATGGCAAATTTCCAAATAATAAAGGTCAAATTATCGTGCAATACACTTTATTTGGATGGGTTTGGTTGGACGCCAAGGTGATATTCGTACCACCGCTCTTTATTGTCTACAATATCAAAATATTCAGCTGATTTCAATATTGACAAAAAGTTGAGAGCCTTTTGAGGCATTGGAGGAGATTCCAAAGCCATCCAAATAGACAAATGACGAAGGGGAAACTGAAGTCTATTTTGTTGTGAATACTGTCAACGGAAGTTCGTTGTGGGGTTACCGTTTGAGGAACCCAAGTCGATCCTAGGAATATCGCTCAATTTAACAATTAGCGGGTTGCACGCCGCGGAGCAAAAAATTTGTCAAAAGCGAAGAATATCAAAAGATATATAAATCGTTCATGCAGGGATATATTGAACTCGGAAATTTGATGAAAATTAGCATAGAAAGGGTGAACCAAGATACTTGAGTATTTTTCCCACATCACGCTGTTTTAAAAGAAGATAGCATCATAACAATGTTAATATTAGTATTCGATGCACCAGCCAATCGACCGCTTCGCTCAATCATGAACTCCCAGTTGGACCATCAATACAATCAAGAGTTCAGATATTGTCAAGATGTACAAGGCAAATATTATTGAATGATGAAGATCAGGAAAACCAATGCACGTACAGAACCTGCTCACTTATGGTACCGCTTCTTCCAGTTCTTAGTAACAAGGGTTATGAAGGAACTAGCGAGACTAAACCAATGAACCGACCAGACTGTGACCAATGATTTGAGGGAAGCAATAACTTTGAAAGATGATATAACTAAAACCCTGAAGGCTGCGGGAATACACTAAAGTGATTGAGTCGCTCAAGTGAGCGATGTTAAAAAAACAGAAAAAATTGAATGAATTTCAAAACAGTGAACTATCAAAAGTTTTATTTTTCTGGGAAACAAACGCGCAGGAAAGTTACCTGGCTTCAACAGTGAGTTTTAATGAAAACTTTCACATACAAATACAACACATACACGACATCTCTTTCTAGGGCTGCGGACCAATAGTCGGGTTAATTGTTCTTTTACCTACTTTTTAACTGTGCACAGGGTAAATTCAAATATTGTACCAAAAAGTTGGGTAAAATATGAAAAACTGTTATTTTTAACTTTTTTCATGTATCACTGATTTTTGTTAAAATTTTCGCGTTTTCATTATATCTATTAAATGTACGTACAGGTAATAAACAAATGAAAATCAATAAAAATATTGGACGTTTTTCCTTTGCACCTAATAGCCAGCGATTTAAACCCTTAAAATCATAATTTGTGCCCATCAAACCAATTTTACTTCTAGAGAATTGGTACACCAATTGAAGTAAATTTGTACTAAAATTAAAATTTACCGTGCTAAATGATTTACCCGGCTATTGGTCCGCAGCCTGGGTTGTGAAAAACTAACTCATATTCGTTTTCAGACATTTAGGTTTTTCTGATATCTTTATGTTAAGGAACGATCGTTTGGTTGTAGAATGTAAAGCAATCGAGAAAACCAAGAAATAGAAGCTAATCTAATTTTTAGAAAACGATTTTTTTCGCTCTCCAGCCAATATGAAAATTTTAGAGATCATGTAATGCACCATATTAGCATTTTGAATTAGAATTATAGGGAATCAGTGCTTCCCTTGTTTCCAAGCACGCTACGCCCCTGATATATATATATATATATATATATATATATATGTATATATATATATATATATATATATATATATATATATATATATATATATATATATATATATATATATATATATATATATTATATTATATACATATATATATATATATATATATATATATATATATATATATATATATATATACAGTGAAACTTTCTTAAGCCGACCACCTTGCGTACCAGAGAGAAATAGTCTTTCCAAGAGGTGTCCGCTTTAGAGAAAAACAATAAAAAACGCATAAATATATAAGTAAACGTTTTAGGTATTAAAAATTTACGTGAAATTCTATCCGTTCGGCTCTGAAAAAGTCGTTTGCCTTTATGAACTGCCTTTATGCTTTATGATTTCTATTTGTAGAATTTGTTCACACTCATAAAAAATGGTGTAACAACTTTCCATTCTCTAAATTAAGGGCCAATTGTTTAAGGCCCGTTAGTGCTTCCAGGCTCTTATTCGTAGGGGTCGGTTCTACTGCTACAGTATCGGATTCTTCATCGATCGCTCCCCCCCCCAAATATATTTTGATCCGTATTTAATAGTTCGGCCCCTCAGTCATTATTCTGAGACTACATCATTTTGTAGTTCTATTAAGTGAAACATTTCTCAACATTTTTTTCGCTGACGTTTTGCCAACCTTCATTTACATAATCAAACACATCAGACAAACTAATTTGTTTCACTAATTCATCCAAATTATAGCAGTCTCCATTTTCATGATTATTATCGTAAGCATTCGTCGTCTATAAATTATAATGCGATTTAAAATTTTGAATGATACCCTGATCAAGCGATTGAGAAATGCTGGCCGGTACAAATAATAAATTAAGAATGATTTGCTGCATTGTACGGCATAAAATAATTTTTCATTTCTGTTTGAAAATTTTTCTAGCACTTTTTTTTAGCCATTCTTCATAAATGGAACTGATCATCCATGCTGTCAGGTTACAAAATATTGGCCGTTTGACGAGTTAATTACAAGGGGTTTCTTTTTTTGCCCAATGACATTGACACCCATATCATTACGGTGCTGTGCAGTTTATATTTTTTGGAATCATGTGCATTTGTTGCTTTAGCGACAAATGATTTAGTAGGCAGCTCTCTAAAAAATATCTTGGTTTCATCGAGATTACAAATGTCTTTTGGTTCATAACCTTCAATCAGTGAAAGCAATCGCGCAATCCAATTAGATATAATCTTAAAGCTTTCTGCAAAATGTATTGAGCCAACCGTTACTATTTACAAAATTATTATTTTATTTTTTTTTCAAATTTTCGTAAATGAATTGACTTTTTCTTTTAGTATTGGCCCTCACCACACCAAAGTTTAATATGTTATTTCTTTAATCGGTTGAAATGAGTGCCGCTTTGTATCTTCGTTGGCAATGGCAATCTTTTTTGTTTAAAATATTGACAATCTGTGTTTTACCACAACCGTATATCTCAACCAATTTTCTTTGCGACATTCCATGTGCGGCATCTTCGACTACCTTTATTCTATATATATATATATATGTTCACTTAAACATTTGAAAAAACACCCACTGTGTAGCATAAAAATCAAATGTGTATAATACCGTTTATTAATTTAAAAATAAGAAATGAATGTGTATAGCACATGCAATGTATATGTTTGCACATAGAGATTACAATTTCCCGAGAAATGTCATTTCCAAAAAACCGAGAATTTTGTTTCCCGATAAATTTTATTTCTCGAGAATTCGAGAGTTTTGCAATTTTTTGTCGAGTAATCTCGGGAAATAACGGGAAGTTTCGTCATAATTAATTTTAAGTTGAAGTACAGGCCAAAGAGTAAACAGAGCAATTTTGTTGCGATAACGTTGATTCACAGTATGTATTTCGAAATTCACAAATGTTACAAAATTATGATCCAAAGCCCTCTCTACTCACTCTCAGGGCCTGTCATAAGGGGGTTTGGCAGATGTGAGGCGCCCATGTCGCTGATTGATGGGGCCCCGAGTTATTTGAAAAGCCAAGAAAAACCGTGGTTTGCACAAGTATTTACAGCTGTGAAAATTTGAAACATAATACATAAAGAAAATCGACATCAGGATCTATTCAGCAATATAATGAAATGAAATGATTCGAAGAATGAATTTTGCTCAGGTACTACCGAAAATATCTGTTTGTTGTTATAGATGTTATTGACGTAGATAGAGTAGCTTTCACAGCTGTTTAGCAAAATAAATATAAAATTTGCATCCGGGCCACTTGATTAAGATGGCCAGTCCTATACTCTCTATAGGATTAATGAAATTTTTGGTTCCATTTTTTCATTAATTCGACTTTGATTTGAATAATTTTAAGTGTTTAATTTAAATTTAGTATCGACTAAACATGAACTTAAAAGAAAATTGATTGCTTAATCCAATGATGTCAGGTTACGGTTTCATCGAACTTTTATTTTTTAGATGTTGCTACAAAATAAAATGAGATTTTGTTACTGTAACGGGTGTTACTTTAACGTATAGTATGCAAATAATCGACTTTTGATTCTGTTTAGGCATATTTCGATGAAATACATTAAATACTTAATTAGACGAAAGCTAATCAAAATTGTTGAAATCAAAATGTCAATCAAACAGTACTATCAACAAGCTAAACAAAGCTCCAAAACAAGACTGAAGACAAACTAACAATAGAGAATATAAAAATTTTAAAGAAAGTACGGACGAGGGCAATGAATGGCGAATAATACCTTAGATTTACCAAAGTGCTAAGAAGCAACCAATCAGCGCTGAGGTAAAATTTCGATCAAAAGTAAATCTCGGTTTAACATCGTATTTTCTTTTCACTATAAATAGCTCAATGTAAGCCGATATTTTTTGAAACAATCGTGTAACACTAATTAATCGGGTAACCTTAATCGAATTTGTATCCTCTAGTTAGGCGCAACAAAATAAGGTCGCAGAAATTAATATCATACAAAATTGGAATTAGAGTCGCGAAAAAATTTGAATTAAACTCGATTTTCTAGTTTCATTCCAAAAAATGTAGAATTAAATCCGGGAGAAAAATTGGAATTGAAGTAGGAAATTCGGATTCTGGTGTTCCGCGGTTTATTCCGCGATCAGATTTTATGGCTCCGCATTTATTCTGCGGTTTATTGCTTTTCATTCAACAATAAATTTCTATTTTCCAGAATTACATACAAGCGTGAAAATTTAAGTCAGGAGAGCATAATATGTTTCCTAGTTTATTACCAAAAAAAAAAAAAAAAAAAAAAAAAATGGAAATAAGCTCGGAAAATTACGGAATTAAACTCAGAAACTAAAATTTTTTACCAGTTTCCACTTTTCCTGCAAATTAAAATAAATCCAACTCCAAACAAATTTTGCAACTTTAATTCCATTTTATTTACGAGTTTAATTCCAGCGACTTAATTTCGGGGATTCTCTTAGTACGATTGCAATAACATAACAAAATCATAAGCATTTTGAATGTTTTGTGTATTGAAACTGAAATATTATACATTTTAATCATTATTTATTAATTTGTTTAGGATTACTATGTAAAATAAATGCGACCCTTAAAAGTTTTTATAATTTTTGTAACTACATTACTGAAGGCTGCGCAAAACTATTAAAAACATTTTTTGTTAACATCTGAATAAGACTGTACGTCTGTATGAGAGAGATAAACGAATAATGTTTTAATATGGCCATGTTAGAGGGCAGTATTTCTTCATCAAAGCATGAAGTAATAATGGTCGCGGTCAGGTCGATGAGGTGGTCTTTTAAGAGAGACGATTTTACTATATAGAGAAGTTATTTTATAATAAATTGGTATTTTTAAGAGGTGGCCTTTTTCGAAGGGTGGTCGTCTGTGGAAGTTTCACTATATATATATATATATATATATATATATATATATATATATATATATATATATATATATATATATATATATATATATATATATATATATATATATATATATATATATATATATATATATATATATATATATGCATAGTAGCATTTCTCATGCGTCTCATGTAAAAGACGAACATAAAGAAAATGCTTAATTGCATTTCCCACACTTGGAGAATGCAATTAAAGAAAACATCATAATATACGCGAAACCCGAGCCAGCGGATAAGCATAAGACGCACACGTAGCATTTTTAATAATTTTAGATTAGAATTAAGAAAATATAATTCATAATTAAGTCAGTTGTAATTTTAACTCCGTAAAAGTGACATGTAGATTAAATAAATGTTAAAAGTTGAATAAATAAATGTTTTTTTTATTAAGTCTTACATGCCATGCACGTAATTGGCGCAGCCGCGGTTTAGTGGAAAATCAGTGAAATTATTAACAGTGCAAAGAATTTGAACTTAAAAACAAATTCAGAAGTGAATCCGTGACAGTTTAATTTCGTGAAAAAAAATTATTAGTGTTACATCGCCAACTGAAGGTTAATAAACCGTTGGTTGATTTGAGGTTCCGCCAGATTTCATTGAAGACACCACTGTAACCCACTCTCTCAGAACGATTGCAAACAAAGGTAAGATTTTTTTGTTTTATTAATATTTTGCGATAAAAAGGCAATTAGCATCAATGGATAGCAATTGCTGTGTTTTTTAAAGTGAAGTGATAAAATATTATTAAAATCGTTACCTCGGTACGACCGCGCACTACCAGATAGACGCAACGGTACCATACTGTTCACGATTAGCATCAGTGGATCGCATAGTGACAGTAAACAAAAAAAAAATATAATAATATTAAATCCATTAGCGTCTAACATGAGTAAAAGGTTAAAAATCTTTGATCAGAATAGAAACATTGACAAAGAAACCAACTCAATAGTAGAAATGGAAGAATTAGCTACACAACTAAACGTGATCGTAGAACAATTAAAAAAATTGAACGATGCACAAGTGGAGCAAGATGGAAAATTAAATTTTCTTTTCGATAAAGTAGATCAATCACAGGCTCAACTCGAGACCCCTGTTAAAGTTAAAGAACAAATGTCAACAGTTGACTTGTTCAGGATCCCTGATCCCATTAAATCGATTCCACATTACGATGGGAATCGTAAACAATTATCAGCTTGGCTGAAAACAGCAGAAAGTACACTGCTAACGGAAGATTAAATTATCTTCCGTACCTCAAGTGTTATAATGAGTACTTAAAAGGCCATATAATACTTCTAATAGATACTGGCGCGAACAAAAATGTCATTACGACAAAAATCAATAACTTATTAAATCTTAAAAATTTCGTTAATATAAATAGAACCACAATTAAAAACATTTTAGGCAACCATAAAATTGAAAAAAAAAAAGTGAAATTAAATTTATTAGGAGATAATCAATAAATCTAACACTATTACACTGAACAACTGTGTATATAAATTCAACAGATATTATCCACAGGACAATTTCTATAACCATACAGTCACGCTTAATACATCGGAAAACGGAGAATGGTTAGTTACTGGCTTCGAAAAATTAAACGAAGACATAACAGTACAACCAGGACTGTATAAAGCTGAAAACTTCAAGACAACCGTCAAAATTCTTACGGGAAACCCCGAACCTCCTAAACGGATTCCTAAACTAAAGCTCAAAGTGAATAACTTTGAAACACTCAACCCAATACCACTTTCGGAGAATAAAACTCTAGATAAAAAGTGTATCCAGAAATTGATTAGAATGAATCATTTGAGTGAAAAGGAAAAATACGTCTTAACAGAAACCATTTTCAATAATCAATCAATTCTGTTAAAACAAAAGGAAAAGTTATCAGAGACTATTCAAAAATAACAAAACACATGACAAAATATCTGAAGAAAGATGCTTTGATTAATATTGCGGATCCAGATTACAAAGAATCTTTTGAAAGCCTTAAAAGGATCATCTCAACGGATCAAATCCTAGCATATCCCGATTTTTCACGAAATTTCATACTGACACGGATGCATCAGATTTTGCTCTTGGTGCAGTCCTACCGCAGGTGCAAGATGGAGTCGAAAGACCCATTGCATTCGCATCAAGAACTCTTAACGAGACCGAATCCAAATACGCCACGAATGAAAAAGAGGCACTGGCTATAATATGGGCCACAAAAAAAAATAATACCAGTGTTACCTTTACGGAAACAAATTCACCTTGGTCACAGACCACAAGCCTCTCACGTTTATTAAAACGTCAGAAAAGAGTTCGAAAATACTAGGATGGCGATTGGAGCTCGAGAATTACGACTACGACGTCGTATATAGAGAAGGAAAAACCAACGTGGTAGCAGACGCTTTAAGTCGGATACCTACAAATGAAATAAATTTCAATGAAAAAAGTTATAACACTCCACGTGAACTCGAAGTCAATGAGGTAAATGCACCAGAAACTGATAGTGAAATAGAAACTGTTCACTCAGCAAACACCTCAGACCATTATTTCATTCACTTCTCAGAGCGACCCATAAACTATTATAGGAACCAAATTATATTTAAGGTTTCCAAGATAGAGGCAATAATTTCGGAACAAATTTTTCAAAATTTTAAAAAAGAATAATTATCACTCAAAAAGTATTTGAGAAAAACGATATAGTAAATTACATGAAAAACTTCCACAATGGTAAGCAGTCGGCAATTCTAGCGCCAGAAATTCTGTACCAAAGCATCCAAGAAGCTTTCAGAGAGAATTTTTCAAGAGACGGCCAATTCGTTTTCGTTACGAAAATGGTTGAAGACGTGACGAACGAGGATTGTCAAAATGCCAAACTCATAAATACGACAGGAAACCGTATAATATCAAAATATCGCCTAGACCTATCACTCACAGGCCACTAGAAAGACTTCATATTGACATATTTAGTATAAATAAGTCAAGTTTCCTATCCATAATTGACGCATTTTCGAAACATCTGCAGATGATTCCCATAAAAACCAAAAATTTGTTAGACACAACTAGTGCTCTAACTAGATACTTCACTCAATTCGGAATTCCTCATACAATTATATCGGACCACGAAACAACATTCCATTCCATACAATTTAAGGAATATCTTAATGAACTTAACGTTCAGCTAGAATACGCATCTTCGTCCGAATCGAATGGACAAATTGAAAAAGCCCATTCAACGATAATTGAGATTTTCAATACGAACAAAACCAAGTTTCCTAATTCCAATGTCCCAGTCGCAATCGAATTATCTGTAGCCTTATACAACGGCTCAGTGCATTCCTCCACAGGCTTCACGCCAAACGAGATTGTTTTCAATCAAATTAATCAAATAAACCCTTGCGAAATTCAACGACAAGCCAACGACATATTTAAGCAGGTGAACTTAAGTATAGAAGGGGCAATAAAAAAAATGGAAAAACAAAATATCCATAGAGAAAATCCGCCAAATCTGCTTGAAAATCAATCGGTATTTCTCAAACCGAACATTAGAACAAAAACTCAAGCAAGAGGGATTGAAGCTCAAGCAAAAAATATAAATTTTAAAACATTCAATATCAATAGAAATATCAAACGAAACAAAAACAAAATTAAGAGATTAAAACAGTGTAACTAAACTAAATAGTTTTTATCATTTCAGAACTTTTCATTTAAATTTCGTAAAAATTATAGCTAGCTAATTATAAATTGAAAAAAAAATAAAATTGAGAATAAAAATTATTATATTGAAAACAAAATTATAAAATTGAATTGAAAATTATAAATTGAAAAAATAAAATTGAAAATAAAAATTATTATATTATTGAAAACAAAATTATAAAATTAAATTGAAAATTATCAAAATTGAAAATTATATCATAATGTACCCACAAATCTGTATCTTTTTAATTGTATTCATTAAACCCTTGATTACTCAAAAATTAGAAATTAAAAGTTTATACGAAGACCCGATATTGTTAATAAAAACAGGGCATTGCAAAATTCAAGTGGAAAATATTAAGGTAATACATCCAATTAACCTCACTAATATAGAAATAACGGTAGGAACAATTGACAAACTAATCAACAATAAAATGTACGATAAATTAGAATTACATAACATAGTAAAACAAAAAATTAAAAAGCTACACGACAACCTACGTTAAATAAAACCACTTCAAAGCACCAGACATAAACGATGGGATGCTTTGGGCTCAGGATGGAAATGGCTTGCGGGGAATCCCGACGCTGAAGACCTGCGTATAATCAACAACACCATGAATCAATTAATAGACGCCAATAACCAACAATTTTATATAAATCAACAAATAGATCGAAGAATCCAAATGATAACTGCAACAGTGAACAGGGCAATAATGAACAGCACCATCAGTAATAAAGTAATACTAACAGAAATAGACATGTTGGCAACTATAGTAACCATTGACACTATAAATACAATATTAGAAGAAATTCAAGAAGCAATAGTTAGGACAAAAGTAAATTTACCAAGCAGTAAAATTCTGACATTGACCGAAATCATCAAGATTAAAGATTTATTGGTCAATCAGGGTATCAAAATCTCATTTCCCGACGAGGCATTACAGTTTGTAACACCGAAAGTCGCTATAAGCGGTGAAACACTATTATACATCCTCCAGGTACCAAAATTGGAAAAGGAAACCTCAAGCACATTGATGATCGTACCATTAGTCATTAACAACACAGTCATACGGGACCATCCACTGTACCTCATCAAAAACAACCAGAAGTTATATACAACATTGGATCACAAGCAGCTTGTACAAAGTCATTCAGAGATACAGGAATTTGACGACAATTGCATCAAACCGCTAATAATGGGCACATCAAGCCACTGCAACGTGACATCCCAGATGGAAACAGAAATGCAGTTTATTTCCGAAAACAAATTAATTATAAATAACGCAAACAACGAAACATTACACTCAGATTGCGGACCTAGCGATAGGAAATTAACGGGAAACTTTTTACTAACGTTCTGGAACTGCAGCATAACAATTAAAAACAGAAAATTCCAATCGTACGAGTTAACTAGTGACCTACAGGAAATCCAAGGTGCGCTGTATAACATAAACGCAACAAGGTAACTAATAAAAGCGTTAGACATCAACATAATAAAGGAGGAGAATACTCAAAACAGAAAGGAAATCAAGAACGTGTATCTAGAACAGATCAAACATCAAAACTGGATGTGGACGTTATCAGGAACAGTAACGATATCATCAATCAAGATAATAAGTCTCATCATTTATATTGTCCTCCGTGGTATACAACCCGCTACGGTAAAAATAAGCAGCTCAACTCCAAAATCATCAAAGAGGGAAAAAGTCAACCAGTTGTCAAACATATTGAAAGAAGCGACCGACAAGCTAAAGGACGGGGACGTCCTTTTTTCACCCCCCGGAGGAATTACGTTCCAACGAAGTGCATAGTAGCATTTCTCATGCGTCTCATGTAAAAGACGAACATAAAGAAAATGCTTAATTGCATTTCCCACACTTGGAGAATGCAATTAAAGAAAACATCATAACATACGCGAAACCCGAGCCAGCGGATAAGCATAAGACGCACACGTAGCATTTTTAATAATTTTAGATTAGAATTAAGAAAATATAATTCATAATTAAGTCAGTTGTAATTTTAACTCCGTAAAAGTGACATGTAGATTAAATAAATGTTAAAAGTTGAATAAATAAATGTTTTTTTTATTAAGTCTTACATGCCATGCACGTAATTATATATATATATATTGAGGCATATTGTATATTTATGATTAAATCTTAAAAGCTTGCTTTCTATTAATATTGTTCGAAATCGTATTTTGTGAAAATCCAGAATGTCTATCACAAAAAACCACACCAAAAACATCTATCCACATAAACAAACATCTAATAAATCAAATTTCATCATAATTTTGATGCTCTATAACATATTTTATTGATTTGTCATCAAATCCAAGAGTGTATATGCAATCAAAAAGTAATAAAAACAATGGACCATTTGTTATTGTTATTCTTCTATAGTCTTAGATATTTATTTGATTCAATGTAACTTGTGCTTCTTGGTTATCTCTCTACTCGTGTATAAACTCGTAATATTCTTTTTATTTTTTGTTTTCTTTTTGCAAATGAAGCAATTTTCATTTTATTGTCATCTCAAATTCATCAAACGAATGTAACAGTAGTAGAGTACATAGAAGTTATCACAAGTAAAATCTGTATTTATATTTATCAAAAGGATCTATAAAAACCTTAAATTAATTGAAAATGAAACAAACAAAAAAAAAAAAAAAGGAAACCTTTTCAATGTTTGGAAATACAACAATGTTTTCTGTTGTTTGTTAAAATTGATTGGAAAATTTTAGTATATTACATTATCCGCTAGTATGCTGCTGCTGTCTTTTATTTTATGGGGATATCAACTCATAAATTACGTTCAATCGTAGTCGTATCTGTGTCAAATAAAGAAGATACATTTAATCAATTTGATTAAATTAAATCTAGTCATTGAAGGTGATTATACAAAACTGAGTTGTTCTGTAGACTAAACGAATAATTAACAACGATTTTTCATCTAAAATTTATACGTTTAATACGTTACATAAAATATTCATTCCTACAAAATCTGACCATTCTAACTATTTTTAGTTGATAAATAAATCAACAAATTAAAATATATAAATTAGTGATGTATCGTAACACATGAAACATATCAACATACATTGCAATATTTACGAATATATTTGATTCGTATACAGCATTATATTTTATGATTCGGAGACATGAATAAATGACATCTGTAAGTGACATGAAATTTCATATTACCTGATACGTATACTATAAAACCAGTATGATTTGAAATATTTACCAAAAATGTTTATCCACCCCCAAGAAAACCAAAAAATATACGTATGGATGAATACATAAAATTTAACAACCATTTTAAATGACATTCTATCAAATTCAAACGATATACCAACCACCATATAAAATTTATAAGCAGCGAAGATAACATGGTTTGTTTTAATGACGATTTTTTTTTTTTTATTACATTTTTTTTTGTTGTGCTTTTTTCGGTAATCATCAATTGAATTAAGCTTATTCCACAATGGATATGACCCTTTTTATTATTTTCGTATATACTCGTATCGAAAGATACCATGTTGGCTCGTAAAAATCAATTGCAACTATAAATTATGATAAGTGATAGGTCCTTTTTGAGTGCGAAACACGACTATAAAAAATGTTATTAAAGATTGATATTATTTAGAGTCATTCATTGGTCTTGAAAGAATAGTAAAGTAGTTTTCTAAATATATGAGGAAGCGTATAAAAAAATTAATTGTGTGTAAATGGTGCGAGTCTAACTTTCTCAGCCACAACTTTAACAAGAGTATATCGTTCCACCGAAGAGTTAACCCTGTTATATAACAATACCAAATAAATGAGATACTTTTTTAAACTCCTGTATTATGCCTATGTCAGATGTCAACTTAAATATGTTGTCCTTCGTTCGACGAGCCTATCCGAAAAATTGAGAGTGTCCAAAAAAAGTTTATACGCTACACAACGGGGAAAGACGGATTGGATTATGAGTAAGACTTATCATACCATTTTAACCTGAAGCGATTACTGTCATATTATGGTGCTGGATGTCAAGCCTATCACATGGCAACATTGGCAAATAGACGAGAGCTCTTAAGGTGTTCGTTTGTGCGAAACATTTTACTTGATCAAATCGATGCACCATCTCAATCATCAAACTATGGTTACAATGAACCGGCTAAGATGTCCAAGGTTGAAGCAACATTATGCTCCGACCTGAAAATATTTGTATGTCAATTTTAATCCTTTTTCAGTTTAAGTTTTATTGTACCTCCTTGTCACATAATACCGTATTCTTCACAAATTTGTTGCGCAGTGATTTGTTTAGCTCACTCTATTTTAAAAACAAATCTGATGTTGTCCTATACCAAAATGATGGCGAAGAGAATGATCAACCAATTTCTGCTCAAGTGCAACAAAAAATACTGTGGCCCAATTAGAGGTCACCAGTCTTCAATAAAAATGGTTCACACTTCTTAGATTGAAATGGCTTAAGACACAACTAAGAGATTGAGTTTAAAATTTGAGAGGTTTAAATTTAAAATTGAACGCCAAAGGCGTACGAAAAAGTGTGTCCAGCTTTGGCTAATTAGAGATCGAGAAAAAAACGCAAAATCCTTTTAAATTAAAATAGTTATCCAGTTTGTTAATTATTTATAGAGGAAGCATCTAAAACGCTCGAGTCTAAAAGATTTGCAGAATTATTAGTTTTTCAGCTTCGAATTTAACGATTTCCCAAGCGTTAAACCCTAATATGATTATGATGGAGGTCTATGGTATGGTGGTATAGCAAAATTGTGTTGCGTTATCTACTTAACTACTAACCAAGCAATCACCAGCATCAACTAATGGCCAATTTATATAAAGCGAAACGACCGTGACAAAGCGCATTTATTGATATATAGTGGTTCACTCGCCTTTTTCCGGAAATAGCCTCAGCAATAAAATCTGCGATGCAATGGGTGACTTCAACAAATAATTATAATGCATTGTGTTGCAACATACTCTCCCGGTTAAGCAATTATTTGCTTAACTACTGGATATTTAGTTTACATAATTTTGTCACTGGACGTTTTAATGCAGCAGTACTTAAATCAAGACGAGCTCGCCTTCTTTGATATTCTGCTGTCGGTGCTGCCAATTGGACCTTTTTTTATAACATGGAGAGATATTCCAAATGCGACCTTTTCCAGAAACCTCTTGACATGTTTTGCAGAAATTCCCATCGTTCATTCAGTTTTAGCATAACGTCGTTTGTGCCTTTGTCTGGTACTTCAAGAAGCGAAGAACCGATCAATAAATGGCCTGGTGTTAAAATACGCAAAACGTCAGGATCGTCATTTATTGGTGTATATGGTCTAGAATTGAATATTGCTTCTATCTGGACCAATACTGTCTGCATTTCCTCAAATGTAGGAGCTGATTCGTCTAGTACTCGATGAATATGAGTTTTTATTGACTCCACTTCCGCCTCCCATAAACCCACAAAATGTGGAGCAGGAGGAGGTATGGTATGCCACTATATTTTTCGAGTGCCTGGATGTGTAGATACCTTTTCATTGTGGCTTTGGGAAGCAATAATCGTCAAAAATTCATCCAATTTTCTGCGAGCGCCTAAAAAAATTGGTTGCATTGTCACTATAAATTGCGCTTGGTCGCATCCGTAAAAAGATCGCCAGAAATTTAGAGGTGTATGGCCTTTGTTACCATACATACAAATAGCCATATGTACACCTTCATTCTCTTGGCCCTCGACCCCTCCTTGAACTTATCGTAACAGGGCTAGCGTATTCGACTCCAAAATTCACGAATGAACGTATTAACGTTACCCTTGGTACTGATAAGTTTCCCATAATCTGCTGACCCAATTTAGGACGACTTTTTACACAATGAATACAACTCTTGGAAACTTTTTTAATAACTTTTTCGCCCCAATTATACGACTTTCTCTATTAATATATGTTACCTGTAGGTAAAATTACTGGATGCTTCATTGAATATCCAACATTTGCATTTTCCAGGCGGCCCCTTGCTCTTAATATCCGTTCACATCAATCATTGGTAAAAGCAAGAATAATTTACTGCTTCGTTTGATTGGTTTGTTCTTCTGAATTTGGTGGATCTCCTCTCTAAACGATTATGCTGAACCCACTTGATTAGCAACTCTTCACTTCTCTTCAGATGATGACTGGTAATATATGGTACCTGTTCTTTCAGGCATAATTCTGCAAAGCGAGCGCAGTCACTGAGTACTCAAAGCATCAACGTATATGATGAAAATCTATCGATAAGATCCTTTATCGGCAAAGTTTCATTAGTAGTTGCAACCAAGACGGTTTTCTTTTTTCAACGGTGGTAGGTTCAATTGGAGCATTTTCATTGTTTGGCCACAAAGATGCTGATTTCTGCAGGTATTCTGGACCATTCCACCATATTTTATGATGAGCTTGTTGCTTTGGTGATAAACCTCGACTAGCACAATCGGCAGGATTTAACTTCGTAGGTACATGTTACCAATTACTAGTTGGTATTTTGTCCATTATACAACTCGTCCTGTTGGTTACGAAACAATTTCATTTTCCCGAAACAACTGCGCGCCAGGCCAATACAGTATTAGAGTCCGTCCAAGCATTATGCAGGAGCTTCGATAATTACTGCGACTTTGTTGAGTAGTTTGGTTAATAGTACAGATGCTTTAGTGGAGAGACTTCATTTTAGCTGCAATTAGATGAACAGAGGTTTCACCGTTGGAATTTGTTGATCTCGCATAAAAAACCGCTCAATAAGCTTTCTCCGAAGCATCAGAAAAATCATGTAGTTCAAAACAACAAGCTGCCTTCATTTGAAGATTTCTTGCGGCGCACCATGTTTAATTAATATCATCTGGCAATGTATCGTCCCATCCAATATTTGTCAGCCAAAGTGACTGAAGCCATATTTTGAACGTGACTGTTGCTGGAGATAACCAGCCAAGCGGGTCAAAAATTTTACCGCACTCTGACAGCAGTTGACGTTTTGTTGATGGCTGACAATAAAGTTGTGGAGCATTGAAGGTGAAAGCAGTCTCACTTGTTAACCAGCAGACTCCCAATATGTTGACATACAGTCCCGGTTCTTTGAACAACATGCAATTCTTCCCTTGCTTTTCTAAAGGTATTTCACTTAACAGAAACAGGCATGCGATAAAGTAGTTGATAATTCAAGAAACATTGTAATTGCTTCTGGAACATTTGCACAACCCGACAATAAATCGCCTACGTAGAAATCGGATTTGATGGTGATTGCCAATTTGAGGGACAACTGCTTAGCGTCATTTGCTACTTGATGCAGAGATCTTATGGCACGATACGCCGAACAGGTCAGTCCGTATGTCACAGTTTTCAGCTTGAAGTCGCTACTTGAATCTTCCCGCCATACAATTCTCTGGTAGTTTTGATGTTTGGTATGCACTGCTACTTGCCGGTACATTTTCTCTATATCGGCAACAAATGCAACTTTATGTTTGCGAAACCTCGTCAGGATGGAACCTGTCATCAGAACGTCGTTTAAAGATAGTCCGGAACTCGATATTCAATAGCCATCAAAAACAACGCGTAGCTTTTTGGATTTGATGCGTTGTTTAAATACAGCGTGATGGGGTAAATAATATGCCTTGTCTTTTTCACTGACTAATTCACGATCGGAAATACGTGTCATGTGTCCAAGTTTTTAATATTCTCGCATAAACTTTGTGTATTCCTCTCTGAGCTGCACGTCTTTCTTGAATTTGCGTTCCATGGCGATCATTCGAGTTGTCGCTGCCTTTAAAACTGCTGCCCAAATGCTCAACATTTTCTTTTATATGTAGTTCGACCACATAACGCCCGTTTACGAATTGATGAATGTTGGAAAAGTGTTCTTCGCATTTGCCGTGATACCTCCCCAAATCGCTGCAATTGTTGACCAATATCCCCGTGATTTTTCTGAATTAGGCAGCAACACTCGGTTGTATAATTCAGTTTTTGCTCAGAAGAACCAGCAACACTCCATCCGCATGCACTATCTATCAAATGTAGGTTTGATAGAAGACGTCAATACCAAGAATCATGTCGATAGAATTTGGTTCATAGAATCTTGGATCAGCTAGACAAATTCCATTCAGTTGGTGCTCACTGTATTCATGTAGTATAGTTGCCTGAGAAGGTAGATAATTAGTTAGCTTCCTTAGTACTAAAGCGTCTACTACTACAAATTTGGTTGCGTCATATCTGGAGCTTAATTTTAGGTTAACCTGTCCCTTAGTTCTGCCTGCTGAAACTGAAGCTAATCCGTTGACGGTAATGTATGCATGGTTGCGCTTCAATCCTTATTTCTGATCCCGAATCTAACAAAGCTCGAACGTTATGAATGTTGCCCAGCATATCCTTGGTTGACACAATAACCGTTGGTAATAGCTTGCTTCTTTCAGCCAACCGTAACCTTTGTGCTTGTGTAATTTTGTAACCCGGCAGCGTTTATTGCTGGTTGATGGTAACCACTGTTATCATCATGTAGAATTGTATGATGCTTCTTCTTGTATTAAAAACATATATTCGTTGATGGACAGTTTCTTGTGGAATGCCCCATTCTCAAGCCTTTTCGTGATTCTAGGCCACATCTTTGAAATTTGTAGCACTTGTCTAACGGAAGTGGCTTATTGCAAAACATGCACTTGATCTATTCGGTTACTACGTGCGATACCCTTTGAGAACTTTTAAATGGCTTCGTGGTAATTTTGCAGCTTTCCAACGCGTCACATCTTTGATGGAGAAACTTTATGAAATCATCCACGCTTGGCACATCGATGTTAAAAGAATGTAATGCCCATTGTTGTTTAGTTCCATCGTCCATGTTTTTGAGTAACAGATTCCAAACTCATTGGTCTCGAGATTGGCATTCTGGCCCTAGAGCTTTTAATCTCCTAAGCAGTTCATGCGATGTTTCTGTGAGATTTTTTAATGACTTCGATGTAGCACAATGGATAGCCGGCTGATCAAAAATGGTATGAACTATAGTGCTTACGGTCGTACGTTTCTTGTCGTAGCGTTGTTTCAACTTATCCCATGCTTTTACACAACTGGCATCAGTAATTAAAAAATGATTTATTAGCCGAGCTAATTGGTGTACTCTCTATTAAATGGCAGAATATTTACTCTCGGCAGCCTGATTTCGTTGCTTGACTCATCGTTTTGTTGTGCAATGATTCGAAATATGACTTTTATTGCGAGTACATATTGCGTAAAGTGGCATTTAATTCATCGTTATTATAGTGTTCAATTGGCCTCCGCTTCCTTAATTCACGCCTTGTTGAGTACTCAAGAACTTCGAGGTTTGCTGCGGGATCAGGAGTAAGTCGTCTTTAATACCATAAAATTCACACAGTCCACAGTCTCTGTTTGATCATTGATATCATCAACGAATGTAGCCGCCTTAGTTATGGAACCTAAGACGCGACCACGTTTGTGCACAAATTTGCTTTCGATAATCATTTTTGCACAAGTGCTTAATTCGCGATACTAACGGAATGCACAATCACTGTTTTTATAATAGTTTAGGTTAGACTGCCTTTTTTGATTTGTATAAGCTTTAAAAAGTTTTAATATTTCACTATATGCAATATATAGTTCACTTTTAAAATAAATATAATAAAAAAATCTTTCAAACCAAAACTGGCATGTAGAATCAGTAGATTGTTGATAGAGACATGCAAACAGAATTGTAGAACACTAACAAAGCCCTACGGTAGAATTGTTTTGCAGTGACAATTCTTTCGTTTCGGTTTCTAATGAGTTTCATTACTGATAGTTGTGTTTATTACAGTAATTCAAACTGATTTAATTTATGACTTCCTCAAATAAATACTTATATTTTATTTTAATTATTAAAAAATTAACGAAAAAATGATGAATTAATGGCAAAAATCATTTTAGAATCCCATTTCCAATGCTCATGTCAAATTTAATCATAATTGGTTGAGAAATAGGCAAGTTCCCTCATACTTGACCATATTCCAGAATTTCATCCAAAAATCATTTTAGAAACCCATTCCCAACGCACATATCAAATTTCATCATAATTGGTAAAAGAACAGCCAAGCTCCATCCTAATTGGTATGTGAATGGCCAAGGGCTAAGGGTTCAATATGAAATGTAAATGGTTCAATTTGAAGTGTAAAATGATCATTTTCAAGGTAAAACCTGTATGATGGTATAATGGCATGATGGTATGTGGGTATATTGATATAATCGTATGATGGTATGATGGTATAATGATACGATGATATTATAGGAGTATTATGGCATGAGGATTTAGTGGTAAGGTGATATGATGGTATGATGGTGTGGGGGTTTTATAGTTATGTATGATATCATGGCCTGATAGTAAGAATTTATGATTTGATAATGGTACGCCGGTACGATGGTACGATGGTATGATGGTACGATTATAGGAGGGTACGATGTTTTGATGGTAATATGGTAGGACTGTAGGGTGGCATGATGGTATGTTGGTATGTTGGTATGGTTATATGATAGTATGATGGTACGATGGTAAGATGTTATGATGATATGATGGGATGGTGGTATGAAATTGTGGTGGATTGATGGTAAGGTATACATCAAGGTGTTATGGTGGGATAGTTTGACGTCACTATGTTACGATCGTATGATTGTATGATGGTTTAATGTTACAGTCTCATGATGGTATGATATTTAGGGTGGTTTAGTTTAGTGATTGTTTAAGGTTATGTTGGTACGACGATACGTATGCCGGTATGATCCTACGTTGTTATTATGATATGATTGTTGTGAGTTGGAATTAAGAGAGCTGTTCGGTTAGGGATTAATACAAAGTCGTGTTTATGGTTTAGTAAGAGGTTAGACTGAGTTGAGCTCATACACGCATGTAACTGTCGAATCGAGTTAATTTTGGGATTGGATTGGAAATAAGTGTGGATTTGAGCAAACGGTTGAGATTTTGTACGAGCACTTTAGAGGTTCACTTCGAAATTGATTTGGGCGTTGAATTAATCAAGATTGAAGTTCTGATCACCTCATGAGGTTTCAGCCCTTTATATTCTATTAATGGATTTGGTTTTATCTGCATTTTAAATTAATTTTTTTCTCAGCATGTACATATAGTGTTCTCTTTATTTGAATTCTTCTCAAAACTGAGAAGATTTTTATTGAGATGAAATTACGTTCTTTTGTTTAGTGTTAATTGTCTTTAGTTGTAAGATTTGACTATGACTTTTGAGTCGGTTGTATTATTTTATTTTTTCCTAAAGAATTTATGTTTTATTAAAAATATTTATTTGATTACAAATAAAATTAAAATTCTATATAGTTATAGTGAATTTTCTGAGAGTGAGTGTACGGCTGTTTGAAGGATTATGGAGGAGGTCAACATTAAGTGGAATAGTGGGGAACCAAATAGAATGCAATTTGGACGAGAGTGTATTTAGGGAAATATTGGAATACATATCAAAAACAGGTAATATAGTTTATTGTTTTAGTCAACACTACTAACGTGATTTTAAAAATTACGTGTATTTAAATATAAATTTAATATTAAATGTATGGCTTAATTAATTTTACAGGAATCAATTATTTTTTGAAGAGGGAGTTTTCCTTTTATAAAAAAAAATCATTCATTTATAATATTAAATATTAAATTTTAGTTTTAATTTTACATGAAATTCTGAGCTTGTGCAGCAGAACTTAAACTTAAAGTACTATATTTTCAGATATAGCTTTTACATTTTTGTTTAATGTATATTAGAACTGTGTTGTGCTACTAAATATCGACTACTTAGGTTTCTGTTACCGGTTCTATTTCATACTTGCTAACAAATCTTTTCTATCGTTCCTGGAAACTTGCTTAACAAAGGTATTGTATAATATTTTAGCTGATTTTTGAAAAATTAAAATTAAAAATAAGCTCTATGGCGACTTACAAAAAAATTACTTTGGATATACAATATGTCGTTTTACTACAGGTAACCGCCAACGGGTACAACCAGGTTCCCAATGAGAGTTCACAACTCATCGCTCTTATTTTAATCAACATGTTGGCTAACGGTTGGAGGAGCTGAATGGAACCAATAAAATATTTTGCTCAGGCTACTTTAAAGGTGATTTATATCTGGACTATTATTTTGAACGCATAATTTTGTTTGAATCAATGCTATTTTGTGTGTGTTACTTGATGAACTTTTTCCGCTAGGGTTATAAGTTTTGTTATTCATGTTGCTTCTTAAATCCAAGTGTCGTAATCTCCCCGGAACCTTTTTAAACTTTGTAAATTAATTAAGTTATTTAATCAGTAGATGTTCGTGAGGAAATTTAAAATAAGTGAACTTCAATGAAAAGTTTCCGTTTTTATGAAAATATTCTCAAGGAAAAAGGAGAAGGAGAAGAGCGACAAAAAACTTTTCCTTTTTTTAACGAGAATTTTAATGAATTGTTTGAAATCACGGGAAAGTTAAGTAGGAAAAGAGGAATGAAAAACAATACCAACTATTTCTTAGATATTATAAAATACAAGTATTTCCTTACTTTATTAAAATATACCGCACCACTGATTTGCAAAAGTAAACACGGAAGCATTATGTATAAGGAAACCGGAAGAAATTCTACATAATAAACCAACAAAGATGAATAAAATTCAATTTCTTTGATTAAAATAACAAAGTTATGTCTGTACATAAGTCGTATCTATTGATATGTGTGTAATATGTGTGTAGGTACATATATAAACCTAAATAAAAAATAAAAGCTCAACATCATATTTTCCATTCTGCAATTTGGTTGCTTCCACAGAAACGAAATTTTTTCCATCTTACTTTTCAGTTTCTATGTTCTACAATATATTCTTGTATATAGATAACAGAGATAAATAAATCTATTTATAACTACAACGTTACATACACGATAGATACGTATCCGCATATATGCATGTACTCGTACGTACGTACATATTATATATTATTTATTGATTTGTAAATATATATAAATAATAAAAAAATAACATTCAAGTTTATTATAAAGTTATAATAAATATAATAAGACATAAATATTTTGTACTTTTTGCTGAGGGGAGCATCCATTCGATATGTGTATGTATGTCTATATGTACATAGTACTACAAGAAATATGTGTATGAAAAATTAACCTTAACTATTTTTATTTACTTACACGTACATATACTTGTAGCTTTTCTTATTGACCTAGACAAATAGATGATGCTAAATCGTTCTCAACGATTAAAGAAAATTCGAAGCTCCCCTCCAAGCCTCCAAATCCTTGCTCTAAGCATCCTTAGTTTACAGATGGAAAATTTCAGGTTTGTTGCATCTCACCCCGAAATAACGTGAGCCCAGCTGATTTTCCGAATTATAATTTTTTCGAGTAACAAACGACAATAGACAGTTTTGTTTCCCTATATTAAATTTAAAGAAACGCATCTGAAACTGTTAAATTAGAAAAAAAAAATCTGTTATTCGCCTTTTATTGCAAAGTGTATGACATCTGTGAGGTGATGTTCTAACTATCACTTGCTTAAATTAGAGTATTTAGCGCGTTTTGGAATCAAATTTTTTGATTTTGATTTTTATCTTCTATGTTGGTACTCCCGTATTTTTCTGTCAAATATTTACGTATTAGCATAAAGAAAAGTAGTATAAGGGCAGGAACAGCGAGTCAGTAAGAACTTAACGTAATGGTACGCTATATAGACTTCCAATATTACTGACCAGCGAATCTTTAGAAACTTTTCGTTCAGTTTCGATAAAACGACTTGTCACTTTACCCCAACTTAACAAAGCAAACATTTTCGTTTAAACTGAAGGTAAAGTGAAAAAATATAGGACCGGATAGGATATTACTTCAAAATGGGCATATTATAGGACAGCAATATATTTTTTAATTTGTATAAAGTAAATTGTAAAATGCCGAATTAAATTTAATTATCAATCAATTCTGGATAAAGCATCGCTACATAATGAATACAAAAAAAAAAGAATATAAAAATAATTACAATTTATTCTTAACAAATTCAAATAATAAAACTTTAAATCTAGCAAAAGTTTTAACTTTTCTAATTTCCACCGGAACCTGATTCCAACTTGTAAACATAGTAAATAGTGGCGAGTTGTTGTAAACATTAGAATGATTAAATGACAGTATTATATTGCTATTTCGAGCAGAACCAATTTTTATTTTGTTGTATAAATAAACAGGAACTTGATTATTGATAATTTTATAGAGGAGCAATAATGATCTATAATAAAAAAATTGAGTCATTGTGCAACCAAATAATTCTCTAAACTTCAAAGTTACTTGTAAAATTTCCCTTGAGTTACAATCGCAACTAATGTAAGGTAATTCACAATACAACACATGGGGGATTACGAACGTTTTAGCAAGCCAAATCCTGACGGTTTTAGGACAAAAGTTCTTATTGATTTTCAATCCATATAAAGTACATATAAATATGTATAGGTAAATGGATTTGATTGGGGAAGTGTTTAGTGGAGACACGTTTATGACAAGGAGTAATATGGCTTTATCCTTTCAGCGATATTATGAGATATGATTAAAATAAAAATGGTTCTAATAATTCTTTAAATTCTAGCAGCATTTTTTAATCATTTATTAATTTCTGCATCGCAGCATATGCACAAAATTATTCAATTTCCCTAGTTATTATGGCCTAACTAGTCATACAGATTGGCTAGCCGACATGTCAAATTTTCTGTAAGAAAAAACTTTCGTCAAATTCCGTAAGGTTTCTTACTGATCCTTAATGACTCGCTGGCCAAGTTTAAAACGGACTCAAAAAATAATAACGTATCGTGGAGCGTTGATATAGTAGCGACCCTTTAATGTTTTTATTTTTCGGAACTATTATTAACAAACAGAATGGGTCTATGATAAATGAAATTGTTAATCAACAAACACAACCAAGAACAATATAAGTTGGCTAATATTAGCTAAAACGAAATATGTATGTATGAAAAGGAAAAAGAGTTTTTGTGAGCGAAACAATATTTTACATAATATCCTTATGTGTAAACTGTATGCATATTTAATCATATATGTACTTAATAGGGAGGTTGCTACCACGACTTAATACCGGTGCTTAGTCGGGTAGAGGTAAATGTTATGTATGTAAGAAACTGTAATATAAAATTGAATGTGTTTTCGAACAAGAGAAAACGAAATAGTGGCGACGAGGATTTAATTACAAAAAAAGTAAATAAAATCAAAAAAAATAATTTAAAGTTATAGTGAACATATTAAGAGATAGTATCAAGTGGTCGAAAAATCTGTATAAAGATTTAATAATAATAAAAAATAAATAAAAAGTCAAGCGGTTCAAACATCATTTACGGTAAATTGTGCCATATTTGAAATTCAATTAGTGTCCTGTTAAAGGTATCCAATTAAGAGTTTTTTTAAAAAACGTTTTGAAATGGATGATGCTAAAAACGTTATATCAAGTATACATTCGTTTGTGGGATCGATATCGGCATTTGTACCTGGGGACGATTTTGTCGCGTATAAAGTTCGAGTTGAACAGTTTTTCATAGTGAACCGTGTCGAAGAAACAATGAAAGTTCCTTTCTTTATAACGCTTATGGGGCAAGATACGTACAAAGTTTTGAAGTCATTGTGTGCTCCAAATTTACCCAGTACAAAAACATAAAAGTTAACAGCTTATTATTCACCAAAAGTGAACAAGCGAGCGGAACGGTTTAAATTTCAAAAAATCGTTCAAAAAACTGGAGAACCATTAAAAGATATTGTGGTTAGGTTAAGAAGTCAAGCAGAAACATGTTATTTTGGAGAATTTTTGAATAATGCTACCGATAAACAAAAAGCATTCGAAGATGCTCTAACAGATCGTTTCATAGTTGGTATTCGTAATGATAAAATTTAATAAAATTTATTAAATAACGATAACTATGATTTCGATAAATGTGTCGAAGTTGCAATGAATATAGAAATGTCTCTTAAACAGCACCAGGAAATCAAGCCGTTGGAAATAAATAAAGTCAACCATGAAAGTCGGCCTTCAACATCAAAGATAAAACAGCATCATACAAATTCAAATCGAAATATGCGTCATCGTTCTCCGTCTACATCAAACAGAACAACTAATTACAATCCATCAAAAAGTGGTCACCGTTATGGGTGTATGCATGATAGTCGATCATGTCCTGCAAAATAATCCAAAGTAAATTATAGACGTGTGAATAATCAGATTAAAACCATTAATTTCGTCGATAATCTATCAACGTCAGCCGTAATCAATTTACTCATTGAAGGAGTGGTAGTCGAATTGGAAGTGGATACAGGAGCGGGGACAAGTACCATCAGTTACCAAGAATATAGAGATAAGTTTAGTCATAAAGTAAAATTATTAGATTGTCATAACTGTTTGTCAACTATTTCAGGTCAAAATTTAGTAATAATGGGGAAAATACAAGTTCAAGTGAGTTTTTGTGAGCAACGATATGTGTTAGAAATGGTGGTTGTCAATACATCGTGTCAATTTAGAGCATTACTTGGTCGAGCCTGGTTGGACGTCATGCAACCAAATTGCATGCAACAATCATGTTATTCGTGGTTATAAAGCTGATATCCATATTAAGTTGTGTACTCTAATTTTTCATAAGTCGTATGCAGTTCCGTTGCGATTGAAAGAAAAAGTGTCAGCGGCATTTAATAGGTTGGTAAGTGATGGAATAATAATTCCAGTTAAATATTCCAAATGGGCTAGTCCTATAGTCGTAGTGCCAAAGGCAAACGGAGATATTCGTTTATGTATTGACTGTAAATTACCATAAATCGGTTTATTCATATGGAACATTATCCCCTTCCGTCTATAGAGGATATTTTTGCCAGTCTCAGTAATTTTTCCTATTTTAGTGTGCTAGATTTGTCCGGGGTATACTAAGCGTTACAAGTCTCTCCGTCATCACAACATTTATTGGCGATTAATACGCATCGTGGTCTTTTTCAATTTACTCATCTTACATTTGGTGTAGTAAGCGTCCCTTCCTTGTTTCAGTCTGTTATTGTTATTTGGATGATATAATCATCGGTGGCTCGTCATTAGAGGAATGTTGTAATAATTTATTTCAAACTTTAGAACGTCTCAATAGCCACAATGTGAAAATTAATTTTAGGAAGTGTTGTTTTCTTCAAACGGAAGTTGAATATTTACGTCATGTCTTGTCAAACAACACTATTCAGCCGAATCCTAAAAAAATACAGGCAATATTTGAAACGCCGTCACATAAAAATGTCACGGAGTTGCAATCCTTTTTAGGATTACCTAATTACTATCGGCGATTTATTCCCAATCTGTCCGCTAAATTAGTCGATTTTTTTGCGTTATTAAATAAAGCAGCTAAATACGAGTGGTCTGATCGTTTAGCAAAGTCTTTTCAAGAAGCAAAAATGTTAATAATTAATAACAATATCCTGGAATTATTTGATCTTTGAATAAGCCAATAATAATATCTACGGAATTGGGGCTGTACTTTCCCATTATTATAACGGGGAGGAAAAGCCGGTAATGTTTGCATCATGTACTTTATCAGCAGCTGAGAAGAATTATTCTCAGATTCATAGAGAGGCACTGGCTGTCGTTAAAAAATTCCAAATATTATATATATATATATATATATATATATATATATATATATATATATATATATATATATATATATATATATATATATATATATATATATATATATATATAAATAGATATATATATAAATATATATATATATATATATATATATATATATATATATATATATATATATATATATATATATATATATATATATATATATATGGAATTTTTTAACAACAGCCAATGCCTCTCTATGAATCTGAGAATAATTCTTCTCAGCTGCTGATAAAGTACATGATGCAAACATTACCGGCTTTTCCTCCCCGTATATATATATATATATATATATATATATATATATATATATATATATATATATATATATATATATATATATATATATATATATATATAAAAGAATTTACTGTATATACGGATCACCAAGCTTTAAGGGAAATATTTAATCCTAATAAAATTATTCCAAGCATCGCAGCAGCAAGATTGCAGCGATGGTCCATTATTCTTTTACATCGGCAAGGGTCAAAAATGTCCAATGCAGATTGTTTGTCACGATTGCCGCTTCAAAGTAGTACGAATATTAAGCACATAAGTGTAAATTCAATAAATGTGTGTTCTGAAATGCCCATCGACATTGAACAGGTCAAGAAAGCTATGTTACGAAATACCGTTTTAAGCTAAGTATTAGAATATATCAAAAATGGGTGGCCTGAGTCAATAAGCGAAGATGTAAAACCATACAAAGATAAAAAATCTGAGTTATGTTGTGATGATGGGTGTATATTTTATGGTAACCGTTTTGTAATTCCAGTGAGTCTTCGTCAAGAAATTTTAAATTTAGGTCATCAAAATCACTGTGGAATTTAAAATGAAAATGCAGATTAGGTCTTACTTTTGGTGGCACTCTATAGACAAAGAAATCGAAAAAACTTTAAATGTACCAAAGGAGCGCATAAATTCCGGTTGGTCAGCCACCATTTTTCCATTTGAACGAATCCATTTGGATTTTTTCACTTCGGAGGTAATATGTATTTAATATTAGTAGATGCTTACATTAAGTTTTTAGATATACAACAAATGCATAATACCACACGTCAAAATCTATGTCAAAAGTTTTCAAGTTTTTTCGCAATATTCGGGTTGCCGTCTGAAAATTTTACGGATAATGGATCCCCTTTCGGATCATACGATTTTAAAATTTTTTTGCGAGAAACGAAAAATAATACTTAGGTACTCATATTCCACCAAATCACCCGCAATCAAACGGGTTAGCGGAACGTAACGTACAAACCGTAAAGAATGCTTTCAAAAAATTTACCCTCGAACAAAAGAATTTACCAATAGCAGATCAAATACCGGTTTCTAATGAATTTCCGTAATTCACCATGCGGCAATTCACCGAAAACTCCGTCTGAGCTTGTATTTCCTTTAAAACCAAAAACTGTATTACATCTTATAAATAATGAAAAACAAGTAACATTTAACTTAACCAATGGTGGTTTGGCGTCTATTGGAGGGGGACACCAAAGTTGAGTAGATTAATCTACCAGCTCCGAAACCTTCCAGTATGGTGCGCATCACGTGAGCTGTTCTGGTCTTGTCATTAGGCAGCTGCGTGATGGGTACAATTGTGTAAGAGGTAACCTGTTTACAATTAGCAAGTGTACGTACTGTCTCCTCGTTGCAACCACTGGTAACTAAGGCCATTTGGTACAATTCAGCCAATTTGGCACAGGCCAAAGTACGGCGCTAAAGGATAAAACCTTGACAAAAAACCCTAATCCAAGGTGGAACAGCATATGCCGATGGATGAATGGCTGATAGTCTAATCAGTCCAAAATATGCGGACTCTGGATACCAGGCATCCTCCAGTTTTATTTAGCATTTCTATAGTAACAGGCGAGTACAGGCGATTTGCAATTCCCAGCAACTCGTAAGAGTATAATCAGACGGAATACGGGGCAGGTGTAGGAATATACGGGAGTGGGACAACCCTCTCGAGTTCCTTGGCCTTCATGCTACCGTCTTTCTAGCGGAACTATACATGCTGTAATAAACATCTAGGAGGGAGAGCAATAAGCCCAGATAGTATGTATCACGTAACGGGAGGCAGTATTGTCAGGTTCATTAAAAACCTGAATATTGACTGGCCGGATAATTAAACAAGGTCCAGCACAATAGATCTTTTAGGTCGCAGTGCGTAGTGGCTGATCACCCGCATGGCCCTCCAATAATAATTATAAAATAATAATAACTTAACCGATAATTGTGAAAATTTTAATAATATTAGAGAGAATAATACCTATAATTTTAGAAACAACTATAAAGTCGGGAAAAATGTTATGTATAAAAACCATTTTAAACATATCATTAAGTGGAAACCTGCCAATGTCGTTAAATAGATTAGTTGTTTTGTTTATTTAATTAATTTAGAAAATAATATCAGAATGGTTCATGAGAATCAAATTCGTAAATCATCATTACATGATACTGTTAAAGTTAGCTGAAAGTTGCCAGCCGAAAGTGAATAGTCGATAATGCAGATTGTGTTAGTGCAGTCGAAAATAAAAAGTCGATATTGCAGATTATGATACAACATTCAAGCCGAAAATAGAAAATTTAGTAGTTATCAGCCGAAAGTAAATAGGAAACATAAATTTAAATTAAAAATTTTGTAAATAAATGTTCGTGTAAAATTTTGCTTCGTAGAAAATATCGGAAAATCAGAAAAATATTCAAAATTGGAATAAAATCAGCCTCTAGAGTATATAATATATCTGAAGCTGAATCGTTTTTATGTGATTTGTCAATAGCTATCGAATTAAAAAATTCTGTTCAAGTTTCCCGTGGGAAATCTCGGTAATCCGATTTTCCAAAAATTTTAGAAAATTTGTATAAAATCAGCCTTTAAAGTGTTATGTCTGAAAATAAATTGTATTGATGTGATTTAGCAATAGCTATATTGAAAAAAAAAAATTTAGTTCAAGTTTCCCGTGGGAAATCTCGGAAAATTCGATTTTCCAAATTTATTAGAAAATTTGTATAAAATCAGTCTCTAGAGTGTTATGTCTGGAGATGGCTTCAATTGATGTGATTACTCAATAGATATCGCAGGAAAAAAATTTAGTTCAAGTTTCCCGTGGGAAATCTCGGAAAATTCGATTTTCCAAATTTATTAGAAAATTTATATAAAATTTGCCTCTAGAGTGTTATGTCTGGAGATGGATCGCATTGATGTAACTTAGCAATAGCTATCGCAGGAAAAAAATTCAGTTTATTTTCTCGAGGGAAATCTCAGAAAATTCGATTTTCCAAAAATTATTAGAAAATTTGTATAAAATCAGTCTCTAGAGTGTTATGTCTGGAGATGGCTTTAATTGATGTGAATAATCAGTAGCTATCGCAGGAAAAATAATTAGTTCAAGTTTCCCGTGGAAAATCTCGGAAAATTCAATTTTCCAAAAATTATTAGAAAATTTGTATAAAATCAGCCTCTAGAGTGTTATGTCTGGAGATGGATTTAATTGATGTAATTACTCAATAGCTATCGCAGAAAAAAAATTCAGTTCATATTTTCCGTGGGAAATCTCGAAAAATGCGATTTTCCAAAAATGATTAGAAAATTTTCCGAAATCGGAAAATCGAATTTTTCGAGATTTCCCACGGGAAACTTGAGCTGAATTTTTTTTTTGCGATAGCTATTGACAAGTCACATTAATCCAATCCATCTCCAGACATAACACTCTAGAGGCTTCTTTTATTCATCCATTTCTTACTTTCGGCTTGAAACTTTTTTGAATTTTCCGAGATTTCCCACGGAAAACTTGTACTGAATTTTTTTCCTACGATAACTATTTACAAGTCACATTAATGCAATCCATTTCCAGACATAACACTCTAGAGACTTTTTTATTTCATGCATTTCTTACTTTCGGCTGGAATTTTTTTTGAATTTTCCGAAATTTCCCACGGGAAACTTGAACTGAATTTTTTTCCTGCTATAACTATTGACAAATCACATCAATTCAATCCATCTCCAGACATAACACGCTAGAGGCTGATTTTATACTAATTTTCTAAAAATTTTTGGAAAATCGAATTTTCCGAGATTTCCCACGGGAAACTTGAACTGAATTTTTTTCCTGCGATAACTTTTGACAAGTCACATCAATGCAATCCATTTTCAGACATAACACTCTAACGGCTTTTTTTAATTCATCCATTTCTTACTTTCGGCTGGACTTTTTTTTTGAATTTTCCGAGATTTCCCATGGGAAACATAAACTGATTTTTTTTCCTGCGATAGCTATTGACAAGTCACATCAATCCAATCCATCTCCAGACATAACACTTTAGAGGCTTTTTTAATTCATTCATTTCTTACTTTCGGCTGGAAATTTTTTTGAATTTTCCGAGATTTCCTACGGAAAACTTGAGCTGAATTTTTTACTTGCGATAGCTATTGACAAGTCACATCAATCCAATCCATCTCCAGACATAACACTCTAGAGGCTTCTTTTATTCATCCATTTCTTACTTTCGGCTGGAAACTTTTTTGAATTTTCCGAGATTTCCCACGGGAAACTTGTACTGAATTTTTTTCCTGCGGAAGCTATTTACAAGTTACATCAGTCCAATCCATCTCCAGACATAACACTCTAGAGGCTTCTTTTATTCATCCATTTCTTACTTTCGGATGGAAATTTTTTTGAATTTTCCGAGATTTCCTACGGGAAACTTGAACTGAATTTTTTTCCTGCGATAGCTATTGAATAATCACATCAATTGAATCCATCTCCAGACATAACACTCTAGAGGCTGATTTTATACAAATTTTCTAATGATTTTTGGAAAATCGAATTTTCCGAGATTTCCCACGGGAAACTTGTACTGAATTTTTTTCCTGCGATAGCCATTGGGTAATCACATCAATTGAATCCATTTCCAGACATAACACTCTAGAGGCTGATTTATTACAAATTTTCTAATAATTTTTGGAAAATCGAATTTTCCGAGATTTCCCACGGGAAACTTGAACTGAATTTTTTTTCTGCGATAGCCATAGAGTAATCACATTAATTAAATCCATCTCCAAACATAACACTCTAGAGGATGATTTTATACAAATTTTCTAATAATTTTTGGAAAATCGAATTTTCCGAGATTTCCCACGGGAAACTTGAACTGAATTTTTTTCCTGCGATAGCTATTAACAAGTCACATCAATCCAATCCATCTCCAGACTTAACATTCTATAGGCTGATTTATTTTCGTATGGAATATCAATAAGATAATCTGCATTATCGACTTTTCACTTTCGGCTGGGAACTTTCGACTAATTTTAACAGGGTTATTACATGATAAATATCATCCTAGCATTAGAGTAATACCGGATAATGAACAACATTCCGGTAACGATTACACAACTACTAAAGCAAACCAAAAATTTGAAATGAACCCTATAAGAAAATCTAATAAAATCAAAGAATTATATCAAAATAAAACTGTTAAGCATAAGTTCTAAAGTAAGTCGGGGAAAGTGTTATATATGTATTTATAATTTGTAATAATTATTATTATGGAAATCACTGAAAATGGAAATAATTAAAGGTTGCGTATGCGACTGTACTATTTAATCAAACAAACAAGACCAATAATTAATATTGTTAAATAAAGAAACTGTAATATAAAATTGGATGTGTTTTTATTTTATTGTGAGAAAACAAAATAGTTAAGTCGGTCATGGGCTTTGGTAACTCCTCTTAAGATCTAGATGAAGTCGTTTAGAAAAAGTTGGTTGTAAACAAACAGAAGCAGGAAGAGTAGAGGGAACTTGGAAACAGACCAACCACATGTTAATCGTTATGAACAACAGGGAGGACAGTGAGAAACACTTGTCGCCTCCCGTCCCATACGGAACAGTTTACAGACGCTCAAAAACCGGTTAGTATCAATGTGGTTTTTATTTTTATTAAGTACTTACCTTATTTGACCCCAAACATAAATTTTCTGAAAAGAAAAAAAAAGAAAATTTAGATTACGTTGAATTAAAATTAAGTATAGATAGTAAGTTTTAATTTAATTGCATTCAAGCAAATCGGCTATCCCCCCCCCCGAACAACATTATTTGACTATTTCAGCGTAACCACCAAAAATTTAATTCCTTCAAATAAAATATTGGCGAAGTTTATACTCGCTTTTTCTGCTGATTGACCAAAAACAAAAGGTTTCTCCATCAATCAATCAACCGAAAAACTGCTATATTATCCCTCTCCAACATTTTATCGGTTATTGACAATGTGCAAAAATTGCAAAGGTGATGCACGTTTTTATTGCAGGTACACACGTACTGCCTCACTGGCAAAAATTTGTTTTCACGTTTATTCACCTGATGGAATTCAACTTGGTTGACAATGACCTTATAGTTGAAAAAACGGGAAAAAAATTAAGAAAAAATAAATAATTTTGTGCACACTCTTATTTAAGCGTGTACGCTAAGAGGGGAAAAAATATTTTTTCGTTTATTTACTGAAACTTGAGTCCAGACTTTTAATGTGTAGAAATAAATTTGTAAATAAACGGAATTGAAAATATGATACATAAGTATGAGCACGCGCCACTAGAATTAATGGGATGTTACGCTAATTCATTTGTTGGTTGTGAAACTTGTTTACGTGCATAGTTCCACTATGTACCAACAAGTTTGATACCTTAAGTACCTTGTAGTGCCCCGTTTGAAACCAACATTTTCACTCAAATAAATACTACTCATTTCGCACAGTAAAACACTCTTCACCAGAATTTTACGTTCAAAGCCGGTCATTATATAAAGCTTGATTCTAATTTTTATATGCAATTACTAAGCCACACTTTATTTATTGGCCCTTGTAGGAAGAAGAAAAAAAAAATTGTTTTCGTTTTAAGTTGTACTGATTGCTGTGTGCTTGTGCCCGTGCTGTTTGAATCTATTCGTCTAATCGACCGAAAAGCCAGATCGAAGAGTAACACTGAGAAAAAAAAACAATTTATGCCACATGATTTTTTGTTGTTATTGTTTTTTAAGACAGTGGGTGTCAAATATCAACTATTTAAAAATTTCTTGCACTTGGTGTTGTATTTATCGCTTGAGAAGAAAAAACAATCATCCGAAAATTATAAAATTGGGCTCATTTTAAAGATAAATGAATAGGGATTATAATATTTATAATTATAAAACTGGTCTCATCTTCTATTTTTTCCTTTTCAAAATTGCCGTCGAATCTTTCTATTTGAATTTTCTCCCATCATCATTTTTTTTTCTTCTTTTTTTTTAATCTTTTGCCCCATTTAGTTCTATTAGACATACTAAAATATCCTTGTAAAGTCGTAACATCCTATATCGTTTTCTTGCAAAATGCAATTAAGCATAAAAAGTTTGTAGATTGTAATACTTCAAAGTATTTTGGAAGAAAACGAAGGGAGATGCTGCGCTGATTTTTTAGTATGTCTTAGAGAACTAAATGAGGAAAAAGATAAAACAAGCACATGAGAGAAAATTCAAAAAGAAAGTTTCGACGGCCATTATGGAAAATAAGAAAATGAGCCCAATTTTATAATTTTTGGATGATTGTTTTTTCTTCTATAGCAATAAATACACCACCAAGTGCATGACATGTTTAAATATTTGAGACCCTGTATCTTAAAAAAACAACAACAACAATATGGGGTCTCGTACTTGGGGGTGATTACAATTATTATTAAGATGCATTAGTCCTACTAACATTTGATTAGTACGAATTGGGTTAATTTATTTTTCAGTTTTCACTATGATTTTTAGTTTGTCGTACGACAAATTGTTTTCTCGATATTTATATTTCTTGATAAATTAAGTTTGTTAATTGTTGCTCTAAATGAAGTTACGCGCTTCTATGGTCTGTTTTGGGCTTCCTAAATTTTTGTTCGCCTTTCGTGATTTTCGAGATGAAATTAAATTGTGAATTTAGAGAATGCGATATTGGTAAGCCTTAGGTAAGCATATAACTGGTTTGTTCCTTCCCTTTTATCCTCTCTTTCTCGATGGTAGATCAAGCCTTAATTTATTTTCACAATCCTCACATGCCCAAGCAATTTCGTTACAGAGTGGGAAAATGTTCTCGACGATTGTCCACTGCTAGGTATTTTGTTGATGTTTCGATGTATGAAGTGTTGCTATGATAGATGCCCGAAACTGCGATTAGCAGAGGTGTAATAATTTCACTTTTCACATTTTATTGTATTACCCTGCTACGCACATCTATGATTTGATATGTTATATATGATAAACGAATTCATCGTCTATTAACGAATACATTGCAGTTAATCTTGTAGTTGTGACGGCGCGAGTTATCGATGGATGCAAAATGTTGTGATGTGTTGTAACAGAACCTTACGATTTCGTTAACAGACACGAATCCAGAGGTCTAGTGCCGCTATAGGTATCTGGCTAATGCCCACGGTATGTTGTGTGGGTTTCCAGACATGGATTCATGCTTTAATAACCGCATAAAAAGAGTAAACACATCAAAAATAAAAGAAGAAGCGAAACACTTTCATGTTTCCAGGAGCAAAACAAAATTATTAAACCTGGTGTACACCGAGTACTACACCCACTGCAATCACCTCATAGCCCGCTTAATCATCGGCCAGTCTATCGGAACTGCCCTTCCGCTTCTCCAACAGATCAACGTCATAAACGGTCAGCATATGTGCCATGTCGATTTCTCCGACAGCCTGACATGAGAAATCGACACGACCGGAGAGTTACGGAAAGACCGACCCAAAACGAGAACCCTACGTCAAGAACTCATCTCGGTCACCCTGTCCCCCACTTTTCACTCATCTCATGTCCACACAAGAACCAAAAGAGATGTGAACCCGAAGGAAAGAAAACAACAGTAAAGAAAAAAATAGCGGGTTAAATGCGTGGCTACTAGAACGTGAGAGCTGTAAGAAAACCTTATATAACAAAAAAAATTAATTTTCTTACTAGTCGAGACAGGCTCACATCATCAATAACAAGTGTCCCAACTTATCAGAAAAAAATTTAGCATTGCAATAATAGGATAAATCAATAAAAAAAAAATAGAAAAAAAATGTTTACGTTAAAATAAATTAAAATCAGTGTTTGTTTTGGGTTTTCTTAAAAAAAAAAAAAAAAGTAACGCATACCTGATGTCCGACACAAAAGAGACCCTATTGCAGTCTCTTTCTGTCTAGCAGCCGCCCCCTCTTTCTCTCCGATTCCACTCACCTACATTGACAGGGTTGCTGGAACTCCCAAATATCTAGGACCCCGCTTGATTGGCAAGGTTGCGTTCGACTTAGGACACCGGGTTGTTTTCACGTCACGGTCCATCTTTATGTATTTTCTCTTTTGAGCCGTTATCACCCGACCACACCCTCAAGACCACTAGACACCCTATTTAAATTTGGGAGTATTTTATTCTGTTTTTTTAACTGTTTATCCGGGCTTTGGCCCGGACTGCCGCTTAAACACGATACACCACACGTGAATTCCAAAAAAAATGTCCACCTGGAACTTACCACGCGAACTTCTCACATACACACACAACTTCTCACACACTTCTCAAGCACACACGCAACATAGTGTTACGCAGACAAGGGGCGGCGTAACAGTTCATAGTGAACAACCTCAATTTTTCTTATTAGTAAAGATCACGCTCAATAGTATTATGTCTACCTTTTTCTGGTTGGTTCGACTTTCGTTCAATTGTATCATTTTCATCTGAACCTCCCTTGATTTTTTAAGTAGTCTCTCTAATAATCGAAAACCTGTAAATAAAAAAAGATATGACGCGGTTTTCAATGAAAAATGAAAAATTTGCTTTGATTTGTTAGTTGAAGACCCAAGCTCTATAATTTGCCATTTTTAATTTTGAATCATTTGAATTTATTAATCAAAAATTCAATAAACGATTCTAAAATTGTAAAGAAAATGAACACAAATAGAATGAAAGACCAACAAATTATTACAGATATATAGTTGGGCTAGAAAATACAAAAAAAAATTTTCAAATAACCAACCATCAGTATTTTTCCCTACTTATAGAGAAGGATATATGACAAGCAATGCAGTGACTTGTTTTTGAAACTAACACCTATTTTAGAATCGACGGCTAAAGGAATTTTTTATACTTAATTAAAGTGTTAGAAAACAACCAAGTTCAATTTAAAAACATTATAGGATATACAGCCGGCAACTGTAAAGTAATGTTGGGAAAACAGAATGGTGTTCAAGCCAAACTGAAACATTTGGTTCCCAAGTTAATAGTTAATGGTGGTACCTGTCACAACATTAATCTGATTTCCATGACTGTTACCAAATACAATTGAAAAATTAATAAGGGAAATAAACCACAACTTCAGTAAGAATTCCAGTAGAAAACAAAATTTTTTATAATTTCAAGAGTACTTCGGCACAGATATTCACCAAACATTAAATTTTGCTGCGACACGCTGGTTGTCTCACCAAGTAAACAATTCCAATAAATATAAGTATTTATTTGTTACTTTTATCTAAATTTTTAGGCTGCCATTGACAGAATTCTCGAGCAATGGGAACCACTGCTGTACTACTTTGAATTGGGGAATTTCGAATCAACTTACTTAAGCCAACGAAAATATTGAATTTATTTTTAGTAAGTTGACCAAATGTTATTATTTATTATTTCTATCATAAGCAATAGAATTATTAATAATATTAATAGAGGAATGCACTCAGAAGAGGCAAGAATGCATATTTTTATTCCAAGACTGAAATATTTGATCAGCCAATTTGCTAGAAATTTTATTGCAAAAGTTCAAGATATGTATTGTGGTACTCACGTTGAACTTTAATGTTATCGAAATTTGCCAGAACAGGATATAATCGAATTTAAAACAAATGTTCTGAAATTGTATATTACCTTTTGTGAAAATTTACGAAAGCGGATTAATTTTGACAATTTTGAATTTCTCGCCTCTACTTTCCCCAGAAAATGTTATTTCGGGAAAAGTCAATAACATTTTGCCAAATATTAAAATTGTTTGATGATAGTGAATTAAAAAATGCAGAGCTAATAAATAATGAATGTCGAGCGTTGGCTGATTATAATGAAATTAAAAAAAAAAAAAAAAATTTGCCCGTAGAGCAATTTTGGGGAAATGTTAGCGCGATCAAAAATCAATTGAGTGAGCCAATGTTTGAAAATGTTTAACGAATTGTACAAGGGATTTTGTCTATTTCTCAATCGGATTATATCCGATGATTAAAATCACTCAGCTGCTCTAATTACGTCCGATAAAAGCGTAAAAGTTATACCTATTTCTGAATTGCCTGCTGTTATGCCTATTAGTCCCGCGGTCATACAAACCAGCCATGCACAATCCTGCGGCCTATACTGGAATCTTTTCTGATATGATGACTTCTACATTCATGATCTACAGTGTTGTCCTGCCTGCAGTTGGGAACAAGCATCTTAAAAATAAGGACACAAAAACTTTTTGTGGTACCAGACAATTTTCGATAAATTTTGCGGTAAAGATGTATTGTACCGACGGTATGGCTATGTTTCTTAAGGTTTGATCCGTATACTTCTGAAAATGAAATTGTGTACATGGTTAAAAACTTGTTTGGAGATTGCAGGCTGTAAATCATTCAAACTAATCCCTAAATCCTAGTCCCGAATCTCTGGAGTTTATTTGCTTCAAATTGGGCATGAAAGCTGATGCCGACAGCGCATCCATCCCTGTCAGTGGTGGGCAAAATGACGTAAAAAATATTTTTTTACATATTTTACGTAAAAAATTGTAAAAAATCGAAAAAATGTAAAAATAACGTAAAATAATGTAAAATCGTAAAAAATGTAAAATACTTATATACCTACTATATTTCCGTTTTTATAAGTTTCTTTTCCGTAATAAAATTAAATTTATCAAACCAATTCATTATACACAAACAGCACATTGTTTTGTTCCTTTTCCACGCGTATTGTATGTGTTGCACCACTTGTCAAAATTTAACCTAAAATTATAGTTTGATTTATGTTTTATAATGTGAGGTTTGTGGGAATTTAACGAAAATAAGTTCAATTTAATTTATTTTAAGTTAATTTATAATAATTTCCAATTAAAAATGTCGAACGGAAGACCAAGAACCACTAATTTTAACGAATTAGACTTTAAGTTGGTGAAATCTGATCTCATTGCTGATCTCATTGCAACATAAGCAAAAATATTTTGCAAAATACCGCCCTCAAAATTATCTTATTACCAGCCGTGTACGTCGATTAGTAACATTAGGATTTTATTATTTTAGCAAAAGGTGCGGAAATAATAAAAATTCCGAGCCCGACATACTAAATTCTAGCACGTCCAGTACTATGGATATTGTAAAGTATACTATTGAAGTAGTGATGGGCTAAATCGATCTTTTTTGTTGAAAAATATATGAGAAAATAAACAAAACAAAACGAAAAAGATCGATTTAGCACATCACTATATTGAAGACATTGAGGTGCAAGAAATCGAATCAACTGAAATGGATGTTTTTAATACAGAGAACAATATAGAAGTACCAGAAGTAAAAAAGTTCGAACGAAAGTGACGCTGCGTCTATACATCAACTTCGTTTCTTCCTTCAAGTAGTAGCGTTCTATCACCATCGCCAAACAATATTGGACTATAACATTTCCACGGATGAACTTGTTAGGGCTATTATCACTTCTCAAACCTAACTATCAAAAAAAAAAATACGAAAGGCTATTAAAAAAAGATTCAAAAAATTCGGAATCATTATCTGGTTATGCTTTAAAACCGTCTTATGCGCAAATAATCCCCAGCCGAAATATTTTCAAATCGATTCATTTGGCAAAAAGTTGGTATAACACAAATAATTATGCAGTGGTTTCGGACAATGCCAGTACCATGATTAGTATGGGCAAAAATGTCAATAATATCGTATGGCATTCTACGTGCAACAGTCACACGGGGAATCTTTTTGCGAAAGACATTGTTGACGCTAATTTATCGGGAAAAGTCAATTCTATTTTAAAGGAATTTAAACATACCGATTTCGAGAAGGCTGTGCTTAGCAAAGGTGGTAAACGAATTCGGTTGGCATGTGACACGAGATGGTGCTCATGTAGAGATGCATATGAAAATCTTCTTTATAATTTGCAGTACTTACAGCAGATCATTATAGAGGAAAAAACCTAAAATAGTGAAGTCTTCAAATTAATTTTCGATGACGAATTCATCGAAAAGATTTAAGAAGAAAAGGAAACGTTAGACCCTAAATGCAAATTAAATAATTTTTGTAAAAAATCCGATTCTTCATTGGCTGATGCAGCATATATGTGGCTTATTGTTTGAAATGAATGGCAAAAATAAACAAAAAATGCGAGATCATTACCAACGTCAAAATGATTTGGTTGGCTACTATCTTCATCGATTTTACGACAGTTCTCTACTTAGCGGTAACTATTTAAAAATATACATAATTTTACTTGAAAAATTTTCTCTTAAAATATAATTTATCTTTTTTGTAGGTGACTTTGAAGACAGAGTAAATCATTTCCTTCTAAAAATTTAACAGGCGCAGGAATAGAGGAGTGTCATGCCTATAAAAAGAGACTAGGTTTATTCGAAATACTTTTCAATAAAGGTATTAAAAACCCCATACATTCTGGAGTACAGCGGAGATGAAATATCCGGAACTTTCCAGGTTAGCTTTAAAAATTTTAAACCTTCCTGCTTCATCTGCTCAA
Source organism: Tipula vernalis (assembly GCA_958295665.1). Classification (NCBI taxonomy): domain Eukaryota; kingdom Metazoa; phylum Arthropoda; class Insecta; order Diptera; family Tipulidae; genus Tipula; species Tipula vernalis. The sequence continues at coordinate 136,143,721 of OY282560.1, forward strand.
ATATAGCGAATTTTTTCAAATTGGGGTCAAATACATACCTCAATTAGGAATCGATTAACATTTCAAAGATCGAAGCAGCTGCTTCATGTTTATTTTGCGCTCAATAATAAGGAAATTTTGAGAGACTCTGTTCAATGGAGCGACGACGATGATGATTATTATCGATTTAGTTGTGATATTTAATTATATGTATAGGTATGTTAGGAAATGAAATTGGAAAAACTAATATGTTTCTGTTAAAAAAATAAAATAGAATTTAAAGTTTAAGCCTATCAAAATTTATCTGTATTGTCTTTTAATGTTATTCAACGAACTTTGCTAAATTCTTCGAAATAACCAATATGAACTGCCATAGAATGTGAATTTTATCATATTGCTACCGATTGCTTTAAAACAATATTTTTACTGCAAATACCACATTTTTAAATATTATTTTACATTATTTACGTATTTTACATTTTCTACGTTTTTTCTGAGAGTTAAATAGTAATGTAAAAATATAAGTTTTTTACCAAAAGCGCGTAAAAAATTGACGTAAAAAATTGGTACATCACTGGTCCTTGCGGTTGCTGCATATGTTACCTGCGGATCTACTCTGCAATATTATTTGGAATTAATAATTTCATTGATTCTGCTGTTGCGCCATTGGTTCGAGCTGGTGAATAAATAATTGCTACGGGTGACTTTAATATTCCTGATGTTACTTGGATTGATGTTGACGGAGTTTTCATGGCCTCTTCCATCGACCAAAGAGGATTAGCAGTCACTAATTATTTTGCTAGCACAGCATTAATGCATGTGGACCGAAACAGCAATAGTCGAGGGAAATTCCTCGAAGTGGTTTTTTCAACTGAACTTAGGTATTTGGAGCTCTCGCCGTGTAAGGACTTCACTCTCTATTCTCCTACAATTATGATATTTATTTATCAAGATAATTGTAATACTTTGTGTACCGCTAGTAATACTTTTCATTTCGATTTTACACATGCTAACTACGTTTTTTTAAACCGATTTCTTGTCGATTCGGACTAAGTATTTCTAGAACGAGGAGGAGACTGAAACGATAGTGTTTTTTTATTCAGCAAGCTTCTCAAGTCTAGTATTAAAAGATATGTTCCATCAATAACAAACGAACCTCGGTATCGGGAGCTATAATAAACAGCTAATTCCGTGTAACTACTTTGAGCTGGTTAATTTACAATAAATACATTTTGCAAATCGAAGATGAATTAACTTCCTATCCTAAGAACTTCTGGAATTTCATAAATGGTAAACGGAAGTTTGCTGAGTTTCCTAGCCCAATCACTTTTCAGAACTCTTTCGCCAGTCAGCCTTCTGATATATCCAATTTGTTTGCCAATTTTTTCGAGTCTGTATATGTAGATCCTTCAGTATCATAGAACAAGCCATTAACTAACCGCAGTATGTCTGATTTTATCTTATTAAAATTTGAGAAAGCTGAGATCTATGATGGGTTATCTCAACTTGAAGTTGATAGCCCAAATCCTTATTAAGAATTGTGCAGAGAGTCTAGCCCTTCCACATACTATTATCTTTAATAATAGCCGGCGTACTTCCGATTTTCAAACCTGCCAATAGAAGTGAAGTCAGCAACTATCACGGAATCGCTATTTTTTCTGCTGTACCAAAACTATTCGATTCCATGGTACAGACGTTTTGGTTGTTTTATGTAAAAATGTTTATTTCTCCTGTTAAACACGGATTTTATCCGCGTAGGTCTACGCCGACTAATCTAGTTTCTTTTGGTGAACATTTATATAGTAGACTAGAACATCTCGTTCATTTCGTGTTACCTCAAGAGTTCCTCAAGGAAGTCACATTGGTCTGCTTTTATTTTCATTATTTGTAAATGATGTTGTTGAGTGTTTGAAGCGGATGATATGAATATATTTGCTCCAATTAATGAGGTTGCTGATTGTGTGAAATTGCAAGGTGACTTGAATAACTTTTGCAGTTGGTCATTTAATAACAAATTATTGCTGAATGTGGGTAAATGCAGGATTTTATCATTCTCTCGGATGCGGCCGCCAATATTCCTGCAATATTTTTTTTTATAATATTGCTGTTGATAGAGTTGAGCTCATGTCCAACTTAGGCTTAACCTGTTCTTGTGATCTAACTTTGACTAAAGCTTACATTATGCTAGGTTTCATTAAGCGCAATTGTAAAGACTTTTGCGACCTGCTCACACTGAAAACTCTGTATATATACTTTGTTCGTTCAGTTCTAGAATATGTTTTTTAGATCTGGTCCCCTGTTTATAAGTACCATTTAGATAGGATTGAGAGTGTTTTGTATGCCCTTCGTGGATTACCCACTGAACAATTGAATCAATATACTCTCCCACCTTATAATGATCTTTGTAATTCACCGACGAGACGTTGCGTCGGCTAACATCGTTCATGATTTTCTGACTTCCCGAATAGATTTTGCTCGTTTCAATATCCACGCTCCCATACGCTGTTTGCGCGGTCGCTGTTTGCTACATATTGATCCTCTCTCTACGAATTTTTCACATCTGAAGTTGTTCAAATTTATGTCTAGATAATTGTTAAATTTTGTTTTTGTATGTTTACTTACCGATGCTATATACTTACTGTAGGTAATAATAATAATAATAATTAATAAATAAATAAATAAAACAAAATGAAAACCTTAAATAAAAAAATGCAAAAACTGATAGTTTTCATTACATGTCAACAAGTTAATTAATCTTATAACTTATGAAAATAGACCAATGGCGAAAGGGGCTATAGTAAAATCTAGGTTTTTATGGTAGGTGACAACTAGCATTAATTATTACATATTATTAGTTTTATCCGAACACATTTTTTCACCACGAAACAAACACAGAGCAAAGTAAACCGCAAAATTTAAACAAAAAAATATTCTAGTAAATATTAGTAATAATCATAAACATATAAAAAATGAAACTATGGAGATTTTTTTGTAAACCTTTAAATTTCTACACTAAACCACGGAAATATACTCATATAACTCAAATCGAAATAAAACAGTTTCCTTGACTATAACTTATAAAACCGAAACATAATAACAGTCAGAAGAAGCAGAAATACTTGTAATAATTTTATATGACAATAAAAATTGTGCCAATAAAATTATTCGAAAAAAAGAAAATAATTTTTTTTGTTTTATTGGTTGACGTGAATTTATAGAAAACAATGGCACGAACGGAAAAAGGGACTACTTTTCATTTATTATTGTGAAAAACGATAATAAAAAGATGTTAAAAATACTGTTGAAGGTTCTTTTGATAACCGAAAAAAAAAACAATGGTTTATTATTTTATTACCAAGGATAAAATCGCATAAAAATTGAGACATACTACACACATACATGGTAACTAAGAAAGCATTTGGGAAACATAAAACTTTTTACATAAATTATTTTTGTATAAATATTGCTAAAAAACGCTGAGATCAAGATATCTGTAAGCTCACATTATCTAATAAATTTTTCGTCTATATCGTCGTTGTAAAAAAACATATACATGTATAACAGAAATTAAACAAAACCCCTTCATTCTTCCTTCCTTCCTTTTATAAATGTTATTTTATTCTTATACGCATAACCCCAAAAAACCAAATAAAAGTTCATTTCTTGTGTACGGAAAAAACAATGTTTGAAAAGACCTTTTTCGCTTTACATATTAGACAAAAGATGTAACGGCATATAAATATAAATATGTATTTTTGCAAGATATAGAAATAAGTACTTATTTTATACAGCATCCATCTACCTTCGTCCCAATATATAATTTATACATTACATTCTGATTATATTTATGCAAATATTAAACTTTAAAAACTTTTAATTTTTTTTGCTGCTTCTTTTTCGTGATATTTAAGCTCCATTGTTTTCACATGAATAATATGCCGCAAAAATTTTACACCTTTAGTTAATTCTAAAGTAGCCTAATATCATTTTAAAAAATGATTGTTAAATCAATGAATACATAAAAATACCAAACACACATAATTAAATCTGATCTAATAGAATAATTAAGACAAGTTACTTTAAATACCTATTTGAGTAACAATAACAAATTATCCCAATATCGTCAGGTTGAAATTTTAAATTTAAACTTTCTGTAGGTATATGGATGTGAAGTTTCCCACAAATCCACAGATTCTTTATATGGATTAGTTTCACACCACTAAAATAAATTCCAGTTGGAAAAATTATGATTCATATTGAAATTGTTAGTACTAAAAATGTAATTTTTCTTACAAAATCTTTCAAATAATAGTTATTTCTTAGGAAAATGGGACCACTCAAGTCCAATATTAGTGGAATTTGTTTACAAACTAATATGTGGTCCATAAGAAATTTCTGGCAAGTGGCGTAAATAACATTTAACAATTTATTGTCAAAATCGCCAGAAAAAATTTCCAGTTTAAATTATTCCTGTGGTTAATAAAAAATTTAAGCAGCTACTCCATGCATTGAAACAATATCTGTCGAAGTATGATTTGTTCCCATCGATAGGGCAAAGTATTTGAGCTCGATGGATGGAAAAATAGGTCAGCTGCTATGTGTACTATCAGAACCTGAATTCAAATCTCTGACAAGGTGTGTCCATTTATCAGTTTTAGCTAAAACCTCAATTCTGAATATGGGGTCGGTTTTGGGCTCGATGGACGGAAAGGTAGGCCTGCTATTACCTGTAAGCCCAATAATCACTGTTGGGGCAATGCTCTATTGCTTTCTTCCCAAGAGTTGATTGCTGGTTTCAGCAATTATTGTAATAATTATTAAAAGTCTAAAATTATTTTATTTGATATATAAATTTTTTATTATAAAGTTTTATTTTATGGTTTGAATTTTGAGTGATGTGCTCGACGCCTGATTTGTATATGTGTGTATACAAAAAAAACAAAAACCCAAGTGATAATGCAGTACACTATTTTATTTGTATGTAACACATAATATGTATAATTTCTAATTGCGTAATTAAGATTAAATATTTCCAATTAGTATTTTTGTTTGCTACCTAATATAAGATTTTGTACAACTAGTAGATCACAGATGTCTCTAGCGATAAGTAAAGATTATTTAAATTCATTTTAATAATAATATAGAGAGAAAAAATGTATATTGATTGTCATTGGAATCGTCCATCAAGTAATGTCGGACCACAAAACTGTAAACTCAAAATAAAATTATTAAATTTGGATTATTGTTTTATTAAATGTAATTGGTGTTAGCTTAAAAAAAATAGAATTTCGAAAGGGAAGAAAAAGATCTTCCTAAATCATTGGTGTCAGAAGTGGGATTCCTGAATCCAACACAATCTACAGTATTCTTCAACTACAAACAACTTATACATTCTACATTGGATATTGGATTATATCAAACATCTAGTTTTCAACGTAATACAAATTTGTGAATACGGTAATTCCAGTGATCACACGATATTTGTCTACATAATCTGCGAAAGATACTGTTAAAGATAGCCGAAAGTTGCCAGCCGAAAGTGAAAGGTCGGTAATGCAGATTGTGTTAGTCCAGCCGAAATGAAAAAAAAATGGTAATGCAGATTGTCTAATTCCAGGCGAAAGTAAAAAGCCGATAATGCAGATTATGATATAACATTCTAGCCGAAAATAAAAAATATAGTAGTTATCAGGCGAAAGTGAATAGGATATATAGATTTAAATAAAAATTTTTGTAAATAAATTTACGTGTAAAACTTTGTTTCGTAGAAAATATCGGAAAATCAGAAGAATATACAAAATTGGAAAAAAATCAGCCTCTAGAGTATATATCTGAAGCTGAATCGTTTTTATGTGATTTGTTAATAGCTATCGCAGAGAAAAAATTCAGTTCAAGTTTCACGTGGGAAATCTCGGAAAATTCGATTTTGCAAAGAATTATTAGAAAATTTGTATAAAATCAGCCTAGAGTGTTATGTCTGGAGATTCAATTGATGTGATTACTCCATAGCCATCGCACGAAAAAAATTCAGTTCAAGTTTCCCGTGGGAAATCTCGGAAAATTCGATTTTCCGATTTCTGAAAATTTTCTAATAATTTTTGGAAAATCGAATTTTCTGAGATTTCTAACGGGAAATTTGAACTGAATTTTTTTCCTGTTATAGCTATTGAGTAATCACATCAATTGGATCCATCTCCAGACATAACACTCTAGAGGCTGATTTTATACAAATTTTCAAATATTTTTTGGAAAATCGGATTTTCCGAGATTTCCCACGGGAAACTCGAACTGAATTTTCTTCCTGCGACAGTTATTGACAAGTCACATCAATTAAATCCATCTCCAGACATAACACTTTAGAGGCATTTTTTATTCATCCATTTCTTACTTTCGGCTGGAAACTTTTTTGAATTTTCCGAGATTTCCCACGGGAAACTTGAACTGAATTTTTTTCCTGCGATAGCTATTGACAAGTCACATCATTGCAATCCATCTCCAGACATACCACTTTAGAGGCTTTTTTTATTTATCCATTTCTTACTTTCGGCTGGAAACTTTTTTGAATTTTCCGAGATTTCCCACGGGAAACTTGAACTGAATTTTTTTCCTGCGATAGCTATTGATAAATCACATCAATGCAATTCATCTCCAGATATAACACTTTAAAGGCTGATTTTATACAAATTTTCTAATAATTTTTGGAAAATCAAATTTTCCGAGATTTCCCATGGGAAACTTGAACCGAATTTTTTTCCTGCGATAGCTATTGACAACTGACAAGTCACATCAATTTAATCTATCTCCAGACATAACACTCTAGAGGCTGATTTATTTTCGGCTGGAATGTCAATAACATAATCTGCATTATCGACTTTTCACTTTCGGCTGGAAACTTTCGGCTAACTTTAACAGGGTCATCAAATGCTGTATAATACAAATCTGTGCATACATTTGGTCGGTATAAGTATTTGGTGTATTTGGTATAAGTATTTGGTGTACTTGATCGTACATCTTACATCAACAAAATTTGATATTGATACAAGAGCTAAATGGCGGGAACATTGTCCTTTGAACGCACTTCCAACATTAACCGACATGGCAAATTTTATTAATTTCCGTTGTCACAAATTAACGAGTCAAACCATTGACAATCCACCGAAACAACAACATTCTGCAGTCAAAACATCAGATCCGAGATCGGGAAATTGTTCTAAGAGGTCTTATTCATCACTTCGTTCTGCTAACAGCAAGAATTGCGTTTTTTGTAATAAGATTGGACATTTGATCATGCGTTGTAATGAATTCCTAGTATTGTCTGCAAGTGACAGCCGAATAAAGGTAGAACACCTCAAACTTTGTCTCAACTCTTTAAGACAATCTCCTACATTGGAAAAGTGCGTTGTAACAGATGGTTGTCGTATGTGCAAGGCAAAGCATCATACGCTTTTACACATACATGCTGATAAAATAAATGTTACAAATACAACTTCACTTTCAACAGGCCAATCTTCATTTGCTGATGCTATCAAATGAAAACAAAACCACGGTTCAAGCCTCGGGAACCAAAAAGGTTTCCCGGCCACTGTTTTAGTTGAAGTTTTGGATCATTGTGGCACGATAATACTAGCAAGAGCATTATTGGACTCAGGTTCTCACATAAACTTTGTCACTAAATTATTAACAAAACGATTGGGACTCAAAACTAAATGTTCTTCGGGAAAAATACTTGGCGTCTCTGGTGCACCAATATCGGCATCTAGCTGTGCTATAATCAAATTTCGCTCGCGATTGAATACATACGTTAATTTACTTGAATTTCAAATATTAACTAAAATATCCGAAGAACAACCATCAATTTTAATTGATCCAGTGAATTTGAAAATTCCCGCTAACATTAATTTTGCTGATCCAAATTTTTACCATCCGCAAAAAATAGATTTGTTATTGGGTGCAGAAATATTTGCTGAAATTCAAGCAAATAGACAAATTAAATTAGGTGAAAATTTACCATATTTGCAAAACACAGTTTTAGGATGGGTCGTTACTGGAGCAATATCCAATAAACCAACAGAAACAATTTCCTGTAATGTAGCTGTATCAAGAGCAGAATCGTGCTACGTTGAGGAGTTATTAAAGAAATTCTGGGAGCTAGAAAATGTTGAAGAAAATGGTCAAACGGCTGAATCGGAATGTGAAAAACCATATAAAAACACTTTCAAACGGGATAATTCGGGAAGATTCATAGTCAGATTGCCATTACGAGAAACTCAAATTCAGTTGGGAGAATCAGATGTACTATCACAGCGAAGATTTTTAAATCTCGAAAGACGGTTAAATAAAACTCCAGGGTTACGTCCAGCTTATAATAGTTTTATGTTGGAATATGAGACATTGGATCATATGGAACGTGTCGACAATATTAAAACTCCACATTATTATTTGCCACATCATTGTGTCTTCAAGTCAGACTCTACCACAACTAAAACTAGAGTAGTTTGTGACGGCTCAGCAACAACTACTTTTGGAATATCGCTCAACGACTTGTTACTAGTTGGGCCAGTAGTTCAAAATGAATTATTTACTACTCTTCTGCGGTTTCGTTCACATGCGTTTACCTTCAGCGCTGACATAAAAAAGATGTACCGACAAATTCAGCTTCATGAGGACGATCAACAGTTCCAACAAATATTCTGGCGTTACCACAGTAACGAAAAACTACACACATATAAGCTTAAAACCGTCACTTATGGTACAACTTCTGCACCTTACTTAGCGACCAGATGTTTGTTGGAACTGGCTAGACTCTTTGAGGAAACTCAACCACTTGCCGCCGCTGCAATGCTCGATGTTGTATATGTTGATGACTTACTCACAAGATGTAACTCAATTGAAGAAGCATTACATTTACGAAACACCATATCTACAATATCAAACTCTGCCGGTATAACATTGCATAAATGTTGTGCAAATCGCCCTTGTATCTTAAAAGGTGTCCATAATGAAAACAAGGAACAGTGTCTGCAGCTTGACGACTATTAATATGTTAAAACACTGGGACTTTATTGGCATCCATCTACAGATGTTTTCAGAATTCAAGTTAGTTCGAGTTTAGCGTCATCAACAAGAATCACAAAACGAAGCGTGATTGCCGAGGTAGCGGAAATAATCGATCCGATTGGTTTAGTATCGCCTGTAGTGATTATCGGAAAAATGTTCATGCAGAAATTATGGAAGTTAAAATTAAGCTGGGATGAGAGTTTCCCAATGAGTTATCATACTTATTGGCAAACGTTTCAAAAGGAATTGGTGAAACTAAAGAATTTAAGAATACCGCGGCATCTATTTAATAACATTAACAACCCGACTAATATTGAACTATGTACATGGATTTGCTGACGCCAGTGAAAAGGCCTTCGGTGCAGTAATTTATGTCAGATTTCGGAGTGAAAATTCATATATTGTTAAACTCCTGTGCGTTAAATCTAGAGTTGCACCACTTAAAGTACAAACGTTGCCTCGTCTGGAGTTATGTGCGGCACAACTACTTGCCAAATTAGTTATGAGGATTACCAAAGAAATCAACTTTCCCTACGAAAATATCTTTTACTGGAGTGATTTCTCCATTGTATTTCATTGGATAAAATCACCATCTGCAACTTGGAAATCGTTTGTTGCCACAAGATTAGCCAACATTCAGCTAAATTCTGATCCTGTACAATGGCTACACGTAAAATCTGCTCATAATCCAGCGGATCTGGTATCACGAGGTGTTTTGTCAGACGAATTAATATCTTCAAATTTATGGTGGTTTGGACCAGAGTATTTGCGAAATGACAGTGAAAATTGGAGACTAAACTCGTTTGATGGAAACACCGCAGTTCTCGATTGTGATATAAAATTGCTTGAGACGCGAAAACAATATCTGGCACGATTCATTCTGTTACTGATCTTCTCAAGCAAATCCATGCTAAAAATTCCTTTAATAAGGTCAATCATGCAATGGCTTATGTGCTACGGTTCATCCATAATTGTCGTACAACACATGCAAAACTCACTGGATCGTTGAACACAGCAGAAATCCATAATGGATTAAGCGAAATTTTGCGATTAGTTCAAATTAACTCTTTTCCAGCTGAATATATTGGATTGCAACGGGATAAATTTAGCGTATAAGATGCTTCGTTAAAATCGCTTTCACTGTTCATGGACGAAAACAAATTAATCAGAGTTTGCGGTAGACTACAATTTTCATCATTATCATATTCTTCACGACACCCGATTCTTTTGCCGAAAACGCATTTTTTCACAATGACTTTACAATGATTTCTTCATAAGAAGCACTTACATGTTGGTCCGCAGGCGTTACTTGCAGCAGCACGGCAAAATTATTGGCTTATATCCGGTAGACAATTAGCAAAAAGGGTTTGCCGAGAGTGCATCATATGTAGCAGATCCAAGCCAAAATTATTACAACAACAAATGGCTGATCTTCCCAGAGAAAGGGTTAATCCAGCACCACCATTCTTTAAAATTGGAATTGACTATGCCGGACCTTTTTTTGTACACTACAAAATTCGAGGCAAAATTCCATCAAAAACGTCTCTGGTAATTTTTATTTGCCTAGTAACGAAAGCCGTTCACTTGGAACTTGCTTCCGATCTAACATCAGCATCATTAATTGGCGCATTCAAGAGATTCGTGGCAACACGAGGTGTTTGTAACACTGAAACTGCAGAACGAATTAATACTGTGTGCAACGAAAATCTAATCATTTGGAAATTTGCACCTCATTTTGGAGGTATATTTGAGGCAGCAGTAAATTCAGCCAAATTCCATTTACGACGCATGATGGGAAATGCAATTCTCACATATGAGGAATTGAATACTTTGATGAAGCAAGTTGAAGCAGTACTAAATTTGCGTCCAATTACGCCAATCACGACTAATGACAACATTGAGATTTTAGCCCCAGGTCAATTTCTTATTGGACTTCCACTAACAGCAATCCCGGAACCAAACAACAATAGCGAACAAAACGTCAATTATTTAAAACATTGGCAACTCGTTCAGCATCTACATGCTCAATTCTGGAAAACATGGTCCAGCGATTATTTTCAGCAATTACAGCATCGATACTACTGGCAAAATAAATCAACGAACTTAACAGAAGGCACAGTTGTAATTATTAAGGATGATAATCTTCCACCACTTCAATGGAAATTTGGAAAGGTAGTCGAACTTCACCCTGGACATGACGGTATGTTTCGTGTAGCCACAGTAAAAGCTCAAACCGGCAACTTGAGACGAGCGATCACCAAACTCAACCCACTTCCGACAGAAATTAAACACGGGAGTGTTTAATGGGGGGAGAATGATAATGCAGTACACTATTTTATTTGTATGTAACACATATTATGTATAATTTCAAATTGCGTAATTAAGATTAAATATTTCCAATTAGTATTTTTGTTTGCTACCTAATATAACATTTTGTACAGCTAGTAGATCACAGATGTCTCTAGCGACCATCAAGTAATCTCGGACCACAAAACTGTAAACTCAAAATAAAATTATTAAATTTGGATTATTGTTTTATTAAATGTTAATGGTGTTAGTCTACAAAAAATAGAATTTCGAAAGGGAAGAAAAAGATCTTCCTCAATCACCAAGTCATTATTCCATTGAACTTATTTTACATATTAGCTACCAACACGATACCTCTGTGATAACAATTAAATTAACAATTTTGTTCACCACAAGGGCACGTTCCCAATTATAAATTAAATAAGAATGAATTGATTGTCAAAATAGAATGACAACAAAATATAATGAAATTACAAAATTCTGGTAATTATATAAAATAATAAAATGATAGTGAAATTTACAATTATACTGAGATTAACTATGAGATTATACTCAGTAATACACTATATACGTCAAATTAATCATTACAAATATTATTTTATAGTTTTTTGACGTATGATGGGGTACAGAATTGGAGGAGACACAAATCAAATTAATTTAATTTTAAATACTAACCAATCACTTTCAGTCAAAATCTTAGTTAATACCTAAATTTCTTAGACTAATTGATTTCTTGGATAGTGAACATGTAGCTTTCCGAATCTGAATCCAAATTTCTGGCAATGGTGAAAAGGCCGATTTATCAGTTTCAGTTAAAATCGCAATTGGCACCTAAATTTCCCAGCATAATTTATTGCCTGGATAGGTGCTAGTTTGTGGTTTCGATAGTTTTACAACTAGGCTCATTTATCAGTTTCAGTCAAAATCTCAATTGGTACCTAAAGTCCCTAGACAAATTTATTCCCGTGGATAGAGAGTAGTTTTTGGGCTGGATGCTGAAGAAATATATCAGCTGCAACGTGCAGCATCGGAAACTAAATTCAAACATCTGGCAACCGGTGCTAAGCCCCTTTATCAGTTTAAGGTTCGTAGAATATTTTTTTTTTCCTCGATAGGGGTAGATTTAGGGCTCGTTGGTTACGGAAGTAGGTCAGCTTCAGGTACTAACAGGTACTATCGGAAGAAATCGGCGCCCAGCACTTGCTGCAGTTTAACCCTTTGACCGTTATTCGACCGAACCTTCCAACACGCTACAGATGCTTCTACTAGCAGCGATTCACGTCTTCTCACAATTTAACAACCTCTGCAATATTTTTCAGGAGTAATGTGCCCTCCAATATTTCTCCCATCATATTTCTTGCTCCTGCAAATAGTGGTCATTCGAAAAATGTATATTTTAATTTATTTTTAGTGTAGTTTGGTTTAATTTGATATACTTAAATTTATTTATTTTATTTTATTTAATTCTTTTGAATTAATTTGATTTAAAGGGAATTAATTTCGGTTTGAATAATTATTTTCGGTTTTTGGTGTTGGGGTTGAATGTTATGTAGAAAACTGAAGCATGTGGAAAAACGGACATGTTCAAAAAACAAATACCGGTATTGCTCAGTCACCGTTAGGCATGTTAGTTCATATTGCGCACATTATTTTGTATGTAAATGAGTGAACTAAAATTATTTAATTATGAAACAAATTATTTTATTGGTATAGAGCTCTTAATTTTTAGTTATTTGCGTGAGCTCTCACACTAATAAAATAATTTGTTTTAATATTAAGAATTGCCTCAATATAAATACAAATTATTTATATTTAATTATATTAAAAAATAATTTTCTTAGTCGGCACCTCTATTTGCACCCTAATATTGTGTATGCTTGCATTTATAGACTATTTTGAGCTAAGCGGAACATTGAAATAAAAGATCGGATATTTATCTGGTGTAATTTTTCTGTAATTAGGACGGAGGCAAGGCCGGCTAATTCTGGAATATGATGCTTCCGGATATCTTTTTTTTATGCAAACAATAATTGAAATATTTTAGTTTCCGAGTACAACATTAAATATTATTTTGAAAATGATTATGGTTATTTATTCATTCAGTTAAAAATACAATTGTTTATCTTTAATACCACTACGAGAACCGTCGAAGTTGTAATGTTATGACCACCTATTTCGTACGTCTTAGCCAAGAATTTTTTTAAAAGAATGTCACAGCTGATAGAATGAACAGAATCGGAAAATAGTCTTACATAAGAGAATTCTATTGACTGTATGTTAGCACGGTTAATTAAGTTAAAGTAGATAAACAGTATTCCAATATATTTCTCGCTTTTTAGTAAAAATGACAGATGGTAAATATGTTCCAGTATGTAACGATCTGACTTTAAGAAAATGATTCTCAAACGCTTTAATATGTTTAAACATAACAATCTCACGTACTCTGGTATGTCGTATGGTTTCTGCCGAGAGGAAAGATATTGGTAACCCAAAATGCTTTCTTATTCATCATAAAATTTTCCTTTGAAGGAAAATATTGTTTTTGAAGCCGATACAGCATAAAAAGTACAAAATTCTTTTTTAATATCTTAAGGGACTTCATTAAAAATTATAATTTTTTGCAAAATGAAAAAAACTCTATCTATAAGCTATTCGAGAAACATGGAAATCATAATAAAAATATTACCCACATTAACAAGAATTCATTTCTTATCGTTTTGTTTGGTTGATTTCGGCGATTTAGAGTAACTCATGACGACTTCTTTACTAGGTACGTATCTATATGTAATACACAAATTATACGCAGCTATTTACTTTATCATCAAAATCATACTTTACTCGATTACTTCAGATAAATTCAACACACAACTGCAGACCCTTTAGTTTCATCATCATCATCACTTAAACGAATATAAACAATAAAAATAAATAAACTCTGTCTTAAAGGCCATCAAACACATAGCAGTAAAAACCCAGGGAAAAACGTTGTACGGTTACGAAATTTTTATTTCTCTGTCGATCGTTAAAATCATAAAACAAACAAAAAAAAAAGGTTTGATGACTATGATGGCAATGACAATAATAATGACATGTCTTTATATATTCCAGCTTCTTATTTTATTTGGTTTTTATTAGATTTTATATTTCATTTTACGATTTTTATAGTCCGGGAATGACTGAGAACCATAAAATGTAAAATGGCAAAGAATGATATTTCCAAAAAATGTTTTTTTTTTTTTGCTGCTGCTTCGATTCCGTCGTAATATACATATACGTAAATATTCTCGTCATATATACGGAAAGGGAAAATGTTTATTTTATGAGTTTAGGAAAACACACAATTTTCTTCGAAATTTCCTCATTTATTTGGTTAAATGATTATTTTTATTATCATCGTCAGTCAAAAAGGGTCAATAATGATTTCTGTTAGGTTTTTTTTTTTTTTGCTCTGCCGTTTATTTTATTTGTTTTTTTGCGCTTAAATCAAATCTCTTTAGAATTACCAATAATTGAGGTAAAAATGAAAGCAGTGTTTTAAATGATGTTTCATGTTCATGAAATTCGAAATGTACCCTCTTATTAAAATTTTAATGAATAAATTATAAGTTATTTGATAGTGGGTCAGTTGTATTTATTTTATGTGTAGGTACATAATATTTTCACGATATTTAGTTATCATTGCGGTATACAATTTTGACATAAGGATGTTGATGTTCAGAAAATATGAGTTACCTGTAAGCTTACATCAATTTTCAAACATTACAAGGTAAAAAAAAAAATCAACCTCCGATATGTAAAACCGTACTTTCTGACAGATTCTAGTTAAAAAAAAAATATATATATGGAAGCCTTGAATAGAAAAATGCATTTTGGCATATTCGATTTATTGATTGCACGAGTACCTCGATGGTATTTTAATGAAAATTTGTATATTTTTTTATAATTTGTTTAATAACAATTAGATGGAGGAAGTCCTACTATATTATATAAATATTATATGGATATATTCGAAACGACCAAATGGATGGGATTATTTTGTGTGGCGTTGGACTTTAGCGCGTTGTTGGCAGGATAAACAAGACTTAGTCCAATGGTTTACGTCTTTGTTTATACTTGGCCAAAAGTAGCAATCAATAATCAATTTACGACTAGCGCAGTTACCAGGATGCGAACTATTATGTAATGTGTCGAAGATGATTCACCGTAGTCTGCGATGTAAGGGCAATTGTATCCAGTGAATGTTTTGCAGATGATTTCGAGGCCGCATGCTGTTTAAATACTCCATAGTATCATTGATGAACTATATAGTAAGATTTGAAACCAAAAAATAAATTTTGAAGTTCTAGGTCAGTTTTGTGTGTGTTTGGAAATTTGTTGTCGTAATGTGTCTCGACTGTGGCTGTTTCGTTGTCGATTGGGCGAGATTGCTTCAGATTGCATTCAGTATTGTACCCTTTGGAGAAATTTTGAATGTAGGTTATCGGATAACGACCAACTGTTGTCACCGTGTTTAATCGTCGATAATCCCCACGCGGTCGCCAATCAACAAGATACAGAAAATGCAGATTGCCCATAACAATGTTATGGATCGCATTAGGTCGAATTGTCAATTTATGTATATCAATTTAAAGGTTTTATCTGCCAATATGGCGTCACCCATTTCGTCTAAAAATGTGAAATCTAGCGAAATCATTGAAAATCCCGTTAAAGAAGTGATAACGATTAATTTGGTTTATAAAGAAATCGTAAACCTTAAACAAATAAATCAAACTGCATTGGACAGCATATCTGTAGTGGAAACAGAAAACTGCTTACTAAAAGACAAAATAAGTAATTTGGAATATCGACTAAACACATTTGAAAACCCGAATTACAGTAGTAAACTAGATATAGTCAACGTTCCTGATGTTCATAACCACAATGTTGTTAATAAAGCTGTAGATGTTATTTGTAATGGTGTTGGTATAAGCATTTCCACGGATGACATTGAATACTGTACAATTAAATCTACGAGTATCAAGCCAAGCAATACTATATTCGAGGCAATGGAAATACAAACAACAACAACTTACAACCCAACCAGATGACAACAAATGTTACCTCTCACTTAAATTTAAATCTGCCGCAATGAGAAACCAAATTTTGAAGGCCAAACATAAAAATAAAGAAAAACTCACTGCTCAAGTTGTTGGCGATGGATACGGTATGCAGAAAATATACATCAACGAAAGCCTTTCCATTATACTCGTCAGCTATTTAATGCGGCACGAAAAGTTAAAGTTGCTAAGCGTTTTAAATATTTGTGGGTTAGGGATTCAACAGTATTAATGCGAAGGGTCTAGGGCGAAGCAGTTATTAAATAAGAAGAAACGAAGATTTATTAAATCTGTAATTTAATTTCTGAAAAAGTTTTTAAATGATTTCTAATACTAATGTTTACAAGTTAAATTGTGATAATTCAAACAAAGCTTCTTCTTTGACTTGTTCTCTTGGTATTGTTTAGTCTTACGATAGCTTAGCTAATTTCATTATACTGCTTCAAAACATTCGCAGCATGCGTAGCAACTTTAACTCTTTAGTGGCACATATAAATGCATCAAATAATCTACCAGATTTAATTTTTCTTACAGAAACATGGATTTACGATACCGAATCAAGTGATTATTCTCTGCCAAATTACAATTTCTTTGTTTGCTGTAACAACTCATATGCCTCAGGTGGTGTAGCGGTGTTTGCTAAAAGTAATTATTATTGTACATCAGCTAGTTTTAATAATCTCTTAAGTGTCGATATAATAAAACTGCAGGTAACCGTGTATAATGATAGTTATACTATATTTTGTAATTATAGATTTCACGAATAAGATCTCCAAAAACCTGTCTTTTTGAATGATAGATGAGATGTTGCAAAGTACTAAAGGTAAAAATTTACTTGTGTTAGGTGACATAAACTTGGATATATGAAAAAAGTGTTCAGACACTAATAATTATTTGTTTCTGTTAGCCTCCCCAAGTAGCACGAGTGAGTTGGTATAACGTTGTACTGTGGTTGGCTATATGACTACTGGTCGGCTAGCCAACGTTGTGACAATGGTATGACAACTGAGATACAACGTTATTGGGGAATAAATTTTGGGTTGTAACAACGTCGTAATAACTATTATCCGACTTGTCAATTGACCATAGAATACAAGTCAGGAAATAGATATATTGACCACTATTTTGTTTGTATTTTAGCAGACAGGACAACTATTTTTTATAAAATATATAAATAATCATGTTGTCTTCTTTTATCTTATAAATATAATAATTATTTGTCTATTTCCTTTATCATCTATTTCATTATTTACGACTTTATGAAAATTTACTTCATAATAAATGTAAATGTAATATTCACATTCCCTGTAATAATGATAACCCAAAAATCTGGCAAGATACGACATATTTTTATAAACAAAGCAAGTTTTATCGTAAATGTGCACCTATCAGTGAACTAAAAACTCATGCGCCTTATAAATTCGTCTTTTTTAAAAATATATTTCTGTTATTTCAAAAATATTTTTATTTTAGGTTGACAAAAATTTTCTAAAATCAGTTTAAACCGTATTGAAATAATCCCCACCATTAAAATATTGATATTACAATAATATTTAGTCATGAGGAGTACGAAAATCAGAATTTTATTTTCAAAAAATACCAATTTTTATATGCATGTATAATTAAAAATGGCGAATTTCATATTATGTATTAAAATATGTATATTTAAACCACTAAAAAGTTAGATTAATAACCAATTTATAACAAATTCGACTCAAAAATTACAAATTTGTTATTTTATTTCCAAAAAGGTTACTGTCACGACGGTCTAGTCATTTTCCCGACGATTTATTTAATTTTATTACCAAATTTTCAAGAATTCAACTGTAAAGATATTTGCACACCAAATAAGTTATATTGAATAGCGTTGTGCATTCACCAAAAATTCCTTAACGACAAAAAAGAAAAACTTGAGATAGTTAATTTAAAATTCCCTGAAAAAGACAAAGGAGACTGTATGGATACAAATGTATTTGATTTTAATGATACATTCGCGAATTATAAAAAATATGATTAAAACTTCAAAAACGTAAAACATTTGTGTTATTTATGTTGATAATTATTCATTAATTAAATCCTTAGTATAACAAAAATTATGATTAACCTATTTTGGAAGATAAAAGAAGTTGAAGTCAGAAAAACTTTTTTATATTAAATTATTTATATAAAAATTGACATTGACATGACACAATAAGGTTGTTTGCCGATGATGTAATAATGTCGGTCACAAAATATCTTTTTTGTCAATTATTTCACTAAATTGTATGCATAAGTAAAAAATGTTATCTTGTGGTCGTGCAGGTAACAACAAAATATTTAGGTTGGATATTCGTTTTTACACGACAAAAAAGTTTCTAGGTAGTCATTAAGTACCACATAATACGACAACATAACTAAATAATCGGTACACGGTTATAAAATACATATTAGTCGGTAAATAGTTGAAAATAGTCAAAAAAAGTTTTCAAGGAGATATAAAATAACGCTCTGGCGGCTGCTAACATATAACGTCGCATTGTGGTCGTGCCGACGAAAAAATAAAAATTGTTAGTTCGATGTCAAACAAGTGAATTTATAGAAATTTGTGACGTTGTACCGACGTCGGAAACGGGTTATAAAACTATAAAGTTATTTGGTGCTACTTGGGTCTCTTGGGTTGAAACCGTATGTCAATGAGCCTACTCGTACTTCAGGGAGCACAATGACGTGTATTGATCATGTATTCATTCGCCTCCATAGAAATAACAATTCAACAGTTGATTGTTTAAATCTCGAATATAACATTACTGATCATTGTATGATCAATATTAAAATATCACTGAATATACCTGAAGTCAGATCTGATGGTAAATGTATTCCATTTATTATTCGTAAAACCATTGACTTTACAAAACTCACTAAATTGCTTAAGTTTGAATTTTGGGAATCAGTCTATTCCGAAAATGATGCTTCTGTAGCATACGACAATTTTGTTAAAATATTTTCGCAACATTTTAGGATATGTGTGAGCGAAACCACCGTAAGCAACAAACAGCTCAAACGGTTACAACCATGGGTGCCTATTAGATTGCTCAAAAAGATAATCAAAAACAATTCGATACGTAAAAAACTTAAGAAACTTCCTTTGAATGTTAAACTTGGAAAATTGTATCAAAAAGTATGTTCTGAAGTGAAGAATGATATTAAATTTACGCGTGAAAATTATTATTCTAGTGAGCTTCATAAATGTTCCGGTAATATAAAAGGTGAGTGGGCAACAGTTAATAAAATTTTGAATAAAACCACTAAATCGAACACGATTGTTGAACTTGACATGGATGACGGTATAATTCAAAACCGTGTTGATATTGCGAAAAACTTCAATGATTATTTTGTTAATTGTGCTACCAATTCAACACCAACATTGCGTTCTGAAACATGCTCATGTAACAGTTTTGACCTTCTAACTTATGAAATTTGTCAACCTAATAGTTTCTTCTTTGAATCTTTCACTGCCATACAAGTTTATAAAATGATTCAATCATATTACTAATAGTCTAATTAAGCAGAATGCTTATTTCATTGTTAATGTTTTAACATATTTATTTAATTTAAGTGTTATTTCTGGCATTTTTCCAGCTAGTTTAAAGGCTGCGGAAATTATTCCGAAATTTAAGAAAGGGAACCGAAAATTGATGTCCAACTATAGGCCGATTTCTTTACTTCCCACGATTGCAAAATTATTTTAAAAACTCATGAAAAAACGAATATTATCGTTTTTAAATAAAAATCAATTTTTTTAGCAATTGTCAGTTCGGATTTAGAGAGGGTAGGTCTACTGAAATGGCTTTATTGAAATTTTGTGAAGTAGTCTAAGATGGTTCAAATGCAAATAAAAGTAATGTTGCTATATTTTTAGACATGACAAAAGTGTTTGATATGGTTGACCATCAAATACTTCTGAACAAGCTTCATGCTATTGGTTTTAGAGGGAACATTTTTAAATGGTTTTCAAGTTATTTAATGAAAAGACACCAAGGAGTTAAACTGAACGGTATATTTAGCGATGTACAGTTGGTAGTTTCAGGCGTTCCTCAAGGCTCCGTTTTAGGTCCCGTTCTATTTTTAATATTCATTAACTCAATTTTTAAACAAAAATTCAATGGTAATGTTACTGCTTTCGCCGACGATTTAGCATTCATTTATACCAATGATAACCATTTTTTAACAAATATCGATATAAATTACAATCTCTATGTTATGAGGCAATGGTTTAACGCGCATAAGCTACTTGTTAGCGAGAAAACAAAAATTATCTTCTTCAAACTAACTGGATCAACTATTTACGATTGTGATATTTTCTATCATTCAGCAGATTGCTTAAAACATACAATGAGTACCCAAAATTTTGACCGATGTATTATTGTAAACCTATTAGATTATCCCTGCTCTGTAAAATGTTTTAAAATTGAATCCATAAAAGCTCTAAAATATTTAGGTCTAGTTATTTATATGAATCTTAGCTGGAAGGAGCACGCACATAGGGTACAGAATTATTTATCAATTTAATTGAAGTCATTGTGTTCCCAGAAAATTCTTATGATGGTGTATCATGGTATCGTTCTATCTAAATTGCAGTATCTTATTGTTTGTTGGGGAGTTACGTAGGTATTTAAATACGGTTGAACCAATTTTGTTAGCGCAGAAACATGTAGTTCGAATAATATGTGGTAAAAATAAGTTAACTAATAGTTGGCCATTATTTTGTAGTCTTCGTGTTCTCTCATTAAGGCATTTATATAATTACAGGGTTCTAAAAATGTATTTTGTAAGAAGTGGTAATTCATCTATTCGATATTACAGATATAACCTTAGAACGAACACAAAATCTTTTGTTACTGTGCCTAGCCATAACAAACAGAATTTTTTTTACTTTTACACGGTTTCGGCTCCATCTTTATTTAATTCCTTACCTCAGTTCATTCGGGATTCGAAAAAGTTGTCAGCGTATCTAAGGAGCATTGTAGATTCGCTATTCGGTATTGACATTTTAAAAATAGAATGTCTCTTTAAAGTTATTAAATAATGATTTTAACAGGGCATAATACATTTGTAAATTCAAACTGCATTTTTGTAATTTGAATATACTAGAGAAATACTTAAATCAAAAAAAGATAATAATAATTAAATTATAGATTAATAACCCCATAACTATTAATTAAATAGATAAATGTTACTTAAAGGATCATTCGCCTCTAGTTGTTTTCGTCTACGAGTAACTCAAGAATGCATCCTAGTCATCTCTCCCAAAATGTTTTTTTTTTGTTTTTTATAAAAAAGTACAGATTTTTATAACTTTTAAATTGTGTATCTTAAGATTTTATTTGTTACTGTAAAAGGAAATTGATGTATATTTTTAAATTTATTATTTTAAATCTTTGTAAATATTTTAGGAATTAATGAATAAAATTTAAATAAAAAAAAATAAAATTATTGTTCGGAAAAGATGATTCACAGCAGCTAAGATGAAAGCATGCATGAACCTTCATTCTTTTAGTCTAAAATACACTTGAAGCAATTTTGTGCAGCTGACGGAAATATATTAATTTTGGCTTTAAAGTCTAAATTGTAATAATCGAAAGGTTAGCGCCAGTGTCGACTAAGCACGTGATATTATTTATTCGGTAGAATGCAAATAAACGATGCATTATTTGTTTTTTTAGATTTTTTAAACTACAATCATCAACATCATTTTTGTTGATGTTGGGAGAAGCCGATCGGTGGTTGTGACGTTATAGTGTTGCATGAAGCAACGCACTTCAGTGCGAGCTTCATTTCGCAGCTTTACCAAACCAGCATTTGGTGTTCGAAGTGAATGGTTGCTTGAGCTGAGGAAATATAAATCCAGAAACAGTTGGATTTACTTAAACTCTTTATAAGAAGTTTGAAGGTCAATGTATTATTTTAAGGGCGACCCATTGATAATAATCGCCTGTTAACGGAATCTAGGTTTTAGATTACAAATAATGTGACATCATTTCGGACACAAGAAAACTAAAATATCTGGCGTTTGTACCAGCTAAATACTATAAAGCAAACCAAAACCGAAACCGAAATTTTCTTAAACTTGGAAAGTTTTTAGAAGATAACTGGATCAATGGCAAGAAATTAAAATGAGGAAACTATTTTAGTCAGTAAACAACGATATAGTTTCTAACGTTCCACGTACGCAAGCCTGGCATTAAAAAGCTATATACATACTATATATTCATTAATAGGGTATAAGAAAGACAAATATTTACAATTTAATTTTAAATTTAATTAAAGAAAAGTTGTAGGGAAGCCCAAAATAGAAAAACTCGAAAAAAGAGAAAATATCAAAATAATAAAGTTGAAAAATACAATTATTCTAAAGACGAATACTTGAAAAGTCTGGCTATAATAAAGGACAATTTTATTATTTTTTATTATTTTCAAGGCCAAGAAAAGGTAATTAGCTTGAAATTGTTCAGAAAAAATGTTTATTTCAAGAGAAATTTTGTCTTTGTTGTATTGCTTGTGAATTTTTTCGTATTCCTACTTTGTTTGGTCTGGGTCTTCTGACGTCCGTATTTTATCCTGGCTGGATTTTATCGTGCCTGATTTTTTTTTATTATCTGGGGTTTATCTGGTCGAGACTTTGAAAGGTTTATTAGGCCTGCTCCCATTTGAAGTACACTCACAGAATAGAGGACTGTTTTGATAAGACTTTGCAGGCATATTCGGAAGCTTAAGTTTTCGCCTAGAAAAATCGCCTTATGAAACTCATATATGCAGAAAAAAGTGCTGAAAAAAAAGTTTGCTATTTATCAAGAAAAAGCTGAAATCTGAGAATACTTATCTCTAGAAAATCAAATCCTATAGGAATCTATATTCAACCCCAAAATATCCAATTTTAATTCCAGCAAACCCATATATAATTTCTAAACCAATGACGTGAGGTTGTTGTAGTGAGAATAAATTATTGAAATTGTTATTTGAGTTATTTTTACTCAATTCACTTACCACTCAACATAAAAGGCATTACTGTTGGTCATTAAATTCTATAGAGCTATAGCATATTTATGAATAGTTAAAAGCTTATGTACATGTATTTATACAATTTATTTGCAAGATGTTATAACATTAGTAAAGTTAATGATTTGTAATTGAAATATGTAAGCTTTAAAAAATTTTGTAAGTAGCTAGTGTTGTTACTAAAAACTGATTATTCATGGAAACGCAAAGCTTATACCATTTTTTCTGAAAAAAAAAAATTCTTGGCTAAAGCGATTTCATGTAGAAGGGTTGTACAATTAAATAAAAATAAAATGAGTTTAAGACAAAAAACTTATATGAATACACCATACGAGTTGCCAATATAAGCAAAATCTTCCACAATATTAATCGAATTTGTACTTGATTTAATTGCTGCGTTCCATTTAACGTGGCAAAGTACACACAAGTACTTCTGACTGCACGCAGCTACTCTTGCTAAACTTTTTGAGTAGTTTGCTTTTCGAATTTATGGCGAATTCGTTACCAGAATATTTAGTACAACTGATAGGTAATAAATGGATGATCAGTTTTCAAATTAATAATTAATTTTCAAAATTTCCATGTTGCACGTACATTTTTTTAAATTAAATTTTATTTTCGCAAGTAATTTTCTGCGTTCCATGTACCATCTACTCTCAAGTACTTATTTGTACTTTGCCACGTCAAATGGAACGCTGCAAATATGCAACATTTACGAAATCGATCTTTTCCTAAAATTGGTTTGTCTATCGAGAATTTTGACCTTATCTAAATTGATTGAATGATTTGAATTTTTCAGATGCTGTGTAAGTTCGCTAATATTTGAATTTAGATCTTTGTTGGTGTTATATCTGTGTTGATAAATTCTTTCTTCCAAAAATTGTTTTGTCTGTCCAGTATACGTAGCGGTGCAACTACAACGAACTTGGTAAACCACATTTGATTGTTTTTTAAGGTACCTTGTCTTTAATTTTTGAAAAAAAAAAAAATGTTTCTATTTAGACTTGTGGCTGCACATCCCAAAATTTTGAAATTATAATTTTGGAACAGACGTTTTTTTTTTTCATAAAGGTTTTTTATATATGGAATAGCCAAAAAGTTTGTGATTTCATTTTCTGGTCTAGATATCGTATTTCTATGAAAATTTCTTGTTTTCCAAATTACATTTTTTATTAATTTTTCGGGATATTGGTTAAGCACTAATGTATCTTTTAGAATTTTAAAATTTTGTTTGTGAAATTTAGTATCGGAAAGCTTTATAATTTTTAGGGTTAAAATCCGTATACTGTTAATTTTATAAGTGATGGGGAGCCCAGAATGAAAATTTATATATCTGCCTGACCAGGTATCTTTATGATACCAATTACAAGAAATTTTGCCATTTGCTTCGTGAATTAACAAAATATCCAAAAAAGCAATTTTGTTATCCACTTTTTTTTCTAAAAATACGAATTTTGTACATTTTGTATAAATATCGGAATATTTAAATAACTTAGGAATTTTGGGTAAATATCGGATTAGATACAGTCCACTCACACCTATTACACTCGTGGAAAATAAATAAATGTTTGCATTCGAACAAATACTCTGGAAACTAAGTGCAAGTGTTTGCACTCCATCATTTTGGTCCTTCGAGCCGGATGCTCAACCAGTCAACTCATATAAACGAAGAAATCATCTGACCATCATTTATACAAAAGGTGAAGTCAACCAAAGTAAAAACAAATCTACAACAAGGAAGATGTGGAGTCACCCATCTTTAAAATTTTAACAAATTTTGTTAAAATATTTTTGATGCAAAAACCGTAAATCACGATTAGTTGAATATACTTCTCGTGAACCTAGCAAATTAAAATAATCGGTATAATCAGAATTCAAGTTTTCGTAAAGTTGAAGTCAATTAAATTTTGTAATAGTGTGCATATAATGGAGATCTCAGCATTAAAAAAATAACGGTCGGTCAATAAAACAAAATTAACAAATATTTTAAAATTCGTCCGCGAAGCAAGTGAGAACATTTCTGTTAAGGAGTTTCGAACGCGGTTGCTGCGGGTAGAGAAACTCATGGAAGAATTCACAGTTATCGAAAATAAAATATTTACTCTCGACGACAACGAGAATTCCGATGCCGTGTACGAAGAAAATTATTATCATCGCTCAAGAACATAAATAGGCACAAACGTAGTATTAGAAAATCCATTCAATGCAACACAGACTGGTACACAAAATGAAGTGAAATTACCGAAAATTCAAATTCCGCAATTTGCTGGTGCTTACGCAGAATGGCAGTCATTTTACGTCTGATTCTGCACGCCCATCCATGAATCATCTTCTCTAAATGCAGTGCAGAAATTTCAGTTCTTGAAAGGAGTGTTGCGTGGAGAAGCTGCAGTTTTACTTCGTCATATAAAAATCACAAAAGAAAATTACATCGGTGCCCTAAATAAATTAAAGGAACGATATGACAGGAAAAACATATCAGAACCTCTTTCATTAAAACATTCATTGAACAATCTCAAATCCACACCGCACCTTCTTTCTTATGAAGAAACTAGATGACAACTCCAAATCTCTATGGGCTCAAAGTGCCACTGATTTGGATAGTCCACGTCTGTCTGATTTTTATGATTCCTAGCTAAAAGGATTGACACTCTTGAATCTTTAGCTTCCACCTCAAAGAGGACAATGGCCAAACCTCTTTTCAAGGGTCACATAGTAAGGACCCCAGCAGCTCCCAGAAACCCATTATTTATTCCAGTGTAAAGTATTCAACGAGCTCAATGCTAATCAGCGCAGACAATGGGCAAAAGCAAAAGAATGATGTTACAATTGCCTCAGCGTGAAACACCTAAATTTAAATGTCTTTCTAGATATCAATGTCACATCTGCAGAAGAAAACATCATACACTATTACATGGCGCAGATTGTCAGCAACTAAATGAGTCTAATGAAAATTCCAACGCTTTCGAAAATGTAACTACCCTTTGCTCACAAGAAGGCCATCTATACTTAATTCTACCAACGGCAGTAACTAACGTCATCGATGCAGCTGGCAGGCCTCATAAATATCGAGCACTTTTAGATTCTGG
Organism: Tipula vernalis; assembly: GCA_958295665.1. Lineage (NCBI taxonomy): Eukaryota > Metazoa > Arthropoda > Insecta > Diptera > Tipulidae > Tipula > Tipula vernalis. The sequence goes on from OY282560.1 coordinate 136,170,284, forward strand.
TTCTAAGGCCAGCTTTGTGACAGAGGCTTGTATCTAACAATTACGTCTCAAACGGCATAATGATCGACTCTCCATTAGCGATGTAGGTCAATCAGGAGCTGGCATCACAAAGGGAATAGTATCACTAACAAGCAAACCGAATGTGTCGTTTAAACCGAAGGCTTTGGCGTTTACTAGCTGTTATTATTTTCCATTTATATTTAATAGGATGTTTAAGTATTTTAATTAAAACACGTTCATTCAGTTTGGTTCATTTATTCAACATGCCGGAAGTACGTCAGCTAACAAAATATATATTTTTTAGTGTTACATCACGTATGCATTACAAATTCCAGTTACTAGTGACATCTAGATTTCATTATTATAAATATACTTATAACATAACATTTTATTCAAATTATATATATATATAGAATATGTAACATGTCCTTTTTTTTTTTTTTTTTTTTTTAATTTTTTATTTTTATGTTTCATATTTTGAGTTCAATTTAAATTTAAAAATATAATATTTCTAATTAATTCATAAATAATATAAATTATTAAAATAAATTTAAAATTAAAATAAATCTTTAATTTACATGAATACTTAGTTAATAATTAAAGATTCAGCTTACAAGGCTTTTTAATATTTCTTTTCGGTTTCATTCTTATATTATCATTTTTAATAGTACTGTTTCTTTTAGTTTCAAATTGTTCAAGATTCTCTGTGATTTTATCTGAACTGTTTCTTTCCATTCCCAATCGTTCTTTTATCAAAAATCTATTACGTCTGTAAATAACGTTATCTTCCGAAAGTATCTTATAAGATCGAGGTAGATCTTTTAAAACTTCTACTATCTTTCCTTTCATCCATAACGATTTTGGATCTTTCTTAAAGTAAACTAATTGACCATTATCTAAGTTTGATAATGTATTTTTCACATTCTTATCATGATAGAATTTCATTTTATTTTGATTGTCTCCAATACATTGTTCGTATTTATCTATATCAATTAATTTAGGTTTCAGTTTATCAGAATGCATAGGCAATTTTGTTCTCAGTCTTCTAGACATCAACAGTTCAGCCGGTGAGTATAAATTGTTTTTGGGTGTTGTACGGAAATGTAACAGACTTATATAAGGATGACTTCCTTCTTCCTCGCTTTTATACAAAATATTTTTTATGGTTTTGACCGAATTTTCAACTCAACCATTTGATTTAGGATGGTGTGGACTGGATGTTCTGTGGGTAATACCCCAATTTTGAAAAAACAACTGTAATTGTTCTGAATTAAATGGTGGTCCATTATCTGAAATTAGTTTTTCCGGAATACCATGACGAGCGAAAATTGATTTTAATTGAACAATAACTTGATTTGTTGAATATCCTGATGTTAATTGAGCTATTTCGACATATTTTGAAAAATAATCTATCAAGATTAAATACGTTCTCGACTTAAACGAAAAAAAATCAACTCCAACTTTCGAAAATGGTAAATTTGGTACGTCATGAGGTATTAGTGTTTGTTTTGTATTGTTGGCAGAATATTTCATGCAAACATCACATGTCTGAATCAAATTCTTTATGTCATTAGACATGTTTGGCCAATATATTAATTCTCTAGCCAACCGAATACATTTTTCTACACCTAAATGACTTTCATGAATTTTTTCTAGCATTTCCCTACGAAGACTATTGGGTATAATAATATTTTGTCCTTTTAGAACTAAATTATCTAGTATGCTAATTTCGTCTCTAATATTAAAGTAAGGTTTTACACCTTCAGTGACTTGATTTTTTGTTTCCGGCCAACCTTCGTTGCAATATTTTATAAGTACTTACAATATAATGTCCTTTGTTGTTGCGTCCTTTAATTGACTCATTTGATTTTCAGATAACGACAAGTCATTAACAACATTTATAGACATTCGCAAGTCATCATCCAAATCATTATTCTCAGAATTTTTAAGTGCTAGTCTTGATAGAGTGTCTGCTATGACTAATGATTTTCCAGGCTTATAAATTACATTTAAGTCGTACTTTTGTATTCTTAGCATCATACGCTGTATTCTAATCGGTACTTGATGCAATGATTTTTTAAAAAGAGTTACTAACGGTTGATGATCTGTTTCTACTTGAACTATTTGACCATACAGGTATTGGTGAAATTTCTAGCATCCGAAAACTATGGCCAATAACTCTTTTTCAATTTGAGCATATCGTTGTTGTGTTTCCGTTAGCGACTTGGAGGAGAAAGCAAGAGGTTTATTTTCGTGCAAAATAACCGCGCTTAAAGCAAATTGTGAAGCATCGACCGAAAGAACGATAGGTTTAGTCGGATTATAATAAGATAATGTCGGTACACTAGCTATATCTCGTTTAAGATTATCAAACGACTCTTGATAATTTTCATCCCAGATGAACTCTGTGTTTTTAGTTAGTAACTGACGTAAATCTTTCGTTTTGTCTGATAAATTATTGATGAACGTTCCTAAATAATTAACCATGCCTAAAAATGTTTGTAAATCTTTTTTGTTGTTCGGACTTGGAATTTTAACAATTGCTTCAATTTTCGAGGGATCTGCTGATATACCTTGATCATTAAATATATGTCCTATATACGAAATTTGTGACTGCCCGAATTTGCATTTCATTTTGTTAAATTTTAAACCAACTGATTTAGCTTTTTCAAATACCCTTACTAGGTTATTATAATGTTCTGTATGGTTCTTCCCAAAAACCAGAATATCATCTATATATATGACAGTACCTGGAAGATCCCCAAATATTTCACACATTATTCTGTGGAAAATTTCCGGTGCTGAACTAATGCCATATGGAAGTTTTAAAAACCTGTACCTCCCAAATGGTGTGTTGAAAGTACACAAATGTGAACTTTCATCATCCAATGGAACCATCCAAAATCCTGAAAAGGCATCTAGTGACGAAAATATTTTTGCACCGTTCAATTGACTACAAATTGTTTCAACATCAGGTATTGGATAATGCGAACGAAGTATCGCTTTATTTAAATTTCTGGGATCTAAACAAATTCTTATTTTGTTATTTGGTTTACAAACTAACACAATCGAATTTACCCATTTAGTTGGTTCTGAAACCTTTGTTATTACGTTGTTTTGACACATTGAGTCCAATTCGTACTTAAGAGATTCTTGTAGGTTGAAAGGAATTCGACGTGGTGGCTCTATTACCGGTGGAACAGATGGATCGATCACTATTTTTGCTTCAACAGGCAAAGTTCCAAGACCCTCAAACCAATATTTATTGCTAGCCACAAATTCTTCTATATTCAAACCCAAACCAACTGATTCGATATCTCGATTTGTTTTTGTCTCTTCTGTTTCATTAATGAACAATGTTTTGGCAATCAAACCCAACTCAACGCTTGCTTTTAGACCCAAAATAGTTTGACATTCAGAATTGACGATTATAAATTTTATCAGATTAGAACGATTATGAACGATACAATTCAAATGACATTCCCCTAATACATTTACATTCTCATTTGTAAGAGTCGAAAGTTTAATAACTGACTTTTTAATAATATTGTGCGACAAATTTATTTTACTTAACATATTCACTGATAATATATTAACCTGAGCACCCATATCTATTTGTGCATTTAGTTCGACATTATTTATGACTATACTAACAAACCACCAATTTCCATCTGTGTTCATTGTCCTATTAATAATTCCCACGAACATTTCACTAATTTCACTATCAGCATCGTAATTTGAATTTTCATCCGTTTCAACATATTTAATTTTCTTTCTATTTTTAAAACAACATTTAACAAAATGTCCAACCTTTTTACAGTATGAACATGTGGCATTTCGAGCAGGACACACATAGTTATGAACTTGACCACATCTTGTACAAGTAGTTTTACTATTGTGATTAAAATTTGACGGTTTCAAATTCAAATTACGACCCTGAAAATTAGTTGATTGATTATTAAAATTCTTATTTCTATTACCAGACTGTACAAAATGTCCTTTCCTTATGCTTAGGACGTGTTGCTCTTCCTCCTGTCTATCTTTTACTGCGTTGTCAACTTCGCTATTCGCCGTATTTACTATCCTTGCCACTTTTAGTAAATCCTTTATGGTTGTATTTTCCCGCCTTAACAGTTCCTTTTTAACTTCGTTATTTTTCTCATTAAGCCCCGCAATGAACAAATCTTTCACAAATTCATCCTCTTTTTCGCCTAGGTCACAGTCTCTCGCCAAATTTTTTATTGCTGTGAGATATTCCTCTACACCCTCATCATTTTTTTGTTTCCTTCGGAAAAATTCTTGCCTTTTAAGGGTTATGTTTTTTTCAGGCTGGAAATGTTTCTGAAATTCTTCGATTAGTTCCTGATGAGTAACTTTTTCTTCATCCATGTTGAAGGCATTAAATGTTTCGATATACTTGTCGCCGATGAATTGCAATAAAAGTGCGTTTTTTCGTTTATCAGCGAACGCTTGATAACCATTTCCTTTTATAAAAATGTTGAATTTTTGAAGCCATATGCTCCATTCCTTAGGGCATTTTAATGGTGCTAGATTACCAATATGCGACATATTTATTTATTTTGACAAATTTTTTTAATTTTACGACAAAAATTTTTTTTTTTTTTTTTTAGTTATTTATCAAATTTTCTTTAATTTTTTGACAAATGACAAATTAATTTAACTTTTTGACAAAGAAATTTTAATTCACTTTAACTTCTGACACCATGTTATTATTTTCCATTTATATTTAATTGGATGTTTAAGTATTTTAATTAAAACACGTTCATTCAGTTTGGTTCATTTATTCAACATGCCGGAAGTACGTCAGCTAACAAAATATATATTTTTTAGTGTTACATCACGTATGCATTACAAATTCCAGTTACTAGTGACATCTAGATTTCATTATTATAAATATACTTATAACATAACATTTTATTCAAATTATATATACATATATAGAATATATATAGGCGAGCTGCCTTCGATCGAGATAAGTGATGCAATCAGGAATTTCTGGCGCAAAATACAGATTACCGACCCTCAATTTGATAATCCTGGCAATATCGACATTTTAATCGGTGCTGATTATTTTTTTGATCTTCTGGAAGAAGGCCAGATAAAAATAAATCCAAATCAGCCGATTTTACAAAAAAACAAGTCTTAGATGGGTGGTTTATGGGAAAGTAAGTAAAGTAAATCACAGCAACGTTCAAGTAATGACAACAGTTGGGAATAACTCACCACAAATTATTGACATCGACCAAACGCTAAAGAAATTCTGTGTGATAATTTGTGTGAAAACCATTTTACCAGCACTACCAAAGTCGATCAGGAAGGACGTTTTACCGTACGCTTACTATTCAACAACTCGCCGAGTAAGTTAGGCCAATCGCTAAACATGGCTATAGCAAGACTTTGAGGCACGGAACGTCACTTTACTCGCGATTTGGAATTCTCAAGGTTATACCCTGAGTTTATGCAGGAATACGAAAAACTTCACCACATGGATGAAATCCCTCAAGAAGAAATCGAGGATGGTGGGTTTTATTTGCCACATCATGGTGTATTACGGAAAAGTAGCACGACCACCACACTCAGAGTTGTGTTTGACGGTTCCGAAAACTTTGTTTTCAATTCTTTTGCGCTTTCGAGAAAATTGTATTACTCTTTCCGCTGACGTGGAAAAGATGTACCGCCAGATCAATGTCGCCGATGAAGATATGAAGTTTCAAAAGATCGTTTGACGGGAGAATTCTGCACAACCAATCCGCCATTATCGACTGCGCACTGCTACTAACGGGTTAGCGTCAGCACCTTTCCTAGCAAAAAGAACGTTAAATGAAATATCATTTCAAAATCAAGCTACATTAATTCTAGCTGCTGAAGCCATTGCAGAAAATATCTACGTAGATGACCTCATGACAGGTGCTGATGGTATTGCTGAAGCGCAGTTATTGAGGGATTTAGTCATCAGCCTACTTAGTAAACATGGATTACAACCTAGAAAATGAAAGTCAAACTTTCAACCATTGCTCAACTCATTATCAGAAGAACTTAAGGATATACAACTTAAATCAATAGATGATCCCACTTCTCAATTAACTCATTCTGTCAAGGTGCTTGGAGTAAATTGGAGAACCCAGTAACAGATGAAATCACTTTTTTGTCGGACCAACCCACTATATAACCATTATCCAAGCGAATCATTCTCTCAGAAGCAAGTCGTCCATTACAATCATGGTTAAGATATTCACACAATTACTTTGGGCAAGAAACTTAGGCTGGATGTTCTTATAACCGAGAGCCAAGCAAACCGATGGAACCAAATAATGCACCATTGTAATGCACGGATTCTGTGACGCAAGTCCATCAGCATATGCAGCTGTCATTTATTAAAAGGTTCCCAGGAGAAAAAGTGTTCCTATAAAGTAGCACCTATAAAGCCACCGACTTTACCTTGCCTAGAACTTTGCGCAGCCGTTCTCTTAACAAAATTGATTAACCTAATTAAAAGAAAGAGGAACTTAATTAAAGATTGCTGATACATATGGCTGAACCGACTCAAAAATAGTCCTCGATTGGATTTCAAGCCATTCCCGGCGTTGGAATACATTTGTGTGGAATTATGGGAATTTAGATGAAGAAACCAACCAGCTATTTGCAATGAATACCCGTATTACCAATTGGTTCAATGAGTTTCATTCAAAATACTCATCTTTTCGAAAATGTCAAAGAGTTTTTGCCTACATCGTTAGGTTTCTTATTAATGCAAGGAGTCCCAAAGGAACGAGAATCAATGGTATTTACCTGCAAAGAGATGAACTTTTCGAAGCACAACGCCAAATTTGTAAATTCGAGCAATTCAACTTTTATTCAGACAAAATATTATCACTACAAGCCAACCGGCCCATCAAACGAAAAAGTTTGTTAATTTCCCTGGACCCGTTTTTAGATAATCGCGGCATTCTACGTGTTGGACAAAGATTAGAGAACAGTGCCGCATCATTCTCAACAAAACATCCAATTATCCTTTATCCAAAATCAAAAGTAACTGGTTTAGTACTTGAAGATTTTCATCTCGATAACAAGCATGCGGGACCAATACTTTTATTGCAAATCTCAAGACAAGAGTACTGGATACCAGTTGGAAAAACAAAAGCCAAGAAGAAATGTGTAACATGCTTTCGATTTAAAGCAAAATTGCAGGAATAGATGATGGGAAAGTTGCCGATTGGCCGAATACAACTTATCAGACCATTTTTTCAAGTGGGTATCGACTACGCCGGACCAATTCCAATTCATTCGACTCGGAAAAGAGGCCAAAAGGTGTATAAGGCGTACTGCTGCTTGTTCATATGTTTTAGTACAAAGGCAGTTCATTTGGAATTGGTTGAAGATATGACCACTGACGCCTTCCTCGGCGCCTTAAAGAGATTCACTGCACGTCGAGGTATCCCAAAATAAATTTTTACTAATAATGGGTCCAATTTCATCGGTGCAAATATTTGCCTTCGGAAAGAATTTTAAAAACTTACAATATAAAAAATTCAAATCACATATCTAATTATTCTTTCAGGCTTTATATTACTTGGCACTTTAATTCGCCTGGCGCTTCCCACACCCCAACAAAATTCCATCTTACAAGGGTAATTGGAAAGAATAATCCTAACAATGGAAGAAATGAATACATTGCTCACAGAGATCGAAAGTGTCCTGAATTCAAGGCCGTTATGTGGAATAAGCTCAACCGACATTGATGCGCTCACACCATCTCACATTTTAATTAAAAAATAATATCATCATAATCTGAAGGTGAAATTGTGTACCATTTAAAAATTACATTGTACAATTATCTTACAAAAAGCGTGCAAGCGGAAGTGCTTCAAAGACGAGGCTTGAGAAACAAAAAACATTATCACATTTATTTGTTAATAAGATGGCCGAAGTAGCTAAACTGAAGCAAACACGAGGTATAATCAAAGTACGAGTATTACCCTAGGGCATATGGAACGTATTCCTAGTGGTGACCTAAATTTTGATAAGCCACATTTATATTTGCCTCATCACGCAGCGTGCAAGGATTCGAGCACTACCACGAAACTGCGTGTAGTTTTCGATGGGTCGTGCAAGTCGTCGTCTAGTGTATTAATCAACGAGATTCTACTACCTGGTCCAACCCTTCAAGATGATCTCACCTGCATACTAGTACGTTTACGTATCCATTCCATTGCTATATCGGCGGATATCGTAAAAATGTATCGCCAGGTGAAAGTTGAAAATAAAGATCGTGACTTTCAGCGAATTGTTTGGCGTGACGATCCAAATACGCCACTTCAACATTATAGGTTAAGTACGGTAACTTATGGAATTACTAGTGCTCCATTTCTAGCAATTCGCGCGATACTTGAGTTAGCAAATATTCATGAATCAACTCATCCAAACGCTGCTTCAATCATAAGAAAGGATTTTTACCAAATATCGACATTGTTGCACGAAGGTGGTTTCAATATTCGAAAATGGATATCGAACAGTCGAGAGTTAATATCAAATATACCCGCCGATCAACGTGGTACAGAAGAATCACTTTCTCTCGATTACGATACAGCATATTATAAAATATTAGGATTACGCTGGAATCCAACCCGAGATGTTTTCCTTTATTAGGTTAATCAAACGGAGCATGTAAAACTAACTAAACGAAGTTTACTTTCCGAAGCATCCAGGGTATTTGATCCTCTGGGACTTCTAACACCAATTACCATCCAATTTAAGATTCTATTTCAAGAGGTTTGGAAAAGGAAGATTGACTGGGATGAAGAGCTTCCTAAAGACATAGCTGATATTTGGCAAGATATCAAATCATCATTAAAATTATTAGAAACTATCGAAGTCGGTCGATGTATTAAAATATCACAATTTAGTACGATGGAGATGCATATCTTTTGTGATTCCCCACAACAAGCATACGGAGCAGCTGCCTATTTGAGAACAAAAAATTTAACTGGCGATGTTGTTGTAAAATTAATAGCAGCAAAAAGCCAAGTTGCACCAATGGAAACGGTTACACTACCACGCCTTGAATTGTGCGCAGCAGTTTTGGGAACCAAACTTTTCAAGTACTTACAACAAGCACTTGGACTATCATACGATAATGTGTATGCTTGGACCGATTCTCAAGTGGTATTGGCTTGGTTATCCGATCATCCAAGTAGATGGAAGAACTTTGTGTCGAACCGTACATCATATATTCGAAAAATATTACCAGAAGCCCATTGGAACCACGTAGAGTCGAAGCTAAATCCTGCCGATCTTACTTCAAGAGGATTGAATCCGCAACAATTAGCAAATAACGAGCAATGATGGTCAGGACCAGCATACTTAAAACTAGAAAGGTCATCTTGGCCAGTTGTTTCCAACAAAAGGAACATTAATCTTCCCAAACAACGCAAGGTGAAAATATTGTCAAATTATGGAACGTGTACTACTATTCATCTTTACAAAAGTTTTACCGAGTTTTAAGTTATATTTGTCGGTATCATACCAATACAATTCGTAAAAAACTTAACATCAAGGTTTCAGAGCGAAATGCCTTTAATGCTCAATTCATATTATCGCCAAAGGTGATGGAATTGGAAATTGCTGAAAATATATGTACTAGATGGGCACAGTCTGATGCATTCAAAACCGAACTCAATGTATTACATCAACGAAGATATATTGATCGAAACAGCAAACTATTAATGTTGACATCGTTCACTGATAAAAATCAAATTATACGAGTTGGCGGTCGTCTGTCGATGTCAGATTGTGAGTACAATATAAAATACCCTGTAATTTTACCCACAGTTGGGCAAATTCGTGTAAAAAACCATTTTTTACATTTTACATGTAAAAAATGTAAAAAACTGTGTAAATTACATAAAAATGTAAATTATATGTAAAAAACTAATACTTTTTAAAAATATCAAACAATAATAAGTTATTAACTGTAAAATTAAAGTATAAAGTTAATAAAAATCATAACTGTAACAATTAAAACCTTTATTCAAATATAAAATGAAATATAAGTTACTCTTTTTAGATTTTAGTTAGACTCTAGTTTTTTACATTTAAATTTGTTTTTTACATGACAATATTGCAGTGCCACCTGTTTGATAATATTAACAAATTCGACTATTCGATAAAACTAGGTAATGTCATCTAGCGACATTTTTGATAAATATTAAAACTATTTAAGAGTGTGAACCTTTTAGACGATATTAAAATACATAGATAGATTTTTATTGATAAAAACAAATTAATTATTATTTTATTTCGCCTACATGATATTAATGGCGCTGTTGTAGTACGTTTTTCGTCCATTTTTAAAATATTGTATGTGCGAAAATTAGTTTATTACATAATTACATTTATTTAATACCAACAATTTATGCCTACATTTTTCCATTTAATTTGGCTATGTAAATGTAAATAAATATTTATTGCCATATTTTTTGATTTTCGAGAATTGTTATGTAAAAAACAAATTGTAAAATTTAACAACGTCATCTCTTATCAAATTTATTAACTATACGTGTTTTTATTTTATGTGCCAATTCAAGACGTCAAAAAATTGGCCAATCAAGAAATTTATATTATTTTTAGCATTAACAACAATTGGACGCGATAATATCGATATGTCATTTTTCCATCGGGAATACTCAACAGTTTTTGACAAATTAACAGAACAAGTGTAGTCTTACTTTGGGAATTTTACAACAACAATGCCGTGTATTTTCATTCCGGAATGAATAGTTTCAAACCAAGTTTTTGTTGGTATAGAATTATTCTAGTAATAATTTTGAAATTTTATTTTTGTTTTTTATTTAATTTTTAATGTCAATTGATAAAAATAAAAAGAAAATTATTTTCGGTTTTTATTTTGAGTATAATTTGCATTTTCATTTGTATACCAATAAATATTCTTGTGACCAAAGTAAGACGGCAATAGTTTCTTGCGCCTCGGTTTTGAATCGTAAAACGATTGTTCTGTTAATTTTAATTGTTGAATAAAGCATTCGACTAAACCCTACAAAAATCGATTCGAAATTTTTTAAACGTCAAATATTTTATATTACCAATACAAACACAAAACTGTATAAATTTTGGTTTCATGTACTTTTCACATCACAAAAGAATTCGACAATAATTTTCTGATTTTATGTATATTTTTGGCGGTGAGAAACCGACTATGGAAGATAGTAGAATAGTATTATACTATTTTGCTATTATGGTATCTACGGTGGTATTTGCTACGCTGTAAAGCCAGTATGAGTTTAGTATTTTTTGGTCAATCGAAAACAACATAAATGTAGTCAAACATTGAACTGATTAACCTAGATTAAACTCAACTCGACTAGCCAATTAGGCATATAAATCCGAAGTTGTTTTGTATAATAGTTTATTATACCAATTATACCATCGAATACCAATTAACTTATTAGTAAAACCAACATCCCTATACATTGATTTCTAATTATTAAATACGCCATTCATGAGCATAGTTATACATATGTGTCGTCACTTTGATCACTGGAATAGTTATTGGTATAAAAATAAAAATGCAAATTATAGTACAAATAAAAAAGGAAAAAAAATTTCTTTTTATTTTTATCAATTAACATTAAAAATTAAATAAAAAAACAATAAAAATTTTCAAAATTATTGCTAGAATAATTCTATACCAACGAGAACTTTGTTTGAAACTATAGTCATTCCGGAATGAAAATACACGGCATTGTTGTTGTAAAATTCCCAAAATAAGACTACAATGTAGTCTTATTTACTTTGGGAATTTTACAACAACAATGCCGTGTATTTCGTCATTGCGAAGTGAATATTTTTAAACCAAGTTTTTGTTAGTATGTATAGAATTATTCTAGCAATAATTTTGAAACATTTTACTGTTATTTTATTTAATTTTTAAGGCCAACTGATAAAAAAAAAAAATTTGGTTTTTATTTTGAGCATAATTTGCATTTTTATTTTTATACCAATTACTATTCCTGTTACCAAAGTAAGACCGCAATTATAGCAGGAAATTCATTCCGGAATGAAAATACACGGCATTGTTGCTGTAAAATTCTCAAAGTAATACCCCAAACACATATGTAGTCTTACTTTGGGAATTTTACAACAACAATGCCGTGTATTTTCATTCTGGAATGAATAGTTTCAAACCAAGTTTTTGTTTGTATTGAATTATTCCAGTAATAATTTTGAAATTTTTGTTTGGTTTTTTTATTTAATCTTTAATGTCAATTGATAAAAGTAAAAAGAAAATTATTTTCGGTTTTTATTTTGAGCATAATTTGCATTTTCATTTTTATACCAATAACTATTCTTGTGACCAAAGTAAGTTGCGCTCTACGCCTGACTTCGCTTCTCTTCGTATTTATGATTTTTTGCAACCACATAGACGCCGCTAATTTGACATTTATTTAAAATGTTGTTTGGGTTATTACAACAAAATATTTTCATAAAAAACTATTTTGTTTAATGACTTATTACAAACAAATTTTAAGTTCAAATTTAGATTTTTTAAAAATTGTCTTTCTCATATACCCAGTTGGATGTAAAATTCAGCTAGGGGTTTCCAAACATTTACCTTAAAAACAATAAATATAAATGGCATTCATCGACTCCAAAAATACAAACTGCTAGTTTGGCCTTGTGATTATTCGATTAAGAAATGCATTTCCAATTTTTCAAACACTAAAATCAAATAACCAAATGAAAAATATGTACTATGTATATTTAAACTGGCAACGTTTCACATTAATGTTGTTCTCTGCATACTATCATATTTGTTTTTGGTATTGTAGATGCTTCTACTTTAGTAGTATTGTGTTTTATTTCGACTTGAACTTGATCTTCACAAATCAAAAAATCCAAATAAATTTTATATTTTTGTTATCCTGTGAAGAACAAAGACGGGTTGCACTTAAACAGTGCAGTTAGAAAGGGATAAACAGTTTCTTTATGTACATATTTGGTTTTTAATGTACTAACAGTAAAATCATATGGTTGAAATGGTTTCGTCTTTCTACGCTTTCTTGCAGTCAAAATAATAATACATCAGCTGATTTTGTTTACATTTCTATTGTGTTGATACCAACTTAAAGAAAATTGTAATGTTTCGTATATCGTTTTTCATTTGTTGTTGATTTACAATATTATTAACTGTTGTTAGGTAAAATATGTTTAGCAAGCGAGAGGTCACCGCGTTCAAATATTGTTATTATAGTCCTCGCCGTGATTAACAAGAGTCATGCTGAAAATGTAGTTATACCTAACATTTCTGTCTATCAATACGTTATTGACAAATAAAATAAACAACCTTGACAAATAAAATAAACAACCTTGACAAATAAAATAAACAAAATATTCGGACACATGATTCGCTTATGACTATGACCTATCCCAATATTTTGATCATTACATAAATTCGGTACACGCTATTTTTGGGCTAATATAAACTTGCATACTAAATTTCACTTCAATCGGTTAAGAAACACGGCAAGTTGTAGAAGAAACGTATATTTTCTTATACCAAGCGCTATGGGAATATATAAACAGCCGTATAATCGGAACGAGATACGTTATAATATTGAAATTCGGTACACGCTATTTGTGGGCCAATATAAACTTGCATACTAAATTTCACTACAATCGGTTAAGAAACACGGCAAGTTGTAGAAGAAACGTATATTTTCTTATACCAAGCGCTATGGGAATATATAAACAGCCGTATAATCGGAACGAGATACGTTATAATATTGAAATTTGGTACGCGCTATTTGTGGGCCAATATAAACTTGCATACTAAATTTCACTTCAATCGGTTAAGAAACACGGCAAGTTGTAGAAGAAACGTATATTTTCTTATACCAAGCGCTATGGGAATATATAAACAGCCGTATAATCGGAACGAGATACGTTATAATATTGAAATTCGGTACACGCTATTTGTGGGCCAATATAAACTTGCATACTAAATTTCACTTCAATCGGTTAAGAAACACGGCAAGTTGTAGAAGAAACGTATATTTTCTTATACCAAGCGCTATGGGAATATATAAACAGCCGTATAATCGGAACGAGATACGTTATAATATTGAAATTCGGTACACGCTATTTTTGGGCCAATATAAACTTGCATACTAAATTTCACTTCAATCGGTTAAGAAACACGGCAAGTTGTAGAAGAAACGTATATTTTCTTATACCAAGCGCTATGGGAATATATAAACAGCCGTATAGTCGGAACGAGATACGTTATAATATTGAAATTCGGTACACGCTATTTGTGGGCCAATATAAACTTGCATACTAAATTTCACTTCAATCGGTTAAGAAACACGGCAAGTTGTAGAAGAAACGTATATTTTCTTATACCAAGCGCTATGGGAATATATAAACAGCCGTATAATCGGAACGAGATACGTTATAATATTGAAATTCGGTACACGCTATTTTTGGGCCAATATAAACTTGCATACTAAATTTCACTTCAATCGGTTAAGAAACACGGCAAGTTGTAGAAGAAACGTATATTTTCTTATACCAAGCGCTATGGGAATATATAAACAGCCGTATAATCGGAACGAGATACGTTATAATATTGAAATTCGGTACACACTATTTGTGGGCCAATATAAACTTGCATACTAAATTTCACTTCAATCGGTTAAGAAACACGGCAAGTTGTAGAAGAAACGTATATTTTCTTATACCAAGCGCTATGGGAATATATAAACAGCCGTATAATCGGAACGAGATACGTTATAATATTGAAATTCGGTACACGCTATTTTTGGGCCAATATAAACTTGCATACTAAATTTCACTTCAATCGGTTAAGAAACACGGCAAGTTGTAGAAGAAACGTATATTTTCTTATACCAAGCGCTATGGGAATATATAAACAGCCGTATAATCGGAACGAGATACGTTATAATATTGAAATTCGGTACACGCTATTTGTGGGCCAATATAAACTTGCATACTAAATTTCACTTCAATCGGTTAAGAAACACGGCAAGTTGTAGAAGAAACGTATATTTTCTTATACCAAGCGCTATGGGAATATATAAACAGCCGTATAATCGGAACGAGATACGTTATAATATTGAAATTCGGTACACGCTATTTTTGGGCCAATATAAACTTGCATACTAAATTTCACTTCAATCGGTTAAGAAACACGGCAAGTTGTAGAAGAAACGTATATTTTCTTATACCAAGCGCTATGGGAATATATAAACAGCCGTATAATCGGAACGAGATACGTTATAATATTGAAATTCGGTACACGCTATTTTTGGGCCAATATAAACTTGCATACTAAATTTCACTTCAATCGGTTAAGAAACACGGCAAGTTGTAGAAGAAACGTATATTTTCTTATACCAAGCGCTATGGGAATATATAAACAGCCGTATAATCGGAACGAGATACGTTATAGTATTGAAATTCGGTACACACTATTTGTGGGCCAATATAAACTTGCATACTAAATTTCACTTCAATCGGTTAAGAAACACGGCAAGTTGTAGAAGAAACGTATATTTTCTTATACCAAACGCTATGGGAATATATAAACAGCCGTATAATCGGAACGAGATACGTTATAATATTGAAATTCGGTACACGCTATTTTTGGGCCAATATAAACTTGCATACTAAATTTCACTTCAATCGGTTAAGAAACACGGCAAGTTGTAGAAGAAACGTATATTTTCTTATACCAAGCGCTATGGGAATATATAAACAGCCGTATAATCGGAACGAGATACGTTATAATATTGAAATTCGGTACACGCTATTTGTGGGCCAATATAAACTTGCATACTAAATTTCACTTCAATCGGTTAAGAAACACGGCAAGTTGTAGAAGAAACGTATATTTTCTTATACCAAGCGCTATGGGAATATATAAACAGCCGTATAATCGGAACGAGATACGTTATAATATTGAAATTCGGTACACGCTATTTTTGGGCCAATATAAACTTGCATACTAAATTTCACTTTAATCGGTTAAGAAACACGGCAAGTTGTAGAAGAAACGTATATTTTCTTATACCAAGCGCTATGGGAATATATAAACAGCCGTATAATCGGAACGAGATACGTTATAATATTGAAATTCGGTACACGCTATTTTTGGGCCAATATAAACTTGCATACTAAATTTCACTTCAATCGGTTAAGAAACACGGCAAGTTGTAGAAGAAACGTATATTTTCTTATACCAAGCGCTATGGGAATATATAAACAGCCGTATAATCGGAACGAGATACGTTATAATATTGAAATTCGGTACACACTATTTGTGGGCCAATATAAACTTGCATACTAAATTTCACTTCAATCGGTTAAGAAACACGGCAAGTTGTAGAAGAAACGTATATTTTCTTATACCAAGCGCTATGGGAATATATAAACAGCCGTATAATCGGAACGAGATACGTTATAATATTGAAATTCGGTACACGCTATTTTTGGGCCAATATAAACTTGCATTCTAAATTTCACTTCAATCGGTTAAGAAACACGGCAAGTTGTAGAAGAAACGTATATTTTCTTATACCAAGCGCTATGGGAATATATAAACAGCCGTATAATCGGAACGAGATACGTTATAATATTGAAATTCGGTACACGCTATTTGTGGGCCAATATAAACTTGCATACTAAATTTCACTTCAATCGGTTAAGAAACACGGCAAGTTGTAGAAGAAACGTATATTTTCTTATACCAAGCGCTATGGGAATATATAAACAGCCGTATAATCGGAACGAGATACGTTATAATATTGAAATTCGGTACACGCTATTTTTGGGCCAATATAAACTTGCATACTAAATTTCACTTCAATCGGTTAAGAAACACGGCAAGTTGTAGAAGAAACGTATATTTTCTTATACCAAGCGCTATGGGAATATATAAACAGCCGTATAATCGGAACGAGATACGTTATAATATTGAAATTTGGTACACGCTATTTTTGGGCCAATATAAACTTGCATACTAAATTTCACTTCAATCGGTTAAGAAACACGGCAAGTTGTAGAAGAAACGTATATTTTCTTATACCAAGCGCTATGGGAATATATAAACAGCCGTATAATCGGAACGAGATACGTTATAATATTGAAATTTGGTACACGCTATTTGTGTATATAGGTATTGTTATAACCCAACATTTTGTAAGTCTGGCCAAACATTATGTTACACATAAAAACGTATTCGAGTTAACACAATTTATTAATATAAATCAAATTATTTTAATTTCTAATTTGTTACAAACAAAAAAAAAAACTATTGCTATTATATGAATTAGTTTTTGAAACTTTAAATTTCAAAACGATATTGCAATTCTTTATATAACATAATTAGTACCCAAACCTTAAACATTTTATCAATGAATAACAAGATTGGATTTGTATACAAAAAATATATTAACAATAATTTTTAAAAGATTAACGATCTTCATTACACCTAAATTATATATTTTCGTTATTTTAAAAAACTGATATAAAATACATACAAAAAATATTAAACCTTTAAATCAAAATAAAAAAAAATCGATTTATTTATAAAATAATAAATGAAATTATAAAGCGTTCTTCAACATCATAATTAATTATACTCTTCTTTTGAAACTATTCACATTACCATGTCCAGGTAAACTTAATGGTTTAAAATATGCCCGACAACATATTGCGCTCAGGGATGGAGGAAAATCTTGACTTTTATAGTATGTACATATTACATTCTTGTTCTGTTAATTTGTCAAAAACTGTTGAGTATTCCCGATGGAAAAATGACATATCGATATTATCGCGTCCAATTGTTGTTAATGCTAAAAATAATATATCACGATAAATTGAATGGGTACGATTGACACCACGATGTTTTAATAGTTTATGTCGTTCGGTAGCTAAACGCCTAACCGGTGTAATTAAATCATTTAATTTTATTGCTGATATTATGTGTTGGATTGTACTGCAAAAAAAAAAAATAAGATAGAATCCAATTAAATGTTAATTAATTATTTTACATACTTTCGATTAAGGTAGTTTGATCAGTCAAAAGAGCTTTAATTAGCGGACTAAGTAGTTGGTTGATTTTGTCGCCATAACATATACATTAGTGGGCCAGCAGCAGAATTTAGTCTCACATTATCCCACAAACAATCTATCTTTATTATGCGGTGCCCAATTAAAGGATTGCTTGTACACTTTTCCTAGAAAAAAAAAAAAAAAAAATTATAAACCATCATATTTTTTATTATACCTAGGTCAAATCATTACTCACCAGCTTTGGTGAACACAAATGTGTGATCATCCATTTTGTCATCTCTTTGTGATATTTCGATACGGGAGCAAGTTCAGAAGCATCAACAATTTCTAATGCCCCCTCAGATTCTTTCACCAAGCGATAAATGACTGCCTCATTTACGATTGGATACAATGAACATGTTGAATACACCAATCTACCACCTACCGCAAGTAATTCAGCGCCACGTTTAGCTACTCGATATTGAATTCCATGTAAATTCAATGCTTGAGCGCATTCCATTTTTTCCATATCGGCGGTTTTTGATCCTGGAGCGGCACACATATCCAATACCTTGTGGTGTGGTTTCACGTCAAGCAAAATTGGAGGAATCATAGAAACGACTTCTTGACGACTAATACTACCAGCACTAGTTTCGGAAATTAAAAAGTTATGTAATCTAAATAATGATTCGGAACGTCAGATATCCTTTCGTGTCAGCTCCAGCTGCCAAGCCAATCCATTTGGGTACCAAGGAAGGCACATATAGGGTATTCGAATTCTTGATCATCATTTTGTAATTCTTTAGCCCCGTTAATATAATCATCAAAGAATTCGTGCTTGGTAATATCTAGAAGAGCTTGCTCTCGAACCGGTCACCCGGAATATTACCGGCAAATTACCTCGAATAGCTTTTAAAAAACTTTCCCACTCTTCTTCTAAACAAATATTTTGCATTTTATGATACATTATCACACAAACAATCTATCTTTATTATGCGGTGCCCACTTAAAGGATCGCTTTTACCCTTTTCCTAGAAAACAAAAAAAAAAATTATAAACCAACATATTTTTTATTATACCTACGTCAAATCATTATCACAATGGAGCATAAGCAGCCACTCCAACCTAGGTCAAATTATTACTCACCGGCTTTGATAAACACAAATGTGGTAAATGTGTATTCACAATTATCCGATTGGTAATCCACACTAAATTCCAATAAATAATAGTCTCTTGACGCAATATATTTTCAAGCTCTTTACGCAATACCAATGTACAAGTTTAATTGTATATTCCAATTGAGAAAAGCGACGAATTTTTTGACGTCTTGATTTGTCACAAATACAATTGCCGTCTTACTTTGAGCATTTTACAACAACTGCCGTCTTACTTTGGTCACTGGAATAGTTATTGGTATAAAAATAAAAATGCAAATTATGCTCAAAATAAAAACCGAAAATAATTTTCTTTTTACTTTTATCAATTGATAGTTTTTGTTGGTATAGAATTATTCTAGGAATATTTTTGAATTTTTTTTTTTGTTTTTTTATTTAATTTTTAATGTCAATTGATAAAAGTAAAAAGAAAATTATTTTCGGTTTTTATTTTGAGCATAATTTGCATTTTTATTTTTATACCAATAACTATTCCAGTGACCAAAGTAAGACGGCAAATATTTAACTGTATGTACACAGTTAATATAAAATAAAAACTCGTATAGTAAATAAGTAAATAAATTTAATAAGAGATGGCGTTAGTAATTTGTTTTATACATTTTATACATGTAAATAATGTATAAAACGGCTCATGTAAAATACATGTTTTTTACATGTAAAAAACTATGTAAATTACATTGTGTAATTTACACGCCCAACTGTGATTTTACCGAGGAATCATCTTTATTCATGGAATGTTATTAAGAATCTACATGAGGCTCATTTACATGTTGGTGCAAATACATAAATTTCAATCATTCGTCAAATGTATTGGATTGTTGGTTGCAGGAACATGGTCCGACAACATATTATATTGAAATGTATAACATATTTCAAGCTTCGGAAACACACAAATGAGAAAATTATTGGTCAGCTACGCCAATATAGACTAACGACAGGTAGACCTTTTCTGCATACGGGAGTAGACTATGCAGGACCAATATGGATTCGTGATCGGTCTGGTCGTGGTCCTTTTAAACCAATAAAAGGTTATGTGGCGTTGTTTATATGTACCAGAGTGAAGGCAATTCAGATCGAGGTAGTATCAAAATTGACAACCGAGGCTTTTATAATGGCGTTACATCGATTCATTGCTAAAAGAGGCAAACCAGTAGAACTATTATCGGACAACGGTAGCAATTTTCCAGATCGCCACATTTTGGAGGGTTATGGGAGTCAAATATAAAATCCTATAAACATTGTTAAGATCGATTGGCAAAGCATCCCTGACATTCGTGGAATTAAGTACAGTGTGCTCACAAATTGAGGCAATTTTAAATTCCAGGCCTATATGTCTATTATATGAAGACGTTAACAGCTACGATGTTCTGACGCCTGGCCATTTTTTGATTGGGGCTCCGTTGAACGTAATACCAGAGCCACATTTGGAAGAAGTTCCAATTAATCGTTTAACCAGATATCAAAACTTACAATTACGGGTCGAAATATTTTGGAAAAGGTGGTCAAAGGATTACCTCACTACGTTACAACAAAAACCAAAATGTCAGTCATCAAAACCAAATTTCAAAGAAAATCAACTGGTTTTAATCAAGGAAGACAATTTACCAAAGGCAACCTGGTTAATAGGCCGTATAATCCAGGTTTTCCCAGGATGTGATGGAAACATACGAGTATAGCAACGGTAAAGACACCTCATGGCGAAATTCAAAGGAGTATTGTCAAATAAGTCCCTCTTCCAATCGATCAAAATGATGTGTTATAGAAGATAAGTTAATTCTAAATCGGTATAGTCATAAATAATAGTTGAATAAGTAAACATTTAAAAAAAAAAATGTTTTCATTTGTTTTGTATAAGTTTGTAAATTCTTTATTCAATCAGTCATTTTTATATTATAAGTTGTAACCTATTTAATTCTTTAATTCATTAAATTATAGTGGTTTAATTTTTGTTAAGAAATTACTTTCTTACGAGGCGCTTGAACCGCTTTCAATTCAGTTAACCTAACGAATAATTACCCTTCATAAATGTGGATATAGTTTTTTCAGTTATATTTTTGTGTATTATTATTTTTTTGTATTCTTTTAAACAATTTGAAAAATATTTCGAAAATATATTCATATTCCAGGAATGCAAACAATAAAATATACCAACAATTCATCTTTCCTTCATTGATTTGTTATAAGTTTCCCTACAGCAAAACGTCACCACAAATGTCAAGGTCTCCAATTTTAATAAAACAACTCAAGTTTAATTACAAACGAACTTTTCAAAATTATGTGTTGAATTTGCAAAATTAATAAAGTCCATTCCTCTTGCCAGTGCTTCTCATTCATAAAAAATGGCCCGAAAAAACCATTTATTATTCGTTTTCAGAAAATATAAAAAAAAAAACTTTTAAACAAATTTTTTCTTTAATTTAACAAGTTTTGAACTAATTAAAAAGAAAACAAAATATTTTTTTTTTTTTTTTTTTTGCTCATTTTATATGTCCCCTTCAGCTGCTCACTTTATACGTAGTAGCACAAAAGTATAACGTCTAATATATAAAAACAAAAAAAACTGTTATACTTCGTCATTTATCTTAATTGAAGACTTTATTCGATTTTTGTTTGCCCTTCGTTCGAAAAAGTACATATTTCTAAAAAAGCAAAAAACGTTACATAAAAATGTTTTTCCTCGACTAATTAAATTTTATATTTATCTTTAAAAACATAAAATATTTTTGTTTTTTTTTTTGTGTTTTTATGTTAACAGAGCAAAAATAATAATAATAATAAATTCAAATAAAATAAAAATAAATATTTGAAACTCCATGGATACTATATACACACAAACTTTCCTGATCCCATTCATCATAGCACAAAATAAAAATACAGAAAAGGCAAATTAATTATACATTTAAAATCCTTTCTGTTTTTTTATTTTTTTTTTGGTTCCTTCTTTTTGGTTCCATTTGATATAATGTGAAATCCTAGAAAGGGTTATTTAGCAAAAAAAAAAAAAAAAAAAAATTAATTGAAATTAAAACAAATTAAGATTTGTTTGCCTGTTATCCGTATTTATATAAAAACGAGAAATAATAGTAAAAAAGGATATTAAATGGCACTCTCCCTGGAATTATCCGATAATTTTACGAGCTTTTCGCTTGGAACACGCAAACAAAAAAAAAATTAATTTATTAACCTACCTGGAAAAAGTTAATAATACTGAAAAAATTCTTTCATCTTTATACGCATTTGGGACACAGTTTTTTTTTTTTTAGAAAAACCAGATATATTTGAGCTGAGGATAATTTGATTAATCTGTTATTATGGTTGAATGGTCTTTAGCTGGATCTCTATGGACCTTTGTAATTGTTTAACCAAATTTATACTCACCATGTGAGTAAGAAATTTTGGAGCATTTTTTTTTTTTAGTCTTCCAAATATTTACCTTAGTTTATGTACTTAGGCTTAGGCGTTCGTTTACATTTTTAATGTTATAAAAGGTTAATATTGTAGTATTCTATGAATTTAATTTACATTTGTTTGATTTAAAATGGTTCATAAATTTGTCTGTATCAATGGCACATCACAGCATTTTAATTTAATGACGCCCCGTTTCATATACATACTCTCTCTAGACTTACATAAAGATGGAAACATAAATGGATTTATTTTTGACCTAACTACAGCTTATTGGCATATGAACAAAATAAATAGAACGTATAAAGCTACGACCATTATACGATACGCCTAGTCCTACACAAATAATATTTGAAGTGACGTTTGTTACGGACGATCCTAATGACTGTACGCTTTTATCCGGGTAGTTTCACGGCTAGAATGTTCTTGCCACTAGGATGGGAAACATTTTACATTTTCACTTATTCACTGAGACGAAACTATGAATCACAAGGCCACTTCATCACATCACCAATAAAAATAACTATTTACTCCATTACCAATAAATTAATACTCAAAAACAATGTAATAATTATAAACTAAAGGAAACACTCACCAGACAAATTTTCACGAAGAGTACGCTTGGCTATACTTGTCCGATGGCTGAATTTTTTTTTTGTTTCTTATTTACAAAAATAACTATTTTGAACTAAACTTTTTTTTTTGTTTTGTTGTTATTTACGCTTTCACATAAATACATATAACTATGTACATATATACACAGCATAGATCTGACTATGGTAATCAATTAATCAGTATTACTATATTCACTATACTTCTATATTTTAATTTACTTATGATACATTCACTGAACTATAAATATTTATCCACTTAATAAAAGTTTTTGGGTCTAAGTGTTAGCGAAGAGCACGCAAATCCAAATTTAATGAATGATAAACTGTCAAACGAAACAGATAATTAAGAAAAAAAATGTTGTAAGGTGCAAGACCAAGCTGGGAATGTGGCAGAACAAGTACAGAATACAAGCGCAATAATTGGGAATAATAGTGTCCCTAATTTAGCAGGTAACTCTAGAGGAGCAGTAGCAACATCAAGTCCGGGTCATTCGATGATTGAAATGCCCGCATTTATACCTAACTCACGGCAGGAAATTATAAATGCATTTGATCCACTCAGCGACTACGAATTTTCAGGTTTGCT
Organism: Tipula vernalis; assembly: GCA_958295665.1. Classification (NCBI taxonomy): domain Eukaryota; kingdom Metazoa; phylum Arthropoda; class Insecta; order Diptera; family Tipulidae; genus Tipula; species Tipula vernalis. The sequence continues at coordinate 136,194,175 of OY282560.1, forward strand.
CACGTCGTATCCAAAGTAGATTTCAACGCCCGAACGAATCATTTAACGATTTCTTAGTAGAGATTCAGACGTTAAATGTGAAACTAATAAACAGATTCTCGGAAGCTGAGCTTCTTGCTTGTTTGCGTAAAAATATGAACACTCAGTTGAAGGAAAGAACTCTTCCAATTCATTTTAATAATGTTGAAGAGAACCGAGCAAACGGCGCAGTGGTTAAAGCTGCGGCGGTTGGATTGGGAGGTACCGGGTTCGAATCCCTAGAGGGGAGGGATGCAAAACGGATTTTTCATCATCTGATTACGATCGGTGATGAAGATGAACACATCTATGACCCCTGTTGAGAGTGCAGAATGCATGTGTAACATAAATATGTGACCTTGCATAGTATACTCATCTTGGTAAATAGAAACCTAGTATGTATGGAAAACCTTGTTATAATAAATAAAAAATAAATGCGCATCACTCTTGTGCTAACCTTAAAACGTATCTAATACTTTTATCATTATCTAACTATAACCGGTATAATTATCATATTACATGGTGTCAGACAATTATAATTAAATTATATAAGTTAATTAGTGAACAACTATCGAAAATATAGTATTGACTAAATTATAATTAATAATTCAAGTGAGGAAAATCCAGAACATTCCAACATGGCCACTGACTCGAATAGTGTATCGATGCGCAGCATACAGCCACTAATTTTTAATGAAAATATTTCTCGAGACTGGAAGAATTGGATACAAATATTTAAATGGCATTCAGTAGCTACGGGTTTAGAAACTAAAGCTGAGAAAATTCGAATAGCTACATTAATGGCGTCGATTGGATTGGATGCAGTAAATGTGTACAACACGTTTAACCTCACGGATGATGAAAGCAAATCGTATGACGCAATAGTCGCTAAATTCGAGACATATTTTACCACTAAAAGGAATGTAATATATGAAAGATATTCATTTAATAGTATGCAACAACTGGATGGCGAAACGATAGATGAGTTTGTTACTAAAATCAAGGCTCAAGCTATGCTTTGTGAGTATGATACGTTTGCTGATACTCTCGTCCGAGACAAAATTGTGATTGGGATTTTGTCAGATACGGTACGTGAAAAATTACTCTCCGAAGATGGGACTCACTTTAGATAGAGCAATAAATATTTGCAAATCTAGTGAAATAGCTTCAAAACAGTTGAAGGACATTAAGGGTGAACATAACAACGATGAATTAGCTAGAAAATACGTGCTAAAAAAATCGACAACCGATAGCGTCGAATTTGATTGTACCAGGTGTAACACGCGTCATGGGAAAAAATGCTGTCCAGCGTATGGTAAAAAGTGTGCAAAGTGCTATAAAAAAGGGCATTTGCCAAAGTCATGTCGGGTTAAAAATGATAAAAGCATTGTAAAAATAATACCAAGAACAATGCTCGTGCTGATAAAGTAAAGTCTAACTCAGATGAAGAAATTGAACCCTGATAAAGTTAACCGAAAGTTTCCAGCCGAAAGTGAAAAGTCGATAATGCAGATTATGTTATTAAAATTCCAGCCGAAAATAAATTAGCGTCTAGAGTGTTATGTCTGGAGATAAATTGCATTGATGTGATTTATCAATAGCTATCGCAGGAAAAAAATTCAGTACATGTTTCCCGTGGGAAAACTCGGAAAATTCATAAAAGTTTCCAGCCCAAAGTAAGAAATGGATGAATAAAATCAGCCTCTAGAGTGTTATGTCTGGAGATGAATTGCATTGATGTCATTACTCAAAAGCTATCGCAGGAAAAAAATTCAGTACAAGTTCCGCGTGGGAAATCTCGGAAAATTCAAAAAAGTTACTAGCTGAAAGTAAGAAATGGATGAATAAAATCAGCCTCTAGAGTGTTAGGTCTGGAGATGGATTGCATTGATGTGATTACTCAAAAGCTATCGCAGGAAAAATATTCAGTACAAGTTCCGTGTGGGAAATCTCGGAAAATTCAAAAAAGTTTCCAGCTGAAAGTAAGAAATGGATGAATAAATCTCGCCTCTAGAGTGTTATATCTGGAGAAGAATTGCATTGATTTGATTTGTCAATAGCTATCGCAGGAAAAAAAATTCAGTTAAAGTTTCTCTTGGGAAATCTCGGAAAATTCGATTTTACAAAAATTATTTCAAAATTTGTATAAAATCAGCTTCTAAAGTGTTATGTCTGGAGATGGATTGCATTGATTTAATTTGTCAATAGCTATAGTAGAAAAAAAATTCAGTTCAAGTTTCCAGTGGAAAATCTCGGAAAATTTGACTTTCGGCTAAACACTTTTTTGAATTTTCCGAGATTTCCCACGGGACACTTGAACTGATTTTTTTTCCTGCAATACCTATTGACAAATCAAATCAATGCAATTCATCTCCAGACATAACACTCTAGAGGCTGATTTTATACAAATTTTGAAATAATTTTTGGAAAATCGAATTTTCCGAGATTTCCCAAGAGAAACTTGAACTGAATTTTTTTCCTGCGAAAGCTATTGACAAATCACATCAATGCAATCCATCTCCAGACCTAACACTCTAGAGGCTGATTTTATTCATCCATTTCTTACTTTCGGCTGGAAACTTTTTTGAATTTTCCGAGATTTCCCACAGGAAACTTGAACTGAATTTTTTTCCTGTGATAGCTATTGATAAATCACATCAATGCAATTCATCTCCAGACATAACACTCAAGAGGCTGATTTTATACAAATTTTCTAATAATTTTTGGAAAGTCGAATTTACCGAGATTTCCCACGGGAAACTTGAACTGAATTTTTTTCCTGCAATACCTATAATTAAACCAAATCAATGCAATTTATCTCCAGACATAACACTCTAAAGGCTGATTTTATACAAATTTTCTGATGATTTTTGGAAAATCGAATTTTCCGAGATTTTCCACGGGAAACTTGAACTGAATTTTTTTCGTGCGGTATCTATTGACAAATCACATCAATGCAATCCATATCCAGATAAAACACTCTAGAGGCTGATTTTATACAAATTTTGTAATAATTTTTGGAAAATCGAATTTTCCGAGATATTCCACGAGTTACTTGAACTGAATTTTTTTCCTGCGATAGCTATTGACAAACAAATCAACGCAATTCATCTCCAGACATAACACTTTAGAGGCTGATTTTATACAAATTTTCTGATGATTTTTGGAAAATCGAATTTTCCGAGATTTCCCACGGGAAACTTGAACTGAATTTTTTTCGTGCGATGTCTATTGACAAAACACATCAATGCAATCCATATCCAGATAAAACACTCTAGAGGCTGATTTTATACAAATTTTGTAATAATTTTTGGATGATCGAATTTTCCGAGATTTCCCACGAGTAACTTTTACTGAATTTTTTTCCGGCAATAGCTATTGACAAATCAAATCAATGCAATCCAAATCCAGACTTAACACTCTAGAGGCTGATTTTATATAAATTCTCTAATAATTTTTGGAAAATGGAATTTTCCGGGATTTCCCACGAGAAACTTGAACTGAATTTTTTTTCTGCAATACCTATTGACAAATTAAATCAATGCAATTCTTCTCCAGACATAACCCTCTAGAGGCTGATTTTATACAAATTTTCTAATGATTTTTGGAAAATCGAATTTTGCGAGATTTCCCACGAGTACTTGAACTGAATTTTTTTCCTGCGATCGCTATTGACAAATCAAATTAATGCAATCCATCTCCAGACATAACACAATATTGGAAAAAAAATCATGTGAAGATTTAGGACTAATTTATCGAGTGTGTAGTGTGTCGAATGATGACGACGAAATTTTCAAAGGACTCGGATGTCTAAAAAATTATAAATATGATATTGATTAATCGAGAATCCTAAATTCGAAATCAGACAAGCAAGAAGAATACCACATTCCATTAGGGACATTGTTAAACTCGAATTTGATAAAATGGAGAAAATGAAAGTTATCGTAAGGTTCAATGAACCAACACCAGCAGTAAGTCCAATGATTATAGTTTGTAAAAAACGAAAAGATCAGAATCTGTATGGATCCGACTGATCTAAATCGCAATATTTTACGACGCCAGTATCCATTAAATACAATTGAAGAAATATCTGCCAGATTAGGTGGGTCAAAATATTTCACACTACTAGAGTGTATGCGTGGTTTTTAGCAAATACGGGTTACTGAAAGAACACAAAAATATTAAACGTTTGCTACACCTTGGGGACGTTATTCTTGCTTACGATTGCCATTTGGACTTTCATCAGCACCGGAAGTATTTAGCGAGGCGATGAATAATATACTGAAAAATATAAGCGGAGTAGAAATTTCTATGGATGACCTATCCATGCACCTACTAAAGAAAAGTTGGCACAGGTTACGGAAGTAGTACTGAGGATATTGAGAGGAGCAGGACTGAAACTAAACAGAGGTGTAAATTCCAAGTTCAAACACTTAAATTCTTGGGTCACGTTATATCACCCGCCGGTCTCTACCTAGACACTGAAAAAATCGAAGCAATTTATAAGTTAAAAATACCACAAAATGTGAAAGAACTTCAGCGAATGTTGGGAAAGGTGACCTACTTGAATAAATTTATACCAAATCTATCAAAAGTTACCGAACCATTAAGAGAATTGTTGATAAAGCGAAATTCATGGGTTTGGACGGAACAACATGATAAAGCGCTAGAAAATATTAAGACAGTGTTGTCTACACCTCCAGTACTTCGGTTCTATGATGTCAATAAGGATGTAAAGGTATCTGTGGACAGGAGTTCAAAATCACTAGAATTTGTACTTATGCAGGATAATCAACCGATAGCATATACGGAACCAAGGCATTAACCAATTCTCAGAAAAACTATCCACAAATTGAAAAGGAAGCGTTGGCTATAAGAATCGCCTTTAAAAAAATTCATCAATTTATTTACGGTAAAAAGTTAACTATTGAGACGGATCATAAGCCATTAGAAGCACCAGCCAGATTACAACGTATAGTGTTTGATATGCTCCAATATTCGCCTAAGGTTATATATATATCAAAGTTACTGATATTCCAATAGCGGATACGTTGAGCAGAGATTGTACACATGAAAATGAAGAAATAGACGACGAAGAACTGGAAATTCAAATAATTTTGGCAATGTCCGACAAAGCTATATCCGAATTTGTAGCTGCTACTAGAGAAGATCGAGAGCTACAAACACTCATTACATTTATTCTCGGTGAATTTCCGGATGATAAAAAAAATCTTCCAAATGAAGTAAAACCATATTTTAATTTTCGTCATCAGTTAAGTTATGAGAGTGGTATAGTGTTTAAAGGGAAAAAGGTTATAGTTCCTCAAAAATTAATCAATAAAATGATTGAAGAGACACATACTGGTCATTTGGGAATAACGAATAAAATGCGCAGGGCTGGACAATTGTTATTGTGGATTGGTCAAGCTAAAGATGTCCAAGCATACGTGGAGAAGTGTTCAGTTTGTCAAAAAAACTCAACGCTGTAATGACAAAGAATGTATATTACCAAAAATAATACCATCTCTTCCCTTTCAAATAGTGAGTACAGATCTATTTATATTTAAGGGCAAACAATACTTATTGATTGTAGACAACTATTCGGGTTATATGGATTTTAAAAAATTGGAAGTGACTATGGGCGACGAAATAATTAAAACATTAAAGAGTTGGTTTAGTGTTCATGGTATACCGCAGATATTGGAATCGGACAATGGTCCTCAATACAACTCAAAACAGTTTCGTGATTTTGCAATGATCTGGAAATTTGAGCACAGAACTTCTAGTCCAAAATTTCCAAGGTCTAATGGTTTAGCGGAACGAAACGTGCAAACAGCGAAGAATATGCTAAAAAAATGTTGTATAGACAAAACTGAAGTTGAACTGGCATTACTTAATTTTAGATATATGCCAAGAAATGAATCGATTGGATCACCGAACGAGAGATAAATGAGCCGAGTTACACGGTTAACTATTCCGCCTTCATTTGATCAACTAAAGCCTAGGGTAATTACTAATGTAGCTGAAGAGCTAGAAGGTTTATGCCTGGCTCAAAAGCATTATGCGGATAAAACGAGCAAACCAGCTGTACCACTAAAAGCAGGAGATCAGGTTAGGATACAAATCGGACCAAAAGATTGGAAATCTGGCAATATTATCAAATCAGCGGGGAAACCGAGGTCATTTATAGTTGAAACAGATGGTCGAACATATTGAAGAAATTCGTATCATCTTAAAAAGACTTCAGCAAATATTCAGAGTGATGCCACCATCATCCCAAACTTACCGTCAGCCAATATAGAAAGTCCAGCAGTACCAAATGACAAGTAAAGGTCATTTAATAATGATAATGTTACACTGAGATCTACTGGTGGACCAATACGAAATGTTCCAGACCAACATGGGTATAGAACCAGATCTGGTAGAATATCAAAACAACCTATTAGATTGAATTTATAAATTTCAATTGTGTATTATATAAAAAGAATGATGTAACATAAATATGTAACCTTGCATAGTATACTCAACTTGGTAAATAGAAACCTAGTATGTATGGAAAATCTTGTTATATTAAATAAAAAATAAATGCGCATCACTCTTGTGCTAACCTTAAAACGTATCTAATACTTTTATCATTATCTAACTATAACCGGTATAATTATCATATTACACCATGGACCGACCCACCTTTCACGTCAGCACTACAGGTTGGCATGAATCACTACAGGTTGGCCGCCCGTCCTCGATTTGGCTACTCCAGACGTAAAGTAGGACGGTTAAAAATAAATCAAGAAATCAAACAAACAAACAAACAAATGTTGAAGAGCTCCGTTTGCTCTGTCAAAAATATGAAGACTTATGGAATTCAAACTCGTCTGGAAGATTCACTAATACTCCAAATCGAGTTTGTTTATCTAATATAAATCATATAACTTTTGATTATTATTCAGGTTATTGTGAAGACAAACAGTCAAACATGGCTGATTTATCCAAAATTGAGCCATATTATCAGAAATTACCTCAAAAAAGTAGCAATTGCCTAACTGGTACGAAAATTGAATGGAATCCGAACACTTCTAGAGCGTCCAATTTGTATCATTACGGAAAACCATTGAGTCACTCATCTGACGAACCACAAATATCACTTATGTCAAATTCAGCAAAAACAGATGGGACGGAATTATTGGTACCTGAGCATACTATCTCATCACTAAACAGAACGCCTCTTGGACCAATAACTCATAAGGACAATTCTTTGATATGCTGGATTTGTCAGGACATCGGGCATAGATATCAAGACTGCCGACAGGAGTTTTTAAAAGTATTTTGTTTCGGTTGTGGTCGACCAGGCTTTAGAAAACCCAATTGTCTAGTTTGCCAGAAACGTATGTCGGAAAACCTGTATCCGAATGCAAGTGCGGAGAAAATGCGTTCGGAAAGAGAAACACCCAGACCGATACACCAAGTGAACACGAGAACCGATCCAAAATAGATTCTTTAATAAATATTTCGAACAACAATCCATATCATAATAAGTCATCGTTTTCTGAATGTATTAGTAACCCTCTAGTTAGAAATTTTATAGATGATGAATTTTTTAGATACTGAGCTATATAACCGTCCATCTATATCCCAAATTAGTAATAAATGACAACAACGAATTGTAAAATATTTTCGACAACGGAAAACATTATTAGGAGAAATCTCAGCGACCTTAATGCAAGATATCAAGAGTAGTAAGACCGATCCTCGGCCTTACGTAACTATTTTTCTTTGCAGTAAACCTACCACAGGACTCCTTGATTCTGGAGCGTCGGATAAGTACTATATATTGGGAAAAAACTGTTTAAATTTTTTAGAAGAAAATCATCTAATGTTTAAAAGATTCCGTTCTTCAGTGAAAACAACCGACGGTACGGATAATAATATAGTTGGATACATCAATGTGGGTGTTAAATATGACAATTGCAAAGAAATAGTTCGTTTTTACTTAGTCCCTTTTCTCTTCAAGAAAACTTGTACCTAGGCATTAATTTTTGGGAATCATTCGGTATATTCACAACTATACGAAAAAAAAATTGGTAGCCTGTCGATAGAACATAACCTGAATCAACATTTGCTTACTATTGATCAGGAGACGACACTAAATGAAATAAAACACTTGTTTCCGTCGTCGACCAGTCTCGGTTTAGGAAGAACAAATCTCGAAGAACATATAATTGAGACTACAAGCCACTAAATTTATCAGTAGCATAGATCTTAAAGATGCGCCTTCTGGCAAATTCCTTAAGCCGAAGCATCCCGAGAGATAACCGCATTTACTGTAGCCGGAAGACCACTCTACCATTTCAAAGTAATGACATTTGGACTTTGTAATGCTGCCCAGAGATTCTGTAGACTCATGAACGAAGTGATTCCTCATAGATTTTATTATCGTATATTTGTAAACTTAGACGACCTACTGATAGTTTCTGAATCTATCGGGGAACACTTGAATTTGTTGCGCCTAGTAGCAACGAGATTATCTTAAGCTAAACTTACTATTAACCTAGACAAAAGCCACTTCTTAATGAAGGACCTCTTAATGAAGTATTTGGGATTTTTAGTTGGAGAAAAATATCTACGAGTTGATCCTGACAAAGTTGATGCAATCCAAATGTTTCCAGCTCCTTCAACTGTCAAGCAGATTAGAAGACTCCTTGGTATGTCAGGATGGTACTGTAGGTTCGTCCCAAATGTTTCAGATTTCACAGCTCCAATAAGCAATCTCCTCAAGAAAGGTGTCAAATTCTTTTGGAATGCCTTTCAGCAGCTAAAACACCTCTTATCTTCTGCTCCAGTGCTGATAACACCAGATTTTTCCAAAGAATTCTACATAAGATGTGATACTTCAACGGAAGGAATAGGCAGCGTATTATATCAAAAAGATGATGATGATAATGAGCGACCGACTGCGTTCCTGTCTCAAAAGTTAAATGGTGCTCAAAAAAATTCAACGATTACCGAGCTATACTGTCTTGCTCCATGTGAAAGGAACTGAAAACGTAGTTAGTAACTGGGCTGACGAATGATCTTTATTTATTTGTTAATGCGTTAAATCTTTCTTTACTTGAGTTTCAAAATACGGAGTACACCACTTTTAAAGAAAAGATTGAAAAAGATCCTCATGAATTCTCGCCATTTCAAATTCAAAATGATCGGATATACTTGCGATTGGAACCTAAGGCAAGAGAAAAATTAACGGATTTACCGGTATGGAAATTATGGGTTCCAAGGTCTTTAACAAGGCAACTTATACATGAAAATCATTATGAACCGACAGCTGCTCTTAGTGGTATTGCTAAAACTATTGAGCGATTAAGGCGTCTCTATTTCTGGCCCGGAATGGCAAAAGAGGTGCACGATTATAAATCTATCTGTGTTGTGGGTAAGAGTAAAAAGGCTTCTAACATAATTTTAAGACCAATAATGGGTGCATATCTGAATGTGAACTATCCTTGGCAAAGGATATACGTAGTTTTTTTGGTTCCTTATCCTAGATCATAGAAAAGTAACACAATTATTCTCATTGTCTTGGATCAACTAACAAAATGTTGTCTCTTAAAACCACTTTCGAAGGGAACTACCATAAAAATTTTGGATTATTTGAGAGAAGATGTTTTTCCTCTATATGGTGTCCCTTAGTATATCTATTTTGATAACGGTGTACAATTCGTTAGTAAAGAATTTAAAGAGATGGAACGTTACTACGGAATCAAACATAACTATACGGGATTATACTCGCCACAATCCAACGCTCCAGAATGAGTTAATCGCACTATATTAACAGCCGTACGCTCATATTTACATGACAATCACAAATTATGAGATAAATACATTTAAGAGATTGCCAGCTCCATTAGAGATACAGTCCTTTTAAGCCTTAATCTTAAAATTTTATAATTCCCTAAGCTTCTTTAATTCTAAATTCAAGCACCTGAATTTCTACTCCTAATTTAAAAATCTGTAAATTTTGAATATCCTATTGAATCTAAGGTTTCAAAATTATATCAGATTACAAATAGTTTTTCGAAACAACTCCATTTAAAAATTCGAATTTCGGTGTAGTAAATAAAATTTAAGAATTTTATTGTTTTCACAATAGCGCTTCACACGCTTAGACTATGAACATTTCAAAATAAAGAAAATTCGTAAACTCAAAAATACTTTAACTTGAGACTATATATGGAACATTTTAAGTTTTATGAAATTTTTACCATCCCATTTTCATAAAAATTGACAAATACAGGTTATTGGTGAAATTATTGAAATTAGTAATTGTTTGGGATTTTTAAGATTTTAAATTTCGACATAACTTATCTTTATTCTTTAATCAGAATTATTTTATAAACATTTCAATATTGTGTATTTCAAACTCTCTGTTAGAGTATGGATATATGGATGTACCTACAAAACTTCTGGGTAAAATATCAAATTACAAATTCCAAAAATAGATGACCGCCATTTAAATGTTACAACTAAAGTAGTGTATACTTTATTAAAAAAAAAAAGTAAAGCCTAAAAAAATTATTGGTAAGTTAGTCACTTATTGTCACACAAAAATTACTGCAGCTATAAATATTAGGCTCTTAATACAAATGTCGATAAATAAATGTCTTGTATAAATGAACAATTATTTGTCGTTTACTGTTCCTTCGTTATAAAATTTATATATTTAAATTTCGGAGTAGGCGCAAACTATAAAAAATTAATTCAAATTGGAGCTTGGTTTACACAGAAATATTTTTTCATTTAATTTTTTTCACGGAAACAGAATCGACCCCGCTAAAACAAGCGGACTTAAATGTACATATATATGAATAATTTCCGCAAAATTTCTTTTGTAAGTGCGTTTGTAAAACTTTATTTTATCTCGTTGGGTGAATTATTTTTTTTGAATCCACGTGTGTAGTTCGTATTTAAAAACAAAAAAAAAATTCTCTAGTGTTTTGTTGCTCGTCGCAAAATATTATCGCCACAGTTTATCAATCGTGTTGATTTTCACAAGTTTTTCGCCGAAAGTTAATTATTTTTCTTTTATGTTTATCGTGTATAACCGATATTTTCGGAAAATATTAATTACTGTTATTAATCTTAATGGCTTCTCCTACGAAAAAAGAGAGTGAAGTAAGTGTTGCAAATACAATGATTCCAAATTCTCAAATGGACGCAGTTAATTCGTCACGTCTTAAAATACCTTCCTTTTGGCCTCGAAACCCAAATGTATGGCTTGCGCAAGTCGAGTCGCAGTTTGAAGCCTGCAATGTCAAATCCGACACAGCAAGATATCACCAGGTCGTCTCAGCATTGCCCGAGGACATTTGCGAGACTATTTCAGAGCTTCTTATGAATCCACCGGAAAGAGAAAAGTACGAGAAGCTGAAGTCGGTTTTGACAAAGCGACACACCCAATCCGAACAAACCCGCCTCAAAAAGTTGTTGGATGGGCATGATTTTGGCGACAGAAAGCCAAGTGAGGTGTACTGGTCTATGGTTAACCTGGGGGGTACATCTATCGACAAGAAGTTTATTGGTACGCTTTGGTTTCACAAATTGCCTGAACCGGTCTATATCGCGATTCAAGCGATTGGGGAGAAACCTATCGATGAACTTTTGCCAATAGCAGACAGGATATATGAAGCAACAACAGCAGCTCGCGTATCATCCGTGGCAGTGGACAGACCATCAACTAGCCAAGCAGCTCAATTAACAAATTCTACGACGAGCTTAGAATCAAGACTCGCACGAGTAGAAAGTTTGCTTTCCCAACTAGTTGTACGTGGACGGAGCCGCTCAAATTCAACATTCCGGAATCAGCCCAATAAATTTTCACGGAGACCCCGGAGTAATAGCAGACGTCGTTTCATCGACGATAAGGGGAACTGCTTTTATCATCATAAGTTCGGCGAGGAAGCGAGAAAATGTTACCTTCCTTGTGTTCAACACCGTAGAAATGCCGTGTCTACTAATGATTCAAGTTCAAAAAAATAAATTTTCCGATCGTGAATGCGGCGAATGATCGGAGACTTTTAAACCGCCGCCTTTTCATTAGAGATAATTTAAATAAAATAACCTTTCTCGTAGACACTGGTGCGGATGTCTCAGTAGTGCCATTTCAAAATTTCAAAGCAAATTTATCTCGATCTGACCCTGAATTAGTGTTGTCGGCTGCCAATGGTTCAATAATTCAAACTTATGGCACTAAATTATTGAACGTCGATATCGGGGTTAAGCGACAATTTTCACATGTTTTCATTCTAGCGTCAGTTGACAGGCCAATTATTGGTGCTGACTTTTTAACAAAATACGGTCTCCTCGTCGATTTAAAAAGAAGACGACTTCTTGACTCAACGACTAACTTAGCTGTTCAAGCCATGACAGCTCAGGTCAAAACACCTTCGCCTATCCACGCAATTGCAAACAACGATTACGGTTCTTTACTAAAGATGTTTCCATCCCTTTTAGCTCCACCAGATTATCATCGTCCAGTTAAACACGATGTGGTACATCACATTTTTACACAGGATCGACTTCCATTTGCAAGACCACGTCGTTTGGATCCAGTCAAGCACAAGACTGCCCTTGCGGAATTTCAGCATATGGTCCAATTAGGGATATGCAGACCTCCTTCTTCTGAGGTTTCTTCTCCACTTCACATGGTTCAGAAGAAAGACAGTACCGACTGGAGACCATGTGGAGACTATCGTCGACTGAATGCCGTTACCCAACCCGATCGTTATCCGATTCCACATATCCAAAACTTCTCGATGTATCTTCACGGATGTACCGTATTTTCTAAAATTGACCTTGTAAGAGCTTATCATTTGATCCCTGTTGCACCCGAAGACGTGCCTAAAACGGCAATTACTACCCCATTTGGTTTATTCGAGTTTACTCGAATGCCTTTCGGACTTCGGAACGCTGCACAAACATTCCAACGCTTCATAAATGAAGTGGTCAAAGGTCTTGATTTTGTTTTCACGTATATTGATGATATACTTGTGGCCAGTAAGAACGAGGAAGAGCATAAAATACATCTCAAGAAACTATTTGAGAGATGGTCCGAGTTTGGAGTAAATATACAAACTTCAAAATGTCAATTAGGTGTTCATGCTTTAGAATTCCTCAGCCACCAAATCACTGCAGATGGCATAAAACCTTCGCCACGGCGAGTAGATGCCATTCAAGAATTAGTGTCCCCAACATCCATCAGAAAAATTCAACAATTCGTCGGAATGGTCAATTATTACCATCGATTCATTCCAAGGTTAGCCGAATTGTTGTCTCCAATTCACGCGCAACTGGCAAAACTTAATAAGATGCCAAAAACTCAAAAGAATTTTTCATGGCCAGAAGACTGCGAAGCAGCATTTGGCAAAATCAAGAGCGCACTTGCTAATGTAACGATGTTAGCACATCCCATTGACGACACTAGATACAGTATAGCATCTGATGCGTCAAATGAAGCTGTAGGAGCTGTATTACAGCAATGGTATAATGGATGTTGGCAACCTTTAGGATTCTTTTCCCGCAAGCTAAGTGAAAGAGAAAAAAAGTATTCCACCTTTGACAGGGAACTTTTGGGAATTTTTCTTTCCATTAAGCACTTCAGATATTTTGTGGAAGGTAGAGAATTTATTGTTTTTACTGACCACAAAGCGCTTACAAGAGCAATAGTCTCTCTGAGTGATAAAAATCCACGGCAACTAAGACAACTCGACTATATCGCTCAGTTTACGACGGACATTAGACATATTTCTGGCAAGGACAATGTGGTTGCAGACACTTTGTCGCGATCATGTGATCACATTGAAAACGTGCAAATCGTCACACTAGACCTGAAGGATCTAGGTCAGACTCAGCAGTCTGACGATGAGCTGCAACAATTGTTAAGTTCATCGCGTCCCGCGAGTTCGAAATTTAAATTAGAACTCATCGTCCTCCCTGATTTGCAACTCTATTGTGAAACATCAACAGGTAAAAATCGTCCGTTTGTCTCAGCTAGTCAAAGACGTGCAGTTTTCGATGCATTGCACGGTCTTTCTCATTCAAGTGTCAGAGCATCTAGGAAATTAGTTTCAGCGAGGTACTTTTGGCCAAACATGAATGCGGATGTTACAAAATGGGCAAAAGAATGCGTTGGTTGTCAGAAAAGCAAAGTTCATCGACACACAAAATCGGAACCGGGTCGATTTGAGTTACCATCAAGCAGATTCGAGCATATACACATCGACGTCGTTGGACCTCTTCCACCGTCAGAAAATAATAGGTATATACTTACCATTGTTGATAGATTTACCCGATGGCCTGAAACATACCCTATTCAAGAAAGCACCGCTGCCACTATTGCTAAGACTTTCGTCGAGCAATATATTACAAGATTTGGGATACCACTTGAAATAACGACGGATCAAGGTAGCCCCTTTGAGAGTAAGCTCTTTTCTGAATTAACGCGAATACTAGGCGCGCATAGAATTCGTACCACTGCTTACCATCCACAAGCAAATGGTATGGTCGAACGATTTCATCGACAACTAAAAGCTTCGCTCAAAGCTCGCAGTAACACTGTACATTGGAGCACCGAGTTACCCCTTGTCATGCTGGGAATAAGAGCATCTGTAAAAGAGGATTTACAGTGTTCACCAGCAGAACTAGTATATGGACAAGCTTTACGGCTTCCAGGAGAATTTTTCGCAACCAGTACTGAAACGGATCTCAACCCATCAGACTTTGCAGAAAAACTTCGTGCGAATATGCGCAACTTGATACCTACTGACACTCGCAAGTCAACTACTCCTTCTGTATTTATTCCCAAAGATTTAGAAAATTGCGAGCATGTTTTCGTTCGTATTGACAGAGTACGAACGGGCCTCACACCGCCATACGAAGGACCGTATAAGGTAATTCGTCGTTTTCGGAAACATTTTATTCTTGACATGAATGGAAAGAATAGTAACGTTTCTATAGACAGAATAAAACCAGCTTATGGTATCCTAGCTGCGACTGACTTAAAACGTAGCCATACAAAACGATCGGTTAGTTTCCAATTACCGACGTACGAATGATTCTTTTCTCGGGGGAGTTCTTATTTGAGGGGGAGTGATGTGGTGACTTGTCATGCACCGCATAATCTAAAATAATATTTGTTTCCATCAATGTATTGTCAACATGAACTGCATTATCTATTTCTGTGGTAATTAAGAGCAACAACAAAAAATCTGTTCCAAATTTTGTAGAATTGCGGTATTTAAAAAATAAAAATTTGTTTGATGATCATTACGAGTACATCAATCGTTCGGGTAACAATATATAACCAAACGGTGCGGTTATCAATAAATAAATAAAATAAAATATAATTCGCGATAGACGGGATTCATTTGTACCCAGTTACATAAAATAAAGTTAAAATAAAAATAACATGTACGAGTACTACCATTTGCTCGATATTATTAAAATTGTTCATAGAAACGAGAATAATAAAATTGTGTAAAATTAAATCAAAGTGATTATATTGTATTGTCCTGTTAATGATAAAATAAAGTTAATTTTGTGAAACGTTAAAAAAGAACTGTTTATAATATCACAGTGTGCAGACGTGAAGTGGAAGAAGGCTAATTAACGTGCGTGTGGAAAAAAACAATTTGTAAGTGAAAAAAATAAATGTTTGGTTTACGGTGATGGCAATAAAAACAAATTAGATCAACACACCGTAATTACCAACAGTGTAATTTGGGGCGCTTTGAACTGTTTGAATTGAGAGAAGTTTCAGATGGCAGGATACCACTAAAATAAACGACTTACACTTATAATGTTGTACTTTATGAGGATGATAGGTATAAGTATATAGTTTTGGTCCAACTGCATGGTATGGTCCATAATTTGTACGGTGCCGTGCAGTATACAATTTGATTCTTCTCTGACCAATATAAAATAAATCAAAGGAAGCAAGGAAATATTGTACACTATCTAATAGACCCATATTTTCAGCTTGTTCGTTGACGAACCTCAATAACTTTATAAAGCGTATAATATTAAAATAAAATGCAAATTAATATGTCATCAAATTCACAAATGCTTTGCAAATATTAAATTTTAGATCATAATTTTGGCGAATAATACAAAAGTTGTTTCTGCTATCTAAGCCACACATACACTATAATGTACATAGATTCATTGAGCAAAAAACACGATGATAAAAGAACGAAAATTATCCAACAGAATAAATTCAAATTTTTCACTGTCTTTCCCAGCCCTTTCTCTAATCTTACATTTATGGATAAAAATACTAGAAAAGCGAAAAAATTTATTAAAGCAGGGAGCGTCGCACCCAAAAAAATATGAAAATCAATGGAAATATAAAGTTTCAATTTTTTTTTTTTTGTATGTTTGGTTTTCGTCTATTTTTCATTTCGAGATGGAAAATTGGAAAAAAAAACAAACGAAAAGGAAATACACACAAGTTAAGTTTTAAAATTTAATACCACTGGGAATTGGTTTAATCGTGTT
Source organism: Tipula vernalis (assembly GCA_958295665.1). Lineage (NCBI taxonomy): Eukaryota > Metazoa > Arthropoda > Insecta > Diptera > Tipulidae > Tipula > Tipula vernalis. The sequence goes on from OY282560.1 coordinate 136,210,738, forward strand.
CTGAATCTTTTTTTTTTTTTTTGCTGTGCTGTGTACTGTTTCGTATGAAAATGATGTTGATGATGATGATGATGATGAAAAAACAAAAATTACATTGAATATTCTGCTTTTAATATTTTTAGTTTTTACTTTTTTGTATTGAATGAAATTCACCAAGAAAAAACGGAAGGATATAAAAAAAAAAAAAATTCTGGAAAAGATCAAAACCAAAACAGAAAAATATGAAGCAGATTTTAAACATTAGAACAGAAAAAAAAAACAGCCAAGAATAACAGAAGGGAAAAATATTGTGGAATTTCGTTTTTCGAATACCAAACGTTATGTATAAAATAAAAAATAATCAAAAGTATGATGATTTTGATGAAGATAATATTGATTCTTAGATTAACTTTTTTTGTTGGTTCGTTTAAAAAAACAAAATGAATTTTTGATAAGCTTATACTAAACTTTTTGTTGAAGTCAAAAATGTTTAGATTTTTGTTTGTTGTTGATCCAATTTATTTTATCTAATTAGGTAGGCATTGAAAAATGAATAACTGAAAGGTGCGTGCTTTAATAATCGGATATTTAAATTTGGTAAATATAGATTTGGAGGAAGCTTAAAATCTAATCTTGGCGACCGTCAATGTGATAGGTATAATAATACAATAATAATGCGAATGGCTGTTAGTATCACCTTAGACCACAAATGAGGGTAATTATTTATTAAAACGTTAGTAATGTTTAATTTTAGATTATATCAGTACAGACAGGAATACAGAGACATAATAATAAAGTTCACAATTAGTAAGTATTCGAGTATTAGTGTAATGATTTTATGAGACGGAGGTTTGAATGTTGTTGATCAAGGGGTTGAATGTAACTAAATCAATTTTAATAAAATTTTTTTAGAATAAGATGGAAATTATTGATTTGAACTATTTGTTAACAATTTTCATATTGCAAATTGAAGCAACTTAGCCAAAAATTTAGTTTGACGGTTTTAAATGCCGATTTTCCGTTTTGCATGAGGCAATGCCTTTATGCTAAATATCTTGTTGTATGTACTGTAACTCTGTCCTGAGCCCATATGTATTAAATGATGTCACAGCTAAATGATTTAAGTAATTCTGTTCAATACAATCTGTCCTGTGAATACCAATTTTTAGTATTCTGTGACTGGCCATTGTAAAGATAAAAGAGGTATTGTAACTATTTTATTTCGTATTACAAAAATTGCTTGCTTACCTAAATTATAACGAAAATAGGAAATTTTAATTTTTTTTGCAGAAGAGTGCTGTGAAATTAGACTACCAAAAAACACTATAAACTCTTTTTTTTCCCCTCTATCTCCAATTTAAGAGCATAGGGCGTCTACTAGGCTGGACCATCTTACTCTGTTTGGGGCTACTGCTTTTATCTCTACCCATAATTTTCCGACTTGTTTCGCTTCAGCTAGCAGTGTTCTCTTCCATGTCATTGCTGTTTTTTCGATTTTCCTTTTTCCCTGCGGGTTCCAGTCCAATGACATCTTCGTTATATCACTTGGTGATTTTCGCAGTGTGTGGTCATCTCCATTTTCGTCTCTTTATTTCGGTTTCGATGTCTGACTGATTATTTTTCCTATGCAGTTCGATATTCGTTATGGTGTTAGGCCAGTAGCATTTCAGTATTCGTCGAAGGCATTTGTTTACGAACACTTGTAACTTCATTTTGATTTTCCCTGTTTGCTTCCATGTCTCGCATCCATATAGTAGTACCGATTTCACACATGAGTTGAACATTCGTATCTTGGTCTTGCGTGACAGAACGGAAGTATTCCATACTTTGTGTAACATGTTGAATGTATGTCTGGCTTTATTAATTCGTTTGCTAATATCTTCCTCTGTCCCACCTGTTTTTGCTATTTAACCAAGGTATACGAAATTGTTTACATCTTCTATTGCTACATTATTAATGTGTATTGGTGTGGTTATTCTCGAGTTGAGTCTCATGGCCTTTGTTTTCCTAATGTTTATCTTGAGACCAACTTCGTTAGCTAGGTCTGTTAGATGTTGTACTTTCTGCTGCATGTCTGAATATTTGTGTGTGAGCAGGCATATGTCTTCTGTTCTTGGGACGTGATATCTAGTTTTCGCGAGAGTATGCATCCTTGTCTTACTCCACGAGTGTTATAGTAAGTTTTACTTTGCTTGCCTTTATATTAAACTCGGTTTCCACCATCCCGATACATTTCTTGTATGAGTATGATTAATTTTTTTGGGATGCCCATTTAACAAAGTGTCTGCCATATTGCATTTCTATCTATCATGTCAAATGCGCGTTCGAAATCAACGAGGAGCAGGTACAGTGGTGAATTCAATTCATTGGATTGTTCAGTGATGATACGGATTGGGTTAATGTGATCAGTGGAACTTCTTCCTGGTCTTACACCAGCTTGCTCGTTTCTTAATTTTGCATTGATCGTAAGTGAGATTTTATCAAGGATGATCATTGCTACTCTTTATTGTTGTATTGAGTAGAGAGATACCTCGCTAATTCTTGCACTCTCTTAGGTTACTTTTCTTGGGGATTGTGACTGTCAAACCTTCCTCCAATTTTTGTGGTATTTCACCAGAATTCCACACGTCTTGGATTATTGGTGTGAATGCGTCTGCAGCTATAGATGAGTTTCCTTTGAATATTTCGGCGGTAATATAATCTGTTCCAGCAGCCTTATTGTTCTTTAGCTAATCAATGACACTTTTAACTTCCCGTTTCGTTGGAATTTGGGTGTTGCTATAGTTATGTTATTGTGTTCAATTGATGATGGGAGATTTCTGGTGCTGGTGGTGGCGTATTCTCCGAAATATTCTTTCCATCTCCTTAATCGTCCGTTGTTGAGACTTGACCATTTGAATCCCTTATAGGTGGTATGTTTGTAATTTTTCCCGTGACTTTTCTTACACACTGGTGTAGTGCTAGCATATTTTGGGTTGTTGCTGCCTCCTCATCAGCTTTGAGAATGCTCTCTGTATATTTTCTTCGATCATTCCTTGCCATTTTTTTTACTTCGCGTGCTGTTTCTTCGTATCTACGTTTCACCTCTGCCGTATTTTGTTGGTGCATTTATAATTTAAGTTGACGGCGTTCCTCAATTTTCCTTCAAGTATCATCGCTTATCCAGAGTTCCTATTATATTCTTGATAGCCGAGTACGTCCGTGGCAGTATTGATATAGGCTTCTTCAGCTTGACTCCATTTTTGTTGTATAATGGTGGCTTCATGACAATTATTCAGATTGAGTTGGATCGTTTCATTGAAGATGTTTCTTGTTTCAGCTTCTTTCAATCTGTTTGTGATAAATTTCCTCCGATTTATTGTTGCATGTTTTTTACAGCAGCTTGGCTTCATTTGAAATTATGCCATTATTAGTTGGAGATCGCTGTGTATGGCTGCGTCCCTCATTGTTCTGACATCTTGTAGAGATGTGAGGAATTTCTTATTCACCATTACGTGATCAATCTGATTTTTGGTTCTGCCATCCGGTGATGTCCATGTGTATTTATGTATGCTTTTGTGTGAAAACTGCCGGCTATGAACAATTGATTTGTGAATCTAATGTATTTTTACCCATGATGGTTGTTAGGTCGGTGTTGTCTGTTCCAATTTTTCCATTGAAATCTCCTTGTATGATTTTGACGTTGTTTCTGTGCGTTCTTGCTATTGTGGATTGGAATTGTTCATAGAATTCATCTTTCGTTATTTCATCTGCATCTTCGGTTGTAGCATAGCACTGAGTGATAGTTGTGTTTCTTATTTGGGAATGGAATCTTGCCATTATTATTCTGCTGTTAATTGGCTTCCATTCCATCAATGCTTCTTTGCTTTATTAGTGTTAAATATGCCTACATCTTGCTCATGTGTGCCGTCTCTACCTGAGAATATCATATCATTTTCATTGCTTGTATTAATTTCAGCGCTATTTTTCCATCTGACTTCACTAAGGCCTAGAATCTCAATGTGACAGCGTTTCATTTTGTTTTCCACTTGTGCTAGCCTTGATGTTTCTAATAGAGTTCTGACGTTCCAGTTTCCGATTCGTGTCCGTGTATGATAGCCAAAGGTCGATATTTGATTTTGCCGGGTTGTGTTATTATTTCTTTTAGTATTCGTTTCTGTAATCAATTTTATTTCAGATTAATGAATGATTGGTCAAGATTCTCATTTCATCACTATAAACACTGATTGAATCGAATTAATTAATATACACTTCATTTGAGTTTTGAAACGGTTGAATATAAGTTACGATGTTAAAACCAATAATGGTTTAAGAGACATCGTCCCGTGAGCTTTCAAGAGGCATAAAGCAATTTGCGTGGATAATTCATAGGTAAGTTACGACCCCTACATATCGTAGTCTCACGTGTGTTTCTAATTTAGGACTTTCAGGACAGTATGTATAAGTTGGTCATTCTACTCTCTATCATCGTCATCATCTGACTCGCCAAGTGGCAGACCATCCCTAAAGTGATAGTATAGAAACTCAAGTGACAATGGTAGACTTAAGTCAGACAGAGTACATGCCTTGTATACTTTGCTTCTAGATTGTCTCGTTGTCAATTTGAAACAAACCAACAGTGGACTTGACACTTTGAGGTTAAATTTCATGAAGTCATTTTGGGTAAACCTGTCTTCTATTTCACATGGTTTCATCTCATAAGGTCCTATAAAGACGAGAGACTAACAGACCCGCGTTTGAGATCCTCAATGATTCGGAATGATTAATGTCGAATAAGCTGCTTCTTCTGAATAAATTGTTGCAAACAATTCTTAGTATCCCTGTTTGCAATTATCTGTGACATAATAACGCCGTCGACATTGTCAGCGAGAATTCATTTACCGAATCGATTATAAATAGCAGCTGCAATTTTAATATCATTGAGCAAGTGGGAAATTGCTTCGTCACGAACATTCCTAGACAAGTATCCGTTTCATTTTAGAGTCCTGTTTACAACCTCAACAATAAAACGAACTTATGTGCTGTTTGTTGAATATTATCTTGTTTCGTTGTTAGCTGAGAATAATTCCTCGCTTTAAGCGGTGGGATTTTCACAGCGAATTCTTGAGAAGTAAGATCATCGACAACATCCCATGGAGCAATCGACCTTTGAAATAAGCAGAATCCATGATTGTTCTTAGATGCTAGCATCTGAGAAGTTATCCTTCCAAATACTAAATATGTCGATGAGCACCATTTGGAGTTATTAAGCTACTACTTGACAAGAATTTTCGGATAACTCTTATGTACCATTTCAAATTGTAACCACTCATCCAGATCCTTGCAACTTATATAATGTCTCTACGTTATTATTACGCTGATCTTTGACGATTCGACCTGTGAATTGTTACACAGCAAGATTGTGGGCAACAAACATACGCAAAGCAGGCCTGATCAGTTTAATGTATAGTTAGAAACTGTTCATCGTAGTATCGTGAGTATTGTACTTATTTGCTCTTCGGTGAACCCAACATACAAGAATGTCAGATATACACTCAAGATAGCTCGCTGTCAGTTGCTTTGCAATAGGTAGCTCTCAGTGAATTCAAATCCACCGATTTAAATTGCGGTTATTGTGCTATGCTGGTCTAGCTTGAACAGACTGCCATCCAAGTAATGAGAACAGCAACGAGCTCCTTTAGATCTGGAGATTATACTAAGTCTGAGAACTTGATTACGAGCCGAATAATCGACCCAAACGTTACACTTCAATATACAACTGTCGTGATAACTAAACGCGAACTTGTGTCACCACAAAAGTCTCGTCACCACGTTCCAATTTTAAATAGCCTATAGCCATTCATTTACGATGCAACCCACTATCATAATAACGAGAGTTAAATGCAATGATACACAATAAGTTTTGTTTTAGGGACTATACTGGTTGCCACAGAAGTGAGTTGGTAATGATTAGCTTTTGTTGAGTTTTTTTTTTTGATTTGATAATCAAAGCTAGGTCGCTGGAAGAAAAAAGACAGAAAACCTGGTCAATTAGAGTAGGAGTTACAAAGAATGATTATCAAAAATAAAAATATTGTAAATAAAAGTAAGGTGGGCATGGCCAAAGTGTAATTAGGCAGGCGGAAGATTGAATAAAGTAAAATCTATCTTATAAAAAGAATCGCAAACTGACACCAGTTAAAAGTGATAGTAAAAACTCTAAAGTATTAGAGCGGGTTTGTTCTTATTATTTCGTGTTGTTTTTGTTTGTTTATCGGTCGAAAAACTAAAACCGTTAAAATAATTTTGTGAAGTCCAGCATGTTTAAAAATGGGTATAAAAACAGAGGATGTGCTAATACAGTACATTATTACAATCAGCACTAGCGTATTTAGTAGACCTAAATTTTAATATGTATAAAATAGTAACTTAGAATTAATGCAATTTCTATATATGATGGTATGAGGTTATTAATGTGATGAACTAAGTCTACTAGTCTCGCTGCTGCAACATAAAATTGGCTCCGCAGTTTTACTAAAAATCACCATTCGACTGAGTAAAGGGGATTTAGAATCATAATTTAGCTGAGCATAAGGAATTTAGAGAATTGGAAATTTAGGGAAATTTTACCAAATTAGATTAGCAAATTTAAAAATATTTTTAAATTTTTGTGCTTTTCTGATTTCAGAAAATTGGAATATAAATTAAGAATTATTGAATCAGGAAATTTTCAGAAGAGTTTAAATCGTTTTACACGGAATATAAAAAATCATTGAAATTTTTAAACTTAGAGACATACTCTGGAATAACTAAATTAAAAAATGTTGAGAACTAAGAAATATTATAGTTGAACCTAGCAAATGCAAAAAGAAATTAAAAATTTTAAAAATTTAGAAATTTGTGTAAGAAACAACAGAACCTACAATAATTTTCTAAACCCAAAATTCTTTTATTTTCTTTATTGAGTTGTTTAAACAGTAAGTAATTTTAAGTAATTTTTAAATCAGTTTTCTCCCAATCTTCTAAAAAGCGACATGCCGCCCATCTCTAAATATAAATAAATTTTATGTCTAAAATTTTTAATAAAAAAAAAAAAATTAATAATATTCATACAAATTAATAATACTAAATAAAAATAAATAGTTTATAATAAATAATGTATTTAATTGTTTATAATAAATATTGTATTAAAAGAAACTTAAAATTATAACGTAAAAATCCAGAGTTTCTAAAAGTCACTTAAGGCAGAGTGAAATAACAATTACACCCGAATTGTTATGGTCGTGTCATTCCAAGCGACGTAACTAGAGTCATGTCACAAGCGACTATACTAGTCACTTCTCTAACTTATAAAATTGACGTGACAAGTATATTATTTGAAATGACATTTGTCGTTTCAAGTGACTTGAGGCGTCAACGAAACATAAGGTATATTGATGCGACGTGACTTTAGTCATCTAATGTGACGTGACACGACTTTGGTAATTGGGGTGTCAGTTAATGTTCTGAATTTCATTAATTTACATTTTGATGCTCCGAAATATTGCTTGTATAACATCGGTAACTTATTTAAAAAAAAAAGATTTAAGCTTTGAGAAATTATTAGCGACACATGTCAGTAATGTTTTCACGTAGCAATATTGAAAACATGAAATATTTATTACAAAAATGTTTATACAAGCCGTACTGTGGCAATACAAACTCAAAATAAAACCTAATATTTCTGTAAATATTAGTGCTGCGAACCAGAATAATCTTTAATAACTTTGATTTTGAATTGTACTTTGTATAAAAAATAAAAGAAAATCTCATTAACACTTATAGAAATAGTCTCAGGTACAATATGGCTTGTATAAACATTTATGTTGGTTTTGGAAGCATGCAAAATATTAATATATTTAACAATTTATTTGTAGTAGTGTGCGTTTATTTTCGAAAATTAGACGTCCATGCCGTAAAAAGACTAGCGATTGCATCATTTTTAGGATTAGCCGTCCAATATCCGGAGTCCTGATTAAAAATGCTGACAGTTGGACGTCCAATTTTTCTATCAAAACTATAACCTGTCCTCTGTCAGACGAAAGGAGTTTTTGTACGTGCATCTGTTTTATGGTTGCCATTTTGTGGATTTTAATAAGCAAAAAAAAACAGGAGAGAGACAAATTCCCGAGGATTTCAAAAAATCTCATGAGTACAAAATCTCGAGGATGCAAAATCCTTAAGACACAACATCCGCAACAAGCCTATGAAAATTTCAAAATCTAGTTGTTGCACAATTGGTGCAACTTTCTTTTGATTTAAAGATGGATACACACAAAAATCGAACATCGAAAATAGTGATGGTTACAATGGGATCGTAACGACGACATCCCGCATTTTAAAGTCATGCTTTAAAAATCACGGTTCCGCAAAAATAAAAATCCCGCTTTTGATTTTGATTTTACTTTAAATTAAAATTGTCCTTAACCAAAAAGGGCGGTCCTCATGATTTCCTCGGGATTACGGGATTTTGTACCCTCGCGATTTTGCAACATCGGAATTTTGCACCTTCGGGATTTTGAAACACAATTTTTTATAATTTCTGTATTAAAATTTATAATTTGTCAATGTATTTATAACAATAAAATAATTACGTCTGATATTAAGCTGCGACTTCTATATGGTTGCAAATTAGCAAGTTCTGTGTTATGTTGATTGTGAAAATATGATACACAAACTCAACAAAAAAATCGTAAATAAAATAAAAACGCAGCATTTATCAACCATGTACAGCAATGAAGATGAAATCACAAAATTTATACCATTAGAATATTATAAAAACACAAGTAACACAATAAGAAAGGTATTTAAAAAAATTTAAATACACCATAGCAAACAAAACCAGTCATAAAATACAAAATAAATTAAAAGAAAAACAAAATATAAAAGTTGACAGCGGTGTGTACAAATTGATTTGTAATAATTCTCCCAAATTATACATCGGGCAAACAGGGAGAACCTTTGCAAAAAGATTTAAAGAACATAAACCGGAATTAACTCATACACACAACAAAAAAATTTTCAAATCAAATTATGCTCAACATCTGCACAATGAGAACCATATGCATTCACTGATATCAACACAAATTTACATATAATGCATCGTATGGGAAAAAGCGACATGCTGGACAGATTGGAAGAGCTTCAAATATATGAGGCATAATAATTGAATTTATGGACGTGTCCGATTTCTGTGCGAAATAATTTTGTTGTGAAAAATTAATTTAAACTGTACGCATCCAAATTATCACAGCAGCGGTGTGTTATAATTTTGACATGTCCGTAATATTCCTTGTTTCTGTGTCGGTGAAGTAAACAAAATAAGTTGTATATAATTTAATAAGTTCCAGCATTTTCTAGTATCCAGCGTTTTGTAAACAATATCACAAACTGTGGATGTTGACATGTTCATTGCTGCACCTACAATTCTATAACAAGTCCCACTTGCCAGCCACAGCAAAAATATCATTAGTTGCATTTCCGGTCCCCAACCATGGTTTTTATTGTGCAAGAATTTGCTAATAGCGATGAAAGTGTTAGACGATATCCTTAAATGCATTCTCGTCACAGGATGATTATAACTAAGTATTGAATTAACAATATTCTTTGTTGAGGGAATTGTGTACATTATTGGTCGTTTAACATACAAAACCTGGGGTCCTATTCTCGAATTCCAAATTCTTTTTCCACATGCGGACACCTGTCAAAATTCATCAAAACGTTCGGAAATTGTAATTCGTATATAAAACATATAGGTGATGGAGATTTTCCTATATGGGGAATTTCTTCCACCTCCTTATATCCAATCGGAAATATTCCCTTAGTACCAAAAAAAATTCAATTTTTATGAATTTTTACAGATGTCGACACGTGAAATGTGGAATTCGAGAATACTGCCCCTGTAAGTTTAAATGTTCATACCTGGGAGTTTAAGATACTTTTAAATAACTCTCTACGTACAATTGCGTTTGTTGTATTTCCAAATGTCAATTTTATTATGTCAAAATTATTAAGGTATTCGAACAGCAAATGAACTTATTTCAAATACGGAAGAGAAAATTATTTCACTAATGTCAAATGTATCACAAAAAAATTATTTCGCACAGAAATCGGACACGTCCTAAATGACAAAACAAACACCATAACGAACAAGATACATATATAGTATGATTTGATTTTATGCAATAGATAAAATAAACTTTAAGACTAACGATCGCATATATGTAAAAATGCGTGAACATTTAGACATTAAGTTAATTGTCAATTACGAACTGAGGAAGGACGAACGTCCGAAACCAGTATTCCGAAAATATAAAAAAAAAATTATATTATCAAATTAATGAAAGTTAATTATATAACAATTTTGTGTGTATAAACATTTTTTAATGTGTTATTTATTTTATTGTTTTAAATACATTGACAAATTAAAAATTTTAATACAGAAATTATAAAAAATTTTGTTTCAATATAATTGTTATAAAAGGCACAGGAATATGATGGAATTGTACCATTTATACAGCAATCCGGGATTCTGTCCATCGGGATTATGTGCCGCGGGATATTGTTCCTCGGGAATATGTAACCAACACAAAAAAAAAACATTTATTCATTTTTATTATAACATTTATTATTTGTTTTATTTATTGGATGTGCAATGTTCTGGCGTTATAATTCGACTGCCGGTTCGAGATGCACATTAATTAGCCATCGGGTCATTAGACTACAGTGCCGGAAGGTGTAGGTGTGAATCTTCTGCATACGGTGAAGGTATGGCTTGAGCTTAGTAGTTAAGGGAAAAAATGAAACAAATATGTCAAGGCGCAGTAAAAAGGGAATATCGTAGAAAAGGTTGCAGCAAGGAACCTGTAAAATTGCAAGCCAAACGTTGTTGGTAAATTATCATACTGAAAGAATTCCAAAACGAAATGCTGTTGATGATTTTCCAATTTTTATAATTTTTGATTAGAAGAATTTCTTGAATTTTTAACAACTTTTATTTTTTATTTATTTATTGTTAAATGTTGTCGCTTCGACGGTTAAAAAAAAATCAAGAAAAAGAGAATGAATTTTTATTTTATTTTAGCTATAACATGTAGTTTTACAATAGTTTTTTACTAATATAATCCCCGATAGATGGTTAAATCTCTTTAATTTATTAACATTACAGTAAAATAATGGAAATAATAATGAAGTTCAAGTTCAAGGATATAAGTATCAAAATTGTATTTGTTGTGATTAATATTTTAGCTGATGTTTTGTTTTGTTTTGCAGATGTAAATAACATCTTTGGATTACGAGCGATCTTCTGCAATTACAGCATAGATGACAACCAGTTCAAGAATTTATTGCTGTGAATTGTTTCATTGCAACAGAACCAAAATGTTTGCTTTGCAGTAAAGAAGTCATTATGAGAGTTACACATCATTAGTAATTTAAAATATCTAGCGTATCAGAAAGCTTTACAAATGACGCCAATGAAATGAGATTGATCCAAATAAATCTTGGGTAAGCTGTGCATTCCCTCATACAGCAGACAGTCACCGTACGTGAAATTCATGCCAAAGTTGCTATTATATGTGAGAAGGATGGGATGGGAGTGGGGAATGGGGGCTTTAATGCGTGGGCGATAAAGTGGAATTATTCTGTGGAATGATCTAAACACGCCGACATTCCGTATGGGTAATACCAGCCAAAAGATTGCCTAACATTGGCTAGTGAGTGGCTGCTAAACAAAGTAATAAGTGTAGAATTTGGCGATCTCCATACACACAGTGTCATACACAATAGCCAAGGAAGATCTCCAAAAAGATCATTGGAAAACGATTAGAGAATAGAGAATTGTTCGATAAAAACGGCTTTACTTTTATTTTGGAGAACAGGCTTTTGTCGGTCACCAGAAATAGTAAGTTAGGTAAAAATCATGAACTATGCGACAAACGCGTGTGTGATGCACCAATGCCCAGAAGGTCATTTTCGACCCAATTTTGGCGCACTAAACCCGAACAATAAAATAACCAAAATCATAAATGTGTTCCCATTAAAATATAAATTATTTTGCACAAATTCCTACATCGTAAAGTTATCGTACCGCATAAATATCATTACGCCTCAATTAAAAAAAAACTCTCATTACAAACACCCGTTAAAACACCAGTATCTAAACAAGTAGAAAGTAAAAATACGATATTTCAATGTAATATGCAATAAACCACTGTGTACTAAAATAAAATCAAGCAACATAAAATCAAAAAGATTTTTCCTCGTAAAAACCTTTAAATTGGTTTCGTTAATGTATTTCCATTACACTTACACACAACACATATTATAATGTGTTTTTTTATATCATAAAAAAACAATTAAAACGATTTATGTAACAAATTTTTGTTAAAATTCAGCAAACAGCATTAAAAATGAAAGATATACAGCTTTGGAAAACATTTTCATTATATTCCATTCGTTTCCTATAGCTATTCCACACTTTATTATACATAAATGACACGGAAGCAAAAATACATTCTTGGTGCTTTTTACAGCCCATAATCGAACTGAACGTTAGTAGAAAGAATATACGCCTAACACCCTAAGTTATATTACGTTTATACATATAATGGATCTGGGCCAATTCAAAGCAAAATATTTTATTTTAGAATACTTATTAAAAATTATGAAAAACACAACAACAAATACATAAACACATTGATAATAAAAAGGAGTTAAATGACATGATGATGATGATGATGATGATGATAAAAATAAAATACAACAAAAAAACGGAAGCAAAACAAAATTCTTTTTGTTGCCTTGACTTAAGTAAGAGAAAATCATTTTCATGTTTGTATGTTGAAAGCGAGATGGGGGCGGAGGCCTAAATTTAGATTGATTGATGTGGAGTGTAAGTATGTATGTATATAAATACGAACACGAGAAGGAGCTAGGCATACAATAAAAGGAAAAGAAAAGGATTTTTTGTGTCATTACTTGATTGTGTTTTGATAAAATTGATTGATATTTTAGAGATTACTTAGAGGAATTGAAGAATAAGCAACTAATAGATGACATAAGAAGTAAAAAGATGTATATCGACTTAAATTTTTTTTTTTGCCGTTTTTTTTGTTTTGTTTTTGGATCAAAAGGGTATCTCAGCTATTATGATGATTACTTTTTGTCGAATATTTTATATCTGTATATAACACAGTTTATTGATTAAGAGGATTACCAATATATAGTTGTTCATTCAAATATTTGTTTAAGCGACATCTACATACATAGCTAGTTAGTTTTTTTTACAAAACAGTCCTTCACTAACTCACTAAATATGAAAAAAAAAAAAAAAAAAAATTCACAAAGCTTTCAAAACATCAAAACTCTATAGTTTAACGTGTGTACATTTGAGCGCAATAAAAAATGTTATACTTCCTAATTAAATATTTCTGGTGAATAAACAAAAAGCTTTATAGTGAAAATACACTTGAATTTCCTTTGTTGTAAGTCTAGCGCGAATATTAAAAGCGAGCAAATTTCTATAAAGTTAAATATAAAAACATTCACAATTTTTATACTTATAGCAGCTACCTATCAACAGTATTTTCCCTACCTACCATGTTTTACATAAACATATTTATTATACGAGTATGTACATATAACAAAAGTTTATTAATTTTTTTAAGGTGTTGTAGAGCGTGCAATAAAAGTGAAGCCGAGCATTTTTTCTCGTTATTACAGATTACTTTTATGTAAGTAATGTGTATTCATATGATGTACCTCATATATTACATAACAGAAAACTAACTAATAAAAAATGGTGTTCTATTGTGAATTGAGTAGGGTAGTGCTTTTGAGTAGTGGAAAATTATACAGATTTATTTTTTGTTTGTTTAATTTGTGTAGAGCAAAATATTCAGAACAACATTATTATTTCGGTGAACGTAAACTTATTATATAAACTTAGGCTATTTATTATTATTTTTAATTGTCATGAAAAAGGGAAACCATGTGTAATTGTGAAAGAAAATTAAGTATTTACGAATTTATAAACAGTCGTATTTTGTCAACCAAATATTTCATAACGAAAAAGAATTTTATACACGTTTGTTAGATTTAAAACAACTCGCCAGAGTAAAGCAGATTTTATTGTAATGAAATTTGAAGCGAATATTGTACATTTTAACAAAAACAAGTTAGTAGTTCAGTACCTATTTTGGAATAATAAAGCAGTCTTTGTTGCTTCTTTTAGAAAATACAATTGGAAAACACAAACAAAACAAACAGCCCAAGGCAAACTATTTCAAAGAAGAAGCAATTTCGTCAAGGGTTAATATTTGCTTTAGTCTGTTAGGTTCACCCCAACATCAATATGCTCTGGCGATCTTATTATTAAATTTGTTTATTTTAACTCATTATACATACTTTCCTAAGAACGATCGACAAACTTTCTAGTGAGGACTTTGGAACTATGCCGTGTCAAAATTGTTTTGATATGATATACAGTGGCGAATTATTATTTTTTCAGTTGTTTCATGTTTACAGGCAAATTTTATATTTAACTACTATACAATTCTTTAATAATCATATTAACCGTTATTTATATAACATAACTTTCCATAATTCAAAATATGCAATATTGCGTTCAATATTTCACGTTTTCAAAATTTTCTGGTTTTATTCTAAATGGAAATTCACAATTATGTATTATTATTTTGCTACACGCTATTCGAGATATTCTTCACTCGTTATTCGTTCGTTGAACACTAATAGATGAGCTTCCTGTAAAGTTTTAGTTATGAAAAATATCTTCACGGACCTAGAAAATTCTATCAAATTGTTGATAGAAAGGGGCATTCTTCAAGAAAAATTGCTAGTTGGTGTAATGTTACATAATCGGCTGTGCGATTAGTTGGCCAAAGACGTAGTATTGAAAAAATAAAAACTCCCTGTTATTCCAGCATTTTTTCTCGCCACTGTATATATGACAATCCTAGGTATGTATAGCACAAGCCTGAGGTTTGCGCAATCCATTATCAAAAAACAGATATCTTGGAGCACAATATTCAAGAAATATGACATAGATGGTTTGTAAGGTTTTAAGATGTTAGTCACTGAAATAACTAGAGCAATAATCGCAGAGCTATAAATTAGTTAAATAAAACCAATCTCACACTATAGATTTAGATTTTGTCGTATTTATACTCAATACTTAATATCCATAAGGGTTTTCTCTTCTCGTGCTGTATATAAAGATATGATCCTCTCTCCAGCCATCACCATCTAACGCGGTGGATATGTATTTCCCGTAAAGATTCGACATCATTATATTTTATACATATTAATGATTTAATGGTTGTTTAAGTCAGTTAAACATAGAAATCACCAGATAAATATCCGGTCTTTCTTTCTCAATATTCTGCTCAGATCAAAATAGTCTATACATTATAAAAGAAAACAAAATACAATGCAACTAATAGCTGATTTACATTTAACGATATTTGGCGTCCACAAAAAGTTGAAACACAACCTAGAAAAAACTGAAACCCGAGAAACAAACCCATAAATAGTCGTTAATAATAATAAGCTTACGTGTACAAAGGACAGACTCAAAAACAACTACTGCCAAATACTTCACCCCTCCTCCCTCCCCCTTAACGAAACTCAAGAACTGTTATCCTCAATTTAAAAATTAAGATTTTAAATTTAAATTTAAACATTTAAAATTTCTGAAATCTGAAATAATTTTTATTTTTTTTTTATATTTTTTATATTTAAGGCTTAACTCCATTCAGCTAGGAGCCACCTCCCCAACAAATTTTTTTTTACAAAATTCCAGTTATAATAATACTATATCGTAATAGTAATTATTATTAATATGAATAATAATAATACTAATGATAACTCTTAATAATAATACTAACTTTAGCGATTTACCTCTTTATCCCAATAAATCATTCATACATCCACTCGATTAATTGTTATAAATTCATATATTTCCTTGTACACACATCCTCCTGCTTTCATACAATCAGTCAAACTGGTGGCATTCCTGAGGATACTGAAATTTTGACTACTCCTGCTGTATTTGGTACAGTGCAGCAGGATGTATTCAATATCCTCGGGATCACCACACGTTTCACATTCATTACTTTCAACCAAATGACGTCTTTCATTCCCCTCGATATTTTTATGGGCTGGAACCCATTGAATGGTTACCTCCACATTAAAATATCGAAGCCATTCAAAAATTTTGTCTACGTACACGTTGCCGTCTCTGCCACCACCATTATTTAATATCAATATACCACTCTGGGAGTCGGTCAATGCAATTATTTTCCTCCTCCCTTCCTTCGTAACCAACTTAATACCTTCATACATTGCTATTATTTCAGCATTGATTATACAGATGCCTTCATCGATTCGAAACGATTGTTCCACATTCATTCCTGGCACATATATTCCAACACCTGCTCTATTATCACATACGCTAGCATCTGTATAAACGATTTCCTCTTCTCCGTACTGGCTTTTCACTCTCTCAAATATCCTTTTAGTCATAGTTTCATTCATTCCCTTGGTGTATTCCTCCAATTCCATACACAGAGTTAGATTATTAGGTAAGGGGTTCGGACCATTGTTTCCGATGCTCGAAAAAGCATCGATGGTTTCCGATATTACACTGAGTCTATATGTTGATTTATATACCCTACCTCTTTGCAATCCTCTCTTCATTTCTTTCAACAAATCATTCTTTCTAATCACCATTCGTACAGTTTCTTTCATTGTGATCCACTGTCTCTTAAAATTGAGAGGTAGCTCACCCATCTCAGAATATATGGTGTGTATTGGGGTTGAGTTAATCGCACCCAATACCACCCTCGCACATGCATTCTCAACTCTCTTCAATTGGCCAAAGGCCCCTTTCGCTCCATCGCCATACACACTAATGCCATACGCTATTTTGGAGGATACCAACGCCTTTCGCAACATATTAGTCACTCCAGGGTGAGCGCCCCATTTCGGTTTACTCACATTTTTGATCACATTTAAACGTTCCTTATAATTATCAGCCAAGTACTTCATATGCCTACTAAAATTCAACCGTCGATCAATCCATACTTCCAAATAGCTACACACATTAACTTGCTCAATATGACGTTCATTTATTCTTATATCAATCTCTCCTTTATTGATTCTGAAACCCATTATGGCACATTTCACCAGATTCAACTTAAGATTGAAACTGGTCAGATATTCAATAATTTCATTTACTCCTATTTGTGCATTCTGCGCTGCTCGATCAATTCGACGACCCCTGCCAATTACAACAAAATCATTCCAAATTGTAAGACAACTTTATCTGTCGCATTGATCCGGTGAACAGCAGCGGTATACAGGTTAAATAGAGTAGGAGGTATTTTGCTCCCTTGGGGTAGTCCAAGTTTTACTACTCTCTCCAACCTGTAATTTTGTCCTTTAAGATAACCTTCCTTTCGCACATGAAATCTTTCACCCAATCACAAACTTTCATTGGAAATTTCAAATTGCTCAGAATTTGATGCAATTTCCACGGAACCACATAATCATATGCTCTTTCAACATCTAAAAATACCGCAACTAGATGTTTATTCTCCTTTCTCACTTCCCTCACAAACTTCTCAATACATTCAAAAGCAGAGTGGCCCTTACGGAAACCGTAGATTGTTTTTAGCAACGAATTATTCTCATTCATAAAAATTACAATCCGCTCTTCCAACATTCCATTAAACAACTTAATAAATACATTTAACATACGTATACCTCGATATTTCGTTGCCATATTCCGATCTCTATCCCTTTTAGGTATAGGCACCACTCTGCATTCCTTCCATTCGTTTGGTATTCTGGACCCCATCCATACCTTGAGGAGTATTTTTAACAGACTCCTTTTGGATTCTGTATTCAACATCTGAATCATTCCATAACTTACTCGATTTATTCCTGGGGTCATTGATTTGGAACCTTCCAGCACTCTCAGGAACTCATCCCATTTAAACATTTTATTCAATTTCCAATTAACCCTCCTATCACTCGCAACATATCCATTTTCAAGAAGGTTATCTTCTACATTTAAAAACATATTTAAAAAATCACTCCCTTTCGCGCGACAATCATTCACCATATTATGGGTTTCTCCACATTTGCCTTTCACTCGGTTAAATTTATCCCATGCATTCTTTGTTGTGATCCAACGTGTCATTTCTGATACATATTCTCTCCAACTTTTAGCCTTGCGAATAGCTTTTTTCAATCGTCCATTCATTCTGCCATACATAATTCTATTCTCTGCATTCGTATTCCTGTTAAATTCACGCAAAGCTATTCGTTTTTTTTTCTTCCAATGTTCAATCTCCTTGTTCCACCATCCATTTATGCGTATCTCTTTCACATCGACAGTTCTCACACACCTTTCATTCACCCTTTGTATATCAGTATTAAGTTGGCTTACATTCAGTTCAATTTCTCCGAGAATCTCATTTATTTCTCTTACCTATTGACCTTGATTCATAATCTCACGTTTTCTTTTAAACACTCGATTGTCACCCATGATTAAATGAGTCATGAAGTGATCCGAACCCAAATTTTCTTCCTCCACATTCCATGTGACTTGGTAAGCCAACGCGGCAGATACTAAAGATAGATCCAATGCGTTGGCTGTACCTCTCAAGTTCGCTAATCTAGTTGGCCTTCCATCATTAAGCATTACCAGGTCGGAATTCAAAATGCAATCGGCCAACAGATTCCCTCTCACACAGTTTCCCATACACCCCCATATCCGCTCGTGTGCATTCCAATCTCCCCACATCCAATTAATTGACTTTTTCCATTTACCCAGTCAACTAACTTGACAATGTCGGCAGACGCCCGGCCTCTTTCATCAGCATCCAAACCTTGAGGTATATACCCACTCACAAGTACTAGATTTTTGCCCAAATTGGCTGTTTTACCAGCTACTGCTTCCAAAAAAGTGAAATCTGGTAAAGTTATTTGTTGGAGTATGATATTATTGCGAAATGCTATCGATACCCCACCATAACCGCCCGTTCTAGCTTTGGACAGAAATCCATACCCTTTCAAATTAAACGTCTTGCCCATTTGTGCCCATGTTTCACTCACACATAATATATATCTACATTTACTCGGCTCAAATAATTCACAAGCCTACCCTTTTTTGCGTATAGGCTTTGTGCATTTATTTGACCTATAACAATCTGCTCATTCGGTACATTCATTCTACTATTTAAAGATCTACTCAT
This sequence comes from Tipula vernalis, assembly GCA_958295665.1. NCBI lineage: Eukaryota > Metazoa > Arthropoda > Insecta > Diptera > Tipulidae > Tipula > Tipula vernalis. The sequence continues at coordinate 136,230,015 of OY282560.1, forward strand.
ATTTACATTAAATTTTGGGATAAATCGGTCTCTACTATATATTGCTATATCTTTTTTACTCATTATTTAATTGTTCGTGCTCCAATATAGCTAATTCCGCCTGATTTAGAAGTGGTCGCTTCTTTTGTTGAGAAACGCCGCTGGTTGCTTCGACCTCCATTGATGGTGTTACTGTATTTGATTGTTGTGTTAAATGTTGTTGTTGCGATTGTTGTTTTTGTAATTGTTCTATTTGTTGTTTGAAATATACTGGTTGTAAATTTTGAATTTGTGGTAATTTTTTAATATGTTGTAGTTGTTGTTGTGTTACCAACAGCACCTGTTTATGTTGTGCTTGTGTTTGTTGTGGCTTGGCTTGTTGTACCCTCATTTGGAGTTGTAGTTGTAGTTCCTGTTCTGTTGTTTGTTTGGTTTCGGTGTTTAGTACTGCATGTTGTTCCTTTGGTAGTTGTGTCCTAGTATTACTTTTTAAGACATCAGCGAAGGATGTTGTCTTGGTTGAGGCTGGTGTTGTATTTGCATACAGTCTGTAGTATTTAGTTTTGGCCTCTTGGAATGTTAAACAATCAACTGTTTTTATTTTTACAATTTCCGCTTCTCTTTGGTAGACTGGGCAGCTTTTGCTGTTACTAAGGTGTCCTTGCCCGCAGTTTGTACATTTTATTGTTGTGCATTCCTCTTGGTGAGGCAGTGGATCGCTGCATTTTATACATGTTAAAAATTTGTTTTGGCATCGTTTTCTGGTGTGTTCAAATTTGAGGCATGTCGTGCATTTCATTGGGTTTGGAATGTACAATCTGACATTTAATATCAGAAATCCCGCTTTGATATGTTCCAGGACCGCCGGCGTGTTGAATGTTAAAATTATTGAGGGTGTGTGTCGTAACTCATTATTTACCCATCTTTTCATTTTTCTAACTTCCACTACACCTTGTTCCTTTAGTCCTTCGGCAATGTCCTGTTCACTTACATTTTCTAAGTCTCTTGAGAAAATTATTCTTCTCGAGCTGTTCAATGTTGGATGCTCAATTACTTTTATTTCAGCTAAACTTTCCAATTTGGTCGCCTTGAGCAATGCGTTTGAAGTTGTCCCGTTTTTGACCAACAATAACAGTTCGCCGGATCTAGTCCGTTGTGTTTTTACAATGCCTGTTGTTGTTATCATGTCTAAGGATTTTTGGATGTAAAACGGCTAAAGCTTGGATAGATTTTGTTTTTCATCCGCATGCTTCATAATTAAAAATTTTTTGTTTGAGTTGACTTCGCTTTCTCCAGCTTGGAAACCTACTCGTCTGACACGATAATCTTCGGCCCTTTTTCGTTTATTCATTGGCTGAGTATTGTTTCCAATTTTCATTAGTGGCGAAAACGGATTCTGAGATGCCGCCATCGTTATCACAGTCTCCTCCAGGGCCGTAGCCCTCACCTTATTATAGATAAATCTACTACTTTTTTTTTTTTTTTTTACAAAAACAAAAAATAATTTCAACACAAAATGTTCAAAATGCCTTGTGTATATATCACTTTATACTGTCCCACACTTGGTATATAAATTGTTTATCACACTTATAGTCACTAACTAATTATATTTCCACTAAAAAATTAAAAAAATTGTAAAAATTAAAAAAAAAATTTAAAATTTGACAGCTCAATAACACGACTTTTGTCTAGGACGTATGAAGTTGAACTGAAAATCTGAAATAATCGTTAGGTTAACAAAATCAATTAAGATCCAATCCTCAATAAAATATCTCAGTAAGCCAATGAAGACGCAGTTATTTCTAAGAAATGTCTAATATTTAATAAACCAATAATACAAATCTACAACAAGTATATAAAAATATCATTTTATCCGAATTTGAAGGGATCCGTTCAACATGGCATATTGGAAAATGGAATATGAAAATATGACATAACGTACATTACAGCATATTTCAAAACAACATATGGTACCACTACGGCATAAGGTACACTATGGCATATTTCAATACGGGATTGGTAGAATACGGCACAAGGTAAACTATGGCTTAAGGTACACTATAGCATAAGGTACACAACGGCATATTTCAATATGGCACATGGTAAAATATGGCATATTCTAAAAGTGCAATGAAAATGGAATACTAAAATGGATTTTATACAAAGTTCTGAAATATGGTCAATTAGGATGGAAGTTGGCTATTTATTAACTGAATATGATGAAATTCAACATACATATACGACGGAAATGGGATTCTAAAAAGGATTTTAGATGAAATTCTGGAATATGACCAATAATGATGGAACTCGGCTATTTCTTAACCGATGCTGACAAAATGTTGATGAATTTCCACGATGTGGCCAATTTTCATGATACTTGGTATTTCTGATGAACCGATTATGATAAAATTCGACAAATGTAATGAAAATGGGATTCTAAAATGAGTTTTAAGTGAGCTCTGGATTATGGCCAATGAGGATGAAAATCGGCTATTTCTTAACCGATTGTGATGAAATTCATCAAGTGCGAAGGAAATGGGATTCTAAAATAGTTTTACTCATCAACTGAAAAAAACTCACTTAATATAATATTCCTTCACTTAATGCAATTAAATTTATTCTCCCAACGGGAATACAAATATTGGTAATGAAGATATAATCGAGAAGTGCTTGATATCTATAATTCGTAATTGGATTATCTTTTGATTTTTATTCATTTTTTTTTCGCCAATTTTTCAAGGATTTTTTATTATTTTAGTAATGATTTTTTTTCGAACCACTAGTACGAACTCGTTTATAAATAGTTAAAAAAAATTCTAACCTAATTCAACATATTCGACGAAAATAGATAAAATTCTAAAATATGGTCAAATAGGATTGAACTTGGCTGTCTCTTAACCGATCATTATGAAATTCGACAATTGCGATGGAAATGGGATCTCAATATTATTTGTATGATAGATTAAGTTCTGGAAAAAGTTAAATTAATTTGGAAATTGACTATTTATTAACCGATTATGTCATAATCCATTCTCTTATTAGAATTTGCCTTCACTTAACGGATTTTCCTTTAAACCTTCACCTAAAATAATTTTCCTTCAGTAGAATTATCCTCTACTTACTTAAATTTTCCTTTACCTTTCTCTCGCTTACCAGAATTTTGCTTCACTTAATAAAAAAATGTATTCTTTCCGTGGAAATAAATTTGTATATAAATCAAATTTTAAAATTAAAACTACGTGAATTTAGCCCTTTAGCTTTTTCGTTCTGTCGTAATGTTTAGAGGTTATTTTTATTAAATAAAATTATTCGCCAATAAACATTGGAACTAATGGAACAAATTTTCTAGGAACATTAATAATTGGCAAGGTAATTAGCTAATTCGCTTATTAATTTATTATTTTATTTTTGTAATGATTGTTTAGGTAAATTCAGATTTTAATTTTAATTTTTGTTGTTTTTTTTTTCGGAATATTCTTGTAGTATAGCAAGTTATTAACCGCTCTACAACAGAAACACCCACTGAAAGTAAATTGGTTATTTAGAAATAAAATTTAATTAATTATCAATCAATTCAGTTCCAAATTATAGGGTTAACCAATTTTATTGTAATTAATTTTTAATGGAAGCACTAAGCGACCTGGAATAAAATATGTTTAGCTTTAGATCAGTGTCAAAATTAAGCTCGGGCCAAAGCATAGGATTTGCATTGGTCCCTTAAATTTGTATACATATTGGATATAAAAATGTACATTGAGGTATATTAGTAAATATTTATATGTAAATATTATATAAAATTCACGAACACACCGACACAAGTACATGTATGTTGTTTAAGAAACTTTAAAATAAGTAAATTGAATCAACCAATACGGCTAAGCAAAGGACTTTGTGGTACCCCTACAATTATGACAGTAAACATTGAAACTTCCGATTACATTACTTTTTAATAGAAAAGTAGGTTTTAATAACACCCTGTTAAAGTTAGCCGAAAGTTTCCAGCTGAAAGTAAAATGTCGATAATGTAGATTGCGTTGTTAAAATTTAGACGAAAATAAAATATTTAGTTATTATCAGCCGAAAGTCAACAGGCTACATGGATTGCAATAAAAACTTGTTCTAAATAGTGATACTTGGAAAACTTTATCCCACCTAATAGTGGAAAATATCGGAAAATCAGCTTCTACAGTTTATATTTGAAGATGAATCGTTTTTATTTGATTTGTTAATAGCTATCTATCGCCGGAAAACACATCAGTTGTAGTTTCCCGTGTGAAACCTGGATATTATGTCTGTGATTTGTCAATAGCTATCGTTGGAAAATATTTCAATTCAAGCTTCCCGTAGGAAATCTGGAAAAATTCCATTTTCCAAAAATCATTAGAAGCTTAATTAGTATCAAATCGAATGATACTTACCCAAATTCACCAGATGATGGGTAATTTTTCTTCAGATACCTTCAATTTATTTCTGTTTCAGAGGACCAAGAATCATTGGGACACAATTAAATCTCCTAACTTTTATTCATTAGATTAAAATTTGAATTGTCAAACTATTTGACATATAAAATAATTTTAAAATCCTAAATTTGAGGCATTCTAAACCTATAGATTTTTAAAAAATGGGTAAAATTGAGTTTTGTAAATTTACAACTTAATAAGCCTAGGATTTTTTTAAAATTTCGAACTTACTACTGAAAAATAATATTTTGGAAATTTAGAAAAAAAAAACATTGTATGTAATATTTTGAATTAAACAATTTTCAATTGCGTACATTTTTATTTGATGAGAAACGAGAAAAGAACAAAACTTCTTTCGGTTTTTCAATGTCTCCATAAACTAACAAAACAATCAGGTTTGGTGGCTCTCGTACAATACAAGTGATGGATGCGACATATATTTTAATGTTTTATAACATTTTTATTTTTATTTATTATATTTATTTTTTTTGTATAAAGAAAAGTAATTTTAATTTGACATCTGCATCTACGAAATTTTTTTGGATATAAATCATTCTTTAATATGTAATCGATATTTTTGGTTTTTTAAATGTCACTCATATGAATCCCCATCTTTGGGGAATACATTAATATTATGCACATTACTTATGAAAATAATCAAGTTTTCATAAAAACACTCGAATATGTTTATCACTAAAAGAATATTTTCATGGTATTGTGAAAATTATATACCCCTGCTACCCTTAGTATTAAAAACAAAAAATCTCAATTTACTACCAGGCCCGAAATATAAAATTAAATGTTTAATTAAAAAAAATTTACTAGCCCAAAATCACACGATAACTATCGGTTAAGCTATAGGTTCAGCTATATCTATAAACATTTAATTTTATATTTCGGCTGTAGCAGTAAATTGAGATTTTTAGTTTTTAATACTAAGGGTAGACTAAGTCCAATAGAACTTCCTAATTTTTTTTAAATGTGTTATTGGGCCAGTAAAATTTTTTTAAATAAACAACTAATTTTATATTTTGGTCTTACTAGTATCACAGAATACAACCAGAAGAGCCATAACGCTGTTTTGGTATGGAAAAATTTGGACTCATTTTTTTGACCTTGATTTGCCGAAGGTAAGAGAAAGTTGGGTTATGTATTCTTTGGTTTACCGGTTTTGATTTGAAATAATAAAAATTGAGAATCCTTAACAGTGTAGTTAGTGAAACTATAAGACAAGTTTTGTTTTGACAGCATAATTTGTATTAACTACTACAATATTCAAAAATAATAATACTTCAATGTCCAAAAAAGAAGGTAAGATAACCAAAAAATTTGGTCCACCCAATGTCTACTCTGGTTAATCTTTCTTCTGTCCTAGTACACAATAACTTTGAATGGAACTTTACCAACTTAATTCCCCTAAATGTCATTATTTGAGTAGCATTATTTTTTATTTTAGTACTGTTTTAGTGAAATATTCATCTCGTTGTGCGCCCAAGTGAAGAATTTACTAAAATCATACTAAATTAATTTTAGTAAAATATAGTATAAACTTCAAAGGCATATATTTGAACAGATTATACAGCCATTTGTGCTAATTTTGTGTATATAGTATATACTTTCTGATTTTTTATACGCATCACTAATACTACGCCTTAGGGTACTTTTTTATTGCTTAAAGGTGTTGCCACATGCACAAACGGCAAACCTGCATTTGAAACCGTCAAACCCATTTTTTGAAAAAAAAAGAGAAAACTTACAACATAATATTTATTAGAAAAAATGTTTGAATTGATGACAAATATTACATTCATGAATATTTTTAATAAAATTAATACAATTTCATTCAGAAAAACCTAATGATATATTTTGCCGGCCGTCAAAATAAAATCCGTCCGTCAAAATTTTGAATGGTATAATTTTTGTCGGTAAAAGAACGCATTTTTGCTGTTTTACGAACCCGTCATTTCTCACCAGATTTTTTGTCGGCTTTGATTTTGGTTTGAGTGTCAAATAAATGGCGTTTTCCTTTAGATGTTGTGCTGTAGTAACAATAATAATAATTTAAAATGAATACAGTAAAAACGTAATACATATTTGTATACAAAATTTTACTAAACTTGTGCTTATATAAATTGTTTGGGTGGTGACGTCATTTTGCAGTCTGACAATTCTTTTGAATGTGGCGATGTAAACCGATAATCCGACCGAATTGTCCGGTTGCTGATTTGTATGTGGCATGCACTTAAGTGTTTGTACTGTTTGGCTTGTATAAACATTTTTGTTGGTTTTACTGTAACGCTCAAAGGTTACTATGATTTTTTTTTTTAATTTTTTTTTTTGCACTGTAAAAATAACTTAGCAGTCATCAGAACGAAATATTAACATTTTTTATAAACGCCCAAAACCAAGTTAACAGCAAGTTAACCATTAGCGTATTTCCTTGACAAATTTACAACAACAATTGCATATAAAAAATCCCCGCAAGAATAACATTAACCCAAAAAAATTAGGTTTAATTAAACATAATTCTAATTTTTGGTTATGATACCTGCCACCAGAGCCCATAATACATGGTAAATTTATATTTTATTTCGAAAGGTTGGCTTTTGTTAATTAAATCAAATTGGCTATTTTCTTGGAAAAAAAATTAATCCAAAATAATTCGAATTAAATTTTGGTCAACAAAATACGCTTGAATACCAATTTATCCTTAAAAGCCCTTACTCTTTGGTTTGAGATTTATTTAAGGTAAAATCATCCCTAAAAGTCTTTAATCTCGAACTACTTTTACATCAAATATTCAAATGCTAATTGTAGCAGCGGCCACTGGACATCACCATTAGGTGTAATATCTTTAGCAAAACATTACATAACTAAAGTTATTCACAAAACACTAAAGTTATTCACAAAATTGTATCCGTCCTAGGATGGGCTGTACCCCCTAGTTTTGATTATAGTTAAATTGAAACGTCAAAATGTCGACGGAAATTATTTTAGGATTATTTAAGGGATTTGATTATAAAGTAAAATATTATTTATCAGTCGTGGACAAATTAACGTGTCCCACTAGCATATAATGGTTTCTAAGACCCACTATGAAAGAGTATCTTTTGGTATTGGGGATACTTCTTACTAAACGTGATTTCCGTCTCTAGCGGGGGAAAATCTCATAGTGTTAACTTTCGTCTCGAATGACGAAAGTAAAATCATACATATTACGATAGTTGTTTCCACTGACGTAAGCAAACTACCTATAAGTACTTGCACCTATTTGCAGCTACCCATACTAGATCACTGGTGTAAATGTTTTTTTATGTGATATTAAAATCTGCATTCTAATCGAGCGCTACTCACAAGTGATTGTAAGTAGCAAATTGGTGCCCACCTCTAGTGGGCGTAATTTTCTTATTTTTGATTCAAAATAAATCTTACAATTTTTGTCTTTATGGTAATAATTTTTAATTAAAAAAAAAAACTAACATATCTTCTTTATTTCCAAACCTTATATTTGTTCTTTTTCAGAGGCATTAAAATCTATTTAGTCTTAGGAACTTTTATGAAAATATTTAGCATAATAAAGAACAGTTGTTTTTTTTTCTAATTTTTTATTAGAATATTAATCTGTATTATGCAATCTTTATCCAACCAAAAGCATGTAATAGGTTTCCACTTGCCATTGATGGTCCGAAAAGAGCCAACAATTTGTCCACTTTCCAAAGAGGGTCTCATAAAACCTTCCTTTGTATGAATTAAGTCATTCGAATCAGATGGATTATTTTGTGATTTTACATAAATCGTATGTTCTTTATCATCACTGTCGTTATTCGGCTACGCATCGTAGTCATCCATAAGCGTTCAACTGTCACACCCAAATTTGACAATGTACCTCATCAACACTTTGTACAACTTTAGCTTGACGTGTTTGACCCTCACTCCCACCCATGTCTATTTACTTGCAATTGTCTTTAAAACCATAGGAACACTAAAAAATTCCAAAATTTAGAATCAATAGATAAAAAAGCCCTTAACATTCCCAAGTTTTTCAAGATTTGGGATCGCAAGCCGGTATCTTCAGATAGTCTAAACACCGTTTGCTATAGTTAACCAAGTTTACTCAAAAACGGAAAACGCAAATTAGGGTAGAGGTTAAATTTAAATAAACCCAACAAATCTGTTCGTTTAAATACTGAACGGCTCGGTAACTGATTAATGTGTTTATCGTTATTTAAGTAGTATAGAGAATAATTAATGTGTTTAATTAAGTTTTCTTTGTCCAAACCAAACAAATTTTGTTAGAATTCATTTCTTTCATGAGAATTACTCTAGTTTCCATAGGAAAAGTGAAATTTCTAAATTACGCCAAATTTTACCGGTCATCATTATACTTGAAATTTGGTCTAGGAGTTAATTAACTCAACTCTAAATAAAATTTCGTTTTTTTTCCCATTGACATATTTCTTCTTTCTGTAAACATATGTAACTCTATAGAGCAAATGGCTACTCACAAAAAAAAAAACAGGCGATATTTCTTCAAATAGGCCTGGATGTTTTATTCAAAAATGTAGCAATAATATTCGGTAAAATTCATTTGATATTCGAAAAGCTACAATTTAGAAAATTAAAGTCACAGAACAAATATCTTCCATGTTAGGATAAACTTATTAATCTTAAGAACTAGAAACACAAAGTTTACAAAGGAAACCTCAAATTCTATAATCAAAATTTCAAAAGTTATTTTCTGATAAAGTATAAGAGTTATGTTATGCTTATTAAGGAAAAAATAAGATACGATCCAAAACATTTTGGGAGATTTTTAAAGCAAAAACGTGAAACTAATTGTCACCCAGTATGTGTGACATTCAATGAACGTAAACCATGTGACCTTCAGGTTATATCAAACAAGTTTGCTGAGTTTTTTAATCACTTTATAAGCAGGAAGACTGTAGTGAAAATAACGTATCCATACTAACACCAAGAATTGAAACCAAATGTTTTCATCGAGCTTCATTATTGAAAGATTTGACATAGTTGGCGATTCTTCTGTGTCTTCTATTTAATCAATCGCTAAAACAAGCAGTATTTCTACAAAAATGGAGAATAACCAGAGAGACAGTAATTTTTAAAGCTGGAGCTAGATATGATGTTTCTTGTACAGAGTAGCTACATCTATATCTTCAATACCTAAATTATTTGAACTGGTAATATACAGCTCATTCAGATCTTTGGTTCCTTGCTATTTATCTCACAGTGTCAGCAATTGATAAAACTAAATAGCACAAGCAAGTTGATGTGATGGATACTAACTTTGTGAAAGCGGTTGACTTCTTCAGTCATTGTTAACATTGGAGCGCTGACATTGATTCGGTTTCTGTAAACAGTTTGTTGCGTGGTTTAAATCGTATTTCAGTATTATGCCTATATACATATTTTGAATATACTGTTAATTTCTATTGTATTTTATACGACGAACCTATCTAAAACATTGAGAATATCCAATAAAAAGTTTATACCAAGATTTACCGAAAGTTAGCCTGAAGCGATTATTATCATATCCTATTGGATGCAAAACCTGTCACATGATCAAATCGATGCACTACCTAAACTGAGATAAATTAAAATTGGCACCGAGCAGAAACTTAAGAAATCATAAGTTCAACAGTGAACCGGTAAACATGATGTCGAAGTGTTTTAGTAAAATCGATCGTGTGTTCAATTTTTACCTATAAGCAAAGATAGGTTAAAGCAACATTATGACCTGAAATAATTTTATCTCAATTTTACCTCTTTAATGTTTATATTTTTATTGTACCAACTTTTTTTTATTGTACCTAATGTACTCATGCCAAATTTATAGACTTTTCCCTTTCTAAATAAATTAACGATTGACGATCCAAAAAATGGATCAGATATTGGTATAGGCCTATAATATATCCGACAAATATCCCATCGTTTAATAATACCATCAGAGCAATTAAACTTTTCACCACCGATATGAAATTTTCGTTTGTCCCAATATGCGTGGCATTGATTGAGATGGTGGTAATCATCGTGAAGATAATAGTAATTGTGAAAAGGAAGATTTTGTTTTGAAATATTCGAGAAAATGTAAAGGTTTCCATTCTAATTTTAAAATTAAATCTACATTTTCCAGAATATTTTAAAAATAAATCTTCATTTTGAAACAAAATCATTTTTGTTAATTCCGGCGCACCTCGAAATTAATCAAAATATTTTTTGCTTGAAAACGATAATTTAAATTCTGGAAAATGAACTTTCCAAAAGATTTCAAAAATAAATCTTTATTTCCCAGAATTTTTGGAAAAACAAGATTTTGTGTTGAAAAATTCTTTGAAATGGCGATACTTATTCTGATTTTAAAATTAAATTCCAATTTTCCAAAAAATAAATTAGCCTTGCGTAGCAAAAATATTTTTATTAAATCAACATTAGCATCACCTTCAGCATTATTATCATCATCGAATTTCATCAAAATCAGTTAAGAATTAGCCAAGTTACAGGCCATTTACCATATTAAAAAAAAATTATTTAGGATTCCCACTTTCATCGTACCTGTCCAATTTTATCGTAATCGGTTAAGAAATAGCTAATGTTACACGTTAATTGGCCATATTCTATAAAGGTAATGCATTAATTATGTTACAAAATGACCACAGTAAATTTTTTGGAAAAATGGGCTTTTTATTTAATTCATAATAATTTCTCGCTTCTCGTCTTTATTTAGTTGTTATTAAATAAATTTTTGTTTCCGCTCTTTAGAATATAAAGCAATCAAACGCTATTACAGTCTATTCCCTGTTCGAATTTCGTTCCGGGGAGAAAGAAATAAAAAATAAATATTTTTTGTTTCCTTCCGCAGAGAGAGATTAAAGCAGGGAACGAAAAAAGAATGAAACGCTGGTAATAGATGTACGCTTGCCGCTTACTATGTCACGTGGTCTTGCGATCGGCTATATAAGCACTATCTCTCACCTTGTTAAAGTTAGCCGAAAGTTTTCAGCCGAAAGATATAAAATGTCGGCAATGCAGAGAGTGTATTGGCTATGTCAGCCGAAAGTTACCAGCCGACATATTTCAGCCGAAACATATTTTAAATAAAATGAAAAAACAACAAAACAACCTAGAAACTGGTATTTCCATGAAGTGAATATACGGCTGAATAAAGGCTCATTTTGGTTTGTCACTGTTTACCATAGGAATTATACTTAAAATTTCATCAGAAAAGCTTAATATAAAATTAAAAAATTTGTATAAATTCAAACTTTCAAGTGTCATATCTGGAAAGTATTTCAATTAGTTTGCCTGGGGGGTAAGGGGCGCCGGTTTAGATGGTCTTATTATACTAGCCCAAATGCCAACCTCACCGGCATGTGGTACTTCCAGCTAATTAACTAACGAGGCTCTGGCGACAGAGATACGGCGGAATAACCGACTACCGAGAACATAGCAAATGATGTTCTCTTCAATGACCCACTACCAACTTGTACTGGTTAGTATACTTGTAGTAGTTGATACATAACCAGTTTTAAAGCAATGAATACAACGCAAAAAGGAAACAATACCCCAGGTGGTAAACCAACTACCCAGTTGGCTAATCCACCCTCTTACGAGGCTGGCTCAATGGATTCTGGGGTGAGCCAATCATTGCTAAACCCATTCAAAAGAAGTTCAATGTTGTTAAGATCACCAAACAATCATACTAACTCTGCAAATCAGCAGAAAGACGAAAACGCTGAACTCTGTCGATAACTCAGTGAAGTAGATGCACTTTTAACCCAACTAAGAAGCGAAATTGAAAAACTAAAAAAAGAAAATGAAGAATTAAAGAAGCCCACACCAATGGAGATTTCTGAAAACCCGCTAACTTGTTATAATGAAACAAGTACTCACACCAGTTATAACAATGAGTTCCATCCTGATGAAGAGGATCTCATGAGAGAAACAGATTGGGTACCGAAAAGGAAAAAAAGACCTACCAAAAAACGAAAAGCAGAATTCTCGCCTGAAGTTGGAGATCATTCGCAAGCTAATGTATTAGTAACTGGTGATACAATACCAAACGAGCTCACCAGCAACAGCAACAAAATCGGCAAAAAAGGGTTGTACCGAAAGAAAAGGCGCCTCCGCCAATTAATGTAATCGGCATAACAGAATTTGCTAGCTTACAATCTTTAATGAAATCAGTGACAGCTAAGGAATATAGAGTAGTGTCACTAAACAATAACGTGTGGAAAATCAATACACCGGATTCCGATACATATAGAGCTCTAGCAACAAAGCTCAATGCGGAAGGTAAAGAATGGTTCACATACGAAGATAAAAACGAACGCGCAATTAAGGTTATGGCCAGAGGCCTTCATCCAACGTGTAAGAAAGAGAACATAATTGAGGACCTAAATGCAAGAGATCTGCAAATAGAAGATGCAGTAAACATCCTAAAACGAGAGAGAGGTGAGAACAATCAAGTCAAAAAAAGGGGGCTTCCACTCTTTATGCTTACGTTTAACAAAAAGGAGAAAGTTGAAAACATCTTCAACATCAAAGCAATTGTCAATATGAGCATTAAAATAGAACCGCTTAAGAAAAACACTAGGCTAATACCTCAATGCAAAAAATGCCAAGGTTTCAATCACACGCAAAAATATTGCAGACGGGAGCCAAGATGCGGAAAATTTGCTGGAAAACACAACGCGAAAGAGTGTGGACTAGCGGAACATGTTCCAGGGCTAGAAATTTTTCTAAATTTAGAAAAAATAGATATATGCCTTATATCGGAGAGCCATTTGACAAAAACATCATTTATTAAAATACGTGATTATGAATGTTACCATGCTGTTCACCCAGGAGGAAAACCCAGAGGAGGATCAACAGTAATAGTGAAAAAGAATCTCAAATACTATGAAAACTTAGTATAGAAGAAGAAAGTATGCAAGTTAAAATCATAAACGTTGAAACTAACACTAACAATAATAATGAATACAGTATTTCCTCTATCTACTGCCCTCCACGCTATAATCTAAACACAGAAGATTACAATAGACTCTTTAGATCACTTGGATCCAATTTTATTATTGGTGGTGACTTTAATGCAAAAAACCCCTATTGGGGATCAAGACTTACAACCCATAAAGAAAAAGAGCTATTCGAAGCCGGACGAATAAATAACTGCGAGTTCCACTCTGGAGGTAAGCCAACATACTGGCCTGCTGATATAAATAAAATACCAGGGCCCTATTGCACCAACTACTTATCACTTATTACTTATCAACTTATCATAAGTTAGTTTTTTTGATAATGATAAGTGATAAGTGTTTCACCAAAAATAACAAAATCTCACTCACTTATCAATTTAAAAACTTATCAGATTTTGATAATGATAAGTGATAGGCGTTGGACATCAGATTGTTTATAACTTATCCATTGACGAATTATCAAATTTTTATGATAAGTTGTAATCTATACAAAAATACTATAAATGTGATAGTGTTTGCAAAATAATATGCTGTCTGCACATTTTATATGTTAAACAATGGTTTTGTACCTATATAGCAAAACCATTAAAAAATTGTTGTTGAACTGTAATTTAATAATAACAATCATTTTGCATGTATATAATAATACAAGAAGACAAACCTTTCTCAAATGACAGTTTTTATTTCAGTCTTTAGAATCAATTGTAAAACTTTTCTTTTGTTGCTTTTAAAATAAATTCTCTTTTCTAACTGTAAATAATTTTTCAGCAGTACTTCAACGTAAACAATTTGTTTTCATAACAAATGATTTAAGAGAATTCCTATTAACAAATAAATTGAATTTAACTACATTATACAAAAATTGTAATCGTCATATACAAACCAAAATGATTTTCCATTATTCGTCTCGTCCGCTTATGAGCACGATTAAATCTTTACTCTATTGCATCATCCGGATTTCTTCGCATTGGTGGGATAAGCCAATCTTTAAGGGGAAGCACAATCATCCAAAAACACAGCACCGGGGAACCGGCGAAAACAAGACTCAAAATTGCTAAATAACCTTGTATATGGCAATACTGTGGAGTCATGGACACTACCTGGCCAATTTTAATTAACTGCATAAAGCTGCGGTCTGGGCCACATACCATCATTGCATTCAGCGAATGTTTTCCATGTCGATTCGCAAAGTGTTGTTCATTGACCGTGGGTGCATCTACATACAATAATCATTGTTCCATCGAAGCTACCTGAGGTAACCACCCGTCTCAAGAAACTTCTACCCTGGATATTCCTAACCAATGCAGTGTTGTTAGTAGCTGCTAGAGTGGACTCAACGCGCAGTTTCGGTCGCTTCCATGGTGCAAATTTGCTCCGATTTTTAATAATATTTGCTCAATTTGTTCATGTGACAAACGAAAATGTTTTATCACTCGCGAGTCCATTGAATATTTGGTTCTGGTTTTCACTACACGATTTCTTATTTCGTTTTCATTCTCGAATAATCTTTCGAACCGACCATTTATTTATAAAAATTATTTTTTCGTTTAATAAATTACAGTTTTTGTTCACTAAAGTTGATATAATACCTCTATTTGATAGTTTTATATTAATTTTAAAATATCGAAAAACAACTGTCTTACCTCTATGATAAATCGAACATAGTGAAATTGTTCTTACTTTGACTTATCATTATAACTTATTAGAATACAATAAAATAGCGGTATTAATTTTGAAATTAAAGTTACATGTATTGTCATTATCATTTATAATCATTTAAATAATAAATAATTTTATTGAAAAATCTGTTTGTACTGTTTTAAAATTGAACAAAAGTTCTCATCTTACAATAGCAGCAAAAAAAACGTTTTTAACAGACTTCCGTCATACCACTACAATTTGTAGCTCTTATCAATTTTTTTGAGTTGTGAAATTTTTCTTATTGATATTTTGGATAAGTTATCATTAAAGTAGTCGCTTATTGATAAGTTAAAACTTTTGGTGCAACAGAACTACGAAAAAATTATCAAAAACTTCAAACTTATCGCTTATCAAAATATTACTTATCATTTATCATTTCGCAAATTGGTGCAACTTAATTTTGATAAGTGAGTGCTTATTACTTATTATAACTCAATTAAATACTTATCAAATTTCAATTTGATACAACAGAAAATTATTAAAAATTATGATAAGTTGATATGTAATAAGTGATAAGTAGTTAGTGCAATAGGGCCCAGATCTCATTGATTTTTATCTAACGAAAGGGATCTTCGAGGATTACATGTGCGTCGAAAACAGCGAAGGGATATATTCCGATCATACACCTGTTATCATGACACTCAGCACAATGATAATTAATAAGGATAACCTGCTTAATTAACAAATAATAGAAATAACTGGGACCTATTCCAAGATCTAATTGAAATGCAAATAAATCTACGAGTGCCGATTAAAACACCGGTACAGTTGGAAGACGAACTAGAGGTATTTAAAACAGTACTATTCAACAAGCAGCATGGGAAAGTTCTCCTGCTAGTCACACCGAATCCCGTAGAAATCAAAATTATACTATTGAGGTCAGGGAGTTAGTTAGAGAGAAACGGAAGGCAAGAAAAACCTGGCAAAAACCACGCGCCCCGGAAAACAAAAAAATCATCAATTTTCTATGCAATAAACTAAAACAACTTATAAAAGAAATTAAGAATGAAACTATTAACAAGTACTTAAATGGTCTCACCGAACATAAAGATACTGATTACTCTCTTCTCTTTGGAAAGTAACAAAGGGATTAAAAAGAACCAAAACGCATGTGCCGCCTATTAAAAATGGGGAAGGAACCTGGGCCAAAAGCGACAAGCAAAAAGCTATTTTATTTGCAGCTCACTTGGAAGACACCTTTCAACCGTTACCTAGGCAAACAGCAGATGAAAACATAATAACAATTAGCAAAATTGATGAATATAATATTTGATCTGTAACATTACAGGAATTAAAAATTGAGATCAAGTGTAATTTGAACGCAAAAAAAGCTCCAGGATATGATTTAATTACTGGACAAGTCGTAAAAGCCATTCCCGAGAAGGGACTACGAAAATTGGTTCAAATTATCAATGCTGTCTTCAGACTAAAATATGTCCCACGGCAATGGAAGGTTGCTGAAGTAACTATGATCCCCAAACCAGGCAAACCAGCGAACGATAAAAAGTCGTACAGACCGATTTCACTACTTCCTGTAATTTCAAAATTATTTGAAAAATTACTGCTCAAGAGACTCAAGCCAATAATAGAAGAGACAAATTTGATTCCACTACACCAATTGGGATTTAGAGAAAATCACTCTACGATAGAACAAGTTCACAGAATAACGGATATAATCGAAGACTCACTTGAGAATAAGAAGATATGCTCCAGCATCTTCTTAGATGTAGCACAAGCTTTCGACAAAGTTTGGCATCAAGGACTTGAATTTAAATTGCATCGAGATCTACCTAAGCAATTCTATCAAATTCTTAAATCTTATATCGCAGACCGACATTTCCGTGTAAAATATAACCGAGAGTACTCTGAACTTAAGAGAATATCAGCAGGCATACCACAGGGTAGCGTACTGGGTCTTATATTGTACATCCTGTACACCAGAGATATGCCAAATACAGAAGGTGCCACCATAGCAACATTTGCAGACGATACAGCTATTCTGGCGACTGGAAAGTGTATATCAGAAGCAACGACCAAACTTCAAAAAGCAACCGACACAGTGAGTAGCTGGACAAAGAAATGTCGCATTAGCCTAAACGAAGCAAAATCGGTTCACGTAAACTTCACAAAACAGAAAGTAAACTGGATTCCAGTGAAACTTAATTCAAGGCCGGTTCCGAATGCAAATACAGCCAAATACCTCGGCATGACTCTCGATTGCAAGCTTAGATGGAAAGAGCATGTTAAAAAGAAAAAAGAAGAATTGAACATTAAATATAGGAAAATGTATTGGCTAATAGGTAGAAACTCTGAGTTTACAATACATAACAAATTGCTATTATATCAGCAAATAATTAAACCAGTATGGACCTACGGTATTCAACTTTGGGATTGTACCAAGAAGACAAATGTACAAATGGTTCAATGTTTTCAAAACAAAGTGCTGCGTGGCATTGTAAACGCACCATGGTACATTAGAAATGAAAACCTCCATAGGGACTTAAACATGGAATATGTAAGTAAAGAAATACAAAATCGTGCGAAGAAACACATTCAGCCGATATCTCGGCACCAAAACGCAGACATATGAATTTTGTTGGATACCACCAATGCAGTAAGAAGACTTCAAAGGCAGAAACCTTTGGAATTGGCAGTTGTATTTAATTAGGATAGAGAAAAATAATTACTATGTAAATTCAAACGGGAGCAACCATTGGGCTACTGCCCGTCAAATGTGAATCTTCATTTAAGAAAGATAAATTACTAAATGATTTGTTAATCAGTTGTAATATTAAATAAAGGAAAAAAAAAATTAGTGTGCCTTACCAACAATTATCCCTTGAAAAATTTTCAAGGCAAGTTTCATGTAGGGAACTCGGAAAAATTCGTTTGAATGAAAATCCCATATAAAATTACAAACTTTGTATAAATTCAACCTTTAAAGTGTCATGTCTGGAAAGTACTTTAATTAGGGTGCCTTACCAATAATTATACCTAGGAAAATTATTTCTTTTTTTCTAGAGATAATTTTTGGTAGGGCACACTTAATAAAATAATTTCCAGACATGACACTTTAATGGTTCAATTCAAACGAATTTTCCCGAGCCCCCACATGAAACTTGTCCTGATAATTTTTCTACGGATAATTGTTGGTAATGTACACTAATTGAACAACTTTCCAGACATGAACTTTAAAGGTTGAATTTATACAAATTTTTTAATTTTATATGGGCTTTTCATTCAAACAAATTTTCCCGAGCTCCCCACATGAAACTTGCACTGATGTAAATAATGGTTGGTATAACTGTTTGTATTGCACACTAATTGAAATACTTTCCAAACATGACACTTTAAAGGTTGAATTTATACAAATTTTTTAATTTTATATGGGCTTTTCATTCAAACGAGTTTTCTTGAGCTCCCCACATGAAACTTGCCCTGATAATTTTTCAAGGGATAATTGTTGGTAAGGCACACTAATTGAAATACTTTCCAGATAAGACACTTGAAAGTTTGAATTTACACAAATTTTTTAATTTTATATTAAGCTTTTCTGATGAAATTTTAAGTATAATTCCTATGGTAAACAGTGACAAACCAAAATGAGCCTTTATTCAGCCGTATATTCACTTCATGGAAATACCAGTTTCTATGTTGTTTTGTTGTTTTTTCATTTTATTTAAAATATGTTTCGGCTGAAATATGTCGGCTGGTAACTTTCGGCTGATATAGCCAAGACACTATCTGCATTACCGACATTTTATATATTTCGGCTGAAAACTTTCGGCTAACTTTAATAGTATCTATCTCTTACACTTCAACCTACCCATCGCGTTACTCACTCTCACTTATGTAGAACATTCCCGACCACCTGGCAGGTAGATAGTCCCTCAAAAGTGACCTGCCTTTTTGAAAATATGTATGTTTTCTTAGGTATATAGTATATATTACTCTGATTAGGTCTGAGCTTGCTTCAAAAATTTTTTCTAAATTTACAAAATTCAATTTTAAAACTGCTTGACAGCTTTATTTTATATTTTATTAAATACTAAATTAAAAGCTATTAAAATTTCAAAATGGCCCCAAATTTCTAAAATGTCTAAAATTTCAAACTATCATCCCTTGCATGGCCAGAGAATATATTTTATTTTTGACCCCTTATCGCACAAGTGTTATTTTAATTATAACCTATTTGTTTTAATAGAGGTCATATTATTAGTGAATAACCACCAACCAAATTACTTGAAAGAGATTATCCAAGTTATATTTAATAAAGGATTTGCTGATCACTCAGTTTTAGTTTCATGTAATTTTAATTTGTTTTTAAGATTTTATCTTCATATACCCATAAAATAATGTTGGCATTAAAACTAAAAGAAACCTCGTTAATAGTTTCATATTTGGCAAGTTCACAAAGTTTTAATTACATTACAATGAGACCACAAAAACTTTTCAATCAATCATATTTTTGGCGACATTGTTCTACTCATAATTGTTTCGATTCTATCACGCAGAACTACGATAATGTTTAACGAATTTTTTGCTTTGCTTATCTTTCATTATACACTAAAATCTTAAAAACAATGTTATCTATAAATATGTAACATTACACAACAACAAAAAATATTGATTATCATTTTCATTAATTCTTATTCGAAAAGTCACCTTGATTTCATTATAGAATGTACCATAAGTATACGAATAAAATATTGTATATGCTATTTATTCGAGCAGGGGATCCATTAAATCTGAATTTGAACGCTATATTAAATTAATTTAATTTACTCAAATGACTTTTCATCATATTACAAGTAATATAAATCAAGAGAGCGAAAAAGGAACACAAATTGATATAAACACTTAATGAAATACCGATTACTTTGAAAAATAATAACAATAATAAATAAAATCCAAACTAATTCTTTACAATCACTTTTTTGTAATATATCATCATTAACCTGAATGCATCAATTTTATTCTTCCACATCACCAAAAAAAGAAAAACGGGAAAAAATCAAATCAAACACGAGAGGAAAAAAAATATATTAATTTGATAACTTTATCATTTATCATCGACCAAACATAAATAAAAAAAAAAAAATAGATGATCTAAAATATCAAAAATCATTATGTATATTATAAGTGTATACTAATGTAGGCAACAACAATGTAAGTATGTCTAAATAAAGAAAAGTTTTTTTTTTTTTTTTTTTTTGAAGAAATAATGTTCGACGATGCGAATAAACTTTCTTCCTACAATTTTTTATTATTTTCTTGTTGTGATTTCTTACTCGGTATATCAAGCGAAAATCTTAACTATAATGCCTTAGAATAAATAGTTAAAGAAAAAGTTCGGGGTATATGTATGTACATATATTGTAGTCGAATTTGTATTTTTATTTAAAGTATAAACGAATATTTATATCCAAAACGTATGTATGTAGGCACAAGCTTTAAAGCATAAAGGAAACTAATTAAGGAAAAAACGGACATAATTCCAAACGTTACAATATATGTCAACAACTCCTCTTCAAATGTGTTGTACTGTACGAGAGCCTTCTACAGTATAGATCCATAATTATGATGACGTATTTTTTATTACTCTCTTTTACTCTGTAAAATATAGTACCTATTCATAAAAATTTTGAGCCTTGAGATTTTTAGAGATTTATTTGTTTCGAGCTTGCCAGCCTGAGTCCTAAAAAGTGGGTTTCGAAATGATGTCCGTCTGTCACTCTGTTAGTCTGTTCAACCAATCGAGCTCAAACTTTAGCTATTAAGATAGAGAAGATTTAAGGTTTTTTGATAAATTGGGAGGTCCCAGCGAATTTTACTCCAAATCGGCTAACCGGAAGGGGCCATTTCCTTGGTCCAGAAAATTTATTTTGCAAATACCATATTTTAAAAAGTATAAGGTTTACAAAAAATTACTTAATACGAAATGTTTCCAAAAATAAAAAAAAAAATAAAAAAAAAATAAAAATAAAAAATAAAATTTCTCAAAATTCCTTGTTCGTAAAAGAAAGTCGTGGGTTGGGCACACCTCCATTTTTCAGTGGTATAACTTTTCACTGATTTCTATATGAATCCGTAGTAAAAATGTTGTTATTTAGCTGCAAGTTTTTCAGTCAAAAAAGCAAAAATATTATAAAATGTTTTTATATAAAAGTTTTCTACATATCTTTAACAACAATTTAGAAGAGGGCTATATTGATGTTAAGTAAATATTAGTTACAGAAAAAATGGTCCAAAATATATTTTTCGAACTTTCATTTGGAAAAATACATCAAATTTGACTCTGACGAGTTAAAATAATACGTGCTAAATTTATCTTTAGTTTTACTAGTGTCCGTCAGATGTCTAAGATATTTAGAGAAAAATACGAAAAAAAATTATTTATGCTCAGAAGACTTTTCAAACTAAACTTTTCAAATTTTGCAGCTTCCGCTACTTCCTCATAGATGCTACAGCTTAGAATACGTAAATTAATTAAAAATAAATTACCAAAATGTATAAAATAAACAACAGAAAAGCCACCAAACTGTACATAATATATAGTATGTCCAGTTTGATGGGACTTTCTAGTTCAAGCGAAGATGAGTGACGACATATATTTGTATTTCAAATAAATACATAATAATAAAACTGGTGATATGGTGAAATATATTGAATTTAAATTATTTTAAGAATTACATTTAAATAAAAGAGTGAATTTATATTGTTAAATTACATTTATTTCTATGGCAAGATTCCTTAATCTATGTCAATAACCCTAAAGCTCTTTCATCATCTGCATCATTATTAAAGTTATCGAAGTATTCATCTAAGACTACTTCAAATGGTTTCAACTCAAAACTTTTATTAATGCAAATATTGTGGCTACCCAAGTGGCGATATCACAATTTATAATTTTCAATTCCAGTGATTTTAAAAATCGCCCACCATTATCCTTTCTTTAGTCCAAATGCATTTTTCATAATACGAAGCATTACAATGCACAAGGTTAAATTTTTATAATATTACATCATAATAACAAAAAATGTATAATTTTACTATATTTGGAGTTGAAAACATAAAAAATTTTAAAGAGTATGCCGAAGGTGCACAAAAAAGATGTTGGCCACACGAAATTGACTGTGTATCTATTTTCAAGTGGAAGATTCCTTCGTGGCTCAACCCATTCTCCGACAAACATGCCAGGATCGCTGCAGCTGCTTACTTTTGGGGTGAGATCTTTTATTGATTCATCTACCTGCAAAAATAAAAAATGTTGGTTTAGTAAAAAAAGTAATCAATTGAGCTATATATCAACATGTATATCAACAATTCAACGTTGGCTTTTTTTATAGAATACTAAATTAATTTAAACTACGCAGATTTCATTCATAATTTTTTCCAAATTTTCGACTTTTCGAGTCATCATAAGGGTTTTTATTAGTAAATTAAATTATGTTTAATATGAACTACAATAAAAATACTTAGTACATAACTTTCGTTACCTATCAACTAATTGATTGATTGATTGATTGATTGATTGCGATGTAATCAAGCATTAAGCATTAAAAGCAAGTCTCCCGTATTATAAATGCGAATACCACACACCACTACCACTATCCCATGTTACACAACACACGACACCATTCTTCATGAAGCCAAAACCTCGTAAAGAAAGGCGCCACATCGATAACCACATAAGTCTAATTTAGTTGCGATATCCGCCCCTGGCCAGGCCGCCGTCGTACACCTTTTTACATATAACAAGATCGAGGGATGATGGGAAAGGAATGTTAGCAACAAAAACTCAACTCCAGACATCTAAGTAGTTGATCACCTAAGTAGTTGATAGTTAGTAAATTTGTTAGTAATATATTTTTTAGTAATTTATTTAACACACAAGACAATACAATTTTATAGTTCATCTCTACTGCTCCAACCTGTAAGAAGACGCAATGACAACACAAATGTCCTGGTACCACAAACTCTTTTTTTTCTGAAAAAGCTGTAAACAACTATTATTATTTCCCTCCACCATTTTTTCCATCGGCGGTTGTGAGAGGGGGGCGATATTTCGTTCCATCATCCTGTTCCCATGCGGTCACCCAAATTTGTACTAACTGTAGGTAGTGTTGCTTGACGTTGTTGTTGAAATCGTTGTGTCTCTGCTGTCCCTGCTACTCGCCCCCATTTCGTTACCTGTCAACTAATGAACATAAAAGTACATTTGAATTTTATACCTTGTACTTTATCGTACTTTGTATATATAGTATAATAAATGTAATTATATTTTATAGAGTAGTATTAGTATTGGAGAGTAGTACTACAGAGTACGATAATGTACAAGGTATAAAATTCAAATGTACTTTTATGTTCATTAGTTGACAGGTAACGAAAGTTATGTACTAAGTATTTTTGTTGTAGTTCATATTAAACATAATTCAATTTACTAATAAAAACCCTTATGATGACTCGAAAAGTCGAAAATTTGGAAAAAATTATGAATGAAATCTGCGTAGTTTAAATTAATTAAGTATTCTATAAAAAAGCCAACGTTGAAACAGGACATGCAGGCTAAAACAAATTGTAGATTATCTAACGAAGCAGCAGTGGTTTTAAGTGAAGTGTTACTCGATATCAGGGGTTTAATTGTTAGAAGTGCTCTTAGATAATCTAAAACGAAATATATTATATATCGTTCTATCCATTCAATATAATTGTAAGTCATAAACATCGTTACGGTAGAAGGCTTTGAAGTTGGAAAATTTTAACAAAATAGGGTAAATTGTTTTGTTCTAAGTTCGATAGGTTGTTTTCGGGGCCATGTAGAACAAACAGTGTTAGACACATCGATAAATCTGCTTTCAAAAATTGCAAAAACCCACTGACTAGACTTATAATCTTTTTGTAGGGATAGTGCGATATACTAATATATGTACATATATATAACCCAGAATTTCAAATAAAGCCAATTGAACGGTTCTCTATGTCATTTGCGTGTTTCATCACGAGACCAAATTCAAAATTAGTCTGAAATGATAATAATTGAAAGTTAATCTGAAAATAATTTAATGTACATATTTATCAAAACTTACACATTCACCCTCGAAATCCTTTAGCTTGTGAAAATTTTGGAAGAGTTCCGTTGCGGAGGCCAAAATTAATCGCAAAATCTGCCGCCGACCAAATGTTTTCTTCAGCAATCCGATGATTATTCCCAAATAACAATTTGGTATTGTCAAAACGTTGTGCCATCTAAAATTCTCAGCAATTTAGTTATAATAACTTCTTAAAAAATAACCAAAAACGTCAGTTTGTTGGTTTGTCGACGTAATAGCAGCAAAAATGGTAATCGTAGTTAGCTTGCCGATATGTTATAGCAACGTCAAACAGCAAACTCGTAATAAATGTTAAATTACTTTTGAGACAGCAGTTTGATTATTTAAAAATATAGGTTCCCAAATAGCAAAAAAATTATATTCGCAGTTTCGCTGTGCTTAACGCAAAATAGTTACATAAGAAAAATTAATATTATAACAGCAAACACGTAGTTAAGGGAATCGGTTTCAAAATAGCAAAATGGTAAGAAATAACTAAAGAGCTATTATTTTGAAAATTATTGTAACAATAACAATTTGTTGCTAAATGAATGGTAAAAACCTATTTCTATAATTGCATCTACAATTTTAATGATGTCATTTTAATTATGTTTTCTATACTTCAATAATATATTTCAGAAATATTTTATGAAATATTGACAAGGAAAATATGACTTTGCTTTAAGGTGGGAAACAAATTTCGTCGACCAGTTTGAAAAAGTAGGTCAGAATAGAAAAACGCGACTTAAAAATATTTGATATTAATAATAAAATTAAAATTAAAAAATTTTTCGAAAAATTTATTTTGCCTGAAAAATAAATCCACATCTGTTAAAAAGCTTCTGGTAATCAACCAAAAGCTGAAGATTGGCGTTTTTTTATTATTTGCATGTGATAAAGTTGTTTTTGTCGAACTTTTTTAACCAGATAAATGATGCAGCCATTTTTATGAGAAGATAAACTAAATTAAAAGATGGCTTTAATATATGTAACAGCTAAATGTGTTAAGCGTTTTAGTTGTTGGACTTTGCATGGAATATTATTTACTTTAACCCTCTAGCAGGCAATTTTTTTCTGACTGGAAAAATTATGGTAGGGTAATTTTAATGTGAAAAAATCGAAAATTAGGTCTTAAATTGTCTCTGGTTAAAATTACTAACATATTACTACATTAACAAAGATTATATAATACAAACACATCACTAATTGAAATTCTATTCCCGGTTGAACTCCTGGTTTGTGAGTCCGGCGTGCTGGTTTGAAGGAGACGGAAATTATGGGATGGTTCATTATCTACCAGACAATAAAGAGTTCCTCAAATATCAAGGGTTACTGAACAAAAAGTCGATAATTCATGGTGCTCAGAACCGGCACGCTTGCTCGCCAAATATTCGGAGTATCAGCTGGCAGTACAGGGTATGCAAATGTTAGAAGAACGAGCCACTTCCGAAGAGCAAGTAAAGCAAATTATTTTGTTAATTTTTTAATGATTTTTTTTTTAAATTTAAATATATTAAATATTCCTTCGGTGCAAGATGTAATCGATAGTCGCAAAAAAACAATGGAAAAACCACCAAATCTTACGTTACACCCGTCCGTATCAACTGGTACTAGCCAATTGCAAGATGCCTCTCAAACAGAGCATTTAACAAGACTCATCACTATTTACAATTAATATAAATAATAAATTAATAAATATATAAAATTATAAATAATTATATAAATGTTTGTTCGCCATTATATTCGACCTATTTGATTTTATGTCATTAAGCGCAAAACTAGACCGCACAGCATATTGGATTTTTGTATCAGTAAATAATCATCGGCGAAAAAACCCTTTTCCCCCTCCAAAATTACTTATAAATTTCTTTTAGACTTGTTTTCTAACTATTTTGTTATTTTAACAGTAATTTTGATTAAATGCAAATATTTTTGAAAATTACACAAAAAAATAAATAAAGTATTATAGCTGTCATATTTGTTTAGTTGACTACCACAGCAAAATTGCTTTTCTCCCGACTGTTTTGCTTTATGGCGTATAACAAAATCCCTGCTGGAATTTCTTATATACCTACTTAGGCTTATTAGCTTTTTTTTCACTGCCACAAAGTTTTAAAAACTTATTGAACATATATTTAACATTTATAAATAATTTGTGTAATTTTTCTGATTTCACGACGTTGTAACAGCTTTGTTTTTGCTGCCTAGAACAATTTACCTATCAAATTGTTACTTGGGTTGTTTTATTCTCCTTTGTTGCCTCTATTTGGTCTTTGGACAAAAAAAAAATCCGAAGCGTCACAAGTATGTACATACATACGTAATAGGATAATGAAATTAATTTGTACATTTATATGTAGTATGTTGGTGGACATTCTTTTCCATCCGTGTAGAAAAAAATATGACCAACCGAATAACCGCACAAAAAAAAAATCGTACAAAAAATGACCGCACAAAAACAGTGTTTAAACAAATCAATTTCTTATCGCGCAATCAAACCAACATTTTACCTGACCGTCAACGAGTTAATTACCATTACTATGTATATCATGGGTTAACTGGTTGATACCGCAACCAAACGTCATCTTACAACAAGCCCATTATCACATGCAAGGGTCTTGCATACCACTGGTCAACAGCCCGCTTGTCCGCTATGTAAGAATGAACAGCACAAGCTGTACCTCTGTGCCAAATTTCAAGCAATGCCTGTCCAATCTAGAAGAGACTTCATAACAAGATCAAACATCATCAAACAAGATCAAACATTAAAGCAACGGCTTTAATTGCCTCAGTGACAATCATTCTATAACCCGATGTAGAAATAGATGGCACTGTCAAAAGTGTCAAAAACGACATAACACGCTGTTCCATTATGTGCCAGATACAGGTAGTTACCAGGAAAGCTCTCATTCCACCATGAACGTAGCATCACCAAACAAAATTACTCATACGAACCTCGCAGTTGCTTCGATCAATCCAACATCTGCAGCTGATATTACCGAGTCATCTGTAACCCTATGTCAGTTCCAGACCGAAGTTACCTCGCATCAGCCATCTGGGTCAACCCACAAATCGGGAAAGTTCAATATATCTATTTTGCCAACCACTAAGGTCGACATTCAAGACAAATACGGCAATTGGATAAGTTGTCGTGGATTATTAGATTCAGGCTCTACTCATTGTTTTATTTCAGAAAGTTTGCTACGGCGCCTGAAGGTGCCTCGGAGTAAATCCAGTATCACTATCATCACACTCAACCATACGCAAGCCGGTATGTCGAGAGGGAAGTCAATAATTAAGCTCAGATCACCTATAGACCACAATTTCCAGATGGACGTAGAAGTTTTTATATTACCAACGATAGTTTCAAAATTGCCGACTGAAAAGGTCGAGAAATCACTATTTGAGATTGAAGATAATTTATCATTGGCTGATCCAGAATTTAATGTTCCACACCAGTTGAACTCCTGCTGGGATGTGAGCAATTCATCCAAGCCTTATCCGAAGAGAAAATTCGAAAGAGGATAAACTATTCGTGTGTACAAAATTCTAAGTTCGGATGGTTAATTGGAGGAAACTTATCCCATTACGAATCATCTAATCCAGATTTAACCGAACCAATTGTTAGTTCTTCTCATATCAGGGCAGTGGAAGTGTTCCAGCGTATAGAAGCGGCAATCGAGCGCTTTTGGAAGGTTGAAGAAATTGTACCTAAAAATTCCTTATCCGATTCAGCTACTAAATTGCAAGGTAACAAAATAATTGTCCAATTGCCCTTTAAGCCAGATGCACCCGGAGTTGGAGAAAGCTTTTCGCAAGCCCTTCGAAGACATTACTCACTGGAAAGAAGACTAAGCCAGGATGATATGCTGAAGGCAGCCTATGACGATTTTCTACGCGAAGATCTTAAGTTGGGTCACATGGAGTTAGTACCAGAAACCGAATTTTCAAAGGCAAATAACCAGCTGTTCTATCTACCTATACCATCATGTGGTAAAGTAGTCAAGTTCTACCACGAAGGTTCGCGTCGTATTTGATGCTTCCGCCAAGTCTAGGAACGGTTATTCTCTGAATGACAATTTGATGGTTGGTCCGACCATACAGGACAATCTAGTGAACTTACTGATCCGGTTTCGCAAACATAAATACGTTTTTTCCGCTGATATCGAGAAGATGTTCAGGCAGATTGCCATTTCCGAACCGGACAAAGATTATCAGCGTATCCTATGGAGAGAATGCCCGACTGCTACAGTAAAACATTACCGCTTGAACACCGTGACCTACGGCACCTCGCCTGCACCATTTTTAGCCACAGCCTCACTTCGGTTCTTGGCAGATAAATACGTAAAGTTGTATCCCAAAGCCAGCAATATTGTTAAAACCGATTTGTATATGGACGATTTGATGTCCGGCAGTGATAACATCGACATGACATTACAATTACAGAGGGACGTAATTTCGCTAATGAAGTACGGGGGGTTCAACATTCGAAAATGATCAGCAAATCACCCACTATTATTGAAGAATATCCCAATGGAGAGTCGCGAAATGATATCATTTGAGATTACCGATAACAGTCAACTGATCTTCGTATTAGTTATAAAATACAATCCAATTGAAGATTATTTTCATTTTAGAGTATCCTTACCATCACCACTAGCTAAGATTACAAAGCGTTCATTTCTGTCGGAGACGTCACGCATTTTCGATCCGTTGGGACTATTATCACCGGTTACGATTGGATTGAAAATTTTGTTCCAGTCATTATGAGTAGAAGGCATCAATTCGGATGACGAACTACCACCGAATATTTTAAAGGACTATTTAGCAATCCGGGACCAGTTAAACTTGTTAAAGGACATAAAATTTCCGAGATGGTTATATACCAATAGGGATCATTGCCGGCCGATAAATCAACCAGAAGGATCGCTCCTGAAGACCTAGTCAACGAAGCAATATGGTTCAAGGGTCCAGAATTCTTACATAAGTCTCCGCTAGTACTACCTGCATTCCCTAAAATCGAAAATTCAGAAAATTTACAATTCATTTCCAACTTTATTACAGCCGATTAAAATCATACGATTAATAAGGAGTTGATTTCTAGATTTTCAAGCCTACGTACATTAACCGACGTGTTAGCATCTATTCTACGCTACAAAAACAATCTTCAATCAAGGAAGATCAAGCGTAAATCCGGGCTTAATTTCTTAGTAGACGAGGTATTAGTCGCTGAATTTTACCTATTTCGATTCGTTCAATACGAAACATATAGAGTCGAAATTAACATATTATTGAATCATAAATCAATGCCAAAACACTCTAAAATATTTTCTCTTTTTCCATATATCGACAATCATGTTGTGCTACGCATGAGAAGACGTTTGGAAAACGCAAGCATGGACCATGATGCCAAACATCCCATTATACTACCACATGACCACAATATTGGTGAGAGAATCATCCGTGAACTTCATCATAGGAATCTACATGCCAGTTACAAGTTGTTACTGACCATGGTTAAACAAAGATATTCGATTCCACGGGGGAAACATTTAATAAAACGAATAATACATTTGTGTTTCACCTGTGGATGATTCAACGCCAAGCCAGAACAACAATTAATGAGACAGCTCCCTGCTTGTCCTATCAACCAGTCAGTTAGAACTTTTATCGAAGTTGGAATCGACCTAGCTGGTCCCTTTTCTCTCAAAACGTATAAGGGCGTATGAGGAATGGAACCCTTTAACCCCTGCACATTTCCTGATTATGCAACCATTAACGATGCTACCCGAGCCTAACCTTCAACATTTAAAGATGTGCCATCTAAATCGATGGCAGTTAATCCAACAGTTAATTCAAGGATTTTGGAAGCAGTGGTCATAAGAGTACGTCACCTCCCTGAATAAATATTATAAGCGGAATGCTGAAAATCATCAATTCACCATAGGTGATTTTGTTTTGCTTCGGGACCAGAATTTACCACCCATCAAATGGCCAATAAACCCATAACCGCTGTTCGATTTTCTGTCGCTCTTGTCTTCGGCCCAATTTGCATCCGCATAGCCATACAACAGTTCACCGTCATATTTGCTGTTACCAAGTACTAATTTCAAACATGCTGTAGATTTCAAGTACTTGACAACGCGTTTCAATTCGTTCCAATCGTCTTGTGTTGGTGCGCTCATCTTCTGCGCCAGTATTGAAACACTTGCTGAAATGTCTGGACGAGTGTTTACCGAAACAAAATAGCAAAACACCCAATTAAGCTTTGATAATTTTTGTTGTCGATCAGCAAATTATCTTTGCTCACTGCTTTTCCGTAACCAACGCCCATTGGTACTTTTGAATCTTTAGCGTCCTTCAAGCCAAAATCCGATATGATCTTTAGAATGTACATACCTCGATTGACTTAAAACAATAGAAGCCGTCTGCTGTTCTTTCGACTTCTATGCCCAAGCATTTCCTTATATCTCCCAGGTCTTCGATGTCAAATTTCGATGATGAAATTTGTATTACCTCATTGATTGCTTCCATTGTTTTTCCGCGAACAATACCGTCATCGACGTAAAGCAACAAAAAACACCATTCACCGTTGATGTTTCTTCGGTACAAACATCGATCTGCTGTGCTGTATTCAAAAACTTGCATCGACCAAGACCGCATGGATTGCCTCATTCCATGACCTAGCTGCTTGCTTCAGCCCGTAGAGACTTTTCTTCAACTAACAAACCTTATTTTCGCCCCTTTCAAAGCCTGGAGGTTGCTTCATGCAGATTGTTTCCTTTAAATTTCCATTTAGAAATGCTGTTTTGGCATCGATGTGACGAACGATGTAATTGTTTTTGGATGCCAATGCCAACAATACTTTAAATGTCGTCTGCTTTCCCACTGGAGCGAACACTAGATCGTAGGCGGTGCTGAACTTCTGCGAAAAAACCTTGAGCCAACAGTCGTGCTTTGAAACGAGTAACCCGACCGTCAGCATCAGTTTTTCAATTTGAAAACCCATTTGCATCCGACTGCTTCACAACCATCTGGCAATTCGCACAATTGCCACGTGCCATTTTTATGCAATGACTTTATTTCTTCTTCCATTGCGAGCTTCCATTGTTCGCATTCTTTACTTTTTAGCGCCTGTGATAACATCTTTGGTTCGATGATGTCTTGTTCTAACATGTGAATTTCTTCAATTAATCGCTTTGGTGGAACACCTTTATTTGATCACTGTGGAACGCGCCATTGCTGTTGTTGTCCCCCAACAGCCAAATTTTTCTTCGAACCCTTCTTTGTTTTCGTCGATTGCTGCGTTCTCTTCAATTGCTGGTGTCGATTCATCTTCTGGCCTTTCGACGTCTTCATTGGATTCGTCTTCTCGGATTTCGACTGATACCGTCGCTGGAATGATTTCCCCTTTGTCATCGACGAATCGAACGTCACGGCTTATCACAACCTTTTGCTTAACTGGATCAAAACATCTGTATGCTTTCGAGTTTTCATTATAACCAACAAAAACCATTTGCGCTGCCGTATTGTTCAATTTTCGTCGCTTTTCTGATGGAATATGAACGAAACATTTAGAACCAAACGTAACGCAATGCTTCATACCTGGTTTTTTGTTGTTCCATAGCTTGAATGGTGTAGTTTCGATCGTTCTTGATGGTAAACGATTTTGCAAATAATTAGACGTATTCACCGCCTCAACTAAAAACATGTATGGCAAATTAGCATCCACCAAGATGCATCGAGCCATTTCAATCAACGTGTGATTCTTACGTTTAGCAATGCCATTTTGAAAACTTGAGTACGGTGCTGTGTATTGCATATGAATACCGTTGTCCTGTAAAAATTTCTTTACCGCAGCGCCGGTGTATTCCCCTTCTCGATCCGATCGGAGAATAACTGGCTTTCGACCGAACTTGTTGTGAACCATTGCCACGTACTGTTGCAGCTTTTCGAAGATTTCCGACTTTTCCTTAAACAGATATACGACTGTATATTTCGAAAAATCATCGATCATCGTCAACAAGTAGAGTCGTCCACTCGGCGATTCCGTTTGCATTGGCCCACACAAGTCCGTGTGAATCAAATCCAAAACATTGTTTGATTTGCTTATTGACTGTTTTGGAATCGGCGACCGAGTCTGTTTTGCCTTTAAACAAACTTTGCATTTTTCCTTGA
The DNA here is from genome assembly GCA_958295665.1 of Tipula vernalis. Classification (NCBI taxonomy): domain Eukaryota; kingdom Metazoa; phylum Arthropoda; class Insecta; order Diptera; family Tipulidae; genus Tipula; species Tipula vernalis. The sequence continues at coordinate 136,262,415 of OY282560.1, forward strand.
TGCCGCAATCAACGATTTCGATACCATCAACCATTTGCTTCGAACACATTTCCCTGATTGCTTCTGGATCACGATGACCAAAAATTCGATACAAATTGTGAATACAATTCGCTTTGTGCCCAATCCTTTGAACAACTGCGTTGACTTTATTCGGTTGACGTAACACATACAAATCGTTGATTTCGTCTGCGATTGCGATTTGCACGTTTCCCTTGATGATTTCGCACATTTTGTCGTAGAAGATTACCTTAAAACCTTTTGCTGCTAATTTCTTGACCAAAATTACATTTCCCTTAGTTCCTGGCACATACAAAACGTCCGTAAGTGTAGCTTGACAAATTCGATTTAGCATGCACCTTTTCTTTCGACGTGAACCCTTTCACCGTTTGCAAAAGTCAAGCTGCTGCCGGCCGCGCTCAACTCAGCAAAGAAACCTTTATTGCCACTCACGTGACTGGTTGCAGCGCTGTCGACCACCCAAGTGTTGATGTCACTGGTCGATGTATTGAACAAGAATTCGTCGCCATTTTGCTTTACTGTATTCGCTTTATGTTTTGAACCCTTTTCTGGATTGTTCTTTTTCCACTGTGCGTATTTTCTGCAGTCTCGCTTTAGATGACCTTTAGATTTACAAAAATAGCACTACAAATGGCTGGTAGCAGAGCCTTCTAGAGTATAGAGCCATAATCTTAATGACGTATTTTTTACAAGCTTTTTTAGTGGTATAACTTTTCACTGATTTCCATAGGAATTCATAGTAAAAATGGTGTTTTTTTAGCTTCAAGTTTTTCAATGAAAAAAGCAAAAATATTATAAAATGTTTATATAAAAGTTTTCTACATATCTTTAAGAACAATATACAAGAGGGCCATATTGGTATTAAGTAAATATTAATTGCAGAAATATTAAAATTTAATTATTTCTAAAATATTTTAATCGAACTTTCATTTTGAAAAATACATCAAAGTTGGCTCTGACAAATTAAAATAATACTTACTAAATTTATCTTTAGTTTTGCTAGTGTACGTAAGATGTCTAAAATGGTTTCAGAAAAATACGAAAAAAATTATTTAATCGCAAAATTATCACACGTTCCTATATTTTGTGAATTTGTTTTGCTTTTCCTACAATTTTTGAACTTGAAATTTTTCCAGGTGGTAATTTTTGGTACGATTTTTCCAAATTTTTACGGCCATCACTGCCATCTATGTAATGTATTTTGACTTAATGACCAAACGAATCGTAGTAAGCTTTTATTTTAATTTGACCAGAATGCTGTTGTTAAGGAATTTTTTCTATATTTTGGTTTAAATAAATCAATTATTATAAGAAAATGAAAACGAATTACTTAAACGACATTCATATATGTTAAAGTTAAAACATTTATGAAAGTATTTCAGAAATCATAGTTAAGAATTTGTAACGTTTTCATTTAAAAATTTGTATTAGGAAAAAAAGTGATTTCCCATATGTTTTGTGTGTTTTACTATGAAAAGTTCGGTTTTTTACTCGTTTCTAATTCCCTTATAAAAGCTCAGAATTTTTGATTATGGCTCTATAAAATACAGGGTGCTCTGCTGGTAGTCGTCTTTAAAATCGATTACTTAGTTTCGCCTGAATTTTCGATGCGTCGATGATATTCGACAATCAACTTGGCTTTGACAAATATTATCGTCCAATCAGCTTTGTCCCTTGATTCAAGCGCTGTAATCAATGCATTATAGCAGAGCACCCTGTATTTTATAGAGCCATAATCAAAAAATCTGAGCTTTTATAAGGGAATTAGAAACGAGGAAAAAACGAAACTTTTCATAGTAAAACACACAAAACATATGGGAAATCACTTTTTTTCCTAAGACAAATTTTTAAATGAAAACGTTACAAATTCTTAATTATGATTTCTGAAATACTTTCATAAATGTTTGAGTTTCAACATATATGAATGTCGTTTAAGTAAATCGTTTTCATTTTCTTGTAATAATTGATTTATTTAAACCAAAATATAAAAAAAATTCATAACAACAGCATTCTGGTCAAATTAATATAAAAGCTTACTACGATTCGTTTGATCATTAAGTAATTATACATTACATAGATGGCAGTGATGGCAGTAAAAATTTGGAAAAATCGTACCAAAAATTACCACCTGGGAAAATTTCAAGTTCAAAAATTGTAGTAAAAGCAAAACAAATTCACAAAATATAGGAAAGTGTGATAATTTTGCGATAAAATAATTTTTTTTCGTATTTTTCTGTCACCATTTTAGACATCTTACGTACACTAGTAAAACTAAAGATAAATTTAGCAAGTATTATTTTAATTTGTCAGAGCCAACTTTGATGTATTTTTCAAAACGAAAGTTCGATAAAAATATTTTAGAAATAATTTAATTTGAATATTTCTGCAATTAATATTTACTTAATACCAATTTGGCCTTCTTGAATATTGTTCTTAAAGATATGTAGAAAACTTTTATATAAACATTTTATAATATTTTTGCTTTTTTCATTGACAAACTTGAAGCTAAAAAACACCATTTCTACTATGGATTTCTATGGAAATCAGTGAAAAGTTATACCACTAAAAAAGCTTCTAAAAAATACGTCATTAAAATTATGGCTCTATACTCAGAGCCTTCTATGATTATAGCTATCAAATGATTATACTACACACATATACCTATCGAAAAATCATAGTGAGATGTTTGCCGATAGAAGAAAGTTTTAAGATATCGATTTTCTTAGATATGCGTAATATCCAAATTTTCAAGTTTTCGAATAATTGTTGTTTCAATAGGTAAACCCAATATCAAATTGTAGCAAATATGCATGATGATACTGCACACATAGACCTATCAAAAAATCATAGTGAGATGTTTGCCGATAGAAGAAAGTTTTAAGATATCGATTTTCTTATATATGCATAATATCCAAAGTTTCAAGTTTTCGAATAATTGTTGTTTCAATAGGTCAACCCAATATCAAATTTTAGCAAATATGCATGATTATACTGCACACAAAGACCTATCGAAAAATCATAGTGAGATGTTTGCCGACAGAAGAAAGTTTTAAGATATCTGTTTTGGAATCAAACAAAAAAAAATCTTTTCCCAACCAGTATTCTTTATTTCGTATTAAGATACACACAGTAATTAATTTCCGCGACTGTCTTATTTCCACGACCAAAATTTTTCACCTGCTGCTTCAACCAAAACTCAAAATGAAGTGTCCATTACCACTCCCTTATTTTTTTATTATTGTTGTTTATAAATGTAAAAGTCATAATCGAAAACCCGTTTTTAAAACCATAACAATGTTCCAGTTAATCAAGAGACAATGTAAAAAATCTCCAAGTCGATAACGTAACTAAATTCTGCATAGGCGACATTCAGGGGTTTTTCCGATTATGACGTATGTAACCTTTTTTTTATTTTTACATTAATTATTCTAAGCTTTAACATCCCGGCCCCCGTGAATCGTCTGATTCACCTAATGGAATGACCGCTAATTTGTGGATTGGTCTTTTTAGTTCTCCCAATTGTGTCCTAATTGTGGCCGTTCGTACCAAGCCATCTTTGCCTGGAAATACCGCTTTAACTTTCCCCATTGGCCATCTCGTTGCTGTCCAGTTATCATCTTTGATTAACACTATGTCACCCACCTGGACGTTCTTCGACTTGTTGAACCATTTGTAGCGGTGTTGAAGGAGTGTCAAGTACTCTTTATGCCATCGAGTTGAGAAGTCTTGTACCAGTTGTTTAACCATTCGCCATCTTGCTGTGTAATTGGTTGCTTCACATCTTGGTTCAGGAATCGCAAGAAGATTCTCCACAATCAAAAAATGTGCCGGTGTTAAAATATCAACATCGTCATTGCTATCACCGTGGCACAACGGTCTGGAATTGAGTAACGCTTCAATCTCAATCAACAAGGTTGTAAGCTCTTCGATGGTGAGTACATTGGCTCCAATAACTCTCGTTAAGTGTACGCTTTTAACAGCCGCCTCCCAAATTCCATCGAAATGAGGCGCTCTTGGTGGGTTGAAATGCCAATTTATTTTGTCTCCCAATAGAGAATTAGAAATGTGTTCCTCATTGACCTCTAGCATATGGTACCACTCTGCTAAAATTTTATTCGCCCCTACAAAATTCGTACCACAATCACTGTAGAGGTCTGTACAAATTCCTCTTCTTGAAACCATACGGCGCAGCGCTGCTAGAAATGATTCAGAAGTGAGATCATTAACTAACTCGATGTGCACGGCTTTGACAGACAGACACACAAAAATGCAAATATATACCTTTACAGCACGTTGTCCTCTTCGTCGTGTCAAATAGGCTGAGAGTTGTCCAGCATAATCGACCCCCACCTTCGTAAATGGCCGTGTAAATTTCACTCGACAATCTGGTAATGCTGCCATCTCTTGGGTTGATAATGTTGGCTTCGCCTTAAAACATTTAACACATTGCCGGACTACTATCTTTACCATTCTCCTCAACCCCACAATGAAATATCTCTGACGTAGAATACTGAGCATCAATGTTGGACCTGCATGTCGATACTTTATATGATGTTCCTCAACCAGTTTTCGTATAATCTAGGATTTGCCATCCAATATAATCGGATGTTGTATGTTAAACTCCATCAATGAGTTCTGGATGCGACCGCCGACACGTAAAATACCATAAGCATCGATTATTGGATTCAGAAACTTTAACCGCGACTGTGACGGTACTACTTGATTTTCTCTCAATCCGGCTAACTCCTTTCCAAAATAGTCTCTTTGAATGGCTCTGAATATCACAAACTCTGCATGCTCGATATCGATTCTATTCAACGGTGTGCGTAAAGTTGATGGTGTCTTAGCGTTTTGACAAAATTTAATTATCCAGGCAATAACCTTAGAAGTAGTGACAAATTTGGAGTATTTTGTGGCCATTGAATCGACTATCCCTATAGCTATTTCGACATGATGATTAGTGATACTAGGGCATGCTACTGGATTATATTCATATTGTTGCACAGGCCATTCTTGCGGAGAATTCTTCAACCATATTGGCCCATGCCACCATATATTATTGTCGTTCAACTCTCTGGGACTAAGACCACGTGATACTATATCAGCTGGGTTATCCTCTGATTTAATATGATTCCATATGTTCCGGCCATATAGTTCTAAAGTTGCTGCCACTCGATTCCTCACGAAGATTTCCTTTATTTTAACAGATGGATACCCAGTAAACCAATCGAGAACAATGGTTGAATCTGTCCACGCGGTAATTGACGTTATCCTGACCACGTTCATTTCGGCTTCTATAACTCTCAATAGTCGTGCCAACCATAATGCTGCGCAGAGCTCCAACTCAGGAATGGTACGACTCGCAATTGGTGCCACCTTCGATTTGCTTGTTACTAAATGTATATTGATAGATCCATTACAATCGATAGTTTTAGTATAAACTGCAGCGCCGTAGGCGACAGTACTGGCGTCACAAAACCCATGGATTTCAACTGATGATCCTGCATTTAACCATCTTGGTATTGACATACACTGCAGCTGGCCTAATTCGCCCCGCATCTTCAACCATCGAATACGAAGTGGTTCTGGTAGCTGGTCATCCCAGTCAAGCTTCTCTCGCCACAGATCTTGCAATAAAATTTTAATTTGGATAATACATGGAGCGATTAATCCCAGCGGATCAAATACCCGGCTTGCTTCACTAAGTACAGCTCGTTTGGTACATTTTGCGTCAATACTCAATTTAATGGTGAATGTGAATACATCATCCTTGGGATCCCACCTCATACCCATCACTTTCACCAGATCACCGTTGTTAAATTCCTTTTTCGATAATTGAACATCTTCAGTTGGAATTTCTTGTAACAATTCCGGACAATTAGATATCCATTTTTTCAGCACCATCCCGCAGCTCTTAAAAATGTCGACAATATCCTTCTTTAAAGTTTTTAATTCCTGCACTGACCGGCAGCCTGTCATCAAATCGTCCACATAAACGTCGTGCTCTATCTTGCATGCCGCGATCGGATATTTAGTTTTATTTTCCATCGCTAATTGTTTCACTGAGCGTGTAGCCAAATATGGTGCTGCTGCTGTTCCATAAGTAACCGTGCGTAATGTGAACTGCTTAATTGGATCTTCTTCCCAAGCCCGCCAGACAATTCGTTAAAATTGTGCATCTTCATCTCTCACCAGAATTTGTCGATACATCTGTTGCACATCGGCAGCGAAAACAAATCTAAATGTCCGGTATCTCAACAGAATTGAGTACAACAACGACTGCACCGTAGGTCCTACAAGTAATATGTCGTTAAATGATTTTTGAGTCGTGCTTTTGACAGATGCATCAAATACGACGCGTAACTTCTTTGAACCAGCAACTGTTTGTGTAAGCACTCCATGATGCGGGGTATAATATGCTGTTCTGCCTAATTCTTCAGGCCTGATTTCCCTCATATGACCCAATTGCTCATAATCTGTCATGAACTGGCGATACAATTGAGCAAATTCGTTGTCACGGGTAAACCTTTTCTCCATGGCATTTAACCGTCTCACCGCTTGAGTGTAAGTGCTCCCTAATTCATCTGGTGATCCCTTAAATGGCAGGTGCACCACAAATCTACCCTCTACGTTACGCTTGGTCGTCTCCATATACATTTTCTCACACGCTTCCTCATCGCACGAGAGTGATGAACGCTCTGGAACTCGTTCGACTTCCCATAATGCCCGCAAGGACTCATCAATCCGCTCGACCACTGATTCAACGACTGCAGCCATACCCAACATAGAAATTGTTTCAAACAGAGCCGGTGCCGGACCTGCCACAACCCAACCAAACACTGTGTTCTGCGCTATTACTTTATTGCTAATCGTCTTGATGTTACCCTCGCGTAATACGGTAAAAAAATGGTCAGCCCCCAGCAATATGTCGACATCACGTGATTCATGGAAGTCTGGGTCGGCTAAGTTGATACCGATCAAATGCTGAAGTTCATTCCTATTAATCGAGTACTGTGGCAGTTTTGTTGTTATTTTCGAGAGAACAAAGGCTTCGACAAATAACTTATCAGCTGACTGTGTGATTGCTAACACCATTTTTACAACACCTTTTGTAGACCCGGCCGCCGCTTCTCCAACACCATGAACTAAAATTCGTTGTTGTCGAATAGGCATCAAATGTCTTTTGGCAAATGCCTCTGAGATAAACGAAACCTGGGAGCCACAATCTAGCAGTAAACGAGCCTTCCCCATTGCTTCCCCATTCTGATTCGAAATGTTTACCATTGCGGTTGGGAGAATTGTGTAAAGTTTATCTTCTATCGTCCTTACGTGATAACTAGCCTTAGTTGGTTGTTCTGATTTTCCCTGATTATCTTTATCGTCACGGCTTGGTAATGCGAGATTTGAAACCGACGAACTTGATGGTTCTTTTAAATTAGCTGGGTGTAGCAAGCTATGGTGCTTCCTCGTACAATCTTTACATCTACTTTTAGCCTTACAATTGAATACCCCATGGTTTATGTTAAGGCAATTAAAGCACCTTCTTTGTGACTGGATCCACGAGTGCCGTTCACTGACAGATGTTGCAATGAATTTACTGCATTCATGTAACTTGTGACTAGCTTCTTGGCAAAATGGGCAAGTTTCCTGGGTTGCGGCTACATGACCATGAACCGTAGGCCTACGATTATTATTCTGACGACTGGTTGGTTGTATGGATCTTAAATCGTCTAGCTCATCACAGCGATTTTGAAGAAATTTGAACAATAGTTCTATGGATGGATACTCCTCATCTCTCGACTCATGAGCCCATTGGGATTTTGTCTCCGAATCAAGCAAATTCAATATTAATCTTGTGATCCAAGGGTCACGTTGTTCAGCGGCTGATCCAATAGCTTTTAAACCGCGTAAAATTTCATCTGAAGTATCTAGAATTTTGCGAATACTTGCAGCAGATACCGTTTGAATTGGACGCTGCTCCAGGAAGGTCCCAATATATGAATTAACAATTTGCCTCTTGCGGCTATATCGATTACGAAGTTTGTCAACAGCTTCAAAATAGTTCGCATCAGTAATTCGGAGATGTTTCACTAACTGGCTAGCTTCACCTTCTAAATAGCCCCGCAAATGTTTTAACCGGGCAGCCATCCGTACACAATTGTAACAGCACTGATCACGATAACGGAATTACTGATTCACAAGTTCAAGAAAATTGTTAATTAACAGCATACAACAACTCGATAAAATTCACACCAACAAATACGTATATTATCCGCACTGTGGAACAGTAATAACTGATTCGCGCACTTTACGGCCCGTCGCCTTTCGATTCTCAATTTTATTTATCGTTTATGCACTGTATTTTGTATTTTAACTAATTAATTGAGTGCTTGAAATAACGGTGTTGCGTTTAATTTATATATTAAAATATTTTTTACGGCACTCAATTGGTTTTGTATCACTATGTTTTGTAATCAATCAGTAATCACTATTTGTATTAATTACAAAACCACCACGAAATTACGTAAAAACGGAAAACTACGCTCTGCTACCATGTTTTAGAATCAAACAAAAAAAAATCTTTTCCCAACCAGTATTCTTTATTTCGTATTAAGATACACACAGTAATTAATTTCCGCGACTGTCTTATTTCCACGACCAAAATTTTTCACCTGCTGCTTCAACCAAAACTCAAAATGAAGTGTCCATTACCACTCCCTTATTTTTTTATTATTGTTGTTTATAAATGTAAAAGTCATAATCGAAAACCCGTTTTTAAAACCATAACAATGTTCCAGTTAATCAAGAGACAATGCAAAAATCTGCATAGGCGACATTCAGGGGTTTTTCCGATTATGACGTAGGTAACCTTTTTTTTATTTTTACATTAATTATTCTAAGCTTTAACAATATCGATTTTCTTAAATATGCATAATATCCAAATTTTCAAGTTTTCGAATAATTGTTGTTTCAATAGGTAAACCCAATATCAAATTTTAGCAAATATGCATGATTACACTACACACATAGACATTTTAAAAAAATCTTAGTGAGAGGTTTGCCGATAGAAGAAAGTTTTAGGATATCGATTTTCTTAGATATGCATAATATCCAAATTTTTCAAGTAAACGAATAACCGAAATTTCAATAGGTAAACCCAATATCAAATTTTACCAAATATGCATGATTATACTGCACACATAGACCTATCGAAAAATCATAGTGAGATGTTTGCCGATAGAAGAAAGTTTTAAGATATCGATTTTCTTAAATATGCATAATATCCAAATTTTCAAGTTTTCGCATAATTGTTGTTTCAATAGGTAACCCCAATATACAATTTTAGCAAATATGCATGATTATACTGCACACATAGACCTATCGAAAAATCATAGTGAGATGTTTGCCGATAGAAGAATGTTTTAAAATATCGATTTTCTTAATATGCATAATATCCTAATTTTCAAGTTTTCGAATAATTGTTGTTTCAATAGGTAAACCCAACATCAAATTGTAGCAAATACACATAATTATACTACACACATAGACCTATCGAAAAATCATAGTGAGGTATTTGCCGATAGAAGAAAGTTTTAAGATATCGATTTTCATAGATATGCATAATATCCAAATTTTACAAGTAAACGAATAACCGAAATTTCAATAGGTAAACCCAATATCAAATTTTACCAAATATGCATGATTATACTGCACACATAGACCTATCGAAAAATCATAGTGAGATGTTTGCCGATAGAAGAAAGTTTTAAGATATCGATTTTCTTAAATATGCATAATATCCAAATTTTCAAGTTTTCGCATAATTGTTGTTTCAATAGGTAACCCCAATATACAATTGTAGCAAATATGCATGATTATACTGCACACATAGACCTATCGAAAAATCATAGTGAGATGTTTGCCGATAGAAGAATGTTTTAAAATATCGATTTTCTTAAATATGCATAATATCCAAAGTTTCAAGTTTTCGAATAATTGTTGTTTCAATAGGTAAACCCAACATCAAATTGTAGCAAATACACATGATTATACTACACACATAGACCTATCGAAAAATCATAGTGAGGTATTTGCCGATAGAAGAAAGTTTTAAGATATCAATTTTCATAGATATGCATAATATCTAAATTTTCAAGTTTTCGAATAATTGTTGTTTCAATAGGTCAACCCAATATCAAATTTTAGCAAATATGCATGCATGATTATACTGCACACATATACCTATCGAAACATCATAGTGAGATGTTTGCCGATAGAAGAAAGTTTTAAGATATCGATTTTCTTAAATATGCATAATATCCAAATTTTCAAGTTTTCGAATAATTGTTGTTTCATTAGGTAAACCCAATATAAAATTGTAGCAAATATGCATGATTATACTACACACAAAGATTTATCGAACAATCATAGTGAGATGTTTGCAGATAGAAGAAAGTTTTAAGATATTGATTTTCTTAGATATGCATAATATCCAAATTTTCAAGTTTTCGAATAATTGTTGTTTCAATAGGTAAACCCAAAATACAATTTTAGCAAATATGCATGATTTGACTGCACACATAGACCTATCGAAAAATCATAAACAGATGTTTGCCGATAAAAGAAAGTTTTAAGATATCGGTTTTCTAAATATGCATAATATCCAAATTTTCAAGTTTACGAATAATTGTTGTTTCAATAGGTAAACCCAATATCAAATTTTAGCAAATATGTATGCATGATTATACTGCACACATAGACCTATCAAAACATCATAGTGAGATGTTTGCCGATAGAAGAAAGTTTTAAGATATCGATTTTCTTAAATATGCATAATATCCAAATTTTCAAGTTTTCGAATAATTGTTGTTTCAATAGACCAGTAGACCTATCGAAAAATCATAGTGAGATGTTTGCCGATAGAAGAAAGTTTTAAGATATCGATTTTCTTAAATATGCATAATATCCAAATTTTCAAGTTTTCGAATAATTGTTGTTTCAATAGGTAAACCCAATATACAATTTTACCAAATATGCATGATTATACTGCACACATAGACCTATCGAAAAATACTAGTGAGATGTTTGCCGATAGAAGAAAGTTTTAAGATATCGATTTTCTTAAATATGCATAATATCCAAATTTTCAAGTTTTCGAATAATTGTTGTTTCAATAGGTAAACCCAATATCAAATTTTAGCAAATATGCATGATTATACTACACACATACACCTATCGAAAAATCTTACTGAGATGTATTATGATAGAAGAAAGTTTTAAGATATCAATTTTCTTATATATGCATAATATCCAAATTTTCAAGTTTTCGAATAATTGTTGTTTCAATAGGTTAACCCAATATGAAATTTATCAATTTACCAATTATTGTATATAACGCGCATAGACATTTCTACATAAGCTATTGTATTTGCATATTATTTTTTTTTCTCTTCTTATACTATATAACATTATTATTATTCTATGTATTGATTCCCTTACTTTTAGAAATTACCTATATTACTTATTGCAATATATACATTACAATTATATTTCCCCTTACCATTATTATATTCAATTATGTACCGCTTATATACCATACTTTCTCTGTTTTTAATATTTTTAAAATAAATTATCAGTTCACGTCATCAAGTACCCATTTAATTAACAAAATCATAGTTGTAATTTTTGTTAAAATAAATAATTGTTTTTGAAGTGCGGGTTTTCATTTTTTCCTTGTTATTGTGAGTTGAATGTATTTTTTTCACCTGTTTTTCTTTACACCATACCACAAGATGAAATTTAACTTATTACTGATACTGACTATGACGTTGAAAATGAAATTAATATGCGAGCAAACTGCTAAATTTGCTAGAATTATAGTAATATTCTAATATAAGTTAAAATTGACTGGAATATTATTAGAATTTGTTTAATTTACTAGAAATTTCTTGTACATGCAAACAGGAATTATCTTGTATTTAATTTAATTTAGCTAAATTAAAAAATAAATCGCTGCAAAAATGCAACTAGAATTCTAGTAATTTTTATTTTTACTGGAAATCTGGTAAACAAATTTACGTGATTTTGATTTAATTTACTAGATATTCCATTTTATATAGTAAAACTAACCATCTAGTATTTTTCTAGTAATTTTTTGTGCTAGAGAATCACTAGAATTCCAGTATAATTATAAATATTACTGGAAATTAACTAGAAACTAGTCAAAATCTGGTTTTTATTGCAATTTCACTAGAAATCGGTTAAATCTATTTTTAAATTTAACTAGAAATTCACTGGATTTTCACTTGAATTTGCAAAATCATATAATCAAGTATGCAATTACCGGATTTTGTAATCAATCGATTAGGATCGATTCAAGGATAGCCTTTAAAGATGTGTCGATTATTCGACGTGGAATCCACCTATTACCAGAAAGGTGGGAAAAAGTACTGTCTAGCGATGAACAATATTTTGAATGTTGAATTGGTAACCATTTTTTTCACAAAGCAGTATTTATACCTAAAAATCTTTACAAAGAATTGACACTTTTAACTTATTACTTATGAAAATATATAAATTCTTACCGGGAAAGGGTCAAAATTATTTCTTCGAGATAAAAGCGTTAAAAATAATTTAGATTATATACTTTCAATTTAATTAATTCGTATCCCTTATTTTCTTATAAGATAAATAAAACTCAATTTTTTAATATTGATCTCATCGTATATCTATAATTTTCCCCAAGCTTCGTTACCTTTTTAAATTATGTCTCTGGAGATAATAAAAAAAAATGTTTAGACTCGAAAATATCACGCCAATGTTACTTCCAACGAAATTTAATCCATATATGTAGGTACACCATATATTTTTAAAAGTATATTTAGCTCATCATTTCTCAGAAATAACATCCCTTTGATAAATTGTTGAACTTTAAACCACAAACTTTTTAAATTTTTTTAAGTAATTAGATCCTAAGCCAAAAATAAAAATTCATGATAAATATAAAAAAAAAAAAATATTAAACCCCTACACATATACACAGTAAACCATAATACGATTTAAAAAAAAAACCTTCGTTTACCCCAAAATATATGAACTCGCATATAATAATGTATGTTTCTGTTTTTCTTCTTTTTTTTTTAATAAACTTTGAACGAAATTTAAAAATATTTTAAAAATCCTCCCCATATTTTTAAAAAGCTTCAAGATATAATCATTCACATGAACAAATTTTAATAAAAAAAAAAAATAAAAAATAAAAATTTCAAATAAATATTGCCAATTTTCCATTCAAATATGATGATGACGATGATAAAAAAAAACTGAAGAAGAAAACTTTTACCTTTTTACTTCAACACGTTTTAACAAACAAAAAATTGGAAAATTTTAAAAATGTATAAATATAATTTTTGTTGTTTTGTTTGCTTTCCTCTATATAGAGATATTAATTCTATTGATTGATGAAGTTTGAAGAGACTGAAAAATAAAAATTTAATCGGCTTAAAAGTTTAAATTGTTTTTCATGTAACATTTTCCAATTTTTTTTTTGTTGTATTTTCCGCTTCTCTCTGCGATGCGATGCTTTCATTTCAAAAAAAAAAAAAAAAAATTTTATGAATTATACATTTTATATACGTATTACACAAAGTAAGTGAATTGTTGTTGTTATATTTTGACAAAATAAATTTTAATTTGACATTTAATACGAAACAGTGTAGTAACTGTGTGTACATAAAGAAAATCCCTTGCTTGTTTAAGGGAATATCAAAATTTTATTACTTCTTAATTCGAAACAAAAATTGTATGCGAATAAGATAAAAATCAGGAATCATTTATCAAAAAACTTACATAAAATTAAAATTAATAGAATAAAATCGTCGTCTTCTTCTTCTTTTTTTTTTTTCTATCCAATTTCTTTTATTCATTTTTCTTGTTGTTGTCTTCATTTACATTATTAAATCACAAAACAATAAAGCCTGAAGAAAGGATTGACTAAAAATAGAATTTTACTGGTGATGCTGAGTCGTGTGTTTTGTTGCTCCGTTCTATGTACATGGTTATGTATTTGCTGTATAAACAGAAGACGAAACTTGAGAGAAATGAACAAAACCATCAGACAGACAGACATTAATCTTTATTCAATTTGGCAGAAATCTATTACATTTTCTTGCTGGTTTGTTCCAATTTCTTTTTTTTTTCTTGCCACTGATCATGATTATTTTGTGATTCGTTCGTCCGTATATAAAGAGGAAAAAATTCAGACAAAATAGGGGAACATTAATATTCGAGAATTTTTAATGATTTAATGGTTGTTACCATGTTGTAACCCAGGGGGAATGAATTTCTGGTTTATGTACAGGAAATGAAATTTTAATAGGATAGCAAGGATATTATCGATATTTCATGTTATACGGGAAATTGTAATATTTAATGATTTTAAACTGAATTCGAAATTATATTTAATTTAATTGGTTATGGAATTATTTTTTAATTTTTTTTTTTTTTTTTTGTCGAAATAAGATAAAATGTAGAAAGAAGCTAATTCGATTTCAGAAATTAGTTCAAATTATTGAGTTTAAGATTTGGTTGGACCAAATATTTTATAAGGAAAAAGGATTCACATTCGGATTTCAATTTGATTCTTATATGTAACGCTTGGGAGTTGTCAAAACAAAAGCAGTTTGCTTGCCGATATGTTATAGCAACGTCAAACAGCAAACTCGTAATAAATCGTAAATTACTTTTGAAATATTAGTTTGGTTTAATTAATGATATAGGTTTCCAAATAGCAAAAAAGTTATATTTTCAGTTTCGCTGGGCTTAACGTAACATAGCTAAATAATGTCATAACAGCAAGCACAGTTTTGATGCAATTTCGCTGGTTTGAAAGGAATATAGCTCGATAAGAAACATTCTTGTATAATTAAATTTACAATTTTAGTGACGTCAATTATGTTTTCTATGCTTCAATAACACATGTCACAAATATTTTATGACATATTGACAAGGAAATTATGACTTACCGACCTAAAAATATTTGATATTAAAACTAAAATCACGTGAATCTATTTTCCAATATTTTCATGTAATAAAGTTGTTTTGTCGAAGTTTTTTTAACCAGATAAATGATCCAGCAATTTTTATGAGAAGAAAAACCAAATTAAAAGATGGCTTCAAAATAGACAACCATTTTAATTATTTGTCCTAAATTAAATATTATTACAGCTAAAGTGTCTTACGGACTTACGAAAAAGTAATCAAAATACATATATTTAAATGTTTTAAGTAACTAATGAGGATTTTGTGTACTTTGCATGGAATGTTATTTAACAATGGTATGGTAATTTTAATGTGAAAAATTTGAAAATTAAGTTTAAAATTGTATCAGCTAAAAATTACTAATACCGGGTGCGAAAATATGTAGGCCAAATAAAATGGGCAATGGTTAGTTTTAAGTCGATTATAGTAAGATTGGATGCTGTGCTCTTAAATATTGAAATTAGGCTAAAATTAAATTTTGTCGTAAAACTGTAAAATAAGGCCAACTGAATTGGGACTAGACTATTTCTATAAACACCTCTGTTGACGAACAAAGATTTAATTTGCATTTCTCGCGCAACTTTTGAATCTCCGGAAATACATCGGTGGGTAATATAGGCATTTACTATTGTCACATCAATTATGTAAATGATCTGCTCATCTTCAATAGCCTACGTGGTAACGTCCGCGGGCGGTCCAATGCAGTGTTGTCAACAATTATTTTTAGTGGGTGCCAGATTGAAGTCAACATAGTGCAGTCAGCATTGACACTAAACAGTGTTAATTTTTTTTTTTTTTTTTTTAGTATGAACAAGATCAAAACCATAGATGGATAGTGTCGAACAGTGATACTTAAGACACAGTTTGCGACACTTTTTGACACGCGTTCTTCTCAGTCTGTCAAAACCTGTGTTTTCGATAGAGATTTTGATGTAAGATTTTGACATAATGCAAAATTTCAAAATGCACAATATTACCTTCATTTACGTTCAGAATGTTTTCAACGGTTAGAACTTACTCATGAAACAATAAAAATATTTTGTTTCTTCTGGTTTGTAATACGGGGCCAGAGATGAGTAAACCGCTAAAAAACCTGATTTTTCGATAATCTTGTCAAAAAAAGGTCAACAATTTTAAATTATGGTCAAAAATTGTCGAAAAGTCTCATAAACTATCGAAAAGACTCAAAAATTGTCGAAAAGACTCAAAAATCGTCGAAAACTGTAAAAAGCTGCCGGGTAGTGTTAAAAGCTGTGCGTGCGATATTACGAAAAAGAGGAAACAAAATATTCTTATTGTTCGTGAGTAAGGTTTTGAAATATACTGGTAAATTTTGAAACTGTTCAAACTATTAAAACAGTCCTGAACGTAAATCAAACTAAAATTTTACATTTTTAAATTTTTTTAGTTGTCAAAAAGTCCTATCAAAAAGTGTTGAAAACACAGGTTTTGAAAGTTTGTCATGTATTCGTGTCAAAAAGTGTAGAAAACTCTATCATAAATACTAGTTTTCGATACTACCCATATTTGTAAACCACACACACACAGACAGTTTTTGACACTGCTCGACAGTTTTTGACACTTTGCATGAAATGTTTCTTTCTTTTTAAGACGATGAAATAAATAATTTTCAGTTATCAAAAAACTTCCAAAAAATTCAAAAAAAAAAATGAAGGTAAAAATATACCGATCTTATGGACCGGATCACTCGTTTTTTACCTGAAAAATATCCGGATATTTTTTTTTTATCTTCTGTTCAATCATCTTCTCATCAAAGCTAGAATCAAAGAATTTAGGAGTAAGTAAAAATTTTTGAAAATTTAGTAAAGCATCCCTAAAATTTAGTCTTCATAAAATGTTTTCATATTTTCAAGTAAATTAATTTCTAATAAAATAAAATGAAACATTTAGCAAATGTTGGAGAATAATCAAATCCATCATAGAACAAAGCCAGACTCGCAAAATTTCTTTTATCTTATTGCTGTACTGTTTTGGGAAAATTAGACTAACATACATTTTGCAAAATTATATTTTTTACCAAAGCAACAAGCAATATAGTTTTCAAATTATGAAATGACACTTGTCTTCGTCGTCGGGACAAAATTTTGAAATAAAAGAATTCAAAAGACTGGAGCGTAAAACGCGGTAACTAAACACCAGACACCACCAAAGGACAAACTAAATTTAATGGAAATTATTAACGCCTTGAATAAACAAATTTAGTTCGCTCTAACACCGCATTAATTAAAGCGCCCCTGCTGTAATAATTTAATCGAGATTATAGGCAAAATCCATTAATTTTTGCCGATTAGTCTATAATCTATAATTTAAACTGGATTAACTTAATCTCCGTCGTTTACATTATAAGAAAATCTAGGTTTGCTATAGTTAATCGAGATTCCCATTTCCATCGTACTTGTCGAATTTCGTCATAATCATTTAAGAAATAACCGAGTTCATTCCTAATTCGTCATATTACAGAACTTCATCCAAATATCATTTTAGAATCCTATAGCCATCATAATTGTCAAATTTCATCACAATCGGTTAAGAAATAAGCGAGTTCAATGACTCCTGAAAGCACAAAATGCGAAACTAGGGTAGTTTTATAAATTTAATGAAACTATGTTTTCATCGTCACGTTTGCCTTGCAGAAATAATCAAAGTCTGTTAAAATGAATTACCAATCAGGATCTAAAAGAAAAAAGGTTGCTGAGGAGGTTTTTGCGAAAATCTAGAGCAGAAAAGTGAGTGTACTCATACCTGCTTATTATTTATTTTGTTCTATCATAGAAAAATCATCGCCTGCAAAATGATCTGCTAAACCAAGCATCGCAGTAATTCAAATTAAGAAGTATTGATTTTCCAGCTATGATACTGTGCGATATGCTGACAATTATGTACTTTTGTATGATCTATGAAATAGAGTGGCACACTGGGTGTCTGAACACTTTACTACAAAAAATGTGAAACTTAATGTAACTCGTGCTAAATGTCGGTTTACAAGTGACGAAAGTATTCATCCTAACTTTCGTCCCGCAAAGACGGATTTCATGAATTTAGATTTCGATCGTGGCCATATGGTCGCAGCTGCAAACCATCAAATTGAACAAAACGACATGGACCTATAATTTTTATCGACTAATATGGCACCGCAAGTTGTGGAAGGTTTTAATCGTGGTACTTGGAAACGTCTAGAAAATTATGTCAGGAATTTACCAAAGCATTATCCAAATATGTATTGCTGTACCGGTCCTGTATACCTCGCAAACATTGAAGCTGACGGGAAACAATTGGTTAAATAAAAAGTTATTTGAAAAAATTCGATGGCGGTGCCAACACATTTTTTAAAATTGTAGTAATGGAGACATGCGATAATAAATTAGAAATGAAAGGATATTTAATACCGAACAAAACAATTTCGAACAACACTACATCCCTAGTTTGAACAAAGTAAAAATTTAACTACAAATATTTATATGCATTATTTGGACATAATGTAGGCACGATATAACTATTTGCTTTATAGAAAAGAGTTGACCCGAACCTACAAATTAAAAAAAAAATTGACTCGAATCTGGCTCAGAAATTGGGAAAACGCTAAGCATCTGGCTTTTACGATTGTGTCAAAAATAGGTCGAAAACCTTAAATGATGGTCAAAAACTGTCGAAAAGTATCGAGGGGGGGGGGAGGCGGCTCGGTGGGTATGTTATGGCGAAAATAGGAAACAAAACATTCTTGTTGTTTTATGAGAAGTTTTAAAAATATACCGGTAAATTTTGACCGTTCTAACTGTAGAAGCAGTTATGAACATAAATGATGCTAAAATTATTAATTTTTCAATTTTTTTCGCTGTCAAAATGTGTAGACAACACAGATTTTTAGAGATCGATAAGAACTTAGTTTTTGATACTATCCGTCTCTGACCTGGCTTCATTAAAAGGTAATCTAAATTCAACCTAACAGGTTGAATTTCAAAGAAACCCATCATTTGTATTTGTTTATTTTTTATAATTTTGAGAAAAACCTGAAGAATAAAATTAGTTCATGTTATTTCTTCGATTTTATAACAATTAGTACTTTTTTGAATGTGCTAGAATTGGTGCTAAATTTACCGAAATATTGCCAAATTGCTCTTAGGTGCAAATCGGGATTTTAGGAGAAAAAGCTGAAGAATAAAATTAGTTCATGTTATTTCTTCGATTTTATAACAATTAGTACTTTTTTGAAAGTGCTAGAATTGGTGCTAAATTTACCGAAATATTGCCAAATTGCACTTAGGTGCAAATCTGGATTTTAGGGTGCTAAAATAAAATGGATAGTGACAAATCTGGCATCGAAAGTGCTAACTTGGCAACCCTGATCCAATGTAAGTCTTACAATTTTTAATAGAGATTCTATCTTTAAAATTCAGTGAAATGATTTCAAGCTTAATTAGTCACACATATTAAATTTTTAGTAAGAATCATAGTACATCCATGGATCTTGAAAATTCGATTCCCATCATCTCTTGAAAATTTGACATTGCCTCCATTTGATCTCATACAAAAGTATCAAGTGTATCAAAAAATGATGAGGCCTTACGTTTTTAGAAATTATTTGTAGAAAATTTACATTTTAGTAAAAACCAAATTTTCTGAATTGATGCCGTGCGTGCCACAATTCGGTCTTTGTGCAAAAGAAGCGAAACTAAAAGGCGTGATTTCCCAATGGATTTAACATTAACGAAAAATGTATTACGTTTGAAACTACACTTGGGCGCAAAAAATTCGCACTTTGATAAATTTTCACGAAATTTCAAAAATATTAAAAAATCAAATGTTTGTTTAATTTTATTGAATGCAAATTCAAAGTCTATTTCAACACCTATCCAGTGGTATCATTTTTGTACTTATACCGTGTCGGCAAAGTGATTTTTGGGTTCAACATCTGAAGTTCACGTTTTTTGTGAATTTATCAGCATGAAAATTAGTGGTAAAAATCGAATTAAAACATGGAAATCAGCAAAAAACATTTTATTAATAAGAAGTATTTCTTCCCCTAGCGCGAATGACAGCTTCCATTCGATGTTTTATCGATTTCACCAAAGTTTTCAATAAATCTTGAGGTATCGCCTCTAATTCCGCCTCCTTCTCCTGGAACTCGTTGAAACAACATCTCTGGCTCGAACCCTTTTATTCAGCTCGTCCCATAAATGATCGATGGGATTGAAGGTACTGGTAAACTATACCAGCCGTATGTGGTCTCGCATTATCCTGCAATAACATGAAGTTTTTACCAATAAAACCGACAAAAGTTACGGCGAAGTCCTCGAGTAATTCCTCAATGTACCGTTGAGGAGTAAATCCTCTTGATCGACGGCCATAGTATTCGCTCCGGAGATGAACACAAAATCTGTCTTTGCCTGCAATGACATACCTCCCCAGAACATGCATGATCCACCGCCATATTAGACTCGTTCTTCAATGCAACATTTTGCAAATCGCTCTCCTGGCCTTCTACACTCTTCCTCGCCCATCATTGCCATGTAAATACATTCTGCACTCGTCAGAGAACATGACTGTTCTCCATTGTTTTCTGTCCAATCCAAATGCTCTCGAGCGAACTCGCCGGTGTGCTGTGGTCTATTTCGTTCCGTTTGCTGGTCTGTGTGCAGTTAGATTACCTTCTTGAAGTCGTCTTTTAAGTGTCCACCGACTGACTTCGGGTTCACGAACTTCTTAGAGTCGCTGTCCCAGTTGAACCGAATTCAAGCGGTCATCACACTGTGTTGTAGCACGAGGTCGGCAAGATTCTTGTCGCCGTCTGAAGCCGCCAGTTTCTTGATATCTCGGCCACACTCGACGAACGGAGAATCGGCTCAAATTTAGTTGTTGAGCCACTTTAATTTGGTTCTGCCCCGCTCCATTTAGTGCAACACCTTGAGCGGCTACCTCTGGAGTGGTATTCATTGGCTTGTTTCGGATGAAGATATGATCGATGGAAGACATTTCAGGCAAAGCGTTGATATGTGAATGACAATTCCGAACGATCGAATTCGGGGTTAACTATTGTATTGTTTTTATTGAATTATTTTTAGAGGGTAATTGCTACCCGTTATGCGTGCTATGCTAACCTACTGTATGCATTTTACTTTCGTGGAAGCTACTTGTGAAGTTACACACTATGATTATATTTTGAATCTGCATTTAAGAAAATTAAACAAACATTGGATTTTTTGATATTTTTGATATTTTAGTGAAAATTATTCAATTTGCGAATTTTTTGCACCAAAGTGTGTAACGATTACTTAATCTCGACTGTCCAGGTGATGTTATTTATGCTCGGGTAGTACTCGCCTGATGGGAGGTTCTTTTGTCGAAAACTTTTGTCGTTAAGATCGCTACACAGTTACATTGTACCTGGACAAACCTCCACCATACACCCGCATGCCATTTCACCACCAACCTCTAAACTATTCTTTCTAGGCAGGCATTAATTAGAAGCGTAATACGAAGTGGGAATTAAATATACAATACATAAATAGGAAAAGGTTTTACACTTGCGTAGATATATATATATATATATATATATATATATATATATATATATATATATATATATATATATATATATATATGTATATATATATATATATGAATTATGTTAACCAAATATAGTAAATCGAATGCGAAATATATACAAAAAAACTAATGAATTACAAAAAATACTTAACTATACACGCCCATAACCCTCTATCGTCCGTACTTGGATGAATCCGTTGCAGCTCGCTGAATTATTCTTAATTGGTCCAGTTCTTTATAACCAAAATAGCCCGCCGTAAGCCAAACGGTACTCTGCCGTTTTATCCCATGGATTTGTTAATGACGTTGACGCACTCGTATTGCAAAACAAAAAAAAATGAGGCTGCACCATTGACAAACAGCCGATCTAGTTGCAAGCTCTGTCTTGCTTTATTTAATTTTCTTTTGATTGGTAAACAGCTCTTCAAAGCGCAAAACCAAAAATTGGGGTTCAATAATAGCTGATAACACTTTTGTTTAATTTTATTGCTTTATTACGGAATTTTAACAGAATATAGGTATCATTTAAATTTAAATTTTTATTTCAAAATACAGTTCATACATATTTAGATATTCATGTCCAATCAATTTTATTAACACACATCAACCATCCACCAGATATAATTCCTTCGTAAAATGTTTTTTTTTTTTCTTTTTACATTAGTCACTTATTTCTCTAATTTTATATTTTTTTATTATGTATTTTTGATAAATAACACATTCGTTCACACAAATTTTTGCGTTAACACACTCTGAATTCACAACCTTTTTCTATCTATACATTGCACTCTCTAGATAGTAAATACTTTAAATCAACTAGAGTTTTCGGCACATCCACAACACAATCGCTAATTCCAAAAAAAATACACCGAAATTTTTCTTGTTTTATTTGTAATTTAGCGTCTCACAGGAAAAAAATAATGTTATAATATTTATCCACTTAAACAAGTGTTTCGCCCGGTAACTCACAATAGAATACATTTTTCCGAAGAAGAAAAAAAATGCAAAAAAAATTGACTATCCCGTTCCTAAAATCTCCGCCAATTTTATTTTTCAATTTTGTTTTTTTCTTGGTTTTATCTGGTGGGGAAAAGTAACAATGCTTATTAATGGAATCAAAACGTTACGTTATTTCAATCATTCATTGATCGTATATTTTATCGCCTGCATCACACGATCGTTACAAGTGTATTTCACTGAATTTTAAAGTTTTTATGTACATTTAAAGTTCCAACATTTACATTGGACAATCCTAAGTATCGCTTGATTGTGTTACAGCAGTCTACCTAACATTTTTATTTACAATGAAAATCGTAGTCACATAGTCGATTTTAATGAGAAACTAAGGCTTTTAATGTTATGTTCAAACAACTTGAAATATTTTCAAACGTTAACAAATATTATATAACGCAAAGCATCACTAATTGAAATACTAGTACCCGGTTGAATAGTAAAAGCACCAACCGCCAGTTAAATAATATTTCATCTCATGAATGCATATATTTCAGAAGAGCAAAATTCCGTTGCGTGTTACAGCAAAACTAAGCTTCTTAGTTGTAAATAAAGCGTTTTAAAACCTAGTTGCACTCTTCCAAAAATACAGCGGGCTACATATATAAAAAGTTGATGAAAAGTTGATGAAATAGGACTCTAGCAATAGGGAAGGAACTCGGCTATTTGTTAAATTTTATATATAATTTTGCCGTCAGATAATGTGTCGGAGAAACAGGAGGAATTGTCAACTTTAAAGGTTTTTCTCCAATTTAATTGTATTGAACTCAATAATACCACATTTTCAAATAATTAACGTCGACCATTTTTTTGAATTTATCTGTACATAATTTAAACAAAAATTCAGAATGAAAATTTCGTTTCAGAGAATGATTTGAGGTTTTAAAAAAACGAAAATAAAAAAACGCAAAAGCCTTTTTTTTTAGCTATTTACTTACTGATTTTTCAAACAAGCTCAGCTTCAGCGAGCCACTAACACTATTTCTTGTTTACTTGAACATTCTAACGCGAGAATTTGATATTTGTCTGCCAAATTTTGTTCAAATAAATATTTAACTGAAATGTTTGAATTACACAAATAATAACCGTTATAGCATACACTTTGAATCGTCTTAGTGAATTGTTAACCTCATCGCCTATTTTACACTACCCTAATTACAATAAAGAGTTTCATATAACATGCGATGCCAGCTCTGCTTATATACTAGTCGCACTAATAATCCGGCTGTTGAGAACGAATTATTAGCAATCGTTTGGGCCACAGAACAATATTTTGTCCATATTTATTTGGCCAATATTTTAAAGTCCTTACCGATCCTAAACGACTCAGTTGGTTTAAGAACATTAAAAATCCAACATCTCAAGCTAGAAAATTTTAATTTTGAAATAAAACAGACTCCGGAAAGATCCGATAAAGTTGCAGATGTATTGAGCAGACATAACAATGACAATAATATTAATGTTGTTACTCGGTCCAAATCAGACATTTCTAAGGATAATAACATTCAAAATCATTTAACTTCTCGTACATATACCAACAGGATGAAAAATAATTTTGATTTTTCCAATATGTTCTCTCGTTTTAAGGAATGTGTAAAGTCGTGTAAAAGTTAAATTAAGCATAGTTCTGATTTACACGACACTTCAGAGAAAATGTTATCGAAATTTGGGATTTGAGAATTTTGGATTAATGTACATTTTTGATATGATTGAATATGTCTTGCCGTCAAAGCCGTTAAAGAATATTTTAGTGAAGGATTCTAAGTTTATTCGTAGTTTTTTTTTTGGGGAAATTCGTAAGTGCTTTCATAGATTTCACTAAAACAAAATAAGTCAAAACATGTAAAGTTGTTGTTGGAACAAAAATTTAAAACAAATTTAAATAAATCTTGCTTTATCATCATTTGGATATTTCAAACCTCGATAAATGGTTCAAATATTAATTTTTTGTTTTATTTTAAACCAAAGTCACAAAACCAAATGTCATTTTTTCAAACAACGATTACCAGTTTTTACTTGTATGCAAATGCGCAAGAACATTGTATGTTGCCTAAAAGTTGTTAGCAAGTATATTACAAATGAAAATTAGATACATAGGAAGAGACAAGAACAATGACATTGATTGCCGATTCGTTACGTTTCGCTCAACAAGTTTATGTGGAAATACTCCTAAAAAACAAATTTTTGTTGTACGTATTGATTTAGGCATTGCATGCAGGGACCAGCTGCTGCCTCTCTATATTGTATTGTTATCATCTAATTATGAGAATCGTGGCCATAATCAGATCCTTTTTACCATCTGGTCGAGCTTTGTAAAATAGTTCAATAGCCTATAAATTTAGTCCATCTTTCTTGGTTGTATTTAGAAATTGAAGAGTTTCATTAAATTTCATTAAAAAAAAATAAAATTTTCCTCCAAAACCTTTAAATTTTATAAAATTTTTTATTAGTCCGGTAAATGAAGGGTCGAACCTGAAAATTACTAGTTGTCATTTTTATTTGCTAGTTGATAAATGACATTTGGCACCCCCTTGAAAATAACCCCTAGTTTGCGTAAACATATTGTGCGGCAGGGGGAGAAAACGGCCCCCAAAAGGCCCGGAAAATCGGTTTTCCGCGAATATCTCCCAAAATAAGGCAGTTAGAGATTTTTTGTTCAGATAAAAATTGAAGATAAGTTTCTTGTCTACAAAAATCGTCCTTATCTCCGTTTTCGAGATAAACGGACCCAAGCGCACCCAGAATATTGAGTTTATGTGCGTTGTATGCCGGAGAGCACAGTCCGTGCATTTACACAAGAGCGGGCGAACAAATTATTCAATAACTTTGTTAGAAATGCGAATTTTGTCATTATTCTTCTGGAAGGGGAAATCTACCGCTACCATATCCGGTGACTCGAGTCACGTTTTTAATCTTTGGCCGTATCGAAAAAAGGGGTCAAATATTGTTTTTCCATACATTTTAGTCCTCCCCTGAATTTGTTCCTATGTTTTTTGTATTGCACTAATTTACGTCAAATTTCCTTGATTATGAATCCTCAAAAAGTCCTTTGTCATCTGTGAAATTTGTATAATCTAATTTTCTTGCATTTTGATTAAAACTTTGTTTGTTGATTCCCAATTTTTTGCTGTTTTTGGAGTGTGGGGAAATTTTGTAAACAACCACCAATTAAAAATTCATACATGATCAGTTTGGTCTATATGACATATCATTTGAAACCTAAAAACGTATACTTTTCGGCTGTGCAATTATTTTTTTTCACAAAATCGGCGATTTTCCAAGAAATTTGAAAAACGCGTGCTCAAGGAAAAAGCGCACTTTTTCTTTTCATGGCATTTTTCTCCCTACCCTTTATTTTTGACATTTTAACACCTTGACTAGTGTAAAGGTTGAATTCTCACCTATCCATCAATGTATATAAAGTCATTTCATTTATACGTGAGGAAAAACCCGAGTCTCTAAATATAATGCTATAATTTCATTACTTTCATTTTTTCCGTCGTTCATTGCGTGTGTGCTCTATGCGGCGCTCGTGTCGTCTGCTACAGTCATGCGACCACAGTAGCATTTTGTTGGTTAATGTTTGGAGATATTAAATGCGTTGGTTTTCTTTCATTATTTTGATAAATATTATAGTCAATTATAGAAAAAAAGAGTGATAAAAGTGAAGAATGTTGAAAAAATTTTGAGGTTATCCCTTTAAATTAACATCACCAACCGAAAGTACAGAAAAATGGAGGTTAACTCCGCTACACCGGTGTGTTTCCTTTTGTAAGGAAAATGTTTCTGACTGATAATCATCAT
Organism: Tipula vernalis; assembly: GCA_958295665.1. Taxonomy (NCBI): domain Eukaryota; kingdom Metazoa; phylum Arthropoda; class Insecta; order Diptera; family Tipulidae; genus Tipula; species Tipula vernalis. The sequence goes on from OY282560.1 coordinate 136,288,851, forward strand.
TTATTTTTGGAAAAACAGTCGTTGTTGCAAATGCACAAAGTGTGCAGGAGACGCTATATTCTCAAACAGAATGAAAGTTTCCAATGCCAAGATTTTGGCTCTGACGAGACCAAAAGTGTTGACCATTTTAGCAGCTCCAAGAGGAAAAAGGAGCGCAGGAGTGATGGGTTTGATTTCAGGGCCAATTGTATGTTCTGTGGCTTGCCAGATTCCGAGAAACATAACAAAATAAAAGAACGTCCAGGGCACCCTTTTGTCGTAATTAAAAAAAACAGAATTCCAGACACGGCTTATGACAGAAATCAAAACTCGAATCCAGAACGAAATCTGTAAAACATTATTGGATAGAATTTCAACAATGGATCTTGTGAGTGCCGAAGCAAGATAACACAAAAAATGTCAATCAAAGTTTTTCAAACCTCCACCCATCCATTCAAAGCCTGGGCGTCCCAAGGATGAACATATTCTGGTCCAAATGGGCAGAGTTCTGAAGTGATTTGCTTGAAATTTTAGGTGAGTGTTTCAAGAAACTTCAAGAAGCTTTTCCCAAAATTTGGTTCTCGAATCTTATCGATATCCTTTTTCAATTGGGAAATTGCGTGTCTTATTCGGAGGTGATGAAGTATCAAAATAGTATAATGTCCGCTCAGCCCCCAAGAATCAAGAACCTTTGCTCAATTCATTTTTGAAAATAGTGACTTTAACACAAATACGATTGACGGAAAAAATACCTTTCATGGAATGGGAGGAATTCTAGCTGTCACAGCCGAAGATTGTTACGAGGCCAAGCAGCCGCGATATTGGCAACATCGATAAGAAAGTCATCGATGAGCATAACATGAGCTTGAGAACTTATGACGGGGGCAACGAGGTCGGGTACAAAAATATAATTGCCGCAGTCCTTGATATTCCGGATTTGAGTATTGTCAATATTGATAATGCGGATTTCTTGTGGATATATGGTAGAGCTAAGGTTTGGAAGACTTCAGGGTGGAACGGGTTCATGGGAATATGCCTTATCAACGAAGTAAATTTATCTGCTTGTCGTTTGTTAATCATCCGCCAAGTGACAACGACACAAATTTCACCGCCTTGACATATGCTGCAGAAAAATTAAAAGAATTGGGTCTTCATACCTGCTTCGTTACGTTCGACCAGCCACTCTACCAGAAAGCAACTCAAATTGTCAAAGGTGCGGGTGCTGTTAATGCCATTTCTAGGATTATTACTAGACTGGGTGGATTTCATTTGCTTCTGTCGTATCTTGGCAGCATTGGGTTATTTATGTCCGGCAGTGGGTTAGAAGAATTGATGAGAATTTGTTATGCTGCTGGAACGTCCAAGAAAATGCTTTACGGACACGCGTATCACCGTGCGATGCGAGCTCATTCACTTGTTTTTGCCGCTTTAGTTTTCTATTTTGTCCACCGGGCTCGTTGCTGGGAAAAAAGTTAATTGTAACGAAGCTTTTGCAGTTGGAACAAATAGTATCTTTAATCAAGTGCAAGGCAAGAGGTTTCATGCTATTTCATTTACACACAAGTATCGCGTAATACCTCTTATAAATAAAACGTCTTCGATAAAAGTTCAGAAAGAAGTTATAACAGTAGATCCCTTGTTAATTTTCAAGAGTATTTCCCTGACCCAAGAAAAGTCCCCCAATAACCTAGAAAACCATTTCGATTTTGAACTAGCTTCATTTCCAATGAGCATATTTGACAATGGCATGTTACGGAAAACCACTAAATCGGCTCTAATAAAGATATTCTTACCAGAAACCGCGAATATTGACAAGACTAAATGTATTCACGTTGTCGACGGGGTAATGTTGATACATCGGGTACCCTGGACGGGAAAGGAATTATTTGTTGAAATTTTCGGCAAATATGTAAAACATTTAAGAGATAACTATTCCAGGGAAGTCACAGAGGTTTTTGATGACTATGAATGCAATCGCGATGTTATAAAAGGGTTAGAACGTTTGCGACGTGCAAACAACATGTCATTCCCTGACATAAGGCTCGAGCCTAACATGGTTTTACCATTTCCAAAGGAAAAGTTTTTGTCCAATAATAACAATAAAATTCGCTTCATTCGGTATTTAAAGGGTGTTCTGGAAGAGAATGGCATTTCCGTTAGACAAGCAGTAGACGATGCAGACTCGTTGATCGTACATACGGCGTTGCAGAAATCTGCTGTCAACGACCCGCCAGTAGTAGTAGTGGAAGAGGATATTGACATCCTTGTACTGATAACAGCCCTGACCCCAAAAGATCAAACAATTTATTTCTTGAAGCCTGGAAAGGGAAAAAACCCCAGCAAATGTTTCCCTCCAACAGCTTGGAGCACGGCCCTTCGTTAGAGACAATATTTTATTTCTCCATGCGATGTCGGGAAGCGATACAACTTCCGCTTTTTTCGGGAAAGAAAAAACGTCAATAGTCGACAAATTAGAGGGAAAGGTAACGATGAACAGAGACACGGAACTGGAAGCGGTCATTGAATATTTTAAAAACCATAATCTTCCCCACGAGACCGGATTTCAAGACGGGCAAACTATCATTGCGTCGATATACAGTGATGATGATACACAAACCCTGATAAAAATTAGATACGAGATCTTAAAGCGATTCACCAGAGACCAAAACAGAAACCAAACCGCGCTCAAACTGGCAACCTTGCCACCCACACCTGAAGCTGCTAGGCAACACCTTTATCGGGTATATCTGCAAGTCCAGCAATGGCTCGGAAACGAACTGTCACTAGAAAAATGGAGATGGAAACGTGTAGGATGTATACTCATGCCGGTCCAAACCACTAAAGACCCAGCGGTTCTGGAACTCTTAAAGGTAATATTTTGTCAATGTTATAAAGAATGTAAGGAAGCATGTTCATGCAAGAAATCAGGGCTACAATGCTCATCTATTTGTGGTTCATGTGAGTCCCGCCAGTGTTCGAATTATAAAGACAGCCAAGATACGTTACCCGAAGAGGTAGAACTAGAGGAAACTCTAGAACCAGAAAGAGTTGTTGGCGAGGGCGACGTTGATGACCAAGAATTATTATTGGACTCTTGATTGACTGACGTGATTTACAGATTTATAGTATGTCATAATTTCATCATTCATCATTCAATTCAATGATGGTTGCATAAAAATTTGCAAAAATTTGCCGAGAATCTGCAAGAAATTGTTGTTGAGTATTATGGGTAAATATTCTTCACACTTTAGAGATTTTTAGTTTTCGTTATTAAAAACCTAATGAACTTCAATACTTTGCCACATGTGCAAAACTGATTGTCGCTAGTTTCTGGCCAATTCGTATGGTCCATTCTGCTGTGATTAATCTTATAATCTGCTTTCCTAATAGGTATAGCTTTAGGCCTCATTTGCGAGAAAAACAAGACGTTCGGAAACATAAATATCCTTCAAAATTATATGGTTTACGGCGATTCTCATTTATGATCCCAGGATTTTGACAGTGGATAGAATGAGGTGGCGCCATCTACAATTGGTTTACACAATCCAAAACATTAAAAATAATGTATTTCCAACACCCCCCAACTCAAATTTTGTAAAAAACTTGCAAATTTCATGAGTCTCAAAATTTTGGATAAAATATTAATTTTGCGAAAAAAATCATATGGCCCATTTTTGTAGAAAATTAACTGATCTTTAATTTTTATCTGAACAAAAAATCCCTAACTGCCATTTTTTGGGAGATTTTCGCGGAAAACCGATTTTCTGGGTCTTTTAGGGCCATTTTCTCCCCCTGTCACATAATATTTTTACGCAAACTTAGACTCATTTTCAAGGGGGTGCCAAATGCCACTCATCAAATAGCAAATAAAAATGGCATCTAATAATCTATAGGTTGGCCCTTCCCCCCCCCCCCCCTTCATTTACTGGACTATAGATAAAGTAGCTTATTTCATGAAATTTCTTAATTAATTCTCGAAATCAAAAAATATGAACCTTTTAATTTAGAAAAAGGCATTATTCGGCAGAACAAAAGGCATTATTCGGCGTAGGCGACTCTACTCTAAACACTGTGATGAAGAAAGCCTGTTACTAATATTAATTCTTGTGACCAAATATAATTCCAAAACAAACGGTACATAATTCACTTTGTGGGATATTACAAGAAAATTTATTTTAATTCCTTTGCGCGACATTATTATTTTGCATATAACTATACAGTTTTATAAAATTTATCATTATTAAAACCTAACTATTATGTTTAGTGTTATTATCATTTATTTTAATGATTATTGTGTCTGATGTGTGCTGTATAAAACGTATTACAACATATGATGACACATATCTATGTGCATATATCTATAAAGTACATTGGGGTCATTATATTTTATAGAATTAACATTAAGCACGAAATATTTTTATGGTTATTTAGTACTTTATAGAGATGGTATAAGCAATAATGATGCAAATGGCCAAAATGTAATTCATTTATTTAAATCATAAAATTATAAAATTAAAATTTAATATTTTATTACTTTGAAATATAATTCTGTTTTATGAAACGAGCAAATTTTAATCCGCCTGTATTTTTTTGCCTGTGTAATTATGTACAAAAAAATTTATGAATATTTTTTATTTAATTTAATTTTAACAAAAAAAAAAGGAATAATTAAATAAGAGCATTAACATTGATGTATTATTTAAATCCAGTTTTTGTGTAATTTATTTAATTACATTGATTTTAATTACTATAATTAAAAAATTTATGGAAATAAATTTACAATATGTGGAACATATTTCCCGGAATTATAAGCGGTTTTTCAACAGGAACAGATTTTGTTGACAAATATGGACCAATATATCAATTGGTAATGAGGTTGCTGCAAAAATCTACGTTGAACGTGGTATACGGGCAATAAATCCAGAACACATATGCACATACAAAACAGAAAGGCCAATCAATTCCGTGCGCAGATTTAAAAGTAAAATAATTATGTACCTGTGTGCACAAACATATATGTAGGTCTGATACACATATGTTTAAGTCAAACAAACAGAACTAAATCACGAACGAAATAGTATTCATTTACTACCAAAAATTATTACTCTTCTAAAATCGTCCATGCTTAAAAATCTACAAAAAAATTAAAAGCAAAATGCTGAGCTGCCTTCAAAATACATTGTGATTGTTTATGAAATGATACATTTTAATTTTGCTAAAATCATTTCTGTTTTATTTGGTAGTTTCAAAGTACTTTTTGGTTTACTATTTATTTAGTTTTATAAAAGCAAGTTTTTTTTATTTTGGTGATACCGATAAAACTAACATGAAGCTCTACTATATACTAGTTGTAGGAGAGCACAGGATAATAAAATATTAATTTTTCGTTTTCCTCTGTTAGGGCGAAATACATTGGAGACAAAATATTATTTTTATTTTGTTTTATGTTTGCCTGCATGAGAATGGCTTCTAAATTAAGCTGTCAAGCCAAAATAAAAATAAACAACCAGAAAAAAGTTTGTTGTTTTAGTTTATACTTAACAAAAAAAAAAAAAGAAAACTGAAAATAATATTAAATAAAACTGTCGAGAAAAAATATTTTCATATCTGATCATCACGAAAATGAATCCAAATGGTTGAAACTTGAAATACAATTTGGTTTTGTTTTTTTATTTTTCCGTTTCAAGTTTATTGTCCTGTTTCTGCTTGTAGTTTTTATTTATTTTTTTTTTAGCAATGTTATGAACAAAAATTTTTGTTAAAAAATTTAACATTTACGATTTTTGCTTTTCTTTTTTTTTTTTTTTGGTATGCGCTAGCATTTTGTACGGTAACTCTCTGTAAAATAAAAGTAAAACTTACACTCATAAAGTATTGAGATTTTCATTTGATAAAATATAAAGAACCCAACTAGCAACCATTTAAATAACTAAAACTAAAAACAACAACAACACGATGTAGTTTATTCATGTAGAAATCAGTTGTTTTATTTTTCGCTGAAAATTAAAATTAAAAAACTTGGAAAATAGCTGAACGTAGAATACATGTAGATAAAATAGTTCCACAATTGAAATATTTTATTTCTAAATATATATATTACAAGAGAAGATATGATAATAAAAAACACACAAAACTGACAAAATAAAATAATTTTGTTTATGTAACATGTGTTTTTCACTCTTAGAGATTTCTACTATTCCATATAGGGTGAGGTATTTAAATTCAGCCAGAAAATTACTGGAAAACGAATACATTCTAAGAAGAAAATAATTTGATGATGATTCGTGTTCTTTTTCCAAGTATTTTTTGATGGAAACCTTTTGTGAAGGCATACGGGCGCTCAACAAACCCAAGTAACAATGAAATTTCTTTTTGGCTTCTGAGCAAAATTTTGTCACTTTTATGGCCACAGTGACCATTTTCTCTGATTAAATATTTAATAGCTATTTAGCGTTATTCATACACTGAAAAAAGTACATCATTTTATTAATGAATGCCTATATATGTAAAAATCATTAAAAAAAAATTCTAAAAATAATTTGCGCTATTTTCGGAATATTAATATTATGAATACCCGTTCATTAAACTAAAAGTATAATCTTTTGGCATAAAATTTTCTATAATGTTATCAAATACATAGAAAAATTGATGGTGTATTGATATTTTGGGTCAAATCCTGTTTTTACTGTACCATTCATAGTTATAATACCCTGCCATTCTTAATATTAATGAGCGAAGTGGTACTATTGATTATCGTAATCATTAAATCATCTAGGAAAATTCATTTGTTTCGAATTCATAAAAAACGGTATTAATAATATTACACAGAAAGAAACGAACTTACTTAGAATAGAAAATCCCATTTTTTAATTCAAGAAATTTATAAAATTTAAAAATAAATTAGTTTTTGCTCAATATAAACTAAAAATATTTGATTTAACTATATTTATCTTAAAATAATAAACTTAAATAATTATAGAATCAAGAATTTAATATTTAAATTAAGAAATCTAATAATTGATCATCATTAAATTAACCTTGCTTAATACAAGAAAGCGACTTAATTGGCAGTACAATATTAAACAAAATAGTGGTTAAAATTAGCATGCATTTTGTATTTCTAACCAGAAAGATTTTGCTTAAATCAGATAATATGGTATTAAAAATATAACTTGTATTTTTTTTAGACTTTTTTTTTAAATAATGAAGCAAAACTTAAATTCAACATAATTATTCAGTTACATGCAAAATTTGTGCATATTCATGCATACAGAAAAAAATAAATTTCGTTATCTATTCTATAAAACAAATCCCATATTTACTAGTTTAAGTGGGGTAATCAAGCCCCTTTATTAAATGGAGTGTTGGATCGAATAGGGTATTACATTTTGGTGTTTCATTCAATAGAAAATATCAATTCTTAAATCTACAATTATTTTCCTAAATGTATCATTTAACGCTATTGCAGCTTTCCATATTAAGGTACGTTAATTTGTAGTTTTTTAGCAGTCCACTGATGATGACTGACAAATCGAAATATATGGACCAAATAATACATTTTTTTTAAAAAAATTTGAACTTAATTTTGTAAGAATCAGTTTTTTGCAATTTTTAAGCACCACTTCAACTTCCCTTCCTTTCTTCGACTTAGACTACAAGCTAATTACCTCAACATTGTTAAAAACTATATATAAGTTTGAATAATAAATCTGTGTACCTAGTCGAAATTTTGTGATGTAAAATTTCTTTTTGTAAACATGATTGTAAACGATCACTATTTTCGATGTTCGATAGTGTTCAAGTCTCACTTTTCAAGAATAAAAATGTATACCATTGCATTTTTGATGATTACTTGATTGCTTCATGGTATACAATGTTATCCTTGAAAAGAGAGACCAAATTTAGCCAAATTGAAATTTTTTTTTTTTCATCTGTTAGTTTGTGGATACTACAACTACTGTACTGTGATTCCTCTTAATTTAAGTTTTTTCTGGTTATGTGGCTCGCGGTTCAATGTTACATATTCTTAATGTGAAATTACGGCATAACGATTATACGTGTTTTACGACATATCGATTATGTGCGGTAAACAGAAATAGAAATTTCAGCAATGAATAATCAAATAAAATTAGCCACTTATTTCATTTAGATGGTTATGATAATTTTTTTAACTTTAATTTCGTTTGACTTTAAAAGACAGGTATTTGATATTGATGAACTCAGAACCCGCTAAAACTATTTAATTTAATCTACAGCTGTCTTAGATTTGTTAATTCGTTATATCCAAAAATCTGTCATTCTAGTATAAACATAGGTTTTAGACAATTTAACGTATGTTGTTTATCCAAAATTTCATCCTTTCTTGTTCGCGTTTTTCCATTTCACTGTATGACTACTTTAATAATTGCATAAATGTAATAAATAAAAATGCAAGGTTGAGCTTATCAGTAATTGTCATAAGTTTAATCAGATATTTGATAGTTCATTAGAAAAATTTCCATTAAAAGAAAATGTTAATTTTTTAAAATGAAAATTTTTCTAGTAAAATTATAAAAATGGTTTTGTAAAAAAATTCTTATATTTATGCTCAAACTATCGTTTATATTAAAGGCACGCCGCAGCCGCTTGCTGTGATATGTATGTCCTTAAGTTGCTTTAAATAAGCATTGCTTTGTTAAATTAAAAGAAAACATAATAAAATATAAAAACATATTTTAATAAACGAGAAGGGCCTAGTAAATTCTAGCAAAACTTTCTTAACTAATAACATATTTTAAATACAGTTGCTAATATTTAGCAAGCTCTATTTAAAATTATTTATTAATTTAGCAATATTTCTAAATTACAGCAACCATTTTTTGCAACAAACACACACTCGCTTAGTTCTATAACGTAATGCTTTTAATAAGCAAGTCTTGCTAAACTTACGCATGCATCAATATTTTAAAACGGTTTTAAAACCGAAAATATTTATGATTTCAAACCTTCTTGTTCTGTTGAGTTGAGAACGTCCTAAGTGCTAGTTTGATTTTTGTGTTTTAATACATTTTAAAGTTTCTTATTGTGGAAAAAGTGAGAATACATTTATGTAAGTATTAATTGTATAATAAATTATGTGTATAAAATCTCTTTAGAATTCTCGGCGTTTCTGTTTTTTAAGCCAACCGGAATATTTTTAACGTTAATCTGGAACTTCAATTATGTTGTAGAAAAGCGCCGTGTGCATCACCATCTTTGTGTCCTTCTTTTTGTTGAGTAGTGCGTAATTTTTTTGTTGTGTATAAGTGGAAATAGTGGGGGTTTCCGAAATGCGATTTGAAACGCACATTTTGTAGAATACGAATTTTTGTGATAAATTACGTTTCATTAAAATCGTATTAAAAATGGACAAATGGATAATACGTATTAAAAATGGACGCAAGAACTACGTCGCATGCAGCTTTTCAAATGTCACTTCGCTAAATGTGCATTTTGCATTTCGGACGCATCCAGTGTCTATTTAATTTATAGTTTTATTTGTTAAAATTGTAATGATTCAAATATAAATATTTAATTATTTCAATACGTAGTTTAAAGTGTGATGTTTTATATTTGATTAATTTGGAACAGCTTCGTCATTTTGAATAACATAAATTTGTACTTAAAATTGCAAAAATTTGGTAATAAACTAGTGACACTAAAATCATAAATATTTTTAATATATTAACATTTAGCTAACACTGAAAACCACTGCTAAAGGGCACCTCAAAGAATTCAAAGATTCATCAAATCCGTTAAAGGCAAACGAGATAATTAATAGGTGACCTTTTTTGAAATCAGCGAATGGCAGTAGATTAGTAAGTCATTTAAAACTAAAACGAAATTTATTTATTACAATAATTACAATTATTACATATTTTCAGATCGATATTGACTTCCAAATTTTGTATCCGGGCTCAAATTTTTTCCTATTTAAAAAATGGGAAAATTTTAGTAAAAAAGCTTCCCTTACTCTTTCCTAAGAAAATTAAATTTAAGGAAGTGTTAGAAGAGCTGAAGTCTCTCCCTTTCAGTCTCCGTTGGACACCGTTGATATAAAATGGAACAACACTGCAAAAGGGCGCCTTAAATAATTTAAAGATTCATCAAAAAATACATTAAAAGCAAACGAGATGATTAACAGCTGATGTTTGCGCAAATAATTGAGCTGAAAACGAATTAAAATAGTAGAGAAAAGGTATTTGGGTTATAAAGAGTTTATCATTGTGATTGTAAAGAATTTAAATATTACAAAATTATAAAATTCTAAATCAAATCAGATCAATTTCGTTTTTTTTTTGTTTTGCTTTTAAACCTAAAGATCATTGACCTCATTCTTCCGTACATTGTAAAAAAACATTTTGGTCCTTCGAGCCGGATTCACTAGGTCGAATCTTTAGTGCGTTTGAAGTTTATTTTCAATTGAAATTAACTGTATTATTTATTCAGTGCTATTAAATAAACAAGCAAAATAAAAAAAAATAAAAACGTTTTATAATCGTATCAGTGCAGTGGTTACAAGTGCGGTTTGTAACTGTTAGAACTTAGAATACCAAACGCAAGCTCAGTGAAAATAAATACATTCGGAACTCATAAAAATTATTTTGTTGAATTGTAGTAAGAATGTTTTTTTTTTTTTTTTTTTTTTTTTGTTGTAATATACGATAAACGTCAGAAGGTATAAACCAAGAATTTTGAAAGTGTATGGTTGTTCGTGTTGAAAAGATTTTGAGTGAATTGATTTCTGGGGCGATTTAACAAATTGCGGTATTTGTTGAATTTAGATGCAAATTTGGTGTAATACATTTAGGATATACGGCATATGGTATAAACAAATAGTATTGGTGCAAAAAGGCATCGATTTTTATTGCTCTATATATACAAAAAACATCGATTCATCAATTTTACTGTACTATACATAACTCTATTTTTCGAAAGTGCAGTTTTCATTTAATCTAAGTGCAAATTAATCGTACACGTGAAACGGTACACAGGTTTTGGATAAAGAAATTGTGCATAATGGAGAAAAAATTAAAGGCGCTAAAAGCACAGCGTGCTAATTGATATTAAAAATCGATGGATTATTGGATTATACAGCAGCCCTTCCAGATGATGAAATAATTGAAGGTGTACAAATTCGATTGTCATCTACGCGCGACGCGATGTCAAGTTTCCATGAAATCGAACGAGATATAAGTTTCAAAAATCCTGAGGAACCATTAGAGGCAAATGCAGTTGAACAAAAATTTTATGAAATTGAAGCCAAATTGGAATCATGGATACGACACAAAACAACAGATGTAAATTTAAATGCAACAATGAGTAATACAACATTGGGTGGTGGGTCAAACGCTTGTCAAGAGTTACGGTTGCCCAAATCTGCGGTTCCAGTTTTCTCCGGAGAATACACAGAATGGCAGACATTTCATGATCTTTACTGTGCAAATATCCATGATCGAACTAATTTAACTGCGTCTCAGAAATTTCAATTTTTACGTAGTTACTTAAAAGACGAAGCATTTAATTTAATTAAGCATTTGAGAATTTCTGATGCCAATTATTGTGAGGCAATTCAGAAACTGAGAGATCGGTACAATCGCAAAAAACAAATAGTCAATTCGTTTATTGGTTCATTTCTGGAACAGCCAAGTATTAATACAGTGTTAGCCAGTGGTCTTTTAAAAATTTTGGATACGTCCGACGAGATTTTGCGAGGTTTAAAGGCATTGGGAAATTCAGCAGAAGCAAGAGATCCATGGATTATACGAATTATGTTGAACAAGCTAGATGATCATACCAAATCGTGTTGGATGAAAGAATCACGTAATGAAGATTTCCCTAGTATCCAAAGTTTTTTCAAGTTTTTGCAAGATCGGGTAGATGAATTGGAAAATGTCAAATCAATTCAACCAACGAAGCGGGTGCAATGGAACACAAGGATGCCGTTACGTGGGCATGTAGTGTTGAATTCTGAATCATGTAGGTGTTGTGGTCAGAGTGGTCATGATATCGTCAAATGTCCAATGTTCGCAGATTTGTCAGTAGAAGAAAGACGATAAAAGGTGCAAGCGGAAAAACTATGTTTCAACTGTATGAAACCTAACCATGTTGTTTTTCTATGTGGATCAGCAATAAGGTGTTCGGTTTGCGGCAACAAACATTATACGTTCCTTCATTCCGATCGCCCAGCAGTGTCAACGGCCGAACTTCCAAGTCATTCGGCAGTGGTTGATGATGAGGTGCAGACAGATGTAGATCGTCAATCACAGAACGGGTTCAATACTATCATCAGTCATGTGGAATCAGCTGGTATACAGATATAATCCATATTGCCAACCGCTGTAGTACAGTTGGCAAATCAACATGGTAAACCAATTGGCAGCTGCAGGGTATTGCTGGATTGTGGCTCGCAGGTATCATTTATTTCCGAACAGCTAGTGCAAAGGTTGAGACTTAATGTAACAGCAAAGTCAATGCCAGCAGCTGGTTTGGGTGGTACATTAATTGGAAAAACTAAAGGGTCCGTTTCAATTAAAATACTTAATAGTCAATCAACTCCAGTAGTCTCATTGGTGGCACATATATTACCGAAAGTCACTACTTATTTGCCACATCAAAAATTCAACGTGAATCATCTCAAATATCTTAAAAATATCAATCTTGCAGATCCACAGTTCAATGTTCCAGGAGAAATCGAACTACTGGTAGGGGCTGATCAATTCTTCAATTTATTAGTGGATGGGCAAATCAGGAACGCACAGAATGAAGTAGTGGCACAAAATACGAAGCTAGGCTGGGTAGTGTCTGGTCAGTTCCCACAAGTAACAACAAATTCGTTGTTTGTTGGTTTGAATACTTTGGAATCAATCGACGAATCATTACGAAAATTATGGGAGGTAGAAAGTTTACCGAAAAAGGATCATCTGACATCCGAGGAAGAATCGTGCGAGAACTTATATGTTGCCACAACAAAACAAGATGATGTTGGCAGATATGTTGTGAGGCTTCCGTTTAAGATGGACCCATCACAAATTGGTGATAACACTTATCAGGCATTGAAGCGAGTACATTCAGTGGAAAGAAGACTTGAGCGAGATCCGGAGTTAAAACGGCAATATGTGAATTTTATGGAGGAGTACATCAATCTTGGACACATGAAGGAAATTTCGGTGAATATTGAAGATGACAATACCTATTTCATGCCTCATCATGGTGTATTGCAACAATCTAACCAAGGTAGTAGCCAAGGTAGCTTCGAGTCGTGTTCGATGCTTCTGCAACGGGTTCCATGGGTTACTCTCTAAATGATACGATGCGGGTTGGGCCAGTAGTGCAATCGTCATTATACAGTATTTTATTAAGATTTCGGGTTCATCAGTTTGTTTTGACAGCAGACGTGCAAAGAATGTATCGTCAGATAAGAGTGCATGAAGATGAAGCTAAGTGGCAAAGGATTATGTGGCGAAATGATCCAAGGACGCCAGTCAAATATTATCAACTAGAAACGGTCACATATGGAACACGACCGGCACCATATCTGGCTACGAGAACATTGAAGGAAATCGCTATCAAAAACAGAACCAGGTATCCTAGAGCGTCAAAGTCGATTGAATATGATCCTTATGTAGATGACATAATGGTTGTGATTCAGAAGAAGAGCTTGTGCGGATACGTGATGAATTAGTCGAAGCATTCAACTATTCAAAGATGTCATTAAAAAAATGGATATCAAATTCACAACGAGTAATCAATAGCTTATCACTAGAAGATATTGACTTGAGACCGAGAGACATTGAAGAAACTCCTGAGTCATTGAAGGTGTTAGGCATGCAGTGGGATCCAGTCAATGATGAATTCAAATTCAAGGTGAATTTAGACGAGAAAATCATACCAACGAAACGAGGTATCCTGAGCGAAGTAAGCCGTGTATTTGATCCTTTGGGACTGGTGGCACCTTGCATCGTACAAATAAAGATTTTGCTTCAAGAAATTTGGAAGAAGAAATTAAACTGGGATGACAACCTTTTACCTGATCTACAGAAGAAGTGGATAGGCATGCGTGATGATTTGAAAGATCTAGAGCAAATTGTGATTCCAAGATGGTTATGCACTTCAAATGTTGCCGAAATTCATGGGTTCTCTGATGCCAGTTCTGAAGCCGGTTGTTTATGCAAAGGTGGTAAATCGAGATGGAAATTGTAAAGTAGTAATGGTCACGAGCAAATCAAGAGTGACACCCTTGAAAAAGCTTACGATTCCAAAGTTAGAGTTGTGCGCAGCACTTCTAGTATCAACATTATTGAAAGTTGTCAAAGACGATTTGAGCGTCAATGTTGACGCAGTGTTTGCTTGGACGGATAGCACAATTGTTTTAGATTGGTTGTCTGCTTATCCAGTTAAAGATGTATTCGTAAATAATCGAATAGCTGCTATTTTAGACAACCACTGCCGTAATTTTTGGAATTATGTATCCTCAACAGATAACCCAGCTGACATAGTATCAAGAGGAGCCACAGCAAAGTCGTTATTGAAATCTCGATTTTGGTGGCATGGACCAACTTGGCTTTCTGACTCAAATGATGATTGGCCTCAACAACCGCAGCAAAAATTCGTAACATCATTTGAAGAGAATCCTTATCAGAGTTTAAGATCATTCGTGGTGACATCTGGCGTCAAGGAAATTTTAAGTCAGTTGGAAGAGCGAATTTCGAGTTTTTATAAAATTACCAGAACTTTGGCCATTATATGCAAGTTCATAGAAATGACCTGAATGTCCAAACAATGATGGAGTCCATCTATCACAATCATTGACATGGCACGAGCAGAGGTAATGATTTTCAAGTACATTCAAAGCGAGCATTTTCCAGAGGAGATTAACAATATTAAACTGGCCCGTTCTATATTAAGTAATTCAAGACTTATACAGTTGAATCCGTTTCTTGATAGTCATAGAGTTCTTCGGGCTGGTGGTCGGTTGTCTCGTGCAACTCTTGATTTCAATGTAAAACATCCGGTCATATTATTGGCAAAAGCTGAGCTAGTACGAAAGATGATGCAAGAATGGCATGGAAAATATCATCATGCGGGTGCGACCCTGGTATTGAGTTTAATAAAGCAACGTTTCTGGATCATTGGGGCGAGAACCATACTTCGCCAATTAATAAGAGGTTGTGTCCAATGTATCAAATCAAATCCAAGGTTTGAAACACAAATGATGGCTGATTTGCCGCTTGCAAGGGTAGAATATACGAGACCATTTTTAAAAATTGGAATTGATTATGCGGGTCCATTTCAAGTGACACCACTGAGACGTCGTGGACAACGGTCTATAAAGTCATATGTCTGTATATATTTATTTGTTTGGCAACAAGAGCTGTTCACATAGAACTAGTTGCTGATTTGAGTACCGACACATTTCTGGCTGCTCTGAAGAGAATGATTTCAAGACGAGGAATATGCACTGATGTGTACACTGACTGCGGTACAAATTTTGTCGGAGCTAGCAGAAAATTAATTGCGCTTTATAAGTTTCTGAAGTCAAACACTAATCATATTTCTGAATATCTTTTAAGGAATCAAATATCATGGCACTTCAATCCACCAGGAGCTCCACATTTCGGAGGAAGTTGGGAAGCAGCCGTTAAGGTTATGAAAACACATCTGCACCGAGTTCTGGGTAACATTGTTCCAACAATTGATGAGTTTCAAACGCTGCTTGTGGAAATTGAGGGTATTATGAACTCCAGGCCGCTTTGCCGAACGAGCGGTGATGACATTGATTGTCTAACACCTGCTCATCTGTTGATTGGGCATCCAATATCAAGTATTCCAGACACAAATGGTGAGGAAAAGTCAGCAACACATTTACAAAGATGGGAAATGGTACAACAATTAAAAGAAATTTTTGGTCAAGATGGAGTTATGAATATTTATTAACTCTTCAACGTCGAAGCAAGTGGTGCAACAAAAAACCGAACGTCGAAATTAATGATGTAGTCATTGTTAAGTATGAAAGTCTAGTAGCAAAACAGTACGTCCTTGGCAAGGTAATAGAAGTTTATCCTGGTAATGATTGATTGACGAGAGCAGTAAAATTGAAGACAAGTGCGGGTGAACTTAAGCGACCAATTCACAAATTATGTATACTACCAATTAGTGAACCTAGCGATTCACGGGGGGCGGAATGTTTGCGCAAATAATTGAGCTGAAAACGAACTAAAATAGTAGAGAAAAGGTATTTGGGTTATAAAGAGTTTATCATTGTGATTGTAAAGAATTTAAATATTACAAAATTATAAAATTCTAAATCAAATCATATCAATTTCGTTTTTTTTTTGTTTTGCTTTTAAACCTAAAGATCATTGACCTCATTCTTCCGTACATTGTAAAAAAACAGCTGACATCTTTTGAAATTTATTTATTACTTAAACACAATTATTATAAATTTTCAGATCGATATTGGTTTTCAAATTTTGTAACCGGACTCAAAATTTTTGCTTTTTCAAAAATGGAAAAATTTATGTGAAAAATTCCCCTAATCTTACTTAAAAAAGTAAAATAAGGGAGTGTTTGAAGTAGTTTACTTAAATAACTTAATATTTTATATTATATTTCTCTATGCTTCCTAAGTCAAACTATATTTTAAGCTCCTAATTAATTTAATTAATTAACATTAATTCTCTCCCTATTTCCAAACTACAAAAATATCAAACTTATTACACCACTACATTTGAAAGCCTGGTAGAAGAATAACCAGCAAGAAAACATCATTTTTTAACTTTTTTTAACTTAATGCGCCACATTACAGCTTTTATTCGGGATTAATGCTAACGGTAATCCAATTTCTGTATTAGTTTTAATAAATTCATTTAAGATTTTCAATTTGGTGAATTTTGAAATTACATATTTATAGTTTTTATTATAATGCCATTATATTATAAGTATTATTGCCTTTATGTCTTTACTATATATATATATATATATATATTATATATATTATATATATATATATATATATATATATATATATATATATATATATATATATATATATATTATATTATTATATATATATATATATATATATATATATTATTATTATATATATATATATATATATATATATATATATATATATATATATATATATATATATATATATATATATATATATATATATATATATATATATATATATATATACATTGAGTTCCTATTATCTAATTAACATATTTTCTATCTATATTTTTAGACTACTTCAAAATTACAGCCTGTTATAAAAATAACTAACAAATTCAATATTTGGAAACCGTAATACACAATTCAGAACATTGTAATCATGTTGAATTGTTTCATGTTTTCAATTATTTCAAACAACCAATATTTATGTATGACATTTAAAATATGTATGGATTTTATAAAGACTTCTGATGAATATAAATGTCAATTTAGTTGTCCATCAGTGTTTAAAAATATATCATCATTTAAGGGACATTTAATCAAGAACCATGAGAATGAAAATAATACCTTACCGACAAATTCGACAGTACCATTGATGTCTGAATCCAAAAATAATTGTGAGCTTACTGAGGTGCACAACCTTAATAATTCCAAAAAGGTTTTACAAGAAAATAATATTAACATAGAGCAATTTAAAAAAAAGTAAAAGACGTCAGTGTTGGCTTTTGTTACAAAAATGTCTAGTAATAGTAGTTTTACAAATACGCTACTTGAAACTATACTAAACCATCTGACAAAAGACGTATTTAAAGTGATATTTACCGGATGGCACAAAGTGTAAACAACCAACGCTCATTTAAAAAAAACTTTATTATAATTGAGGTTTATTACTATAATACAATATTACTATAACTATTAATTATAATTAGATTAATTTTATATTTATATTATTATAACATTATATTACCAAATATTTTATTATTATTAATATTATAGTTATGTCTATTGATTTTATATTAATTATTATTTTATATAAATTGAATTTGAATTAAAAACGAAATATACTGTTTTAAAAATTATATTATGCATTTTTATTACTACATAATTCTCATACTACAAAATACTTATGTCCCAAAAATAAATATTTTCTTAGTACATATTTGACATATCAAGCTGCAGTTAAAATTAATTTTGGTAAAATTTAAAGCGTCTTAGTTCACATCCCAATTTCTATGCAATAATTGAAAATTTTTATCAAAAGCTAATTATGTTATTTCTTAATTCAATTATAATTGAATTAAGAAAAAGTTTGCTTTTGATAATAATTTGCTATTAAATTTAAACCGGAATATTTGTTTTATTTGAGAAAGTGTAAGATTAATTTAATACACCTTCATCTAAAATCTAATTTTAATTTTACTTGAATTAAGAAATAATTTGCTTTTGATAAGGATTCCTATTAAATTTAAATCAAAATACTTGTTTTATTTGAGAAAGGGCAAGATTAATTTAATATCATTTTTGCTTGAATATAGATAACCCATATTCTATATTCAAGCAAGAATGATATTGAATTAATCTTACCCTTTCTCAAATAAAGCAAGTATTCCGATGTAAATTTAATAGAAAATTCTTATAAAAAGCAAATTATTTCTTAATTCCAGTAAAATTATAATTTTATTTTAGATGAGGGCGTATTAAATTTAATCGAAATTGTACATCGCTTAAGCAAGAGCCACAATCTTGGCATAAATAATAACCATTTAAAAATAAATGATAAATTTAGCAAAATAATTCTAGATTTAAGAAATGATATCTTCCATTGAATTTAAAATGAGTTTCTTAAAAGAAGAAAAACGAAAATGTATTATATTATTCGACCCATTTTTCCATTTAATCAAGGGGCTTGACTGTCTGTCAGTCTGTCAGTCTGTCAGTCTGTCAGTCTGTCAGTCTGTCAGTCTGTCAGTCTGTCAGTCTGTCAGTCTGTCAGTCTGTCAGTCTGTCAGTCTGTCGGTCTGTCAGTCTGTCAGTCTGTCAGTCTGTCAGTCTGTCAGTCTGTCAGTCTGTCAGTCTGTCAGTCTGTCAGTCTGTCAGTCTGTCAGTCTGTCAGTCTGTCAGTCTGTCAGTCTGTCAGTCTGTCAGTCTGTCAGTCTGTCAGTCTGTCAGTCTGTCAGTCTGTCAGTCTGTCAGTCTGTCAGTCTGTCAGTCTGTCAGTCTGTCAGTCTGTCAGTCTGTCAGTCTGTCAGTCTGTCAGTCTGTCAGTCTGTCAGTCTGTCAGTCTGTCAGTCTGTCAGTCTGTCAGTCTGTCAGTCTGTCAGTCTGTCAGTCTGTCAGTCTGTCAGTCTGTCAGTCTGTCAGTCTGTCTGTGTCCTCTCTACAGCCCATATGGTTTAACCAATCGAACTAAACTTCAGATTTAAGCTTTTTTAATAAATTGGGAGGTCCCAGTGAATTTTACTCCAAATCGGCTAACCGGAAGGGGCCACTCCCTTGGTCCAGAAAATTTATTTTGCAAATATCTTAAAAAGTATAAGGTTTTCAAAAAACTACATAATACAAAATGTTTCCAAAAATTAAAAACAAATAAAAATAAAAAATAAAAAATTAAAAAAAAAATTTAAAAATTTAAAAATTAAAAAAAAAAATTAAGAAAAAAATAAAATTTCTCAAAATTCTCTGTTCGTAAAAGAAAGTCGTGTGGTGGCCACACCTCCATTTTTTTTTCTGTGTACCAATTTAAATTTTTTATTAAACAAAATTTTAGTTTATTATTAATTTGGAATCATAAAAAAAACATAATATTTATATCTTGCCATTCAGAAGAATGATGAACAATGTGGTACTAATTGTATATTCCAGAACTTGCTCTAAAAAGCATCTTATAGAAGCGCATTCCCATCTTGCATACTAGGAAGTTCTGTATTAGGAAAATTATCTTAGAACCCCATTCCAATTGGTACATATCGAATTTAATACATATCGGTTGAAAAATTGCCTAGTTTCGTTCCAATTGGCTTTATTCCAGAACTTTCTCTATAAATCATTTTAGGTTCCCATTCCCTTCATACATATCAAAATTGATTGAGAATATATATATATATATATATATATATATATATATATATATATATATATATATATATATATATATATATATATATATATATATATATATATATATATATATATATATATATATGTATATATGTATATATATATATATATATATATATATATATATATATATATATATATATATATATATATATATATATATATATATATCTTCAAACCAAAAATGAAATGTTTCTTATGTAAAACACAATTCATCACTATTATTGAACTAGTTCATAATTTGCAAAAGGAGGAAAGCATAAAAACCAATAGTCATTTTAGATGCTTTGAAGATTCTTGCGGACAAGCTTTTAGTTATTTACCTAGTTACAAAAGACATATATTAAGACATCATTTCTCTCCCAATGCGGCCAGCCAACAAGATCTACTTCGCCTTCCTGCAAATGATTCACAATACAATATTGGAAAAAACGTACTAACCTCTAATAGCTCAAAACAAACTCCTTTCAATGAAGTGCAAGAACCACAAGATAACATACCTAATGTGTCCATGAAGGTGTCAGAATCCTCAAAATTAGACAGAGAAAATTCAATTGAGACAGAAGATGGGATCAGCATCGATGAATGCCTGAAATTGTTTTTTAAAACTCTATGAAATGGACTGCACTTGGACTAAAGTTTACATGCAAACAATAATTTCACACGAAAAGATGTAGTTGATATTCAGAAAAATGTGATGTCACTAATAGTAAATACTTTATAGGACATATTTCGCTTATTTGTGAAAGATAATTTAAAAGCATATAGCAGTACTTATGCCATATTTTCCAGTATATAGTATATTATGTAATTGTAAAAATCTTTTCAAACGGGGCGATAGACGATATCAATGACTATATAATAAGCAGTGAAATCGATACTATATTTCACAAACGAAAACTAACATATGGGGAAAACATTGTGAAAGCCTCATTTTTACCATTACGTTCGCAGTTTCAATTACTCTTTGAACAAGATAATGTACTTAAAGAAATGCTAAGCAATATGAACTTAATACGACAAAACCATGAAATTGTTGTAAATTTTATTCAAGGACCCAAATGGAAAAAAAGTCCGAATTGTATCCCGGAAAAATATTGATACCATATTATCTATACGCCGATGATTTAGAAATAAACAATCCTCTTGGATCGCACTCAATGACTCACTCAATTTGCAATTTTAATTATTCTTATACATGTATTAAACACCATGACGCAAAATTAAATAACTTTTATTTAGCTAGTGTTATAAAATCTCAAGATCTAAAAAAATTTGGTAACAAGAAAGGTTTGCAACCATTAATTGAACAACTGAAATCATTTGAAGAGGAAGGAGTTACAATTAGATTAAAAGATGGAAATTACCAAGTGCATTTCGTATTAGCTCTTTTTTTGAGACAACCTAGGATTGAATACGGTGATGGATTTTAATAAATCTTTTTCAAGTAATTCGTACTACCGTTTTTGTAAAATGTCTAAAATTGATTGTACTGTGTTTTGTGTTGAAAACCCTGATTTAATGAGAACCCGAGATAATTATAATAATGATGTTATTCTACAAAATTCACAAGAAATGGGAATTATAAATGAATGTTGCTATAACGAAATAAAATCATTACATTTTGTAAATAATTGTTCGGTAGACGTTATGCATGATTTATTCGAGGGAGTTTGTCATTACGATGTTTCTCACATTCTGCTTCATTGCATACAAGAATTGCGTTTTTTTTCTTTCAACTCTGAATATGAGAAAACAAAACTTTGATTACGGCCCAATTGAAATAGGATATAAATAAAAAGAGATCAAGATTTCTCATCTAACCAATAAACATTTCAAAATGTCAGCAAGAGAAATGCTTACATTTGTAATGTATTTACCCTTAATAGTTGGTGATTTGGTTCCTGTAGATGATGAAGTTTGGCATTTTCTGTTAAACTTAATTGATATTCTAGGTATTATTCTATCATTTAAAATCACTGATTACTTAATCAAATCTTTAAAAGAAAAAATTGAGCTGCATAACACGCAATATTAAAAACTTTTTAAAGAGACCTTAAAACCAAAATTTCATAACTTAACTCATTATCCAACCACACCCTAGGGCCACTCCGGAAATTCTGGAATATCAAATTAGAGCTAAACACAAACAATTTAAGACAAACGCGCATATGATAACATCGCGCAAAAATATACATACTATGTCTATATATAAATATAAATAGTATGTCTCACTATTGCGAAGAAATATCAACATAAATTTGCGTATGAAATGATGAACTATAAACAGAAATCGCTATACGAGTTGGATTTAAAAAATAAAAACAGCGTATTTTCCAATGTAATCAAGTGTAATCATGTAAAGTGTAGAATTGTTTAATAAAGTTGAATATAATGGTGTCGTATATAAAGATCGTTATTATGTTGCAAAATGTGTCAATGATTATACATTATATAAGATCATACATACAGTAAAAATGGAGAAAGAAGTTTTCCTTTTTTGTCAAAAGTTAAAAAATATATTATACCGTCCACATTACACATCATTTGAAATAGATCCAGAGAGTTTAGGCGAGTTTCACATAATTAAATTTGACGATACGGTTGGTACTCCGTTAACTATTAATAAAACGCCAAAAGGGAAATGTATGATTCGGATAAAGGAATATATTTTAAAAGTTTAGTTAGTTAAAGTTATTTATATGCGTATTCTGATAACATTTATTTTAAGATATAATGGATCCAAATCACACTAAGGATACTAATAATATGCCTGCAAATAATAGAGCACTGCTACTAATTAAACAATTAATATTTGATGATAGTTAATAAATATGTATTTCCGTTTGAATCATCTGCATCTGCGATAAGAGTTGATGTAAATCAGTTTGATAATTTAGAATTACACGAAGAAAAAAATAAAAATTTGAAAGACCTTCTAAAATCTTGGACTCAGGATCATTTATACGATGTACTAATTGGTAATATTTTTGTTAATTTTGTACTTGATTTTCTAATTAAATATTGTATACATTTTTAGGTGAAGGCATCACAGTATCTCACTTAAAAATAATTAAACCTCACAATATTAAACATTTATTTGTTAAATTAAACAGTAAAATGGGGACATGCACTTAAATTTAACAACAAGCTATCGACTTGAACGAGAAATAATTGAAATGTTTGAAACGGAAAAATTAGAATACTCTAGAATAGGAAAAAGGGGCAAAATTTATATAAAAAACTGTAATTTAAAAAGCAATGCTAAAAGACTAAAGCCAAAAAAATTGATACCGAAGGCGACTACCACTACTGTATTCGAAATATGTAATTATTACATTGTAACAATAATATCGATTTGCAATATTTGATTTTTTTTTTTTTTTTATGTAATTTATAGATCCCGAAGAAGACGCTGAGCAATGTATAAAAAGCCTCAAATATGATAATTTATCCAAAGCATAATTTGACTGCTTTTGGCAAGCCTGTTGCCCATATAGATTAACAGAAATTCGAAATGGAACGTTGACGGTAAAGGAAGTTCTTGAAAAATGGCCACAATAAAAATTAGCATCTGGCAACCGATTAGTATTTATTATGACGCATTTATTAGCTATACAAGAGTTAGTAATTCATGAAATATTTTCAGATTGACAAAGACTTTAGCTTTTTTCATCCAGAGAAGGAGGACATTTTAACAAACTGGAAGGAGAAATTTCCAAAAAATTTTAAACTTTTTAGAACAGGAGAATAGGATCAAGTCGTATGAAATACATAGTAAATTAAAAGAAATTAAAAATGAAGATTATAATATTAACAAAGGTAATATTTTTAAAATATTTAATTTTTATTTGTATATGTTGTTTTATTGGTTAAATTTTATAATGTATTATTTGTTTAGATTTGTGGCTTTTGTGGTGCATTCATGGATTTCTGATTCAACTCAAAAAATATTAAGAAAGGACAACACAGGAAATACAAAAATAACAAAGTTTACTATTAAAGATTTTCAAGAAACTTTTATTTACGTAGGTAAAAAATTTCAACAAATTGATTATTTCTTTTATAAAAAACAGTGGAGAACATATACAACCATTAATACTGGCGGTTGGAAATCCAGAACTCACAAATTTGGAACAATTTTATTTATATGTGGATGGAGTAAAGTTGCAATTTACGAGTATTCTAAGAGCAGTGGATACATGTTTTAGAATGTTTTACTTGCTTAATCTTGAGTATCCGTTAGCAGGAGAGAATTTTTGGAATTGTATACAGTAGTATTTTTATAAAATTAATGACACTACGAAAAATAAGTCATCGAAAGTTTTTTTTTTATGATACGGCATTTTAAATATATTTGTAATTGAAATTTGAACATATCATCAAATTAATTGTCGTGCTCTTTGATAGTATTCGACTTACTATTGGTATGAGATTAATTTGACAATCTCAGCTGATATATTCAAATTCCAAATGATTTTGAAATAAAATACCGAGCTTTACAAAAACAACAATTTTTATTAAACACTTTTATAAATTTAAATGATTTTCCGCATTTCAAATTTTCATTAGTTAACTAAATTTTAAGTCTTATAACAAAATATAATCTAAATAAAACAAATTACATTATAACAACTTGAAAAGCTCTACTTTTTTATTTAAACAA
Organism: Tipula vernalis; assembly: GCA_958295665.1. NCBI lineage: Eukaryota > Metazoa > Arthropoda > Insecta > Diptera > Tipulidae > Tipula > Tipula vernalis. Next base: position 136,313,590 of record OY282560.1, read on the forward strand.
AATATTTTAACAAATATTAAATGTATATGTGGTGGAAAAATTTGCTTCCCTCATCTATGTGCAATTGGGAAACAGGTTGTACGAGACAGAAGAGGTGGAACTAGAATGAGGATAACCAACACCCGCTTTAATTTCATTGGTATAAACCTAATTTTATATTTTGACGGTAAGCAAGTTATAAAATTATAATATATATATATATATATATATATATATATATATATATATATATATATATATATATATATATATATATATATATATATATATATATATATATATAAAATAAATTCGATTTACGAATTATCTACTATATAGGGTGGGCCATCTAACTTTTTTTTTTGGAACTAGCGGCTATTTTGAGTATGGTATAGGTTATGTCAATTTTGATTTGACAGAAAGCTAGTTTTCCTTCCGCTGAACGAAAATGGTTGTGTATTCGCTTGAACAACGCTTGGAAATATTGAAACATTACTTCGAAAATCTTGGCAAAAAAATCATTTTTTCGGATGAGGCGCATTTCCATCTTGGCGGCTATGTAAATGAGCAGAATTGTCGCATTTGGGGCACGGAGAATTCGCACGTGATCGTAGAGACGCCGATGCATCCTCAACGAGTGACTGTTTGGTGCGGATTTTGGTCCGGTGGCATCATTGGGCCATTTTTTTGGAAATGAGCAAGGGGTTTCCGTTACTGACAATGGTGAGCGCTACTGCGCCATGATAAACGATTTTTTGTTCCCAGCACTTGAAGAAGGGGACATAGGCAACATTTGGTTTCAACAAGACGGCGCTCCGTGCCACACAGCACACATTTCAATTGATCTTTTGCGCACGTCTTCGAAGATCGAATTATCAGCCGTAATGCTAATGTGATTTGGCTGCCTCGGAGCTGTGATTTGACGCCGTTAGACTATTATCTTTAGGGTGCCGTCAAAGATAAGTGTTACGCCGATAAACCAGCAACGATTGACGCTCTCAAGAACAATATTTGCATTGCCATTGAAGACATAATGCCGCATACCATCGAAAATGTGCTCAAAAATTGGACCGACCGTATGGGGTAGTTTAAGGCCGGCCGAGGCAGTCATATGGATGAAATAGTATTTCATAATTAATCGGAAGGATTGTTCTTTACAATGAAAAAATAAATTTGAAAAAATATTGAGAACTTTTTGTTTTATTGCATTTTTAATAAAACAATTTATTTGGCCTACCCTGTATATTGGTACTAAGTAAGCTTTCTTCTAATGAGAATGAAATACGCCCATTTTTAACGATAAATTAAATAATAATGTTAAAGGTTTGGTTAGCTGAGATTTCAGTTTAAAAATGTAATAATAATTGGATAAATGGTGTAATAATATTTAGATATATTATCAGAGCCAGCACCTTTTTTTATATCAAGTGAATGATATTACTTTTAAAACATCTCCTTTGGAAACTAAATCTAAAGATGGACCATTAACATGAAAATTTGATGAGTCAATAAAATACACATCAACATAAATGGACTCGAAGAGCCTCATTGAGATCTTAATGACATTGAACACTATGATTTACGTATCATCAACTCATGGGAAAACCCTTTGGAATCCAGATTAACGAAACTCGAAATAGAATGATTGTTTTTTTTTGAAGGAGATAGGTTCTCTGATAATCATGCTGTTACCCATTAAATACTGTTTTCGACGTATGCCATTTGGTCTGCAACGGGCTTCGGCCACCTTTCAACGTATTTCATTTTGCAGTTTAATTTATTTGCTCTCTCTTTTACTCCGATAAAATGAACAGGTAAAGCTTTAATAATTTAAAGCGAGTCACGCTTTAAACGAAACGCCTTGTAGAATAACATTTCGTTATAAAAAATGTAGGGTTTCATTTGGAAAACGAAGTTATGTTAAAATTACGTTGGAATGGTCACTAAACCAAAAATAAATAATACCAGAAAATTCTTTCTTATTTTTTTGTTCTACAAGTCGTCCGTTTTCGAGTATTTTGCTTGTCTCAATTTAAATGCCTCCCATTTAAACGATTTATATACGTTGTACATATATAATTACTTAATTATTTATGATAACATCAGAAAAATATGTTTTTATTTATTTGAATTAAGATGAAAACATTTTAAAATATTTACCGGCATCAATTTTTAACGATGACTAATGACAATGTCTTAGCTTTCATGGCTAACAAAATTTTTATTAAAGACTTTTCCAAGGATACTTCTAGATTTTCATATTACAATTTTATAAACATTGAATGGTAAATAATTAAAGGCACTAGGCACTCGCGCAACCCTAATATGTATTCGCCTTTAAAACATCGCAAGAGGCGCAACGATTTCTAAAAGCCAAAGGTAGTCAACGTGTTGGTCACGTTTATATTAAAATGCAAATAGTCCTTCTGGTCACATTGTAAAATTGTACACCAGGTATGAAATACTCCGCGTATTTTCAATTGTCGTGTTGTTAACAGGTATGCAATACCACGAATAAAAAACATTTTTAATCCATGATGAAGGTGGGGTGACATTGTAATGGGTATTGTGTAATTTGTTGGTATGAGGAGATTGGTTTGGTTGCGTTTTGTTGGAAGATGAGAATAAGAGCGGTTACAGCATTGTGATATTGTTTCATTTTGCCGCGCGTGCTGATAATGCCTGCTGGTCGTCGTAAAAACAAGAAGGATCTACACTGCTGATATTAATGTGGCGCGTGACTCTGATGAGCGGAACAATCCGAGAAATGCTGATGATTTATGTGCTAAAGTGTTCAAGCGAGTGATGAATGACGAAAGGGTCTCTGATGCTGATAGAGAGATGATTACGCCAATGACTAACAGGAATGTGATAAATTCTACGCAATTGATTGATAATGGTCTTGAATTGGATTTGAGACAAAAGGATGAAATCATCAAAAATCTGAGACGTGAAAAGGAGATGATGAAGACCCGTACCACAGATTTGGGTGTAACGTTTAGAGATCAACAAACACAATCAACCACTTTTCTTGAGTCAAAGGCCTATTTACCACCAATTTTACCTGGTCCAAGTAGTTATCAGCCACACTCGACAAATTCAATTTACCAAATGCCTGCCACTACCAAAACAAACAAATTCAATTTACCAAATACCAGTTTCTCCGGCATTCATGTTCAGGGATATTGAAGAATCGATGTCAACATTTAGTGGTGATGATGAATATTCTGTGGATAAGTGGATTGAAGATGTGAACGAATTTGCTATGTGTCTTGGGTGGACTGATCTACAAAAGTTCATATATGGTAAAAGATTGTTCTGGATCAGCAAGACAGAGCTTAAGGATTGGTAAGAAAATTGATTCTTGGATTACATTGACCAGATTTTTAAGTTTAGAGTTCAAGCCAAAGACGAATGAGGCCTTAATCCATAAACGAATGCAGGAAAGGAAGAAGAAGAATGAAGAATCGTGTCGTAGCTATTTAATAACTTTGCGTGAAATCGGAGCTACTGGTGACTTATCGGATGGTGCTATTATTCAGCATTGTATTGATGGGATAGTTGACTATGAACCAAACAAGTCAATTTTGTATGGTGCTACTGATATGCAGGAGTTTAAGTCGAAGTTAGAACTTTATGAGACGATAAAGAAGAAAACTGTTCAACCGAAAGTTGAAAACAAACCTTCGAGTACTGCTGCGAATACAAATGCAAATTTTTCAAGTCAAAAGCCTGCTTTTATACGAAAACCATTCCATAGTCAAGGTAGATGCTATAATTGTGGTACAGTTGGTCATAATGAAAATGATTGTCCTAACAAAAAGGATGGTCGTAGGTGTGTCAAGTGTGAGAAGTTTGGTCATACTTCAAAGGAATGTAGATTCAGTGGTGATGTTGGCAAAAATATAACTATTACCGCCGATGAAGGAGATCATAAACGCGTTTTATGTAATTTTTCCACATTAAAGACGTGAAAAAATCCAGATAAGTGGTGTTGATAGGTTTGCTCTTATTGATAGTAGAAGTGACATAAATATCATTGCTCTAAACAAATACAAGGTAATTGGTTCACCAAACTTTTCCAATATTGCTTTGTCATTCACGGCAGCTGGACCTCAAAAAGTTAAAACAATTGGAAGATGTCAAACAAAGGTTGCAATTGATGGCGAAGATTATGATACCACTTTTCGTATCGTGGATGATGGTGTACTTCCAGTCGATGTTATCGTTGGACGAGATTTGATGAGCCAAACCATTACCATAATTACACCGGCCGATATCACAATGAAGCGATATTCGCCTATGAGTTTAGCTAGTGTTGTACAAGGATTTGAATAAGAGCTGAATCACATTCGAGATATTGTCGTTGCCAATGAAATTCGAAAGATGGTAGTCAATTATAGCCCCAACAGATCAGCTGTGAAAAATGATGTCGAAATGAAACTGGTGCTTACCCATGAAAATCCGATAGCTCAGCGACCAAGAAGACTCTCGCCATTAGAATTGGAAGTAGTGAAACATCAGATTAATGATTAGCTTGAGGAAGGTATTATACGACCAAGTACGTCTGCTTATGCAAGTCCGGTGGTGCTAGCAAATAAGAAGGATGGATCCAAGCGACTGTGTGTCGATTACCGTCGGTTGAACGATGTTGTTCTTAAAGATCGGTATCCACTCCCCCTCATTGAAGATGAAATTGATAAGCTGCAGGGTGCCAAATATTTCACAACACTTGATTTGCGTAATGATTTTTCCATGTAGCCGTAGCAGAAGAATCTCGTAAGTACACTGCGTTTGTGACGCCGTTTGGCCTGTACGAGTTTTTATGATCTCCGTTTGGGTTATGCAATTGCCCTGCTGTTTTCATGAGGTACATCTTGAACATTTTTCGAGATTTGATAGTGAAAAAATATGTCTGCACGTATTTAGATGAATCAGTTATTCCAGCTAAAGACGTTGATGAAGCTCTAATGAAGTTGAAAGTGCTTTTGAATATTTGGGGTATCGGATAAGTCAAGGATGCTTAGACCCTCTGAAGAAAAAACCGAAGCCGAAAATTTTCAGTTCCAACGAATATCAAGAACGTTCAAAGTTTCCTGGGTCTAACTGGATATTTCCGGAAGTTTGTTGAATGATATTCAATTTATGCGCTATCTTTGACCAACTTATTGAAAAAGGATGTTGTATTTAAGCTTGGTAAGAATGAAATGATGACTTTCGAAAAATTGAAGAAGGTATTTTGTGATATGCCTGTATTGAGATTGTATTCTATGGAAGCTGAGACTGAATTACACACCGACGCGTGCAAGTTTGGATTGGGGGCGATACTACTTCAAAAATCTCATGAAGATTTGACGTTTCATCCTGTTTTCTACTTTTCAAAAAAGACCAATTCAGCGCAAGAAAAGTACTGCAGTTATAAGCTGGAAGTGCTAGCGATTGTAGAAGCCTTGAATAAATTCAGAGTTTATTTGTTAGGTCTCTGTTTCAAGATAGTAACGGATTGTGC